>JACYFF010031954.1:63088659-63214413 GCA_017589665.1 Selenicereus undatus | reverse complement strand
ATATATATATATATATATATATATATATATATACATATATATACATACATACATATATATATATATATATATATGTATATATATATCTACACATACATATATATAAATATAAACATATATAGACACACACATATATATATATAGACACACATATATAGACACACACATATATATATATTTGGATCATGTACTTTAAATAAAGAGAAATAGGATCATTTTGTAAACCATGTTAGAATGGTCTACATTATATCCGGTTATATTAACTAGGCAGTTTATGCATGTAAAACCTAGCTTAAACCTAATTTCTCATTAGGGGGGTTAGTAGACATCTTAAGGTTTTCGCACATGGAAGGAAATCCATATCATACTCACTTTTGGAGTGAGACATGTGGCAGGCAAACCAAGCCTGAATTATGCCCTGTAGCACCAGATTGGTCCTTTTGGTGGTTACTAGATTTCCTAGTGCATGCTTGGTGATTTGCAGTAAAGCCTGGTTGTTAAAGCAAATTGGGACACTATCATGAGCCTTTCAAGTCAGCCAAATGAAGAACCAATGAGAAACAAGGAGAGAAAGGCAGAAACGCTCCTGTTGGCTAGCTGTAAAGCAAAAAGGGAACCAGACACTTTACTACTTTTCTTCCACATGAGGACAGCTACTCCCTTGCATAATTGCATGCCTAATGTTGAGTTTAGGCTTAAGTTTAACGGTTAACTAGACTCAAGGATTAGAATTAGTTTGAGTAAGCAAGTTGTACTTTGCTATTTTCCTAAGCTAGATTTCAGTTTTGCTTAAACCGTTTTTAAGCTATGTTAAGACGTTTCCTAACCTTGATGAAAACTCGTAATCTCACCCTAGACAGCTTGTACATGATCATAAAGGCTTTAGAAGACTCACTTTATGGCTAACTTGTTTATCATCTTAAATGAAATTACATTGAGCTTTGCTCCTTGTGAAAACCAAACACTTTATTTGCTTATCACTAATTAGGCCACTTAGAGTGGTGATCAAGTGAATCGTAATCCTTGATTTGGTGGTGTTTCTACATCCTTATCAAGATTAAGGGCACTAAACTAGTTCTCAGTGGTGATTTCTGTATCTAATAATTGGTTTAGATTTCATCTTGTACTTGAGTATCCAATTAGTTCGTTTTCACCTTGACTACATTCTGATTTGAACAAGGTTCAAACTGTGAGCACATACACCTTAACCTTGATCATGGTGGTGATTTCTGTATCCAAGTTTTAAGATTAGTTTCTATCTTTCCCCCTCACTCCGTTCAAATTCCATTGAACTTAAGCTTAGAAATCAGTTTGTTCTAGCTTAGCTTGCACTCCTCTTTGGGTGTGGGTTTAGTTCAATGAGCTTTCCATCATATTTGGTATCAGAGCAAGTTTAGAGCTTGGACTGAAACCCACACCATCCATATGTCCTCAAATTCAGCGATAAACACAAACCCCAAACACATCCCAAACACAACCCGTATTCACCCATTTTCACCACAAGATCCGAGAAGGCCATGTCCCAAAGAAAGTTCCTCAAACTAAAAGATGAACTTGAAGCATTTGACCTTAGAATGCAAGAAATAGACCTCAAGATGCAACAATAAGTGCTTGACCTCAAAATGCAACAACATGAATTTGACCCGCTCTTCCTCTGGTTTGAAATGAGAAGGGAAGCAAAAAAGCCCTTGGTTTCAACAAAATTAGACCAAAGTTGCAAAAGGCAATGAGGTTGACTAGGCAAGAGAGGAAAAAAATGAGAAAGAAAAGTGGCTTGTGTGGAATACGCTCAAGAGAAAACAGAAGAAGAAGACGTGGAGGTTAACTTAGACCTACCTCCAAAATTTCATGAGTATGAACCTGATGAGGGTGAAATGCTTCTTTTGGAAAGCACTTGGGATGATCCAAAAGAAGAAGAAGCTGAACGAAGGGAGAACATATCCCACTCTAAGCCTATGGGTCAGGGTAAGGTATGTTCATCCATAGAGAGTGTTGTGCTCATAATGTTTTGCTTAGCAAAACTAAACTCCATGCTTCTGCCCACCCACACCCTCACAATCTTTTCTAACTCCACACACCACAAAAACATTCACACCTTCTCTTTACTTCTGGTAAGCCATCTCAAAAACCCTAACCATCTAAGTAATTACCACAAGGTTTTAATCAAACCACATTTATTTGAACGGTTGGTCTTATTTCTGCCAGATTTTGGCGCTTGACGTTGAGGACATTTTTTTTTTCTAACAAGGGGAAGATGATGGATATCAGCCCATGGAATCCTCAATTAGCCTTAATCATTTTTGAACCTGTTTATGGTTTAAGTTGATTCATCAACTTAAACTTAATTTAACTTTGATTTATTTGCTAAGATAGTTTATTGACATTCTAATAAACTTAATTATGCAATTAAATCAGTTTTAAAATAAATATTTTTGTTCAAATTTTCAAAGGACTTGAAACAGAGGGTCCCGGGTTCAAGCCAACAACATACCCGATTTTTGTGAGCTTAATTACTTAGGCCTCTTTGAGGTTTAAATCAAATATTTTGCCATGGGTTTGAATTTAAGGAAGTTAAATTTCTAACAAAACAAGTTTCAGCTCATTTGGACTTCATTTGCCCATCCAGATCAGTGTTTAAATCCAAACTGTCTAAACTGTCAGTTGTTACAGAATGAGTCCGACTTTGTGTATTGCATTCCTTAGACTTCTTTTGCGTTGAAGTATGAAATTTTTACATATTTTGGTTCCTTTATGTCTTAGCTACACGCATATCTAAAAATATTTCGATCATGTATTATGAATCATGAGAAATTGGATCATTTCGTAAACTATGTCAGAATAGTCTACATTCCGTTCAGGCAGATTAACTAGGCCGTTTGTGTACGTAAAACCTCATTTAAACCTAATTTCTCATTGGGGGGGTTAGTAGACATATTAAGGGTTCCCCCCCATGGAAGGAAATCCATATCAGACTTTTGGAGTGAGATATGTGGTGGACAAACATAGCCTGAATTATGCCCGGTAGCACCAGATTGGTCCATTTGGTGGTTATCAGCTTTCCTAGTGCATGCTTGGTGATTTGTTGTAAAGGATGGTTGTTAAAGAAATTTAGGACACTATCATGAGCCTTTCAAGTCAACCAAATGAAGAACCAATGAGAAACAAGGAGACAAAGGCAGAAACGCTCCTATTGGCTAGCCATAAAACAAAAAGGGAACCAACCACTTTACTACTTTTCTTCCACATGAGGGCAGCTGCTCCCTTGCTTAATTGCATGCCTAATGTTGAGTTTAGGCTTATGTTTAATGGTTAGTTATACTTAAGGATTGTAATTAGTTTGATTAAGCAAGGTTTGTACTTCGCTGTTTTGCTAAGCTAGATTTTGATTTTGCTTAACCGTTTTTAAGCTAGGTTAAGAGGTTTTCTAACCTTGAAGAAACCTCCTAATCTCACCCTAGGTACCTTGTACGTGATTATAAAGGCTTTAGAGGTTGACTTTGTAGTCAACTTGTTTATCATCTTGAATGAAATTACATTGAGCTTTGCTCCTTGTGAAAACCAAACACTTTACTTGCTTATCTCTAATTAGGTTGATTAGAGTGGTGATCAAGTGAGCCTGAATCCTTGATTTGCTGGTGTTTCTGTATCCTTATCAAGATTAAGGGGCCTAAACTACTTCTTAGTGGTGATTTCTGTATCTAAGAATTGGTTTAGTTTCAATTTATCCTTGTATTTGCTTTTGGATTTCATCTTGTACTTTAATATCCAATTAGTTTGTTTTCACCTTCAATACATTCTGATTTGAACAAGGTTCAAACCTTGAGCATATACACCCCTAACCTTGAACTTGCTGATGATTTCTGTATCCAAGTTTCAAATTAGTTTCTGTCTTTGCCCCTTACTCCATTCTGATTCCATTGAACTCAAGCTTAGAAATCAATTTGTTCTAGCTTAGATTGCATTCCTCATTGAATGTGAGTTTAGTTCAGTGAGCTTTCCATCATATTTGGTATCAGGCTAAGTTCAGAACTTGGCCTGAAACTCACGCCATCTATACGCCCTCAAATTCAGCCACAAACACAAGCCCAAAACAAATCCCTAACACAACTCGTATTCACCCAGTTTCACCATGAGATCCGGGAAAGCCATGTCCCGAAGAAAGTTCCCCAAACTAAAAGATGAACTTGAAGCGTTTGACCTTAGAATGCAAGAAATAGACCTCAATATGCAACAACAAGCACTTAACCTCAAAATGTAACAACATGAATTTTATCTACTCTCCCTGTGGTTCGAAATGAGAAGGGAAGCAAAACAACCCTTGGTTTCACTGAAAGTAGACCAAAGTCACGAAGGTAATGAGATTGACAATGCAAGAGAGGAAGAAAATAAGGAAGAAAGAATAGCCTATGTGGAAGACACTCAAGACAAAACTGAATAAGAAGACGCGGAGGTTAACTTAGACCTACCTCCAAAATTTGATGAGTATGAACCTGATGAGGGTGAAATGCTTCTTTTGGAAAGCACTTAGGATGATCCAAAAGAAGAAGAAGCTGAACAAAGGGAGAACATATCCCACCCCAAGCCTATGGATGAGGGTAAGATATGTTCATTGATTATCCATGGAGAGAGTTGTGCACACAATGTTTCACATAGCAAAACTAAACTCCGTGCTTCTACTCACCCACATCCTAACAACCTTTTTCACCTCCACAAACCATAAAAACATTCACACCTTCTCTTTACTTGTTGTAAGCCATCTTAAAAAACACCTGACCATCCAAGTGATTACCGCTAGGTTCGAATTAAACCACGTTTATTTGAATGGTTGGTGTTATTTCGGCCAGATTTTGGTGCTTTAATTTAAGGACAAATTTTTTTTCTATCAAGGGGAAGATGATGGATATTAGCCTAAGCAATCCTTAATTAGCCCAAATCATTTTTGAACCTATTTCAGGATTAAGATGATTCAACAACTTAAACTTAATTTAACATCGATTTCTTTGCTAAGATTATTTATTGAAACTTAATTATGCAATTAAATTAGTTTTAAAATAAGTATTTTTGTCCAAACTTTCAAAAAACTCAAAATAAAGGGGGGTTCAGGCCAGCATCATACCCGAATTTTGAGCTTAATTACTCAGGTCTCTTTGAGGTTTAAGCTAAATATGTTGCTATGAGTTTAAAGTTCAAGAAGTTAGCTTTCCAACAAAACAAGTTTTAGCTCATTTGGACTTCATTTGCCCATCCAAATCAGTCTTTAAATCGAAATTTTCTAAACTGTCGTTTGAGACAGAATGAGGCCAGTATTGTATATTGCAGTCCTTAGACTTATTTTGGGTTTATGTATGAAATTTTTACATATTTTGCTTCCTCTATGTCTTAGCTACACTCCCAAGTAAAAATATTTGGATCATGAATGGTAAATCAAGACAAATAGGCTGTTTATGTATGTAATACCTAGTTTAAACCTAATTTCTCATTAGGGGGGGTTAGTAGACATCTCAAGGTTTTCCCCCATGGTAGGAAATCTAGATCATACTCCCTTTTGGAGTGTGACATGTGGCGGGCAAACACAATCTGAATTATGCCCGGTAGCACCAGATTGGTCCGTTTGATGGTTACTGGGTTTCCTAGTGCATGTTTGGTGATTTGCTGCAAAGGCTGGTTGTTAAAGCAAGTTGGGACACCATCATGAGCCTTTCAAGTAAGCCAAATGAACAACCAATGAGAAACAAGGAGAGAAAGGCGGAAACACTCCCATTGGCTAGCCGTAAAGCAAAAAAGGGAACCAACTACTAAACTACTTTTCTTCCACAAGAGGGCAGCAACTCCCTCGCTTAATTGCATGCCTAATGTTGAGTTTAGGCTTAAGTTTGATGGTTAACTAGACTCAAGGATTGTAATTAGTTTGATTCAGCAAGCTTTGTACTATACTATTTTGCCAAGATAGATTTCAGTTTTGCATAACCGTTTTTAAGCTAGGTTAAGAGGTTTCCTAACCTTGAAGAAACCTTCTAATATCTCCCTAGGTAGCTTTTACAAGATTATAAAGGCTTTAGAAGCCTCACTTTATAATCAACTTGTTTATCATCTTGAATGAAATTACATTGAGCTTTACTCCTTGTGAAAACCAAACACTTTACTTGTTTATCTCTAATTAGGTCGATTAGAGTGGTGATCAAGTGACTCCTAATCCTTGATTTGTTGGCGTTTTTGTATCCTTATCAAGATTAAGGGCCCTAAACTAGTTCTTAGCGGTGATTTCTGTATCTAAGAGTTGGTTTAGTTTTAGTTTATCCTTATATTTGCTTTTGGATTTCGCCTTGCACTTTAGTATCCAATTAGTTCGTTTTCACCTTGAATACGTTCTGACCTGAACAAGGTTCAAACTATGAGCACACACATCCTAACCTTGATCTTGGTGGTGATTTCTGTATCTAAGTCTCAAGATTAGTTTCTATCTTTCCCTCTCACTCCATTCGGATACCATTGAACTCAAGCATAGAAATCAATTTGTTCTAGCTTAGCTTGCATTCCTCCTTCAGTGTGAGTTTAGTTCAATGAGCTTTTCATAATCTTTGGTATCAGAGCAAGTTCAGAACTTGGCCTGAAACCCACGCCATCCCTACGCCCTCAAATTCAACCATAAACACAAACCCCAAACACATCCCAAACAGAACCCGTATTCACCCACTTTCACCATAAGATCCGGGAAACCATGTCCCAAAGTAAGTTCCTCAAACTAAAAGATGAACTTGAAGCATCTGGCCTAAGAATGCAAGAAATAGACCTCAAGATGCAACAACAAGCGCTTGACCTCAAAATGCAACAACATGAATTTGATCTACTCTCCCTCTAGTTTGAAATGAGAAGGGAAGTTGAACAACCCTTGGTTTCATTGAAAACAGACAAAGTCACGAAGGTAATGAGGTTGACACGGCAAGAGAGGAAGAAAATGAGGAAGAAAAGTAGCCTATGTGAAAGACACTCAAGAGAAAACTGAAGACGAAGACATGGAGGTTAACTTAGACCTACCTCCAAAATTTGATGAGTATGAACCTGACGAGGGTGAAATGCTTCTTTTGGAACGCACTTGGGATGATCCACAAGAAGAAGAAGCTGAACAAAGGGAGAGCATATCCCTCTCCAAGCCTACAGGTTAGGGTAAGGTATGTTCATTGATTATCCATGGAGAGAATTGTGCGCACAATGTTTCACTTAGCAAAACTAAGCTCCATGCTTCTTCCCACCCACACCCTAACAATCTTTTCCAACTCCACACACCACAAAAACATTCACACCTTCTCTTTACTTGTGGTAAGCTAGCTCAAAAAACCCCTGACCATCTAAGTAATTACCATAAGGTTTAAAGCAGACCACGTTTATTTGAATGGTTGGTTTATTTTAGACAGATTTTAGGGCTTGAATTTGAGGATAAATTTTTCCTAACAAGGGGAAGATGATGGATATCAGCCCATGCAATGCTCAATTAGCCCTGATCCTTTTTGAACCTATTTTGGGTTTAAGTTGATTCATCAACTAAAACTTAATTGAACTTTGATTTCTTTACTAAAATACTTTATTGACATTCTAATAAACTTGATTATGCAATTAAATCAGGCCTCTTTGCAGTTTAAGTCAAATATTTTTCCAGGCTTTTGAAGTTCAGGAAGTTAGATTTGCAACAAAATAAGTTTCTGCTCATTTGCACTTCATTTTCCTATCCAAATAAGTTTTTAAATCGAAATTGTCTAAACTGTCGGCCGAGACAGAATGAGTCCGATTTTGTGTATTGCATTCCTAAGACTTCTTTCGGGTTTAAGTATGAAATTTTTACATATTTTGGTTCCTTTATGTATTAGCTACTTGCCCACATAAAACTATTTGGATCATGTATTGTGAATCATGAGAAATAGGATCATTTTGTAAACCATGTCAGAATGGTCCACATTATGTCCGGTTAGATTAACTAGGCCGTTTATGTTTGTAAAACCTGGTTTAAGCCTAATTTCTCATTAGGGTGGTTTAGTAGACATCTTAAGGTTTTCCCACATGGAAGGATATCCAGATCATACTCACTTTTGGAGTGAGATATGTGGCAAGCAAGCACAACCCGAATTATGCCCGGTAGCGCTAGATTGGTATGTTTGGTGGTTACTAGCTTTCCTAGTATGTGCTTGGTGATTTGCTATAAAGGCTGGTTTTTAAAGCAAGTTGGGACACCATCATGAGCCTTTCAAGTTAGCCAAATGAAGAACCAATGAAAAACAAGGAGAGAAAGGTAGAAATGCTCCCATTGGCTAGCCGTAAAGCAGAAAAGGGAACCAACCACTTTACTACTTTTCTTCCACATGAGGGTAGCAGCTCCCTTGCTTAATTGCATGCCTAATGTTGAGTTTAGGATTAATTTTAATGGTTAACTAGGCTCAAGGATTGTAATTAGTTTGATTAAGCAAGCTTTGCACTTTGCTGGTTTGCTAAGCTAGATTTCAGTTTTGCTTAACCGTTTTTAAGCTAGGTTAAGAGGTTTCTTAACCTTGAAGTAACCTCCTAATCTCAACCTAGGTAGCTTGTACGTGATTATAAAGGCTTTAGAAGTCTCACTTTGTGGTCAACTTGTTTATCATCTTGAATGAATTTAGATTGAGCTTTGCTCCTTGTGAAAACCAAAAACTTTACTTGCTTATCTCTATTTAGGCCGATTAGAGTGGTGATCAAGTGAGTCTCAATCCTTGATCTAGTGGTGTTTCTGTATCTTTATCAAGATTATGGGCCCTGAATTAGTTCTTAGTGGTGATTTCTGTATCTAAGAATTGGTTTAGTTTCAATCTATCCTTGTATTTGCTTTCGAATTTCATCTTATACTTTAATATCCAATTAGTTTGTTTTCACCTTGAATACAATCTGATGTGAACAAGGTTCAAACTATGAGCACACACACCCCTAACCTTCAACTTGCTGGTGATTTCTATATCCAAGTTTCAAGATTAGTTTCTATCTTTCCCCTTCACTCCATTCGGATTCCATTGAACTCAAGCTTAGAAATCAATTTGTTCTAGCTTAGCTTGCATTCCTGCTTGAGTGTGAGTTTAGTTTAGCAAGCAAGTTTAGAACTTGGCATGAAACCCACGCCATCCATACTCCCTCAAATTCAGCCATAAACACAAACACCAAATAAATCCCCAACACAACCTGTATTCACCCACTTCTACCATGAGATCTGGGAACACCATGTCCTGAAGAAAGTCCCTTAAACTAAAATATGAACTTGAAGCGTTTGACCTTAGAATGCAAGAAATATACCTCAAGATGTAACAACAAGCACTTAAGCTCAAAATGCAACAACATGAATTTGATCTACTCTCCCTCTGGTTTGAAATGAGATGGGAACCCAAACATCCCTTGGTTTCACCGGAAGTAGACCAAAGTCACGGAGGTAATGAGGTTGACAATGCGAGAGAGGAAGAAAATGAGGAACAAAAGGTAGCTTGTGTGTAAGACACTCAAGAGAAAAATGAAGAAGAAGATACAGAGGTTAACTTAGACGTACCTCCAAAATTTGAAGAGTATGAACTTTATGAGGGTGAAATGCTGCTTTTGTAAAACACTTGGGATGATCCAAAAGAAGAAGAAGCTGAGCAAAGGGAGAACATATGCCACTCCAAGCCTACGGGTCACGGTAAGATATGTTCATTGATTATCCATAGAGAGAGTTGTGCTCACAATGTTTCACTTAGCAAAACTAAACTCCATGCTTTTACCCACCAACACCCTAACAACCTTTTTCACCTCCACAAACCACAAAAACATTCGCACCTTCTCTTTACTTGTGGTAAGCCATCTCAAAAAAATCCAAGTATTTACCACTTGGTTCAAATTAAACCACATTTATTTGAATGGTTGGTGTTATTGCAGCTAGGTTTTTGGGGCTTAAATTTGAGGACGAATTTTTTCTAACAAGGGGAAGATGATGGATATTAGCCCATGCATTCCTCAATTAGCCCCAATCATTTTTGAACCTGTTTCATGTTTAAGTTGATTCATCAACTTAAACTTAATGTAGCTTTGATTTCTTTGCTAAGATAGTTTATTGACATTCTAATAAACTTAATTATGCAATTAAATCAGTTTTAAATTAAGTATTTTTGTCCAAACTTTCAAAAGACATGAAACAGAAGGTCCCGGGTTCAGGCCAGCAACATACCCGATTTTTGTGAGCTTAATTACTTAGGTCTCTTTGAGGTTTAAGTTAAATATATTGCCATTCGTTTAAAGTTCAAGAAGTTAGGTTTCCAACAAAAATAGTTTTTGCCTTCTTGCACTTCATTTGCCCATCCAAATCAGTGTTTAAATCCAAACTGTCTAAACTGCCAGTTAAGGCAGAATGAGTTCGATTTTGTGTATTGCATTCCCTAGAATTCTTTTGGGTTTATGTATGAAATTTTTACATATTTTGGTTCCTTTATGCATTAGGTATATGCCCACATAAAAATATTTGGACCATGTATTGTAAATAAAGAGAAATAGGATCATTTTGTAAAATGTATTGGAATGGTCTACATTCTGTATGGTTAGATTAACTAGGCTGTTTATGTTTGTAAAACCTAGTTTAAACCTAATTTCCCATTAGGGGGGTTAGTATACATCTTAAGGTTTTCCCCCATGGAAGAAAATCCATATCTTACTCACTTTTGGAGTGAGATATGTGGCAGGCAAACACAACCTGAATTCTACCCGGCAGCACCAGATTGGTATGTTTGGTGGTTACTAGCTTTACTAGTGCATGCTTGGTGATTTGCTATAAAGGATGGTTGTTAAATCAAGTTGGGAAATCATCGTGAGCCTTTCAAGTCAACCAAATGAAGAACCACTGAGAAATAAGGAGAGAAAGGCATAAACGCTCCCATTGGCTATCCGCAAAGCAAAAAAGGGAACCTGCCATTACAACTTTTCTTCCAAATGAGGGCAGGTGCTCCCTTGCTTAATTGCATGGCTAATGTTGAGTTTATGCTTAAGTTTAATGGTTAGCTAGACTCAAGGATTGTAATTAGTTTGATTAAGCAAGTTTTTTGCTTTGCTATTTTACGAAGCTAGATTTCATTTTTGCTTAACCGTTTTTAAGCTAGGTTAAAAGGTTTCCTAACCTTGAAGAAACCTCTTAATCTCATCCTAGGTAGCTTGTACGTGATTATAAAGGCTTTAGAAGCCTCACTTTGTAATCAAATTGTTTATCATCTTGAATGAAATTACATTGAGCTTTGGTCCTTGGGAAAACCAAATAATTTACTAGCTTATCTCTAATTAGGCCGATTAGAGTGGCGATCAAGTGAGTCTTAATCCTTGATTAGGGGTCATTTGTGTATTCTTATCAAGATTAAGGGCCCTAAACTAGTTCTTAGTGGTGATTTCTGTATCTAAGAATTAGTTTAGTTTCAATCTATCATTGTATTTGCTTTCAGATTTCACCTTGTACTTTAGTATCCAATTAGTTTATTTTCACCTTGAACACATTCTGATTTGAACCAGGTTCAAATCGTGAGCACATACACCCCTAACCTTGATCTTGGTGGTGATTTTTATATCTAAGTTTTAAGATTAGTTTCTATCTTTCCCCCTTACTTCGTTTGGATTTCATTGAACTTAAGCTTAGAAATAAGTTTGTTCTAGCTTAGCTTGCATTCCTCCTTGAGTGTGAGTTTAGTTTAGTGAGATTTCCATCATATTTGTTATCAGAGCATGTTCAAAATATGGATTGATGCCATCCATGCGCCCTCAAATTCAGCCACAAATACAAACCCCAAACACAAACCCAAACACAACCCTGTATTCACCCACTATCACCATGAGATCTGGGAAAGCCTTGTCCCAAAGAATGTTCCTCAAACTAAAAGATGAACTTGAGGCGTTTGACCTTAAAATGCAAGAAATAGACGTCACGATGCAACAACAAGCACTCAACCTTAAAATGCAACAACATGAATTTGATCTGATCTCCCTCTGGTTTGAAATGAGAAGGGAAGCCAAATAGCCCTTGGTTTCATCAGAAGTAGACCAAAGTCATGAAGGTAATGAGGTTGAGGAAGAAAAAGTAACCCGGGTGGAAGACACTCAAGAGAAAACTGAAGAAGAAGACACAGAGGTTAACTTAGTCCTACCTCTAAAATTTGATGAGTATGAACCTGACGAGGGTGAAATCCTTCTTTTGGAACGCACTTGGGATGATCCAAAAGCAGAAAAAGCTGAACAAAGGGAGAACGTATCCCACCCCAAGGCTACAGGTCAGGGTAAGATATGTTCATTGATTATGCATGGGGAGAGTTGTGCTCACAATGTATCACTAAGCAAAACCAAACTCCATGCTTCTACTAACCCACACCCTAAAAGTCTTTTCTAACTCCACACACCTCAAAAACATTCACACCTTCTCTTTACTTGTGGTAAGCCATCTTAAAAAACCCCTGACCATCCAAGTAATTACCACTCGGTTCGAATCAAACCCCGTTTATGTGAATGGTTGGTGTTATTTCAGCCAGATTTTGGGGCTTAAATTTGTGGACAAATTTTTTCTAATAAGGGGAGGGTGATGGATATCAGCCCGTGCAATCCTTAATTAGCCTTTATCATTTTTGAACCTGTTTCAGGTTTAGGTTGATTCATCAACTTAAACTTAATTTAACTTTGATTTCTTTGCTAAAATAGTTTATTAACATTCTAATGAACTTAGTTATGCAATTAAGTTAGTTTTAAATTAAGTTTTTTTTGTCCAAACTTTCAAAGGACTCAAAACAGAAGGTCCTAGGTTCTGGCCAGCAGCATACCCGGTTTTTATGAGCTTTATTACTTAGGCCTCTTTGAGGGTTAAGCCAAACATTTTGAAATGGGTTTAAAGTTCAAGAAGTTAGCTTTCCAACAAAACAAGTTTTAGCTCGTTTGGATGTCATTGGCCTATCCAAATAAGTCTTTAAATCCAAACTGTCCAAACTGGCGATTGAGACAAAATGAGTCCAATTTTGTGTATGGCATTCGTTTGCTTCTTTTGGGTTTAAGTCTAAAATATTTACATGGTTTGATTCCTTTATGTCTTATCTACATGCCCGTGTAAAAATATTTGGATCGTGGACTGTAAATCAAGACAAATAGGACCATTTTGTAAACCGTGGTGGAATGGGCTACAGTCTGTCTGGTTAGATTAACTAGGTTGTCTCTGTTTGTAAAACTTAGTTTAAACCTATTTTCTCATTAAGTGGGGTTAGTAGACAACTTGGGGTTTCCCCCCATGGAAGGAAATCCAGATCAACTCACTTTTGGAGTGAGATATATGGCGGGCATACACAACCTGAATTCTGCCCGGGAACACCAGATTGGTCCGTTTTGTGGTTATTAGCTTTCCTAATGCATGCTTGGTGATTTGCTGTGAAGGCTGGTTGTTAAAGCAAGTTGGGACCCTATCATGAGCCTTTCAAGTCAGCCCAATGAAGAACCAATGAGAAACAATGAGAGAAAGGCATAAACGCTCCCATTGGCTAGCTGCAAAGCAAAAAAGGGAACCAGCCAATTTACTACTTTTCTTTCACAAGAGGACAACTGCTCCCTTGCTTAATTTCATGCCCAATGTTGAGTTTAGGCTTAAGTTTAATGGTTAACTAGACTCAATGATTGTAATTAGTTTGATTAAGCAAGCTTTTTACTTTGCTGTTTTGCTAAGCTAGATTTCAGTTTTGCTGAACCATTTTTATGCTAGGTTAAGACATTTCCTAAACTTGTAGAAACCTCCTAATCTCACCCTAGGTAGCTTGTACATGCTTAGAAAGGCTTTAGAAGCCTCACTTTGTAATCAACTTGTTTATCATCTTGAATGAAATTACATTGAGCTTTTCTCCTTGTGAAAACCAAACACTTTACTTGCTTATCTCTAATTAGGCTGATTAGAGTGGTGATCAAGTGAGTCTTAATCCTTGATTTGGTGGTGTTTCTGTATTCTTATCAAGATTAAGGGCTCTAATGTAGTTCTTAGTGGTGATTTCTGTATCTAAGAATTGGTTTAGTTTCAATCCATCCTTGTATTTGCTTTTGGATTTCATCTAGTACTTTAGTGTCCAATTAGTTTGTTTTCACCTAGAATACCTTTTGATTTGAACAAGGTTTAAACCATGAGCACATACACCCCTAACCTTGATCTTGGTGGTGATTTATGTATCCAAGTTTCAAGATTAGTTTCTATCTTTCCCCCTCACTCCATTCGGATTCCATTGAACTCAAGTTGACAAATACGTTTGTTCTAGCTTAGCTTTCATTCCTCCTTTGGTGTGAGTTTAGTTCAGTGAGCTTTCCATCAAATTTGGCATCAGAGCAAGTTTAGAACTTTACTTGGAACCTACGCAATTCAGCCACAAACACAAACCCCAAAACAAATCCCAAACACAACCTGTATTCACCCATTTTCACCATGAGATACGAGAAAGCCATGTCCCGAAGAAAGTTCCTCAAACTAAAAGATGAACTTGAAGCGTTTGACCTCAGAATACAAGAAATAGACGTCAAGATGCAACAACAAGCACTTGACCTCAAAATGCAACAACATGAATGTGATCTACTCTCCCTCTAGTTTGAAATGAGAACGGAACCCAAACGACCATTGGTTTTATTAGAAGTATACCAAAGTACGAAGGTAATGAGGTTCACAATGCAAGAGAGGAAAAAATAAGGAAGAAAAGGTAGCCTGTGTGGAAGACACTCAAGAGAAAACTGAAGATGAAGACACGGAGGTTAACTTAGACCTACCTCAAAATTTGATAAGTATGAACCTGATGAGGGTGAAATGCTTCTTTTGGAAAGCACGTCGGATGATCCAAAAGAAGAAGAAGCTGAACAAAGGGAGAACATATCCCACTCCAAGCCCACGGGTCAGGGTAGGATATGTTCATTGATTATCCATAAAGAGAGTTGTGCTTATAATGTTTCACTTAGCAAAACTAAGCTCCCATGCTTCTGTCCACCCATGCCCTGACAATCTTTTCCAACTCCACATACTGTGAAAACATTCACACCTTTTCTTTACTTGTGGTAAGCCATCTCAAAAAAGCCCTAACCATCCAAGTAACTACCACTAGGTTTGAAACAAACCACGTTTATTTGAATGGTTGGTGTTATTTCAGCAAGATTTTGGGGCTTAAATTTGAGGACAATTTTTTTCGAACAAGGGGGGATGATGGATATCAGCCCTTGCAATCCTCTATTAGCCCTAATCATTTTTGAACTTGTTTCAGGTTTAATTGGATTCATCAACTTAAACTTAGTTTTACTTTGATTTCTTTGCTAAGATAGTTTATTAACATTCTAATAAACTTAGTTATGCAATTAAATTAGTTTTAAATTAAGTATTTTTGTCCAAACTTTCAAAGGACTCAAAACAGGAGGTCGCAGGTTCAGGCCAGCAACATACCTGGTTCTTTTGAGCTTAATTACTTAGGCCTTTTTGAGGTTTAAGTCAAATATTCTGCCCTGGGTTTGAAGCTGAAGAAGTTAGCTTTCCAACAAAACATGTTTCAGCTTATTTGGACTTCATTTGCCCATCCAAATTAGTCTTTAAATCCAAAATGTCAAAACTACTGGTTGAGACAGAATGAGTCTGGTATTGTGTATTACATTCCCTAGAGTTCTTTTGGGTTTAAGTCTGAAATATTTACATATTTTGGTTCTTTTATGTATTAGCTACATGCCCACGTAAAAATATTTGGACCATGTATTGTAAATCAAGAGAAATAAGATCATTTCGTAAACCGTGTTAGAATGGTCTACATTCTGTTCGGTTAGATTAACTAGGTTGTTTATGTATGTAAAAACTAGCTTAAACCTAATTTCCAATTAGGGGTGTTAGTAGACATCTTAAGGTTTCCCCCCATGGAAGGAAATCTAGATCACACTCAATTTTGAAGTGAGATATGTGGCAGGCAAACACAGCTTGAATTCTACTCGGTGGCACCAGATTAGTCCATTTGGTGGTTATTAGCTTTCCTAGTGCATGCTTGGTGATTTGCTGTAAAGGCTGGTTGTTAAAGCAATTTGGGACATCATTATAAGCCTTTCAAGTCAACCAAATGTAGAACCAATGAGAAACAAGGAGAGAAAGGCATAAACGTTCCCATTGGCTAGCCGTAAAGCAAAAAAGGGAACCAGCCAATTTACTACTTTTCTTCCACATGAGGGTAGCTGCTCCCTTGCTTAATTGTGTGCCTAATGTTGAGTTTAGGCTTAAGTTTAACGGTTAACTAAACTCAAGGTTTGTAATTAGTTTGATTAAGCAAGCTTTGTACTTTCTTGTTTTGCTAAGCTATATTTCATTTTTGCGTAACCGTTTTAAAGCTAGGTTAAGAGGTGTCCTAACCTTGAAGAAACCTCCTAATCTCACCCTAAGCACCTTGTACGTGATTATAAAGGCTTTAGAAGCCTCACTTTGTAACAAGTTTATTTATCATCTTGAGTGAAATTACATTGAGCTTTGCTCCTTGTGAAAACCAAACACTTTACTTGCTTATCTCTAATTAGGCCAATTAGAGTGGTGATCAAGTGAGTCTTAATCCTTGATTTGGTGGAGTTTCTGTATCCTTATCAAGATTAAGGGCCCTAAACTTGTTCTTAGTGGTGAATTCTGTATCTAAGAATTGGTTTAGTTTCATTCTATCCTTGTATTTGCTTTCGAATTTCAATTTGTACTTTTGTATTCAATCAGTTTATTTTGACCTTGAATACATTCTGATTTGGGCAAGGTTCAAATTGTGAGCGCATTCACTCCTAACCTTGATCTTGTTGGTGATTTCTGTACCCAAGTTCCAAGATTAGTTTCTATCTTTCCCCTTCACTCCGTTTGGATTCAGCTAAACTCAAGCTTAGAAATCATTTTGTTCTAGCTTAGCTTGCTTTCCTCCTTAAGTGTTTTGGTATCAGAGCAAGTTTAGAACTTGTTCTGACACCGTCCATGTGCCCTCAAATTCAGCCACAAACACAAACCCCAAACACATCCCAAACACAACCTGTATTCACCCACTTTCACCATGAGATCCGGGAAAGCCATGTCTCAAAGAAAGTTCTTCAAACTAAAAGATGAACTTGAAGCATTTGACCTCAGAATGCAAGAAATAGACCTTAAGACGCAACAACAAGCACTTAACCTCAAAATGTAACAACATAATTTGATCTAATCTGCTTCTGGTTTGAAATGAGAAGGGAAGCCAAATAGCCCATGGTTTCATCGGAAGTAGACCAAAGTCACAAAGGTAATGAGGTTGACAACGCAAGAGAGGAAGAAGACAAGGAAGAAAAAGTAGCATGTGTAGAAGACACTCAAGAGAAAACTAAAGAAGAAGACACTCAAGAGAAAAAGTAGCATGTGGTGATTTCTATATCCAAGTTTCAAGATTAGTTTCTATCTTTCCCCCTCACTTCGTTCAAATTCCATTAAACTCAAGCTTAGAAATTAGTTTGTTCTAGCTTAGCTTACATTCCTCCTTGAGTGTGAGTTTAGTTCAGTGAGCTTTCCATTATATTTGGTATCAGAGCACGTTCAAAACTTGGATTGACGCCATCCATGCGCCCTCAAATTCAGCCACAAACACAAACCCCAAACACATCCCAAACACAACACGTATTCACCCACTATCACCATGAGATCTGGGAAAGCCATGTCCCGAAGAATGTTCCTCAAACTAAAAGATGAACTTGAAGCGTTTGACCTCAGAGTGCAAGAAATAGACCTCAAGATGCAACGACAAGGACCCAACCTCAAAATGCAACAACATGAACTTGATCTGATCTCCATCTGGTTTGAAATGAGAAGGGAAGCCAAATAGCCCTTGGTTTCATCGGAAGTAGACCAAAGTCACAAAGGTGATGAGGTTGAGGAAGAAAAAGTAACCTGGGTGGAAGACACTCAAGAGAAAACTGAAGAAGAAGACACAGTGGTTAATTAAGTCCTACCTCCAGAATTTGATGAGTATGAACCTGACGAGGGTGAAATGCTTCTTTTGGAAAGCACTTGGGATGATCTAAAAGAAGAAAAAGCTGAACAAAGGGAGAACATATCCCACTCCAAGCCTACCGGTCAGGGTAAGATATGTTCATTGATTATCCATGGAGAGAGTTGTGCTCACAATGTTTCACTTAGCCAAACCAAACTCCATGCTTATGCCCACCCACACCCTAACAATCTTTTCCAACTCCACACACCATAAAAACATTCACACATTTTCTTTACTTGTGGTAAGCCATATCAAAAAAACCCCTAACCATCCAAGTAATTACGACTCGGTTCGAATCAAACCACCTTTATTTGAATGGTTGGTGTTATTTCAGCCAGATTTTGGGGCTTAAATTTGAGGACAAATTTTTTCTAATAAGGGGAGGATGATGGATATCATGCCATGCAATCCTCAATTAGCCCTTATCATTTTTGAACCTGTTTTAGGTTTAAGTTGATTCATCAACTTAAACTTAATTTAGCTTTGATTTCCTTGCTAAGATAGTTTATTAACATTCTAATAAACTTAATTATGCAATTAAGTTAGTTTTAAATTAAGTTTGTTTGTCCAAACTTTCAAAGGACTTGAAATAGAAGGTCCCGAGTTCAGGCTAGCAATATACCTTATTTTTGTGAACTTCATTACTTAGCCCTCTTTGAGGGCTAACTCAAGCACTTTGCCTTGGGTTTAAAGTTCAAGAAGTTAGCTTTCCAAAAAAAATAAGTTTCAGCTCATTTGGACGTCATTTGCCCATCCAAATAAGTCTTTCAATCCAAACTGCCTAAATTGCGATTGAGACAAAATGAGTCCAGTATTGTGTATTGCATTCGTTTGACTTCTTTTGGGTTTAATTCTGAAATATTTACATATTTTGATTCCTTTATGTCTTCGCTACATGCCCATATAAAAATATTTAGATCATGGGTTGTAAATAAAGAGAAATTGGACCATTTTGTAAACAGTGGTGGAATGGTCTATAGTATGTCTGGTTAGATTAACTAGGCTGTTTATGTATGTAAAACCTAATTTAAACCTATTTTCTTAATCGGTGGGGTTAGTAGATATCTTGAGGTTTAAACCCATGGAAGGAAATCTAGATCAACTCACTTTTGGAGTGAGATATATGGTGGGCAAACACAGCCTGAATTTTGCAATGGTCTGTTTGGTGGTTACTAGCTTTCCTAGTGCATGCTTGGTGATTTGCTATAAAGGCTAGTTGTTAAAGTAATTTGGGACACTATCATGAGCCTTTCAAGTCATCCAAATGAAGAATCAATGAGAAACAAGGAGAGAAAGGCAGAAACGCTCCCATTGGCTAGCCCTAAAGCAAAAAGGGAACCAACCACTTTACTACTTTTCTCCCACATGAGGGAAACTGCTCCCTTGCTTAATTGCATGCCTAATGTTGAGTTTAGGCTTAAGCTTAATGGTTAACTAAACTCAATGATTGTAATTAGTTTGATTAAGGAAGCTTTTTAATTTTCTGTTTTGCTAAGCTAGGTTTTAGTTTTGCTTAACCGTTTTTAAGCTAGGTTAAGAGGTTTGCTAACCTTGAAGAAACCTCGTAATCTCACCCTAGGTAGCTTGTATGTGCTTATAAAGGCTTTAGAAGCCTTACTTTGTAATCAACTTGTTTATCATCTTGAATGAAATTACATTGAGCTTTGCTCCTTGTGTAAACCAAACACTTTACTTGTATATCTCTAATTAGGTCGATTAAAGTGGTGATCAAGTGAGTCTTAATCCTTGACTTGGTGGTGTTTCTGTATCCTTATCAAGATTGAGGGTCCTAATCTCTTTCTTAGTGGTGATTTCTGTATCTAAGGATTGGTTTAGTTTCAATCTATTCTTATATTTGCTTTCGGATTTCATCTTGTACTTTAGTATCCAATTAATTTGTTTTCACCTTGAATACATTCTGATTTGAATAAGGTTTAAACTATGAGCACATACCCCCTAACCTTGATCTTGGTGGTGATTTTTGTATCCAAGTTTCAAGATTGGTTTCTATCTTTCCCCCTCACTCCATTCGGATTCCATCGAACTCAAGCTTAGAAATCAGTTTGTTCTAGCTTAGCTTGCATTCCTCCTTGAGTGTGAGTTTGGTTCGGTCAGCTTTCCATCATTTAGACCCAAACCACTGCTTGAAATGAGTTCAAGCCCTTGACCATTATTTAGGACAAGAGGTAGTTCGGATGAAGAGAGTTTCGTGATAGCTGCTCAAAAACTAGAACGTTTTGCCTATTATTGGTCTAAATCATTTAGGAGGGAAAGAGCTCTAAAAGGCAAGCTTAGAATCAAGACTTGGAGTTTACATGTATGTGAGATTCTGCCATGATCTACTCCTTCGTGAAGAACTCATTGTTGCTCAAGAGAATATGAAGGTTTAAGAAGAAGAAGTGCTGCCTTTGGTTCAAAAGGAGGCCAATGAAGGAAAAGGGTTCATTTTGGATATTGAAGAGAAAAAGGTTGAATGAAAGCCCACCTTGAAGGTTGTGCTGCCTATTGTTTCTCAACCCCACTCTTATGCTCTCTATTGTCCCAATTTGGAAATTAAGGTAAACATCATAAAAGAAACTCTACTTACATTTTCGATGAGAAAGTTAAGGAATGAGTCTTTGTATGATACATTTCCCATAGATGCTTGGTATCTACTCTTTGGAAGACCATTGAAATTTAGCCATAAGATTATCCATCAAGACAAGCGCGACTTCTATAGCTGCACTATCACTGGCAATCCCCTGAGTCCTCCTTAACCTTAAACCCCATAAAAATTGACTCTATAAAGAAAACATTTGTTGTTCCAAATCAAATGTGAAACATTTGGCTCCTTTCCTCTTGAAATTGAGCTTCCAAAAGTCAAGCTAGTGGATGATAAGGAAATCTCTCCTGGTATGAGTTGTGATGAGTATATATGGAAATTTTTAATAGTCTCATGAAGGTTGGAGTGATAGTTGATCCTATTAGAGTATCCTCTAAAACCTTCAACAATTCCTACATGTTCAAGAGGGGTGATATTCTTAGCTTAATGGGTTCCCTCAAACTACATAGGTGCAATGAGTTCTTAACATTGGTATCTATAGATTTCAATTGCAAGGATTTGAGGGCAAATCCATGAAGAAGGGCAGTTTGATGCATAAGCATCAATGGCAAGTTTGGTTAATAAGCTTGCAACAAATGATTTTAGCTTGAATTAAGTTATTTATTCTATTTCATCTAGTTTATCTAGCCCAACCCTCAACAATAGGGAGAAAAAAGCTTCAAATGAAGAATCTACCATCATGATAAAAATCAAGTAGAAAAAGCGGGTCAATTTTGGTGCAACAAGCCCTGGTAATAAAGTTAAACTTCAGTCAATAGTGGTCAACACGAGTCAAATCATGGTGAAAGGTCAGGGTTAAGGTCCAATTATCAAGCTTGGAGGTAAGAAAGAATTTGGACAACTCATTACTAGCCTAGGAGCTTCTAATTTGAATTTCCAAGTGCTTAAATTATTGTTAGAATGTTATTGGTTAGAATGAGTGCTTGAATCCTTTTGATTCACACGAACCCCAAATGTGCTTCGTTTCTATTGGCTTATTTTTATACATAGGGAAAGAAAAACTAATGTTATGGCTATAAAGTAATCTCCTTGTTTCCAAACCAAAGATAGATTCGATTGAGAATTAATGAATGAAAGATAGAATGCTTTTGTTAATCAAGGTTTAGCTTGGTTTAACTGCTTATTACTTAGGTGTTCATTAATTATGATTGATGGTTGATCAGTCTTGTGGCTGAGGACTTTCCATCCGCATTATCATAGCCGAAAGGTCATACTTTTGGTTTATTTCTCCTTAAAAACCTTCTCCTTTTATACCAAAAAATTCATTCTTTGATCCTCCTAAAAACCTTAATTGCTTCTTGTCTTCCTTATCCGCTTTAGTCTACAAAGAACCCCCAAAATAGCATAAACACAATTGCTAACCTAAACCCATCCCTAAACTCTACAAAGAATCCTATATAAAAAAGGCAAATTATAACCGGCTAGAATCGACCACGAACTATGGCAGTCCCTTTCCATCACCCCTTCTCTTCTAGAGCTTACCACAACCACTCCATGGTCACCTCTATGCCCCATGGAAACCTTATTTTCCTTTCCGAATCATATTACACCTTTCTTTTTCCCATACCATGCAAGATATGGTCATACTTGATCGTAAATATCAAGTGAGGAGGCTCTCATATCAAATAGCACAAGTGAAGAAGGTTATAAGAGAACCAACTTATTTTTGAAGATGGTTTACTCAAACCACTACTTGAAATGGATTCAAACCCCTTGAGGATTACTTTAAGGCAAGAGGTTGTTTGGATGAAGAGAGTTTTGTGATAGCTACTCAAAAACTACAATGTCTTACCCATTGTTGGTCTAAATGCTTTAGCAGGGAGAGAACTCTAAAAGGTAAGCCTAGAATCAAGACTTGGCATTTACATGGATGTGAGATTCTCTGAAGATCTACTCCTTGATAAAGAATTCATCATTTCTCAAGAGAAGATTAGGGTTCAAGAAGAAGAAGAGCCCTCTTTGGTTGAAGAGGAGGTAAATGAAAAAAAAAGTGCTCATTTTGGATCTTTAAGAAGAAAAGGTTGAATCAAAGTCCCCAAAGAAACTCTACTATCATTTTTAATGAGCAAGTTAGGGAATGAGGATATGTATAATATATTTCCCATGGATTCTTGGTATCTACTCTTTGAAAGACCATTAAAATTTGGCATCAAGATTGTTAACCTAGAGAAACCCAACTTCTATGACCAAACTCTCATTCTGAATCCCCTAAATCCTCCTCAACCTCAAACCTCATTAAAATTGAAGCTTCACAAAGAAAACATTTGTTGTTCCAAATTAAATATGAAACTCTCACCCTTGAGGGCACATAGATCATTTAGCTCTTTTTCGGTTGAAAGTGAGCCTCCAAAAGCCAAGCTAATGGACGATAAGGAAATCTCTCTTGGTATGAGTTGTGATGAGTATATTGAATTTTCAAAAGTCTAATGAATGTTTGAAGCATCGTTCATTCTATTGGAGCACCCTCTACAAGCTTCAACAATTCCTACATGTTTAAGAAGGGTAGTATTCTTAACTGAATGGGTTTCTAAACCCAATGGGTGCAATGAGTTCTTACCACTGGTGTCCTTGGATTTCAATCACATGGATTTGAAGGAATATCCTTTCGAAGAAGGGGAGTTTGATGCATAAGCATCATTGGCAAGTTTGATTTATAACTTTGTAACAATTGAGTTTAGTTTGAATTAAGTTGTTATTCTATTTCATCGCATTTATATGGCCTAAGCATCAACAATAGGGAGAGCGGGGCAACAAAATGAAGAATCTATCGTCATGACAAAAATCAAGTCGATTTTGGTTCAACAACCCTGGTTAAGAAAATTAAACCGTGGCTATAAAATTTGGACAAGTCATCTATAACATCCCCAAATTTCTAATTCCTTTTATTTACTAATATTTTATCCTACATGGTAGCGGAGAATCTAATAGGCATTACTGTCGTATTCCCTATTAGGAAATACACAACGGAGTATCATATGAAAGCCCATTAATGAATATCTTATTGCTAATTCGAACACAACTTCAAATCCCGTTTATGACTACATAAGGGTGTCCAATCTAAAACAAATTCATCTTGAAACAAAGTTCGATCTAAACAAAGTTCATCTCGAACTCCATCTATGAGTCTTATATGATAACGCCCTTGCTCTAAACCAAAGTCCCTTTTCCATGCTCATGAACTTCACCTGAAAACAAAACATTTTAAAAGGGTGAGACAAGCTCAGTAACATAACAGTAGAAACACACAAAAATTCATTTCAAATAATTTTAGGGGTGGGGGGAAACATGGGTAAGTCAAATGTTCAAGACAGGTATCCAACCATTCTCAACCAGAAACATAAACTCATCCAAGTCCTACTCCTTCGGTTCGTAAGGAAAAAGGGCGAGCGACCTCACAAGGTCTCATGTCCTACACTTGGTTTTAATGCAGCTACTGCTTAACTACATCTTGGCCTACCATCAAATTGGGCGATTATCACTAACTTGGCCTACATCCACCCACAAGGTGGCATGTGGCCGCTAACCATGCATGTAGTTTACTCGGGGAAGGCTATTGGGTCTTCTTACAAACGAGAGCAGACCTCCCGAATCTCGCCTAATTATTCACTTGTTCTTACACTTAAAGGTAGGGTCAGAGTTCAACTGATACGTAGCCCATCCCGACCTAATATGGGCCAAAAACATTTCAAGACATGTCTGCTATAAAACATTAAAAAATTCATACATGAAATTCCTAGATTTCACAACTTCAGTAATAATAAGAAATCTTATCACCACTTTAACTAGGAAAAATCCCCCAAAAATCAACTCAAATCAATTTCAAAGTTCATCCACAAAGCATTTCAATGGGATGTTCGTAGGAGTTAGGGTATGATCATTACCTGTTTGGGAGCGACACCTAAGCTCGAGCTCGGAGTTCTAACTTGGGCCTATGCAAATTCTCAAATTAGCTTTTATTAGTCTCAATTCTTAGTCCTACTGTTTACACGATAAATTATAGCCAAATTAATTCCCTAATTCCAATGTTATGCCTAACACCTAGGTTAGGCTCTCAAAACTATTTTTATGATACTCCTAGAATAATTATAAGACACTTAGTGCAGCTGTAAACTGCCCAGACCATTGTCAAATTATACATTGGACTTCCAAGGGCTATAACTTCTACTCCTGATGTCTGCTTTTAGAGATTTAACCCATTCTGGAAAGGCTAACTTATGAACTACAACTTTTCTTTTTTGGCCACTAATAGATTCTTAACCTAACTTATTCGAATCTACCCAAAACCCCAAACTGTCTTAGTGCAGGTTAGGATTGTGCAGTCCTAGTATTTTGGCCATAATTATCTGATTTTAACTCCAGTTTATAAGATTCAAAATTTCACGATTAGAGAACACATAGATCTATCATCCATAATTTTTCATGTTTTTTGGAAAGGCTGATAATTACCAGTAAATCAATGAAGTCAACCTATGTTCTGGTCGCAGTGAAATCGGTAATCTACCACATATTTAGTCTTAAATTCAATCAATCTCGACCCGAACCCTTCACAATACATGCATATAATGTCCTTACCAATAAGTCACCAATCCAAACCATCAAACTAATCCAAGCCATAAGGAAAAATTAATCCTTATCTTGAAAAAAGATTGTAGAGGAAAAGGAGGGAGTTGGGGTTGTTTTTAGCTCTTCAACCAAGTATACAAATCTAGAAATTTGAGGAGACATCAAGATATCTCATATTTTTGCCCAAAAGTTTATAATTTGTAATGAATTCATGATAAGCAGATGCTTGAACTGGGGTTTTCCACATACCCTAGCCAAACTTGCTAAGGGAGTGAGAGAAAGAGAGAGGACTTACCAAGAGAGTGAGGGAAAGAGGGAGAGGTGGCCAGTGGCTGGTGGCGACTTGGTTGAGGGGTGGCTACCGATGTGTCATGAAGACACCGTAAGGGAGAGGGGAGATGAAGAGTGAGAGTGTGCTTGAGGGTTTCTTATGAGGTAAGGTGAGGGGAAGAGAAGAATATAAAGGATAGGGTTTCCCACCCTTTTTTCTTCTTTTATTTTCTTATATTTTTATTTTTTTAAAAGAGAATTTCTGAATTTTTGGGTGCAGAAGATCGAGAAAATAAATGTTTCTTTTGGCTTGGATTGCTTGACTGGCACCTAGACTGCACCTCTAAATTCCCCATAAATTAATCACCCTACGTGCTCAAGCGTTCTAAGTCGGTCCATCTCATAGAAAAATATAAATAAATATAAATAAATTTTAGAAGTTAAACTATGGCTATAAAATTTGAACAACTCATCACTAGCCTAGAAGTTTCTAATTTCAATTTCTATGTACTTAAATTGTTGTTAAAATGTTATTGGTTAGAATGAGTGCTTGAATCCTATTGCTCCTCACCAAGCCCATTGGTGCTTCACTTCAATTGGCTCTTTTTTTTTGGTAGAAGATCGAAAAAAATAAATGTTTCTTTTGGCTTGGACTACTTGACAAGCATCCAGACTGCATCTCGAAATTCCCTAGAAATTAATCACCCTACGAGCTCAAGCGTTCTAAGTCAGTCCATCTTATAAATAAATATAAACAAATCTAAATAAATTTTAGAAATTAAATCGTGGCTATAAAATTTGGACAACTCATCAGTAGCCTAGAAGTTTCTAATTTCAATTTCTATGTGCTTAAATTGTTGTTAGAATGTTATTGGTTAGAATGAGTGCTTGAATTCTATTGGTCCTCACCAACCCCATTGGTGCTTCACTTCTACTGGCTTTTTTTTTTTGGTAGCCTAGGGAAGGAACAATAATGTTTGTGGCTATAAAATAACCTCCTTATATCCAATTGGAGATAGACTTGATTTGAGAATGAATGAATGAAAGGTAGAATGCTTTTCTCTCCACCCAAGAAAATCACTCTTTATTTTAAATACCTTTTAGATGGTGGTGAGGCAATCCTTTAAATTAATTGTTGATGATTTGTTTTAGAGAAGTAATTGATGGATTAGGCTAAGTGCTGTTTTGAGAATTTATCTTAGTCATATCCCTTTTTCTTTAACTTTTGTTGTGACTTCAATAATCCACCAAAAAAATCATTAGTTTTCCTTTTATTTCTCAATATTTAGCTTGGTTTATGGGCTTATTGCTTTGATGTTGATTGATTATTGTTGATGGTTGATCGCTCTTGTGATTGAGGGCTTTCCATCTATATCAAATTGGTAATAGAGCAGAAAGATCCTACTCTTGGTTGATATCTCCATGAACCAAAAATAAGAGTATAAATGCAATCACCAACTTAAATACACCCCTAAACTCCACAAGGAAGTCTTCACAAAAAGAAGGCACAGAGCAACTAGCCAAAGCCGACCACGATCTCCCTGTGGTGAACACCATGTACCGTGGTAGTCCTCTTCCACAACCCCTTTCTTACACAGCATCTGACGACCCCTCCGTGGTTACCCCCGCAATCCATGGCAACCCTATTTTCCTTCCCAAAACCATTTTCACCTTTTGTTTTCCCATACCATGGAAGATATGGCCATACTTGACCTTCAATATCAAGTGAGGAGGCTTTTGTGTCAAATAGCATAAGTGAAAGAGGTTATGAGAGAACCACCTTATTTTGAAGGTGGTTTGGACTAAAACCACTACTTAAAGGGGTTCAAACACTTGAGGATTACCTTAGGATAAGAGGTTTTTCAGGTGAAGAGAATTTCATGATAACTACTTAAAAACTACAACGTTTGTGCCCATGATTGCTCTAAATGCTTTAGGAGGGACATAGCTCTAAAACGAAGCCTAGAATAGAGACATGGAGTGGTCTGAAGTCATGGATGGGTGTGAGATTAAACCAAGATCTATTGTTTGATGAAGAACTCATTGTTGCTTAAGGGAAGATTAGGGTTCAAGAGGAAGAAAAGCCCTCTTTGGTTCATGTATGAAATTTTCAAGGTAAAAACATAAGCCATAAGTGTACAACTCTCACTGTAGTACTTGAGGGTCGTCTGCTCAAGGACGAGGATGAAATTAGGTCACTAACTACGAGAATAAACTACTCTAGCATCATTCTAAACTAATTAAAACCATAAGCAACTAAAATTATTGATTCTAAATGGTTCTAATTCTAAATAATCACTACCTATTCACATTGATTTCATACGACCTAAATAACTTTCAATTATGATAGAATATCAAACTCAAATATAACTAAACACTTAACACATCACCTAATAAGGAAACCACACTAATTTGGACAAAAAAAGAACGAAAAGGCAACTAAACTTACACGATGACAAACACCCAACCCTATTAACATAGTGAATAATTTTAAGTCAATCCACAACTCTAAAATGAACATGTACAGCTTGCCATATAATCACTTCCCTATACCTCTATAGTTCTAACATACAGAACATAACAACACTACCATTCTGCTTCCATCCTCCATCTCGAGTTCACCATTGATGAGCTTTGGTGGTGCTCGAAAGGACAACAGAAGCACAGACTCAATATCAAAACAACGAATTGAAACAAGGGAGTCAAGACGGCAAAGAAGTCGAAATAAGGGACAAAGCAAAAAACAAGGAAAAGGAAATAGAATGAAATCACCAATTAGATTCACAATTGCAAAATTTAGACAAGAATGACGATAAATTCTTATTGATCAAGACAATCTTGAAACCCATATTTACCAAAATGGGGGTGTCATAAGGCATAAACCAAAAGAAAGAGAAACTAGGAAGAAGGAATAAAATTGAAAACAGGGGAACAAAATTGAAAGCCAAGAAAAATCGAAATAAGAAACCAAACCAAAAAACCTAGATTATATGACAATGAAGGAGATGGAGTCGAGCTCCATTAATAGCAAAGAACAGAGCTCCGAAACAGAACAACCTAGATTAAGAACATAGTAATCTAGTCCAAATCAATACACCCTAAAATTATCTACTCTAAATCAATGAACTAAGCTTCAAAAATACGAAATTGCAAACAAGAACAGATATGAAATTACCAAAATAAGATAGCGAAGTGCCGGAATTTAAAACCCTAAAACTCTAAAACAAATCTTGAAAACCCTAAAATTCTCTAAAGTTGGAATTAAAACTAACAAAAACCCTAAAATTAAAACTAGATTACCCTTCACTCGTCACTGCCCTGTTCAATTCATACTCAACCCTCTTCATCCTGGCCATCAATCTCACAGATGGCATGGACAGTGGATGTTTATGATGGCGGTGGTGAGCTGGCATTTGATGGACATGATTCGGTGTTGGGTTGGTGCACGAACAAAAATGGTGGATGCGAAGGTGAAGTGGTGATGCTGATGATAGAGATGGTGCTGTTGTTTTGGTTTGTAGAGAGAGGATCAGAAATAGGGGGGAACTTATTGGGTTTTGATGAGGGGAGCCGGGAGAGAGATTGATGAGGAGAGAGAAGCAGACATAGGGGAGCTTATCATGTGAGAGGTACCGAGGGGGCTTGGATTAATTTTAATTTAATTTCTCCTTTTTTTTATTATTGATGGATAAAAGGGGCTGGGCTGATGTCATGGGTTGCCAATTCACTCCACAATTTACGGCCCACTTCTTCATTTTCCAAAAATTTCTTTTTCATTTCTGATGTTTTCCATCACCTACAAAATCAGATAAAATCAAATAAAATTCTAAACATAATAATTATTTTGAGCACAATTGAGGTATAAAAGTATTGTAAAAAGTTGATATTTTTCATGTAAACAGTTCTAAAGGGGGCAAATGAAGAAAAATGGTTCATTTTGGAGCTTGAAGAGAAAAAGATTGAATCAAAGTCCACCTCAGAGGTTGCGCTAGCTATTATTCTCAACCCTAGTCTTATGGTCTCTATTGTCCCAATTTAGGAATTGAGGTAAACGTCACCAAAGAAGTTCTACTTTCATTCTCAATGGGAAAGTTAAGGAATAAGGCTATGTATGGCATGTTTCTCATGGATGCTTGGTACCTAGTCTCTGGAAGCCCATTGAAAGTTTGTCCCCAAGATTATCCATCAAGAGAAACCCAACTTCCATGGCCAAATCTCACTCTTAATCCCCTAAATGCTCTTCAACCTCAACCCCACAAAACTTCTAGCTCCACAAAGAAAATATTTATCAATACAAACCAAATGTGAAACTCTCACCCTCAATGGCACAAGGATTAATTGGGTCCTTTTCGCTTAACAGTGGGCCTCCACAAGTCAAGCTAATGGATGATAAGGAAATATCTCTTGGTATGAGTTGTGGTGAGGATGTTGAAATTTCGGATAGTCTCATGAATGTTAGAAGGATTGTTCATCCTAATGGAGTATCCTCTAAAACCCTCAACAACTCCTACATGTTCAAGAAGGGTAGTTTTCTTAGCTTACTGTGTTTCCTAAAACTCAACGGGTGCAACAAGTTCTTAACATCGGCATCCTTGGATTTTAATCACAAGGATTTGATGACAAATTCTTTTGAAGAAAGGGAGTTTTCATGCATATGCATCAAGGGCAAGTTTAGTTTACATCTTTACAACAAATGAGTTTAGTCTGCATTAGGTTGTTTATTCTATTTTATCTAGTTTATGTGACACAATCCTCGATAATAGGGATAAAAGAGTATCAAAATGAAGAATCTGCCATCATGAGAAAAAAATCAAGTAGAAAAATTGGGTCAATTTTGGTCCAATGAGCACTAGTCAAGAAAGTCAAACTTTGGTGAACAACGGTCAATACGGGTCAAACCTTGGTCAAGGGTCAAGGTGCAGGTCCAATTATCAAGGTTGGAGATAAGAAAGAATTTGAACAACTCATCATAAGCCTAGACGCTTCTAATTTCAATTTCCATGTGCTTAAATTATTGTCAGAATGTTATTGGTTACAATGAGTGCTTGAATCTTATTGGTCTAACTCAACCCCATAGGTGCTTCATTTCTATTGGCTTAGTTTTATAGCTTGAAAAAAGAAAAACTATTGTTTGTGGCTATAAAATGACTTCCACGTATCTAAATAGAGATAAACTTTATTTGAGGAATAATGAATGGAAGGTAGAAAGATTTTCTCTCTACTCGAGAAAATATCTCTCTTTATTTTAGATACTTGTATATATGGATGGTGATTGAGTCAATATTCAAATTAAATCTTGGTGCTTTGCGTTAGAGAATTAATTGATGAATTGTTAGGCTAAACGTTGTCTTGATAATTTATCTTAGTTATATCCTTTTTAATTAACTTTTCTACCAAATTCAAAAATCCAGAAAAAATCCATTAATTTTCCTTTTATTACTCAAGGTTTAGCTTGGTTTAAGGGCTTGTTACTTGGGTGTTGGTTGATTATTGTTGATAGCTAATCACTCTTGTGATTTAGGGCTTTCCATCTCCTTCAAATTGGTAGTGGAGCCAAAAGGTCTTACTCTTGGTTGATTTCTTTGGACAACCTTCTCCTCTTATACCAAAAAAATTCATACTTTGGTCATCTCAAAAACCTTGAATTGCTTCTTGCCATGCTTCTAGTTTTTAGTCCACAAAGAGCACCAAACATAGCATAAATACAATCACTAACCTAAATACATCCCCAAACTCCATAAAAAGTCTAAAAAAAAAAGACAAAGCACAACCGGCCAGAGCCGACCATGGTATTCCCGTGGTAAACACCATGGATCGTAGCAGTCCCCTTCTACGACCCCTTCCCTTAAAGAGCATACCACGACCCTTCTATGGTACCCCCATGCTTTATGTCAACCTTATTTTCCTTCCCAAAACTATTTTTCCACCTTTCATTTTCCCATACCAAGGATGATATAGCCATGCTTAATACTTCAACATCAAGTAAGGAGGCTTGTATGTCAAATAGAACACATGAAAGAGGTTGTGAGAGAACCACTTTATTTTGAAAGTAGTTTGGACCCAAACCACTTCTTGAAAGGGAGTTTAATACTTGAGGATTACCTGAGGGTAAGAGGTTGTTTGGTTCAAAAGAGTTTCATGATAGCTACTCAAAAACTACATCATTTTGCCCATTACTGGTCTAATTGCTTTAGGAGGGAGAGAGCTCTAAAAGGCAAGCCTAGAATCAAGTTTTAAAGTTGGCTCAAGTCATACATAGATGTTCAATTTGGCCATGGTCTTCTCCTTGATGAAAAACTCGTTGTTACTTAAGAGAAGATCAGGGTTCAAGGAGAAGAAGAGTCCCTTTTGGTTTAAGAGGAGGCAAATGAAGAAAAAAGGTTCATTTTGGATCTTTAAGAGAAAAAGATTGAATCATAGCCTGCCTTGGAGGTTGTGCTACCTATTGTTTCTCAAACCCACTCTTGTGGTCTCCATTGCCCCAAATTAGGAAGTATGGTGAACATCACCAAAGAAACTATAGGTGATATTCTTGAGGGGGTGGAAAAATAAACTAAAGAAAAGAAAACCTCTAGTACACACGATTATCAGTCATAGTACTTTGAGGGTCGATCCACAGGGAAGACATTTGAAATTATGGTCATTTAAAACAAACGATTAAACTAACTGATTAATCTAAATTAACTTTACCAAATTTTATTTATTCTATGAACTATTTTAAGGAGCATGAGTAACCTAAATGGCCTAAACTCAACATTCAACACTAAAACCACCCAATCTAACTTGAAATCACCAAAATGCATTAGTAAATAAACTAACCTAAATCAACCCCAAATAGTAAGAGTTATGAAACCAGGGGATAACACTAGAATTTAGCTAACATCCAACGACTAGGCCAATAGCAACATTCAACCAAACTCAAAATTAAATTAAGCAACATTCAGCAGAATCGAAACAACAAGCAAAATCGTTCCAATTAAGCTACACAAACAGGCAATTTCAGGGGAGGGGGATTTATGGAAATAGGAAGGAAAGCAGAACACAACCATCATCAAGCTAACTTATGCAAAATCTCATATCATAATCAACCAAAAGCAATAATCTGATTCACTACCTCACTAATCAGCAATAGGGGAAACGAATTGAAGCAAAACAACACAAAACCGCAGTAGGGGAAGGGGAAACAAACCAAAAACAGATCACGAAATTGAGTAGCAGGGGAAGCAAAATAACAACGAGTGAAAATTAGAGTTGAGGGATCCGAAAGCAAACCGAAACCGTGCCCAAGTCGAAGCCATTGTCCCCAAAACGAAGCCAATAGAAATCAGCAACAGGGATGGGGGAAAACCGGATGAAATTCAACAACTATGAACGAAATCAACCAAAACTCTTGAATTTTTTTTGCAATTACAACCGAAATAACCATTTGAAAACTAATAATTCAGTCTTAACTACACAAAAAAAACCAAAAATTCAAACCCTAAAATGCGAAATTCAAACCCTAAACTACAAATTGAAAATGAAATTGATAATTAACTACCCCTAAAACTGAATTAAACCGAAACTAACCCTAAAACTACCTAAAATTACCTACTCCTAAATTACCTACTGTTCGAACCCTTCAATGGCGTCGCCTCTTCTTATACCCGAACCACTTCGAAGCTTGATCGTCGATTTGTGGTGTCGTGGACGGTGGATGAAGGGGACAACAAGGGGTATGTGCTGACGTTTGGGGCGTGAATTACGGGTGGTGGGATGGGTTGGACGAAGGTGAAATCGTGGGCAGATTTCGGGGTTTGGGGATTCTGTGGATTTGGGGTTTCGATGGTCTGAGTGGTTTCTGGGTTTCGAAGTTGATGTGCTGGAAGAGAGAGAGAGATGACGAGGTAGAGAGAGAGAGAGGAGCGAGATGGGGTATATCAGAGAGGGTCGAGAGTTTTCTGGGTTGGTCGAGGGGATTCGAGGGTTCTGGGTTGGGACGCCGAGGAAGAAGAAGACGTAAAGAAAAAAAGGGGGGTGGGGTTTTAGTGAACTGGTTTTCTGAACCGGGTTAAGTGAACCGTCCGGTTCGGTTTAATCTGGACTGGTCTGATTTTTTCTTTTGCTGCTTGGGCCGGTTTTATTGGAATTTTGGACCAGTTTTTGAATTCCCGTTATTTTCCCCATTTTTCTTGTATTTTTCGCTACTTTCAGCCATTTTTCCACATTTATTAAAAATCTGCAAAATAAAATAAAATCAATTAAAAACCTAAAAAAAATATTATTAAAACGAGCATAAAGCTGGTGAAAAAGTACCTTAAAAATAGCACATTTTTAGCTCAAACAGAAAGTCTACTTTCATTCTCAATGAGCAAGTTAGGAATGCTGGTATGTATGATATGTTTCCCATGAATGCTTGATATTTAATCTATGAAAGACCATTCAAATTTTTCCCAAGATTGTCCATCAAAAGAAACCGAATGTCCAATACCAAATCTTGCTCTTAATCCCCTAAATCCTCTTTAACCTCAAACCCCATAAAAATTGAAGCACCACAGAGAAAGCATTTGTCGTTCCAAACCAAATGTAAAACTCTCACCCTTGATGGCATGGAGATCATTGGCTCATTTCGCCTTGAAAGTTAGCTTGTACAAGTCAAGCTAGTGGGATGGTAAGGAAATCTCTCTTGATATGAATTGTGATGTGTCTATTGAAATTTTCAGTAGTGTCATGAATGTTGGAAGGATTGTTCTTCCTATTGGAGTATCATCCAAAACTTTTAACAACTCCTACATGTTTAAGAGGGTATCAATGGGTTTTCTAAAACTCAAAAAGTGCAATGAGTTTTTAACATCGGTATGCTTAGATTTCAATCATAAGGATTTGAGGGTAAATCCTTTCAAAGAAGGGGAGTTTTAATGTATAAGCATCAATAGCAGGTTTGGTTTATAAGTCTATAAAAAATGTCTTTAGTCTGAATTAAGTTCTTTGTTCTACTTCATCTAGTTTATATGGCTAAAGCCTCAATAATAGGGAGAATAGAGCATCAAAATGACTTTGGTCAATAGTGGTTAACATGGGTCAAACCTTGGTGAAAGGTCTAGGTCTAGTTCCAGGTCCAATTATTGAGCTTAGAGATAAGGAAGAACATGGATAACTTATCACTAACCTAGAAGCTTCTAATTTTAATTTCCATATACTTAAATTGTTGTTAGAATGTTATTGTTAGAATGAGTGCCTGAATCCTATTGGTCCAAACCAACCCCATCGGTGCTTCATTTCTATTTGCTTATTTTTGTAGCTTAGGGAAAGGAACACTAATACTTATCGCTATAAAATAGTCTCCTTGTATCTGAGTAGAGATAGACTTGATTTAAGGATTAATGGATGAACGATAGAATGCTTATATATTTGGATGGTGATCCGGATGGACGAAAGGTAGAAAATTTTTCTCTGTATTTAAAATACTCATGTATTTGGATGGTGATTTGAGTCTATCCTTTAAATTAATTATTGGCTCTAAGATTTTGAGAATTAATTAGTGTATTGTTAGGCCAAGTGCTAATTTGAAACTTTATTGTAGTCATATCCCTATTTAACTAATTTTTGTAACACCCGCATTCCTTATTTTGGGTCAAGCTGAGTGTATTGCCTTTTTACGTTATGAAATCGTATTTTTAGTAACTATACGAGTTAAATTATTATTGATGTGCTTATGTGAGTAATAATTTTATTAAAAAGAATATTCTTGTCGCTATTAATATTATTATTATGAGTTCGAAAACGTTACGATGATTTTCAATAAGCGTTAGTAAGGGTTATTATCAGGTGCTAAATCGAGTAGGAACCCGAATATGGTTAGATTGTTAACATTAGAATTAGTTCGTTAATTATTAATTCGAACCGATCTATATATAAGTGGGAACAAACAATTGACGAACATCGATTCGGGTTAGGACATGAGATACGAGATTAGACAAGCGATGTTAGTTAAATGGGCAAGCAATAAAAAAAAATCAAATATAATGAAGCCACCATCTTCAACAAAACCACGACAAGGGGGTGTTTTTCGGACCCCAGCTGCCGAAACCACCAACAGAGAAAGAGAGAGAGAGAGAGAAGGCCGAGGGAGGGCGAGTTGGTGGGATGACGACGGTGGCATGCCGGCGAATCAGCCGCTAGCCGTCTTGCGCACTAGCCACGACCCCTGAGCCCGATAAATGATGGAGAGAGAGGGAGATTGAGTGAGGAGAGAGAGACAAAGACTAGAGGGTTAGGGTCTGAAACCCTCAACCGCACACCACCACGACCATCGCCGTCGACGGTGGGGCCCATGCTGGTGACCACCAGAGTAGCAGCAGCGGCAGCAACACGACAGCAGGGGGTAGAACCGGAATTCGGGCCATCCAAAAATCACCCAAATCGGGTCCTTAGCTTGGAGTCCAGGTGGGTGTTCCTCGCCTCCTAAATATTAGTAATTTCAAAAATGTTTTAGCCTTAAGTTGTGATGCATGTCAGCTTAGGATTAGTTAGATTAATTGAGATTATGCATATTCTACTTCAGTTGAATTCCATTTAAAGCAATGTATGTTAAGTTTAGTTAATTCATGCCTGAAAGTGACTTCGAAATAACCTAACAATGCCTTGAATCGATATATGTTAGTTTAGTTAATTAATACTTGAAAATGACTTCGAATCGATGCCTGTTTAATGAACTAATTCATGGTTGAAAGTAGCTTTGAAACAACCTAAGAATGCTTCAAATCAATGCATGTCAAGTTAGTTGATTCAAGTTTGAAAATGGCCTTTGAAACGACATAAGAATGCCTTAAGTCGATGCATGCTAATATGGTTACTTCATGCCTAAAATGACCTTGAAAACGACATAGTAACCTTGGTTAGTTAAAACTAACACGTAAGCATTAACGCAACTAAGTTGTGCTTTAAAAATGACACGAATTGGGCATGCTTATTACTTTGAACCGATACTTGTTAAGTTAGTTAATTCGTGCTTGAAAGTAACTCCGTAAAGAACTAAGAATGCCTTCAATCGATGCTTGCTACGTTAGCTAAATCATGTTTAAAAGTAGCTTCTGAAATGACCTAAGTATGTTTGAATCGATGCTTGTTAAGTTAGTGAAATTATGCTTGAAAATGACTTGAACTTGGCACGCTTATGTCCTAATTGTGAAATATGAACGCAAGCTAGTTTCACGCCCTATTAGTTTGTTTAAGTTCTTTACGCACTTCATTTGACTCAATGCAATACAACAACAACAACAACTTCCAGTGTGGGTCCTGCTTTCGCAAGGTCTGGGGAGATCCAGATGTAGGCAGCCTTACATCCACCGACATCTCTGCCCGTAGAGGCTGATTCCAGGCGACCCACAAAACAAGAATTTTGTGAAAACATTTGTAAAAGAAGGGTTAGAGAGAGAGAGAACCACTTGTATAGTAAAGCAGAGGGGGGAAGTACCATACCTTAGTAGCGATAGACAAATAATGACATCTCCAGAAGCAAGCACTATCTACAAACAACACACAAACGACAACCCTTAACAAAACCCACCCTGCTACAACCGAAAGACTCTATGCCGACAATGCTCCACGATCTAAGACCTTAATTCTATCCCGCCAGAGTCTTCTATCCTGTGCCATGTCCTCTGTTAATCCTACAACTTTCAGGTCCCCTCTAATCACCTCATCCAAACTCTTCTTTGGTCGACCTCTCCCTCTGTTACCGTCGGGGATGTTAATAGTCTCCCTCTGTTACCGTCGGGGATGTTAATAGTCCACATACCGGACGACAAGCTTTACCTTTTAAACCTACCGGCATGCTCTTATCACATAGCACACCTGTAGCGTGCTTCCATTTTAGCCAATCGACTTTAATGCACTGGTTAATATCTTCGTCAATGTCACCATTCTGCTGAACGATCGAACTGAGGTACCTAAACTTCTCGACCTTCGGTATCGGCACCCCATCAATGGTGATATCTCCTCCTGCACCTTCCTTCTCGCTAAAGCAGTAATGGAGGTATTCAGTTTTCGATCTGCTCACTCTAAAACCCCTATACTCTAGTGGGTGCCTCCAACATTCCAACTTACTATTAACTCCCTCTCTGGTCACATCAATAAGAACAATGTCGTCAGCAAATAACATACACCACGGTAACTCATCCTGAATCCCTTTAGTAAGCTCATCGATCACTACTGTGAACAGGAAAGGCTTAAAGCGGACCCTTGATGCAGTCCAATACCAACGTAGAAGTCGTCAGTAGCCCCTCCCGATTTCCTAACCCTCGTCCTACCTCCCTCGTACATATCCTTAATAACTCGAATATACCCAGGTAGCACTCATTTATGTTCCAAACAACTCCAAACTAGGTCGCTTGGAACTCTATCGTAAGCTTTTTCCAGGTCGATGAACACCAAGTGAAGATCCACTTTTCAATCTCTGTACAATCCCATAAGCCTTCTAAGGAGGTAGATCGCCTCCGTGGTCGACCTGCCAGGCATAAAACCAAATTGGTTCTCTGAGATCGAGATATCCTTCCGCAACCTTTGCTCAATCACCCGCTCCCATAACTTCATTTTGTGACTGAGCAACTTTATGCCCCTATAATTGTTACAGTCTTGAATATCCCCTTTGTTCTTGTACAATGGGATGACTGTACTAAACTGTCATTCTCTGGGCATCCTAGAAGTCCGAAGGATGACATTAAAAAGCTCTGTCAGCCACTCCAGTCCCTCCTCACCCAAGCCCTTCCACACTTTCATCGGTATTCGGTCTGGTCCTTCTGCCTTCCCATTGGGCATCCTCTTCAAGGCCTCTTTAATGTCGTCCCTGCTGATCGGTTCACCCAGGCGAAGGTCGAGACCCATCTCACTCCTCTCACGACCTGTACTTCGAGGGTCTTCGCTTGCTTCCCCATTGGGGAGTCTGAAAAAGTACCTTTGCCATCTGCCCTTGATTTCCGCATCCCCCAACAGTACCCGACCATTCTTATCTTTGATACACCTTACGACACCCAAGTCTCTAGTACTCCTTTCTCTAGCCCTAGCCAGTTTAAAGACTGCCTTCTCGCCTTCCTTGGTCTCCAACTCCCCGCACTTAGCTACCGCAACAGCTTTCTTGGCTACCTTCTTTGCTGCCTTGTATTTACCTCTATTGAACTCTTTCTGTTCGTTCGTTCTACTGTTCATAAAAGCAGGGAAAACGTCCTTTTTCTCCTTGACCCCCTCGTTCCACCACCAGGCTCCCTTCATTCTGTTACCAGCTCTCCGCGAAGCCCCTAGGATTTCCTTAGTGAACTTTCGAATACAATCTGCCATAGCTTCCCACATCATATCTGAATCCTCTACTCACCTCCAGGCTCCTTCTTCCATGATCCTTGCTGATAATTTCGTAGCGTTCTCCTTTGTAAGATTCCACCACTTGACTCTAAGGTCCCCAACACCCGTCCTCTTCCACTTAACACCATTGAACTCCAAATCTAAAATAAGCAACCTATGTTGAGATCTCACAAACTCACTAGGAATCACCTTACAATCCCTACACGACCTCCGATTATCCGCCCTAGTCAGGAAGTAGTCGATTTGGGTTTTAAAGGAACCACTCTTAAAGGTCACCAAGTGGTCCTCCTTCTTCTTAAAAAGGGAGTTAACCACCAACAAATCGTAGGTAATGGCAAAGTCCAGGACAACAACTCCCCCACTGTTCCTCACCCTAAAACCGAAACCTCCATGAGCCAACTCGTAACCACCTGAGTCTCCCCCAATATGACCATTAAAATCTCCTCCTATGAAAAGCTTTTCGCTATGAGGTACATCCTGCACGATGTTTGAGCAAAAAATGTGCTATTTTTAAGGTACTTTTACACCGATTTTATGCTCGTTTTAATAATATTTTTAAGGTTTTAATAGGAGATTATTTTATTTTGCAAATTTTGAATAAATACGGAAAAGGGGCTTAAATGGCGGAAAAAGTGAGAAAAATAGAAGAAGTGTCGGAGGTTGAAGAACCGGCCCAAGCAGCACAAGAAAAAAACCCAGACCGGTCCAGATTAAACCGTACCGGCCGGTTTAGAGGAAAATCGGTTCACGCGAACCGGTTCAGTATTTAAGTCCCCTTCCCATTCCTTTCCTCGTTCTTCTTCTTCCCCATTTCCCTGACCCCCGACACTCCAACCCTCGACCCTCCTCCATTCATCTACATCATCGCCATCTCGTTCCTATCTCTCTCTGCCTCGTCACCTCCCTCTCACTCTAACCACATCACCCAGCCCATAGTTCCACCGAAACCCGAAAACCACTCTCAACCCACCGTTCTTCACCAGCCCACGGTTTTCCCAAACCCATCCACCACCACAAACACCAGGCCACGTACCACCCTGCGCTGGCCTCATCTTAACCGTCCAGCACACCGCCACCAGACGAAGGGTCGAGATCGAGATGGAGGTCAGGTATAAAGCAAGGAAGAGGACGCCATTGAAGGTAGCGTAGGTAGGAGTAGGTAATTAAGAGTAGATTTAGGACTTTAATTCTGTTTTTAGGGTTTAGATTTAGTTTAATTTCGTTGTTAATTTTATTTTCGTATTCGCATTTCAGAAAACTTCGAATTAGGGCTGATGTTCGAATTAGGGTTAGAATTTTAGATCCGTTTTAGTGTTCGAATTTCATCTAAACACATTGCAATTTTGAGTTTCCTAGTTGTAATTCATGCTACTAGTTTGATTTTGTGAAAAATCGCATCTCATTTTGCCGAATTTCACTTTAAATTTCCCCTCCCCTGTTTGAATTCTTGATGGTTGTGAGAGTTTACTGTTGAAGGGTTGTTTTTCGCTTGTTTTGGAGATGCCTTTTTCGCCATTGCTGGAGCTCAACTTCAGACCTTCCTTGGTTGAATAATCTGCAGCTGTTACATCATCTTCTTGGTCCTGTTCATGCTTCGATTATGAGTAGGTTTGGTTAATTCTGTTAAGTATTCTGCCTGAGTTCTACAATATGTTTGATCAGTGTGTTTGTTGGTTCATTGTTCATTTGAATAAGTTTCAGTGTTTGCCTCTATTCCCTACCCCTGTTTCTTGTGTTCTGTTCTCTGTCATAAGTTTTAGCAGTTTAAGGTTATGTTGTTCTAAGTTGTTTGGGACCTCCATTAATGGAGGTTGGTTTAATTTGTTTACTTAGTTTAATGTCATATTGATTGATTCACTCTTAGTTGAATGTTGCTGGTATTGGTTTGATTCAGCTTACTGATTCTGAAGATGGGTTTAATAAATTAGTTTCGTTTTGGTTGAATGAATGCTTAAGGTTGATTTAGTTGTTTTAGTTTGGTTTAGCTATGTTCATTGATGTTGCTTAGCTTAGTGTAATTAATTAGTTTAACTGTTTTGTCTTAAATGATCATAATCTAAACGTCTTCCCTGTGGACCAACCCTTAAGTACTACGACTGACAATCGAGTATTTGAGGTTTTCTTTTCCTTTTGTCTTTAATTATCCCCCCCTTCAAAAAACATCTTAAAAATTTTGGCGCTGTTGCTGGGGAAGACAGTGAGACTTGGTCATGTTTTTAGTTGCTTTCGTATTTGTTTAGTTTCGTTGTTATTTTGTTTAGTTGTTATTTACTTAACGAGTTCTTGTTAGTCATTTCGTAACTTTAAGTTTCGAATCGATTTTTAATTTCTCATTTTGGTATCGTTTTTCGTTTTTGAAAAAACCAAAAAAATCCAAAAACATTTGAAAAAGACAAAAAAAAAACCCCAAAAATCCAAAAACATTTGAAAAACCTTCAAAAATCCCAAAAAATGAAAAATGCTTAAAAATTCAAAAACATTAGAAAATTCCAAAAACCACAAAGAAAAAATAGAAATTTCAAAAACCCAAAAAAAGTTGAAAAACCAAAAATCCAAAAAAATTGAAAAACTTCAAAAACTTTAAAAATTTTCCAAATGCCAGTTTTCAGTTTCCCACAATATGAGCATGAACCCTTTTGGAGCTATTTATCGCGACTTAATGATTATCGTGCTCAATTGCCTCAAACCTTTCAAAATGGGGAATCTGTGAGGTCATTGTTTTGTGTCTAAATTCTGAATTTCGTGGTCATGTTGAGTCCATGTGCCCAGGGGGTTTGCTAGGATTGTTATCTAGATCTCAAGATGAAGTTTGGGATTTCTTTGAAAGTTTAGCTTGGGATACTTACGAGTTTGAACAAGCTAAATATAATTTTGGATACCCAACTTCCGATGAGTAAGCTTTTCCTGCTAATCCTTCCCCCCAAGATCATTTTCTAAACCCATATGACCCATCTTATTCTTATATGCCTCCTGTGCTGTGTGATTGTTGTGAATCTTCTTATCATAATGTTTCTACGTGTCCTTATCGTGCTACCTGTGCAAGACTTGAAAATAAAATTGATGATATGACTGATCAAATGATCAAAATTCATGATATGACTGATTAAATGATAGAGACCATGAAATTGAGAATTGCTGAATATTCTCAATGTTTTAATCAAAATAGAAAGACTTATAGTAAGCCTGACTCTAGGTTAGGATCTCCTGAACCTGCAGTTAGTCTTACTGATGATTTTGCACCTTCTTATTCTACTAGGCCTGATTTGAATGAAAACATGTGTTTGCCTAGTTTAGAACAAGAAAGTGACCTCCCTAAGTCTCTATCATCAGATCTTGCACCCTGTACTCGCTCACCTGAAAATGTCACTGATGAACAATCTAATTCTGATAGTGAGTTAGAAATTAGCATCATACCTGCAGTAAAGTTTCATGATTTGGGTGATTCAAAATATGTTTCACAGGAGTTGTATGATGAGATACCGGAACTCACTATGTTTGAATTAGATGATAATATTCTGCCTGTAGAATATGAATCTTTTTCTAGTGAGTTTGGTATCCATGGAAGTTCTAATGATGGTTTTCATGCTGATTATGAGTCATTTTCTTTTAATTCCATCCAGACTGACTTCCTTTTTGAATCTAGCAAGTCTGAATCTGTTGAGTATGAGATGATTACCATTGATGATTTTACTTTAGACCAGACTCATATGCACACTGAACTTAAAGGACTTGTGGATTTAGAACCCTTTGCTTTGCCTAGACAGTTCGTTCATGCCGATCCAATTTCTAAGCCCATGACCTCACTTCTGGCTGTTTTTGAGTATATTCATTTCATTCCTGAGTGGGCCCCACTATCTGATAAATTGAAACGGGCCCTTACATGTGCTTTCCTGATTATATGGATGTACTCAATCTGGTTCCAACTCTCTGCTTTTATAGTTCCTATGCTATTGAGAGTTGGACATCCTTGTTTGATAAGCTGTTACGTGCTCTAACGAGTTTTGATTTGAGTAGCACTTTTTCAGCTTAATATGGAGTGGCTGATACTCTATACACTTTATAGTTTGGGTACAACCTGTATCCAACCTGGTATGATCGTTCCACTCTTCTTTTCTTTTCTTTATTTCTTTTATTTCTTTTTGTATTTAGTTGCATATATTAGGATTTTGTGAATATGTGTTAGTTGTAAATACTTTGTTTCTTTAGCTTAGCATGTTTTAGTTTTTCCTTTTTATCTTATTTTTGTTTATTTAATTTTATTTTCATTATTTTTGTTTATTTCATTTTTGTGTATTTCATTTTACTTTCATTTTTATTTTTCTTTTTTTTATTTTCATCTTATTTTCATTTTTGTTTCATTTTTGTTTTTCTTTTCCTTTATTTTGCCTTAGATTTCTTTTTGTTTAGTTTGCAATTTAGTAGGTCTTTGATTTTTGTTTAGTTTTGCTTTTGTAAATATATGTGTTTGTTTGGTTTTGTTTTGATTTTTGTTTTGATTTTGATTTTTGTCTTCTTTTCTTTAGTTTTTAGGGTTGTGGTTTGTTTTTCACTTTTTGTGTGTTTCTTTGATTTTAGTTTTGCTTGTTCTTTTTCATTTTGGTTTTATTCTGTTTTTGGTTTTATGTTTTTGGTGGTGTTCTAGTTGTATATATTCTAGATTTTTCGGTTGTTTAGTTATGGACTTGCTTTTTAGCGCCTTAATTCTCCCAATGAGGACGTTGTGAAGTTTTGGTGTGGGAGTGAGGTGCCATTTTTCCAAAAATTTTTGAAGATTTTTGTTCTTTTTCGGGGATGTGTGTACTTTTTCTGATCAGACTGAATCCCCTGTGCTTTAGTTATTAGCTTGTATAGAAGTAGGATGTGCATGATAAGTCTCCAACTTCGAATATGATATTCTAAGCCCTGATTCTAACTTCAGTTGTTCATTATGGGTTGTGTAATCCAGTCCTTGTTATCCTTTCATCATTGTCTTTAGGTCTTAGGTTTCCATGAATGATTCTCCCACTAGCTTGTGGCATGATTACTTTGAAAAAATGAAAAAAAATTGTATTCTAAATAAAGAAAAAGAATAAAATGTGGAATGACAAGTATCCCTTTGAGGCATGCACTACTGGGCGTTACCCTTTGAGGCACGTGCTACTGGGTGTTACCCTTTGAGGCAATATAGCTACTGGGAAAGCTTGCTTCCAAAGTCAGTATAAGAATAATGTAGTTATGTCAACCAAGTGGGATTGAGTCTATTATGGTAAATCTGAGTCCTGGAGATGATGATACACTTGCACACAAACACAGGGATGGATACTAAATCTTGATGTTCAATGGGGTGAAAATTAGTGTTTTGATGTCATTTAGAAGTAAAAAGCTTTGAAGTACATTTTATGTATATGCAAGTCAATAATTGAGTACATGAGTGATTTAGCTGATTAGGATTTGTGCATATGTTTCCCAAGTTTTGTACATATCAGTTTTGAGAAAAAACCCAAAAAGATTTTCTTTTATTTTTGAATAATTTTGTGGGTATTTTCACTTTGAAACCCTCACGAGACCTCACTCGTCCACTTGGGAGTCCAAGGGGTTTAAAGGGCTTGTTGCATACGCTAAATGCAACCGTGATTCCTACGACACTGAGTTAGGATTTTCTTTTCTTATTTTCATTTTTTTTAGTTAGCTTAGTTTATTTTACTCGAGGACGAGCAAAATCTTGGTGTGGGAGTATTTATTTGAGCAAAAAATGTGCTATTTTTAAGGTACTTTTACACTGGTTTTATGCTTGTTTTAATAATATTTTTAAGGTTTTAATAGGAGATTATTTTATTTTGCAGATTTTGAATAAATGCGGAAAAGGGGCTTAAATGGCGGAAAAAGTGAGAAAAATAGAAGAAGTGTCGGAGGTTGAAGAACCGGCCCAAGCAGCATAAGAAAAAAAACCAGACCGGTCCAGATTAAACCGGACCGGTCGGTTCAGAGGAAAACCGGTTCGTGTGAACCGGTTCAGTATTTAAGTCCCCCTCCCCTTCCTTTCCTCGTTCTTCTTCTTCTCCATTTCCCTGACCCCCAACACTCCAACCCTCGACCCTCCTCCATTCATCTGCACCATCATCGCCATCTCGCTCCTCTCTCTCTCTGCCTCGTCACCTCCCTCTCACTCTAACCACATCACCCAGCCCACAGTTCCACCGAAACCCCAAAACCACTCTCAACCCACCGTTCTTCACCAGCCCACGGTTTTCCCAAACCCAACCACCACCACAAACACCAGGCCACGTCCCACCCTTCACTGGCCTCATCTTAACCGTCCCGCACACCACCACCAGACGAAGGGTCGAGATCGAGATGGAGGTCGGGTATAAAGCAAGGAAGAGGATGCCATTGAAGGTAGCGTAGGTAGGAGTAGGTAATTAGGAGTAGATTTAGGACTTTAATTCTGTTTTTAGGGTTTAGATTTAGTTTAATTTCGTTGTTAATTTTATTTTCGTATTCGCATTTCAGAAAACTTCGAATTAGAGCTGATGTTCGAATTAGGGTTAGAATTTTAGATCCGTTTTAGTGTTCGAATTTCATCTAAACACATTGCAATTTTGAGCTTCCTAGTTGTAATTCATGCTACTAGTTTGATTTTGTAAAAAATCGCATCTCATTTTGCCGAATTTCACTTTAAATTTCTCCTCCCCTGTTTGAATTCTTGATGGTTGTGAGAGTTTACTGTTGAAGGGTTGTTTTTCGCTTGTTTTGGAGATGCCTTTTTCGCCATTGCTGGAGCTCAACTTCAGACCTTCCTTGGTTGAATAATCTGCAGCTGTTACATCATCTTCTTGGTCCTGTTCATGCTTCGATTATGAGTAGGTTTGGTTAATTCTGTTAAGTATTCTGCCTGAGTTCTGCAATATGTTTGATCAGTGTGTTTGTTGGTTCATTGTTCTGTTGAATAAGTTTCAGTATTTGCGTCTATTCCTTGCGCCTGTTTCTTGTGTTCTGTTCTCTGTCATAAGTTTTAGCAGTTTAAGGTTATGCTGTTCTAAGTTGTTTGGGAGCTCCATTAATGGAGGTTGGTTTAATTTGTTTACTTGGTTTAATGTCATATTGATTGATTCACTCTTAGTTGAATGTTGCTGGTATTGGTTTGATTCAGCTTACTGATTCTGAAGATGGGTTTAATAAATTAGTTTCGTTTTGGTTGAATGAATGCTTAAGGTTGATTTAGTTGTTTTAGTTTGGTTTAACTATTTTCTTTGATGTTGCTTAGCTTAGTGTAATTAATTAGTTTAACTGTTTTGTCTTAAATGATCATAATCTAAACGTCTTCCCTGTGGACCGACCCTTAAGTACTACGACTGACAATCGAGTATTTGAGGTTCTCTTTTCTTTTTGTCTTTAATTATCCGTCCCCCCTCAAAAAACATCTTAACACACGATCATATCCAAATCCTCCCAGAATCGTTTCTTAACCTCGTCAGACAAACCAGTCTAGGGTGCATAAACACTAACCACATTAAGGGTCACTGAACCCACTACCACCTTAATGGCCATTATTCGGTCACTTTTACGGCTCACTTCCACAACAGAGTCCAGTAACTCTTTGTCAACCAAAATGCCAACGCCATTCTTCGCCTTGTTAGACCTCGAATACCACAGCTTATACCCATCAACTACTCTAGCTTTCGCACCCACCCATTTAGTCTCCTGAACACAAGCTATGCTAATTCGATGTCTACGCAAAGACTTAACTAATTCTATGGACTTACCAGTAAGACACCCAATATTCCAAGACGCTAAGCGAACCTTCCACGAACCTGTACCCCTCCTAACCCCATAACCCCTCGGAGGACTGGCTGGTGCAATTACATAGCTCGCCACTAGCTTAAAGCGAGTTTGACACTACTAATAGGTACTACAGCTAATGATCCACCTGCTAGTTAACAGAGTAATACCGCAAGAATCACACCAAAAATATGAATGTAATAACAATGCTAATAAAAGGTAATAATAATAATAATAATAATAGTAACAAGAGGAAGTAAAATAAAACCAATCAATACTAGTGAGGTAAATAATATTAAAGGACACGTACTTAACGGAATGACTAAACAATAATAGTAAAACAAATAATTAAAAAGAGCAAAAAAATAAAAAATAAAAATACTATTACTACACAATAATAGTTTAAACTAAAACTAGAAACAATAGTAACAATAATCGTAAAAATAAGAGTAGAAATATATAACAATTATGACACTAACGGAGGCTAATGCCAATAGTAAGGGGTAAACAATAGCCACGGAATTGGGTAAATGGTATGGATGCTATCTGCACACTTCACTAAATGAGCTGTTGAAAGATACAAAGAGAAATGGGAAGATGAAGAGGAAATGTGAGTGAGACAATTCGTCGAACAGTTGGTGGGCAGAACACGATCAGCAAGAACCAAACAAAAGGCACCAACCGTTAAGACCACGAATGGAAGAGAAAATAGAGCAAAGGACACTAAAGTAGTCAAGAAATATTGCAGAGGACACTGAAGCAGGGCAGCAGCCAATCTTACAGGAGAATCACACAAGCATAAATCACCGAAACACATACATAAACACAAGCAAACAAAAATTGAGAGGGTAGCTAAAATGGATTAAAGGTGTGCCTGAGCGTAAGGAGAGATTGGGAATTTGAGGTGGCTAGAGTTTGTGCTCTCACCAACTAATAGTACCTGCTGCTTGAAGTGTGGTTTGCTGAATTGCCCGGCAAAGTGGGGTTGAAGAAGCCTCAAATTGCCTCCGGCCTGCTGGGGGGATTGGAAGTGTTCGCTGGCGGGGAGCTGGTCTGTGTTCGTCTCTGGTGGGGTTCGTCGGCAAGGAGCTAGTCGAAGATTGCCCTTGGCCGGTTACCGTTCAGCACCTGCGCACCTTTTGGGCAAAGGTCCGCTAGAGAGAGAGAGAGAGAACAACTAGAGATATAGAGAGCAAAACTCAGTTAGATTTGACTCAATGCAATGTGTATACACACACACACACACACACATGCTTATATATGTTGTATCGAGTCACTGGATGGCTGTTGCTCACTCGGTAAGTTTATATGTAGCCATTTTATTTTGCCTTTTACGATAATATGCTATGGTTATGGAATTGAAAACTGAGTTGGTAGTCGGATGGTTTGGGGAGGAACTAATGAGAGTTTTGAGGTTCCTTGTGGTCGGTGCTGTGTGAGGAGGGAGCCTGGGTTGTGATTAACCGCAATCGTGTGGATTGGGAGGCCATGTGTGGCTTATTCTGCTGAATTGATGATAAAGTGTTTGAATGTGTTACATGCAAACTCCCTTCCCTTTATGCATTAAGTTTCATCTTACGAGTGAAGGTGAGTTTGAAAAAGAAAATTTTCATGGTTGTAACTAATAGTGGCCATAACTATTAGTAATCGATGGCCTATTTTAACTATACGAATACAGTTTTGGGAGTGAACTCGCTAGAACAGGGGAATCCCTAAGGAATTTAAATAAAAAGAGAGTGCGTTGTATGAAAAAGGATTTTGCAGTGAGAGGCAGCAAACTTATTAGCCGTTATGGCCTAGGGATAATGTGCTTTTGGACAATATGATATGAATGATGCTAGCCTAGGGAATACGTCCTGGTACTAGGAAACCCTAGAAGACCCTGACGAGGGTAATGGTCTAATATGTTATATGTAGCCATTTTGGGAGTAAGAGCTTAAGCGTCAGCGTTAGGTCTCACTATGTGGTTGAGAATAGATCTCACCCAACCAGCACCCTGTAATGATCTTATGCCAGAAGTATTTTCCTAATAAGCAAAGAAAAGTAGTTGGCATTTTGCCATTTTAAGTATTTCAGGAAAAAGAAAGATTTAAGGGCCATTAAGAAGCTAGATTGAATGAAATGTGAAAAGCTTATAAGGGTCCTTACAGAACCAATACGAAAGAAATTTCTTTTAAAGAATGTGAACCTTAAGAGGTTGTGAAAAGTGTTTTCAAAGAAGGAAAGGAAAATTTCTATGAATGCCTAATGAAAAAGGTTCCTAAGCACAGTCAAATACGATTTCAAGTAACATGTGGCCATATTCTTATAATGCATCAAGCATATGAGTTTGAACGTGCATGTTTTGTGAAAGAAAGCTCCTTGCATAATCTCTACTTCATGTGTTTAAGCATCTCGTGCAAGTGAATTGGATAGACAAGGCATAAATCACGTGTTATATCACATAACCTATGAAAGAAAGTTTTATGCTTAGCCGTCGTTGCTTGCTTATGTGTTTTGAGTGCTTGGTTTTTAAGAGGTTTGGTTATTTAGGAACCTAAAAATGAGTTTGAGCGGCTAAAATGAAGTTTACGGAAAGTGATCCTTCCTTGGGGACTATGTTTGCCTAATATGATGATAGTAAAGTATGAACGCGTGATATGTGACTATTATTGGTATTATTGCCTTTAATTGTTTTGGTTTTAAGGAGTCGGGGAATACTCACTGAGCGTGTGGTTCCTAATCCCATTACTCTTTCCCCTTTTTCCCCAGGTTTTCTTTGACAGGCAGAAGTCGATTCATTTATGTCGAAATGGAAGTTATCCTCGCTCAAAGGGGAGTCATGAGTGCTCACAGTAGAGTGTTCTTACTGTTTATATGAAATTATGGAATGTACTTTTTGTTTGTAAATGTATGTAAACAAGTACTCTAGTTCATGTAATGCATATTATTTATAAGTCGCTCTGCATGGCCATGTGAGCCAACCATCTTATTAGTCAGTTGTCTTTTTAACTGAAGTTGTCTACATTTTGGGATGCAAACCCCCAGTACTCCGGTTGTGTGAACCGTTGAGTTTATCTTTCATTTCTGCTTCATTAATGAACTATATTGTTTAATGTACTCCGAGGGAGTTGCTCGTTTAATCATGAACTCCGGTGTGTAGCCGTTGGGCTTATTTTGGAATTCTTGACACTTCCGTGATTTCAGGGGTTTATTGAAAGGCTTTTAGCCTAGAAATGGTCAGTTTTTAGGGGAAACTCTATCCGTTTCGCCCCAGAAGTTAAGTAGGGAATAAGAAAACGTAATACTCGTGGCCGTAGGGGCTAGGGATGTGACAATTTTTCTCCTAAATTCAAAAATCCATAAAAATTTCATCAATTTTGCTTTTGTTACTCAAGGTTTTGCTTGGTCTAAGGGCTTATTACTTGGATGTTGATTGATTGTTATTGATGGTTGATCATTCTTGTGATTAAGGGCCTTCCATTTGCACTAACGCCTAAAAGACTTGTGGTGATTTATGGGGCTAGTCAATCATCCTTGAACCTATTTATAGTAATTGTCTATGGCCTGGCAAGGGAATAGGGCGTTACCCTTATACCTTAATTGTCCAGAGATGGTCATCGATAAAGCCAAAGAGAGGTGCTCTTAGATGATATGGACCATAAAATAATGGCAGAAAAAGAGTTAAGATGGCTATTAGAGAGCCCAAGAGTCTATCTGTCGGGCCAAATAAAACCTCAATATTAATCCTAATTCTTTTTCTATGTAAAGGAAAATCTCCTTATATCTAACTTGATTTGTGCTAAAACTGATGCACTCATTAAGGGCTTTAATAAAATGATATTTTTGAATATGATTCTTGTGTTTGCACTAAAGAAAAATTAATCTCCCTAAGGGGTTAATGAATAATGAATGATATGGTAATGAAATTGCTATCCTTGAAGAAAGAAAGACAAAAAATGTTGGAACAAGTGAAGAACCAAAGGAACTCACATTGGGATCATATGAGCCTACTATATCTAGGTGTGAACTCTGTGAAATAGAAACTTCACCATATAAAGACAGAATAAGCCTTAAAGATAATAAAAGAAGTTCAAAAGTAATTAGATGTAGTTTCCTAAGGGTACTTTAATTACCCTGAATTGACAGTTGACATTGTCGAAGTGCTCAAAAAATATGGATGGGTCCCCATGTATGTGGACTTCCTAGATTAAAACAAGGTAACACCACAAAAAAAGTGTATCCTTTTCCCACTTATCTAACCACGAAAAAGTAAAAGTGAAAAAATACAAATCTTGAAACACTTATGCATAATAACTGTGGTAGCTTGTGCCCTCACTTATCTATCCTCAATTATCTTCGTGGTAGCTTATGCCCATGCATATATATGTGGTAGCTTAATTGGCCCCAAAAAAAGGGGCGATTCATATTTCCTTGGATGCCTCATCCAACTTTAGGTGAAATTTGAAATTGGGTCGCTTGCTGGTTTGAGAATTTTGGCCAAGAGCAGCATCAATTTTTTAAAAAAGTGCTTAAGCTCCCCCCCCCCCCCAATTTCCTCTATCTCTTCCATTTCAAGTGTAGAATTTGGAGGCAATGATGAAGATTTGCGAGCAAAGATGGTGATGAATGCACTATGCTACCACTATTGAGGGGTGAAGGCACCGAAGAAAATAAGAAGTCTAAAAATACATTATCATACTTAGCCCCAATTGTGGTTGTTTTTTTATTTATTTTTTATGTGTGCTATCTCTTGCTTTCATATCTAAAATCATGTGTTGCTTTTGTATCGCTTTGTCAGTCAAATTGTGCCGGGTTAACTTCTGTATTATTAATTATTCAAAACCTAGGGTTACAATGTTGTGCTTATTTTTTGTGGTAATATTAGGCAAAGAGTAAGATAATTGGAGTCTACTTTAGTTGTAAATTTGGTATATGTGTCAGTTTTGTTATGGTTAAATAAATTCTAAAACTGTGGTGCTCACCAAGCTTTCAATGAAATGCTTAAGTGAAGTCTTCTTTTGTTTTCAAATTAGTACACTTCTTTCTTAAAGTGTGATGCTACTTAATTCACTCGATTATTGTAGGTAATAACAATTCATGTAGTTTAAAGCGCATGATATGAAGTAGAGGTTGTGATTATTTGCATTTATTGGTTTATATATTATATTATCAAAGTGTGGGTATGAGCACTTTTCCTTCACTGCTTAGATCAACAGCCCCCTTTATTAAAAGAAGTAGATATCTTTTAAGTCATAAGAACTTACATTTTGGGGTTTTCCTTTACTATTTGGCAAGAGTTTTTGCACAAAGTTTTGAACTATTTTGTCAATTTCATTTGTTTAATTGATGATAATATGAGTAATTTTTTGTTTTGGGTGTTCCTTACTTTATGCCTAATTGATTTGACATTAGGGGAATTGGGTAGTTAAGTTGTGGGAGGATGGTGGAATTGAGAGGCTTGGATGTTTCCACGCTTGCACCGTGCTTTTTTTTTCATCCTTAAGTGTGAACTACTTAGTGAAAGTATACTATTTTGCGATTTCATTTCTTTTTGTGTAAAGAGTATTTGTATGAGTATGAAAGATAGTTTTAGGCAATTATTAACTAAATTCAATCCCATAACATCGAACTTATTCAATGCAGATTAGTATCGAAAAGTTACATAAGTGCTGTTATTGAAAAAGGAAATTAGCCGTTTACATTTAGAAATAATAGGGAATGTGATCGCAAAACATGAACATAGATGACCCTTTGTCGATGTTTATTACTTTTTAGGCTTTAGTCCGTTTTCTTATCTTCATTTTTTCCTTATTACATTCTAATATATTTTGTCATCTGTGTGCTTTGTGGTTGGTTTGATGTTAGTTGCAATAAGGTTAGGAGCTTCCATTGAATGCCTATCTTTGATTTGGGAGTAATGCATACGCGGAGGTCTTATTCCTATAGATATTTCTTGTGACATTAGCAACCCCTTCCTTCCATGAACACATAACAGATTGGTTGCTACGAACAAATGTTAGCATGCCTTGAATTTGTAGTTCCTTTTTCAGTTAGATGGGAGAGTATGGTTGGTGATAGCTCTTATGCACTATTAAAGGGATCATTCAATAATTCTTTTCATTTTACGGCAAAAGTGTCAAGGCTCCTTTAGTTTTTGTTAAGATCCTAAACATTTTTGCCTTGTTATGCCTCCTCTTTAATTTTGATTGTTTTACCTGGGAATTTTCTTGGTGTTAAAGTTTATTAACTTCAAAGCAATGCATTGACATTGTTGGGCTACAGAGCACTTTGTAGGATCATTTATGAGTGAGGCTTAGGCATCAGACATAGATGCACAATCAAAGGTGAGCATCTATGTAAGAAAGCTTTACATTTTTACCTTCTTATTTCTTATTGTTTAGGTTATCCATAATTTATGAAACTCAATAATCTATGCTGTTATATTCCATTGAGATTTATATACAGGTTGATGATGCCAGTGGTGTTTTCTTCTCGTATCTACTATTAGTTTAGTTAATGTGTTTGTGTGAAATTTGAAACTAATCAAGGCGTAAACTGAATGTTTAGAAAGGAAGGATATAAAAGTGAAGACAACATTGAAGGTGCTTATCACTTTTTTTTCTTTTAGATCACGTAGGAGGAGAAACAGGAGTGCTATATAATGGTAACATTTAGAGAATTCAGCTTGACAAGGAGCTTTTAGCAAGTGAAGAGCAATGCCTATAAATGTTATCTGAATTGCCAAGGACTAAAGACTTCTTCTATCACTGCGAGAGTACGCTCGAAGATGAGTACTAACACGTCTGCAAGCACACAGGTGTGGTAGTTTAGATTAAAAGATCGTCCTCCGAGACCACATCAATCTATCAAGTTAATGTCCTATTGAAATTGCTAAGTGATCAATCTTTTCAACGCGTTGATTTAAATAAACGAACCATCTAACTGTTGAATTTAATCCTTTCTTTCGAAATAAATTAAATTGCCCAAACAAATTCAACTAACACTCTTTCAAGTGTCTTTGATTTAGCAATGTTACTAGAATCGGACCGGACTGGCCGGTTCAACCGGTTCAACTGCGAACCGGGCAACAGTTCGGTCCGTTCACTGGCAATAAACTGGTGCCCTATTGAGCCGGTCAAGAACCGGTCAAGACCTGGTTCAACCGCCAGTTTTCACGGTTGGATCGGGTACTTGGACCGGTTCAAGACCCTCCCATGTCTTTAGAGTTTTTTTTTTGGTACCATTAAAAAATTACAATGTGTTTGTAAAGAGCTTTGAACCCCATACCTGTAACTACTTTAAAGTTCTTCTTGGGCCTCCAACCAAGTGAGCAACACAACTTTTGTGCTACAAGTTCACTCGCAAATTTATTTCTATTTGTTACTCATTTAAAGTTTCCTCCCTATCCATTGAATCCTTTTACTAATTGATTATATATTAACAATCCAAATTAATATCTTATCCACTTCTTCATCGATTTTTGATCAAATTAAATAATTTTTTTTTGTTACTCACAAGGAAATTCATAAAAAGTTTTGGAATTTAAGAAATTTATTACTCATTTATTACTAAAACATTCTAATTTAAAATTTTATGATAGTACTCATTAAAAGTTTTCTACCTATTTAAGTTCAAAATTTACTTACAAAAATAACAAATTACTCATAAGTTAATAAAATATGATAAAACGGTTTTATCCGGTCTAACCGGTTGGACCGATCCAACCATTGGCCCACTAACCTTATCGGTTCACTCATCGGTTTGGTTCTGGTAACATTGTGATTTATTCTAGGTTGAAGATCTATGAATGCTAAGTCTCCTCTTAACATGCAGTTCTCTCTCGAGTTTTGCTAGGTCAAGTTCTGTCAAGGTGATCTAGTAGTGAGACAACTTTTCAGTACTTTACTCGACTACCTAATATAAGCAAGCAAAATTAGCCAAACTTTACTCATAACATTTCAATATCTAGATAGAAGTAAATAATTCCTATCATAAAGTAAGCACAAGATTGTAGAAATAAAGAATCCAACTACAACACTATGACTAACAAATCCCTAGATTAAATAAAACTACTCACTCATATTTCAAATCCAACTAACACAAGTGTTCAAGAATAAGTTCAAAGGGAAGGAAAACTTTACAACAATGACAACCCTTCAATTGTGCCACAACCTTTAAGCCTCCAAGAGCAAAGCCTCTCCCTTGAATCCTTCTTTTGCTCCAAAAAATAAACTAAACTAAATTCTAACTAAAGAGATATGGAAGTGAGAATCATGATGAGATGATGATGGTGCTCAATTCTCCTTCCTTCAGCCTTCAAACACGCCTTTTAAGCACCAAAACAGAGTATCCTTAGCCAGACAACGAAGGAAGATGAAGAGGTTAGCAATTATAGGCTCACCACGGTCGGACCGTGGTTCTAGCTGGTTCTAAAATCCTCTGCTTATCTCTTGCTCCACGGGCATAGGACTTGGGGCATCTCTGTGGTGGGCTAATAAGCACTCAAATGAGGGTTAATTACTGGGTCAAATGGTCTAAAATCCTACAAAAATCACCAAAGAGCCATACCCAAGCATAAAACGAGAATAAGAGTATAAATTATGACATTAAGCCCATAAATGTCTGAAAAAGTTCTACAAAACATCCCAAAAATGAAGTATATAAAAGCACTTATCAAACTACCCCATGCTTGAATTGTTACCTGTCCCTAACCAACACTGAGACCAAAAATTATTCACAACCTCCTTAGGATAGACATTGGTAGTAGCTTAATGACAAAGCCAATCCAAAGTTTGCCCAAAAGTGCAAAAATCGTTTAACAAACAGACTAGGAAATAAAGTGTTCGAAATCGTTTGATAGACCACAACGTCAAGTTTGAATCAATGCCCCCTAATCATCAAATACAATCTCATTAACATCTGAAACAAATGGAGTTAGTAATGCTAGTATAACCTCACTATCTTCATGTGGCACTCATTACTCATGCATTTGAAAATATAGGAAGGCTCCCTCAATTCTCATTCCATAGACTCAAATCTACCATAAGCTTAATAAGACTCTCTAATTTGCCATCACTAGTATGCAATGCACATTAGACAATCTTGAGGACTATAAGAGGTTGTAACGGGGCCATGGGTAAAGGTAAGAGGGAAATGAATATTTTGGATATGTGGAGCTAGAAGCCAAAGACTAAGAGCTAAACACTTCCAATGCACTTGTGGAACACTCTCCTCCAACCAATACAAGTCAATAACAAAATACATTCCCTTCAGAACCAAATGAAGAGAAAAAACATGCTTTTTACAATCCAAACAAGGCCAACACTCCTTTATTCTTTTTTTCCTTCTTTGTTTTTCCTTTTTTTCTCTTTTTTTTCATTTTGGTTTTTTTTTTCTTCTTGTTTTTTTCTCTTCCATATTTTTTCAGTCTCACAAAAGAGTTGGCTAAGGGAATACGTATCAAACTTGAATTTCAACTCTTTTCTAATCTTTGTATAATAAGACAAGGGATTTCTTATAAAAACACAAGAACACAAATCCCTTCACCAATTGACCAACCAAATCCACCAACAAGATCTCAATGCACCTTACTAACTCCCAATGAAACTCGATTTACGAGGATGAAACACTCCTCTAGTCTTGGCTTAAGGGTTAGATAAATGTTTGGCCAAAGGCTATGTTCGGAGGTTCAAATCAATAAAAATGAATATAAGCTCAATGGGGCTAGCAAATGATATATTATGCATAACAAGGGTAGTTATTTGGTCTTTTGGGTTAACAAGTCAAAGAATGCCTCAATCATGTAGCCTAAATGCATATGCTAAGTGTGATCTTGAATGGGAGTCAAAGCAAATTTTAGATTAATGATGTCGAAGAAGAGTCGTTCATGAATTGACAGAGACTAAATTGATAAATTAGTCTTTAAAAGCTTAAAGCCTCATGGGACATCTACCAAGGTCATATCGAGCTCTTTAGGAGAAACATGCCAACATTCATGTAAAGAATCACGGGGTAATCAATTCACACTCAACATATGGTCAAAACATGAAGCTCAATTTCACAAACTCATCCTCAACCATTTTTATGCACAATTGAAGGGGAGTTTTGGAGCAACGGTAAGATTGTCTCCGTGTGACCAAAAGGTCACGGGTTCGAGCCGTGGAATTAGCCATTGAAAAAGTCAGGTTAGGTGTTGGGAGGTTTCTGAGGGGTGGTGAGTGAAAATTAAAAACTAAATTAAAATGAGTGAATAAAAGGGGAAAAGGATACCTCAAGCACCTACGGTTGTCAATCGTAGTACTTTAAGGGTCGGTCCATAGGGAAGACGTGAAATTTCGGTCATTTTTAATGAAACAATTAAAACTAATTATCTAAACTAAGTGACATTATTTAAATCAATTTAGTAGCCTAATTCAACTAAACTCATCTAATCCTAATTCATTAAACATTAAAACTACCTAATTAACTAAAACCTAAACTAAACCTTATACTGATTAACCAATTAAACCAAACCAAGCTGAAATTAATTAAATTAACCAACTGAACAAGTACTTTATTATTCTGAAATTAAACTAAGGCTGATTATGTCATGGAATTAAACTAAGGAGAGGGCCACGAAAAACTGAAATTGAAAGCAATAGAAATTGAAAATGAAAGCAAACTGAAAATGAAAAACGAAGAACAAGAACAACAGAGATCAGCACAGGGGATGGAGATGACATCAGGATAGCAGCAGAAATGAACCAAAGGGGAACAAATCAACATGAACACCAAGCAGAATAGGAAAGGGGGACGAGTTGAGAACTCACACACTGAGAATCTTCGATTGAACCCAAAATGCAACCCACTGAGTCCAAACGCAACCATTCGAACGAAATCGAACAAGCCAGAAACAAGGGAAGGGAAAATCAATGAAATAAACTCAATTAACCCACAACTCTTGCAAAATCGAACCAGAATTAAGAATTGCTACTGGGAAAACTCGATTTGTAAAGCAATTACAGAAATTCAAAGCTAGGCAAACCGAAATGCATAAACCCTAAGTTGCAATTTCTGAATTGAAAGAGAAAACTGAAATCAAAATGAACAACGAAATTAAACTAAATCTAGACCTAAAACCGAAATTAAAATCCTAATCTAACCCTAAATTACTAACCTAAAAATAACTCTAACCTACGATATGCTACCTTTCTCTTCAATGGTGTCCTCTTCATACCTTTATACCTGAAGCCTTCAAAGCTTGACCGTCGATTTGTGGTGTCGTGGACGGTGGATGTTGGGGACAGCTGTGGTGGTGTGCTGGCATTTGGAGCGTGGTTGACGGGTGGTGATGGTGGAGATGAAGGTGGTTTCGGGATATCTGTGGGTGTGGGTAGTTTCCGGTTTCGGGTTTTGGGGTTTCAGTGGAACTGTGGGCTGGGTGATGTGGTTAGAGTGAGAGGGAGGTGACGAGGCAGAGAGAGAGAGAAGATGAGGAGGGTAGAGAGAGAAGGATTGGGTCGAATATGGAGATGGGGGATGCGAAGCAAGCTCGGGGTTTTTGGGTCTTGGGGATCGCAGGTTCTGGGTTTGGGGAGAAGAAGACAGACGCAAAGAAGGGAAGAAAGAAGAGAGGGGTTTTATGGGCTGAACCAGGTTGCTGAACTGGGCTTATCCGGTTTTTTTTGGACCGGTCTGGTTTTTTTTTCTTTTTGCTGCCTGGACCGGTTTTTTTGAATTCCCATCATTTTCCCCATTTTTCTCATACTTTTCGCCATTTTTCCTCATTTATTAAAAATCTGCAAAATAAAATAAAATCAATTAAAAACCTAAAAAAATATTATTAAAACGAGCATAAAACCGATGAAAAAGTACCTTAAAAATAGCACATTTTTAGCTCAAACATTAGGCTGCCTACAATTCACCCCTTGAGGAGTGGCCCTTCTCCGAACCCTGTGTGAACGCGGGATGCTTGTGCATCGGGCTGCCCTTTTTTTTTCTTTTTCATTTTTATTTTTTTTTGTGATTTTTTTTAAAGGTGAATGCATGCTTCTAATAACAATACCAAGAAAATGCAAACACTATGAAAAGGAATTGAAAATTAAACCTAAAATGCAAGCCTAAATGCAAGCTTGAACAATATATACAATACATACACAAGCACACACCAAACCAAATCAGGCATCTGATGCCATCAATAAACTGACAAACTCCCCCATGCTTGAACAAAGCATTGTTCTCAATGTGAGTATAGATGTAGAAAAGGGAAGGAGAAGTAGTAAGAAGCAATCAGAAGGGATGTGGGGAAGAAGGGTGGGGAGGTCGACCATAAGAGATATACCAATCTTGCCAGGTCTCTAAACATGTCCTAAAGTCCTGAAAATATTAGGTCTGCGTAGCAAGCATCCCACGAAGCTCGTCATGCCGTTCTTAGACAAAGTCACGAAGAGAGGCATTCTCAGAGCCAACATTGGGTTGAAGGGACACTTGCTCCTCTTGAATAGACTTAAGGGTGGCTTCGACTTCTGCATAGTGGAGGTAGGTTGGGAGGAAGAACTAGGTTCAGCTTGACAAGTAAATGGGGGGTGGAGGAGGTGTAGGTTGAACGACCTCAGCATCGCTAGGTGCCAATTGAAGATTAGCCCGGTGAAGTAAGATGGTCCGATCAACATTGGGAAGTTGCAAAAGCCGAACCCCGGGATAAATCCAATACAAACGTTAAGCCTCTACTTTGTAAAAGTTCACCGGCTCAAAAGTGACTTGCTCAAGCCACTTGGACCTAGAAACTCGATCCTCAGGATTGCGCTCAACACCCAAAAATTTAGCAATAGTTGTGATTACACCCACAATGACTATTCTACCCATAGTGCTAATAGCTGCACCATACAATTATCGGGCCAAGAACGCCCTAGGATATGTTTGGACACCATCTGGCATACAAGACACAAGGTATAACTCAGACAATCTCGGGATTTTCAAACTATCATCCCGAGCAACGAAACAATAAGTGAGAATACGTTGAGCCACCATAATGCAAGGGTTCCTATATGGGTGCATTTGGAAGAACTAGTATTGTGCCTAAAACTCTCCGAAAGCTCGCCCTAAAATGCATTCAGGTTGAATTCATGGGGGACTTGACGGTTTGGTAAGTCCATGTTAGGTGAAAACCCAAATATGCTATTAAAGGTACTTAAGTTCAACTCATAAAATTGCCCTTGCAAATAAAATGAAATATATCCCGCTTCACATTGAGGCCCCTGAGTGACCTTAACATGCAAAGTACTCAGAAACTCAAGTGTGAGGTCCCAATATGTATGCTCTTTCATTTCAATAAAGTGTCCTATACCCCCCGTGTAAATAACACCCGCATATCATCCAACAATCCCAAACGGCCCAACAATTCCTCATCATAATAATGAGTTGCCACAACAATTCGTTCATTTAAGAAATTATATCTAGCAACATGTTGGGGTTAGTCAAAGCAAGAGGATGAGGAGCGTTACCTGGGGCCCGTGCATTGGTGGAAGTGCGAGAGGTTCTTTGAGTTCGTGATGGTGCTTGGCTAGATGTCCCCGCCTCTTTGATGCTCCTTTGTCTCTTGGTGGGTGCCATGGATGCAAAATGTAAGAAATTGAAACAAAAACCTCAAAAATGAGGTGTGAGAAAAGAAAATGAAGAATTTGAGTGAAAAAGAGGAAGAATTAGAGAGAGAACAAAATGGTTATGGAGGAAGGGTGAAAGTGAGGTGAACTTGGAGAAGAAATGGTAGAAAGAAATGAAATTTGTTTAAGAAAGAGAAAGATTAAGAGGAAAGGTAAGATTTTGAGTAAAAATGAAGTGAAAATGGGAAGAAATGAGGCAGAAATTGGAGGTTTAACAACAGAGGGTTTAGAGAGAGAAAGAGGGAGGTAGAGAGAGAGTGTGTTGAGGTAGAAGATGAAAGCAGGGGAATGTGAAGGGTCACCACGGTCAAAACCCTTGACTGTGGCCGGTAGAAGTCCACCACGGACTGTGGACGATACCATGGCTTGACCATGGTAGCTGCTGGGTGAACATTTCTTCATTTTATTGGGCAGCACGATACGGGCTGTATTGGAAAATACGGACCATCCGTGCCCATCATCTTTCTTCCCCCTTTTTTTGTTTTTTTGGTGTTATTCTTCTTCTTTTTTTCTTTTTTTTTGTTTTTCTACCTGGCTTTTTTATCATTTATGAAAACTACCTAAAAATGGAAATCAAAGCTATAAAAGGGCTTAGGTTGCGTCCTAAGAAGCACTTTTTTAAGATTAAGAGCTTGACCATGCTTCTATGTGCGCTCCGGATCGGTAAGTGTATAGATGATGACCTTTTCAAAAGGGTTGCTCAAAAGATAAGGCTTGAGCTGCTGTCCATTTACCTTTATGCACCGGTGGATTCACTCCAAACATCTACTGCACCATGAGGATTAACCTTGATGACTTGAAAAGGTCCCGACCACCGGGATCTTAACTTCTCTTAAGTAATTTTAGCTTAGAATTGAACAAAAAGATCATGTCACCTTCCTCAAATCTCTTATTCAAAATGTGCTTATCATGCCATTGCTTGGTCCTTTCCTTCTAAATGCAAGAGCTCTCATAAGCCTCTAGCCTTAGCTCATCAAGCTCACATATTTACTAAGTTCGCTTTTCACTGGCCACCTTAAGATCAAAATTGATCATCTTAATTGCCTAATAAGCTTTGTGTTCCAACTCGCTGGCAAATGATAAGACTTCCTAAATACTAAACGTTATAGGATAGTGCCTAAAGGAGTCTTGTAAGCAGTTCCGTAGGCCCAAAGAGCATCATCAAGTTTTAAAGCCCAATCTTTTCGGATTCTATCCATCATCTTTTCCAAAATACTCTTCAATTCCTGGTTAGATAGCTTGAGTTGGCCACTCATTTGGGGATGATAAGGTGTAGTGACTTTATGAAAGATCCCATATTTCTACGAAAGTGACTCAAGTGGCTTATTGTAAAAGTGAGTCCCATTGTCACTTAAAAGAGCTCTTGGTGTGATAAATCTCGTAAAAATATTTTTTCAGAGGAACTTTGTGACAACCTTGGAATCATTGGTTGGGGTGGCAATGACTTCCACCCACTTAGAGACATAATCAACTGCGTGAGGATGTAGAGATTGTTATGGGAAGGAGGAAAGGGTCCCATGAAGTCAATCCTCCATATATCAAACAACTCCACCTCAAGAATGCTACTTTGAGGCATCTCATGTCGCTTAGAAATGTTCCCAGTTCTTTGGCATCTATCACAAGTCATGAAAAATTTCCTTGCATATTTGAAGAGAGTGGGCTAATAGAAACCCGCTTGGAATACCTTTGCAATAGGCTTGTCCAGGCCAAAGTGTCCACCACAAGTTGAAGCATGACAATGGTGTAGGACACTATGAACTTAATCCTCTAGAAAGCATCTTTTATATATCCTATCTCCGCACAGTTTGTAGAGAAGAGGCTCGTCTCGCACATAATATTTGACATTAGAAAGGAATTTCTTCTTTTGTTGATAAGATAATCCAGGAGGTGGCACCTCACACACCTTAAAATTCACCAAATCAGCATATCATGGGGTGGCTTCATGAGAAATGTCAAGTAGTTGATCATCTGGGAAAGAATAATAAATTGGGAACTCTTCACTAGAAGTGACCTCAGGGCCTAGGCGGGTTAAGTGATCCGCTACCACATTCTCCATTCTTAGACTTGTCTTTGATCTCTAAATCAAACTCTTAGAGAAGAAGAACCCATCGGATGAGGCGGGGTTTGGAGTCAGACTTCTTGATTAGGTGCTTCAAAGCGGCATGATCAGTGAAAATAATGACCTTGGAATTTATCAAGCAAGACCAGAATTTTTCCAAGGCAAATACAACCGCTAAGAACTCCTTCTCCGTCATGGCATAATTGACTTGAGCCTCATTAAGAGTTCAACTTACGTAATACAACATATGGCTTATTGTCCTTCCTTTGGCCTAGAATTGCCCCTACTGCAAAATCGCTCACATGACACATCACCTCAAAAGGAAGCCCCCAATCCGGGGCTTGCATCACCGGAGCCGTAATCAATGCCTCTTTTAACCTGAGAAAAGCACTTAAGCATTCTTCATTAAAATCAAAAGGCACATCCTTGACAAGCAAATGGGTGAGTGGTTTTGCAATTTTTTGAAAAATTGTTTATAAATCGTCGGTAAAAATCGACATATCCAAGAAAACTTCTCACACCTTTAACAGAAGTTGGTAGGGGTAATTGTTCGATCACCTCCACCTTTGTTTTGTCAACCTCAATGCCCTTATTAGAGATAATATTACCTAAGACAACCCCCTCCTATACCATAAAATGGTACTTTTCCCAATTCAAGACCAAATTTGTATCTTCACACCTTTGCAAGACCTTAGCCAAATTATTCAAGAAATGGTCAAATGTTGTACCATGCACCGAAAAATCATCCCTAAAGACTTCCATTATGTCCTTAATAAAATCAGAGAAAGTAGCCATCATACAACACTGAAAAGTAGCAAGGGCATTACACAGTCTAAATGGCATTCTCCTCTAAGGAAATGTACCATAGGGACAAGTAAAAGTGGTCTTTTCTTGGTCACTATAATGAATAGGGATTTGAAAGAAACCCAAATATCCATCTAAGTAACAAAAATATGAATTTGTGGCCAACCTTTCAAGCATTTAGTATATAAAGGGAACGAGCAAATGATCCTTTCAGGTGGCCTCATTCAATTTTCTATAGTCAATCCACATACGCCATCCCGTGACAGTCTTAGTAGGAATTAGCTCATTATTTTTAATTTTTTATGGCCGTCATTCCCCCTTTCTTAGGTACTATATGGACCGAGCTTACCCACTTAATATCGAAGATAGGGTAGATAATGTCGGCTTTAAGTAGTTTCAAAATTTCATTCTTGACTACCTCTTGCATATTAGGATTCAACCTTCTTTGGTGTTCAATTGAGGGCTTATGGTCATCTTCCATCAAAATACGATGCAAGCATACAGACGAGTGAATTCCTTTTAGATCATTAAGAATATATCCTATGGGCTTACGGTGCATTCTAAGTATTCTAAGCAAAGAGTCAATTTGAGACGCACTTAGACTCGCATTAACAATCACAGGATAAGTAGAATTAGGCCCAAGAAACTCATACCTCAAAGAGGAGGGTAGAGGTTTCAATTTTACCTGGGGAGCACGGTCCTCATCAGATGAGGAATTCGCATCACTTACTAAGGTTTCCCCTTTAGCCAGCCTAGGTGGAACTTGTGGAGAGGCTTCCAAGAATTGAGGGTTATCAGACTTATGGTTAGAAATGGTTTCCCATACCAAACTATCAACCACATCAATCATATGGCATTCATTAGAAATGAAAGGAAATTTAGAAGTCTTGAACAAGTTGAACTCCATATGATCATCACCCACATCAAAAGACAACTTACCATTTTTGACATTAATACGACACCCGACGGTGGCCAAGAAAGGCTCCTAAGAATGAGGGGATGTGCATATCCTTCTCTATCTTAAGTATCACAAAGTCTACTGGAACATACAAAACTCCCACCTGAATTGGGACATCCTTTGAAAAACCCACAGGGTATTTCATATAATGATTCGCTAATTATAAGGAAATGGTGCTGGGTCTCAATTCTCCTAAATCTAGCTTTTCACACAAATAAAGGGGCATCAAACTCACCCTTTACCCGAAATCACACAAAGCACGTTCAATAGACACATTCCCTAACAAACAAGGAATTGAGAAACTACAGGGATCTTTAAGCTTAGCATGAAGCTTGTTTTGCATCGCGGCACTACACTCTTCAGTCAAGGCAAAAGTCTCATGCTCTTCTAGCTTCCTTTTATTAGACAAAATCTCTTTCAAAAACTTTGCATAAGATGGCATTTGAGATAAGGCATCAGTAAATGGAATATTAATGTAAAGACCTCTAAAAACTTGCCAAATTATAAATCAAGATTAGCCTTAGCCATTCTTTGAGGGAAAGGTAAAGGCAGAGTGTAAGGTTTGGGGGAAATTTTCTTAGAGTCTTTAGGAACCACATTAGCGTTCTTCACAACATCATCTTTATGCAAATCAGTAAAGGGAATAGACACCTCTTCCTCAACAATCTCAACATTATCATCATGCTTATCATGTAAAGACTCATCATTGCTTACCTCCTTAGGTCCATCAAGTTGTTTACCCCCTCTTAGGATCACGACATTGAATTGCTCCCTAGGATTTGGCTCTGCCTTACTTAGGAATTACCAGGGGGTATAGATAAGGAGCTAGCTTGTTGGGCAATTTGGCCTTCCAACATCTTGTTATAAGTAGTGAGCATATCAACTTTAGAGACTAATTGCTTTATATACTTATCTTTCTTTTGTTGTGCCAAAAGCATACTCTCCATCATTGCTTCTAAGTTGGACTTTTGGGGAGCTTGTTGGGGAAACAAAGGTCTTTGAAACCCGGGGGATTGCCTAGCATTCATTTAGGCATTGTGGAAGGGTTAGGCCTATATGAGAAATTTGGATGATTCCTCTGACCCGGATTGTAAGTATTGAAATAGGGGTCATTGATCGGTCTCAGGTTGAAATTATTGACATAATTGACTTTGTCGCTAGTGTTTTTGGCAAAAGGACTCCTAACTTGGCCATTCTCAGTCAAATGGTCAATGGAACCACATATTTCACATGATGAGCGAGGGGCACTAGAATTCATAACATTCGTTCATTCCAATCTTTGAGTCACAACATCTACTTTAGCGTTAAGTAAAGTAAGTGCATCAACTTCAAGCTTACCTCCAACCCGCTTAGGTTGGCCTTGTTTGTGGGACCACTGAAAATTGTTACGCATCATGTCCTCAATCAAATTGTAGGCCTCATCCTGAGTCTTATTCATTAAGGTTCCCCTTGTCGCCGCATCAATAGTGGACCTTACAGGTTGGATCACTCCATTGTAGAAAGCTTGAATAATCATCCATCATTGAAGGCCATGGTGAGGGCACAACCGCAACAAGTCTTTGAATTTCTCCCAAGCCTCATAGAGTGTCTCATCATCCCTTGGGTAAAATTGGTGATTTGGTTCCTAGTAAGCTTATCCCATGTGGTGATGCATCCGGGACGCAAAGAAATGAAGTCATGCTCTCGCCTTGTCCCTAAGTGAAAAGGGAAATAGCCGCAGTCAAATGGCATCGGTGGAGACTTCGTTGAGCTTCAATGTGTCACACACCTCTAAAAAGACCGAGAGGTGTAGGTTAGGCTCTTCCAATGGGGTGCCCCCAAATTGGGATTGTTGCATCATGGAAATAAGAGTCAGCTTGAGCTCAAAATTGTTTGCCTCCACATTAAGACGAGCAATGCTTGAGGCGATGCGTTGGACTCCCTGTGTAACAAAATCCTGAAGTGTCCGTCTTTGCTCACCTCCTCCTCCCGCTATAATTGGTGAGGTCTCTTGACCCTTGCGCCTTTGTTCCTCAAGTCTTTGTTTCTTCCTCCTTAAACGAAATGTCCTCTCAATCTTAAGATCGGGTTTTATGGAAATGGACTTCGCGTCAAAGGGGAAAATTCCTACAAGCACAATCACCAACACTACCAATGCAATCAAAAAGGAAAGAAAAATAAAGTAAAACACTTAGTTAATTTCGTAAGATTAACTCAATAGTTAGCAATTTGGTCCCAACAACGACACCAAAAACTTGACACGTCTACAAGGTGCTTTAGTTTAGATTAAAAGACCCTCCTCCGGGACCATAGCAATCTATCGAGTCAATGTCCTATTGAAATTGCTAAGTGATCAATCTTTTCAATGCATTGATTTAAATATAGTGACCATCTAACTGGAAATTTAATCAAAGTAAAGCATGTAGGGATTCAATTCACCAAGTAAAGACTTATATCATAGAATCAAGCATGCACTTTTCATGGATTGAACAATTCAACGAATTGCAATCAAGTTGAATTTAATCCTTTCTTTCGAAATAAATTAAATTGCCTAAACAAATTCAACTAACACTCTTTCAAGTGTCTTTGATTTAGTCTAGGTTGAAGATCTATAAATGCTAAGTCTCCTCTTAACGTGCAATTCTCTCTCGAGTTTTGCTAGGTCAAGTTCTGTCAAGATGATCTAGTAGTGAGTCTCACTTTTCAGTATTTTACTCGACTACCTAATATAAGCTAGCAAAATTGGCCAAACTTTACTCGCAACATTTCAATCTCAAGAAAGAAGTAAATCATTCCAATCATGAAGTGAGCACAAGGTTGTAGAAATAAAGGATCCAACTACGATATTATGACTAACAAATCCCTAGATTAAATAAAACGACTCACTCATATTTCAAATCCAACTAACACAAGAGTTCAAGAATAAGTTCAAAGGGAAGGAAAACTTTACAAGAATGGTAGCCCTTCAATTGTGCCACAATCTTCAAGCCTCCAAGAGTAAAGCTTCTCTCTTCAATCCTCCTTTTGCTCCAAAAAATAAACTAAACTAAATTCTAACTAAAGCGAGATGGGTGTGAGACTAGTGATGAGATGGTGTTAGTGCTTAATTCTCCTTCCTTCAGCCTTCAAACACGCCTTTTAAGCACCAAAACAGAGCATCCTCAGCTGCACAACGAAGGAAGATGAAGAGGTTACTAGTTACAGGCTCACCATGGTCCGTGGGGGACACCACGATCCAACCGTGGTTTTGGCTGGTTTTGAAATCTTCTGCTCTTCTCTTGCTCCACAAGCATAGGACTTGGGGTACATCCATGGTGGGCTAATAAGCACTCAAATGAGGGTCAATTGCTGGGTCAAATGCTCTAAAATCCTGCAAAAATCACCAAAGAACCCTGCCTAAGCATAAAACGAGAATAGGAGTATAAATTATGACATTAAGCCCATAAATTCTCGAAAAAGTGCTGCAAAATGTCCCAAAAATGAGGTATATAAAAGCACTTATCAAGTATGTGGGGGATAAGTGCTTCACATAAAAGAAGTACGCTATCTTTGATGTTGAAACAATTTGGATAGATCTCATACTTTTTATTCGTAGCCAGCTTGTAAAGGTTTAACTCGATGTGGATAGCGACTATCAATTTTATTTCATTTGCTATGGCTATCATGCATTTTGAAATTTTACCATTTATCTGAATTTCTATGTTTTATTAGTTGTATAATTAAAACCATAATATTTTTTTTGAAAAATTCAAATAATATAATATTTGAGGAGAGGAAAAATGCTACCGGCCAAAATACAATTACAACAATTGTATGCATGAGCATTTAGACTATAAGATTCATATAGAAGGTAATATCCTATGGTTATACCTGCTAAAAGTTATCGAATTTTGTATGTGAGGCAGGACACGTCACTCCCCACACTTATAAGCATATCCAATGATGATTGTTTCCACACTTATCAAGAGTGGCTGATTTTCCCCATTATTTCCCTATCCACACTTAGCCTGTGCATGTGGAGTTATTATTCTCGCACCTATATGTGTGGTTAGGGACCTTTCTAAGAGTGGAAGGAGGCTACTTGTCTTGTAATGTAAGTTTGAAGGATGAGTTCCGTTGCATCATATTGACTTGCTAGTAGGTAACATCGCAGAGCATTGCGCATTGTCATTCATAGATGGTTATGCTGATTATAATCAAATAAAACTAGCTAAGCAAAATCAATAAAAGACTACTTTCATCACACAATGGGCATCTTTTGTAGTTACAAGGTGATGCGTTTTAGCCTAATAAATGATGGGGCCACCTACTAAAGGACAGTTTAGACTTCATTACATGAAATGATGCATAAAGAGGTAGAAGCTTATGTAGACGACACGATCACCAAATCAAAATTTAGGATCAAGAATAAACAGGCCCTCAGAAAATTCTTTAAGAGTATATGAAAGCATAGCATGCACCTAAAGCCATAGAAGTGTACCTTTGGAGTCACTTTGGGGAAACTTTTAGGATAAGTAGTGATGAAGACCAAGGTGCCAAGGACTCCATTGAACTTGAGGAGTTAGCTAAGGGGTGCCCGAGTTTAGAATAGATGAAGAAAGTGATGGCATTGGTCAAGGAACACCTCCATCATACAATTCTTTCTAGCTTTAGTTTAGCTAGTTTGTAGCCTGATCTTATGACCATGATTAGCATTGATCATGAGTTAAGGAAGGCATGCTAATCCCTCACCTTTAGTTCAACTTGTCCTTGAGCTAATAAAATAAGTTTCAACATTTTTGGAGCACATAAGTCCAGTTAGCTAAGTCAAAACTCTAGGTAGTGCATTCTGGGCTTTAATCTAGCACAGTCCAGTTTTGAAGGAAATTTCAAAGGCTTCGTGGAATGCATGTGACACATGCTTTTAGGCCTTGAAAGTGAGCTAAAATATTTATCAGATGAGCTCTTAAACAATAGCAACTAGGTCCCTCAAGGCTTACTTTTATCCAACTGAAGATTAAAGAAAACATCCTATGAACCAGCTGCTATACTTACTGTGGGGGTGATCATTAGGTGATCTAATCAAGCTGCAAGTCGTATTTCAGCCTACCTAACGGTCATTTTGAGAGTCTAAGCCCAACCATTTATGTTAACCTGAGTGACACCTCATCTGATTATTTGAATTTACTTGTAGTCCCCTACGCTGATGTGTTTATAATCTGGTTTCTTGTTTTTACAACTTAGCCATTAGATTGTGAGGGGGAGACCATATAAAACCTCTATCCTTTCATATTGTACTCATCTTATCATCAATTAAATTCAAAATTGAGTTTGTACTCAATTTTCTCTCAAATTCCTAATGGTTGTATCTTGAATTGGCAACTTAACTGGTGATACATTAGGTCATTTTGGTTCTTCTTGGTGGTGTTCTATATCCAAGAATCCCTAAAGTGACTGCCTAAGTGAGCATTAAGTGTGTTGTTTCTTTATCACTTAAAGGTCACTTGATTGCCCAACTCTATCTTACCAGTTTTAATCTGTTTAAGTTCAATCCTTCTTGCTATCTTGAAGAAGAGTAAGGCTAGGTACATCAAGTGGTATCAGAGCCTTTGCAACTCTTCTAGGACTTGCATTTAGCCACAACACAACCCATTCAGTCCAAACACATTTCGAGTCCACAAAGAACTAGCAGTATGTCATTTAGCCTCACTCTAAAATAGATAGCTGAGCAAGCTCTTAGGGAGAAGGATGAACTTGAGGGAAGGCCAAATACCTTTAAGATCAGCTTGGGAAGCTTATGACTGAGAGAAGTAGGAACCTGAGAATGTCCAGCAGTAATAGCAGACATGATGATTCTAGTTCATCCCATTCTGAACAGGAAGACGAAGATAATTCTTTTGCCTCTTCCAGTGATGCTTCTTCTAGAGGTAGAGATAGAAGGCACCACAGGAGACATGAAGGAGGAATGGGTGATTTTCGAGTTAATATCACTAAACTTAAGGGATAGCCTGATCCTGATTTATTCTTATACTGGATCAAAATTGTGGAGAGAGTCTTTGAATTCAAGCAAATCCCATATCAGAAGAAGGTTAAAATGATAACCTTGAAGATAAGGAAATATGCTTCAATTTGGTGGTTCAATATGATAGCTTAGGGGGCTAGAAAGAGAAAAAGCAAAATTAAGTTTTGGAGGAAGATGAGGGAGAAGTTGAAGGCTAAGTTCCTACCAGACCACTATCTCTAAGATAACTTCCTTAAGTTCCACAACCTGAAGCAAGGAAGCAAGAGTGTAGAAGAGTACACAAGAGAATTTGAGCAGCTATTGCTTAACTATGATCTTCAGAAAGATGATGCAAAAACTCTAGTAAAGTATTTCGTCGGTTTAGATGAAAAGATAGCCCATGTGATTGAGTTGCATCCATACACCACCCTTGATGATCTCAGTTCAATAGCTTATAAGGTTGAGATGTCAAGGAAGATCAAAGGGAAATGAGAAGCTAGTAAACCCCCACAAAGAACCAACCCTTTCCGGAAACCACCTCCCAGCCAGCAAACGCCTATCTTCACTCATTCAAATAGAACTTTACCCTCTTCTACCCCTAAAACACCCAATAAATCAGCCCCTAAACCTGTGGATGCGAGGAGGTGGCTTAGGTGTCAAGGTCTAGGTCATATAGTCTCTGAATGCCGTAATAAGAGAGTAGTGACCTTGGCTGAGTACCGGGCAGTTTGTGAGAGTTTGGAGGAACCAGAAGAAAAGGGAAGCAAGTAACTATTCTTAACTGAAGAAATGGAGGAAAATAAGGAGGGTCCAGATAAAGGAGAGATGCTGGTAGTTGGCAGTGCCTTGAGTAGTTTGGTTGCACCAGAAAACCAAGAACAAAGAGAAGTCGTCTTCCATACCAGATGCATTATTGGAGGGAAGGTATGCTCACTGATTATAGATAAAGTTAGTTGCATCAATGTAGCTTCCAAGACTTTGGTAGACAAGTTGAGGCTCCCAACTATGACCTATCCATCTCCTTACACTATCCAGTGGCTGAACTAAAGGACAAGTACCCAAATCTCTTCTAAATACTTAGTTTCTTTATCTATTAAGAAGGGATATAAGGATGAGATTTGATGTGATGTGATTCCTATGGATGCAACACTTTTACCAAAGATCTTAAAAAGATAACCCTCAATCCCCTCAAGGGCTCAGAGATTCAAAAACCCAAATATTATTCCCACCTTAATGTCTTTCTTACAACCTTACTTAGATCCCAGCAACGTGAGTTTGAACTTGCTCAAGAACTGATCCTTTTGAACCTTGAACTAGAGACTACCCCACTTAGTATCCATCCCCTATTACAACCCTCATGTTTGAGTTCAAATATATCTTCCCTATTGATATCTCCTCTATCTTACCACCTAAATGATCTGTCCAACACCAGATTGACCTGATTCTAAGGTCAGTACCCCCAAATAAACCTACTTATAGAACAAACTTCCAAGAGACAAATGAGATCCAAAGGCAAGTAGATGAGTTGCTGGCCAAGGGAATGATTAGGGAAAGCCTAAGTCCTTGTGCTGTTCCACCCCTAGTACCCCAGAAAGATGGGAATATGATGATGTGTATGGACAATAGGGCCATAAACAAGATCACCATCAAGTATAGGTACTCCCACATTAGAGGACCTTCATGAAGAACTAAATGGGGCAACAATCTTTTCAAAGATTAACATGAGGAGTAGGTACTGTCAGATTACGATCTACAAGGGGATGAGTAGAAGACAACCTTCAAGACTGAGGGAGGGCACTATTAGTGGTTAGTCATGCCTTTTAGTTTGACTAATGCACCAAGTACATTCATGAGGTTGATGAATCAAGTATTGAAACCATTGATAGGAAAGTAAGTTTATTCTGATAACATTCTTGTTGACAACCAGAATGAAGAAGAGAAAGGTTGCATACAAACCTTGAAAAGTGCCACTTTTAACCCCTCAAGTCAAGTTCCTTGGCTATGTGGTCTTATCTCAAGGAATCCCGGTCAATGATGACAGGATAAAGGCAATCAAAGAGTGGCTAGTTCTCTCCTCCATTCGACAAGTTAGAAGCTTCAATAGCTTAGCCTCCTTTTACAAGAGATTCGTGAGGAATTTCAGCTCTCATATGGCATCAGTAACTATGCTGCTCAAGGGCAAGAAATTGAGTGGACTACACAAGCCCAAAAGGCATTTGAGATTGTCAAGGAGAAGCTCCCTAGTGCCCCTATCCTGGCTCTACCAAACTTTGCCAAAGTATTTAAGGAAGAGTGTGATGCTTCTGGGGGTAAGGATTAGGGGAGTATTGACTCGAGAAGGGAGGCCTATTGCATACTTCACTAAGAAGCTTAGTGATGCAAGGAGAAAATTTTCCACCTATGACAAAGAGTTCTATGCCATCATCAGGGCATTAGAACATTGGAGGCATTATTTGATTGGTGGAGAGCTCATCTTACATTGAGATCATGAGGCCTTAAAATTCATCGAAGGCCAACAAAAGCTCAACCCAAGACATGCGAAGTCAGGAAAGCTAAATAAGGGTGTTGATGCTCTCTCTAGGAGGTATTTGCTCATATCCACTCTTGACTCCAGATTCCTTCGCTTAAGCTTATCAAAAGTAATATAAAAGTGATGAAGACTTGCAAGAGTTGTTTGAGAAGTGCTCTTACCACCCCCAAGAAGCATTTCACATTGATCAAGGCTTCCTCTTCAAGAGAAGCAGGTTGTGTGTTCCCAAGAGTTGGGTGACAGATTTGCTTATCCAAGAAGTGCATGATGGGGCTCTAGCTGGTCATTTTGGGATTGACAAAACCTGCTCCATACTAAAGGAACATCACTTCTAGCCTAAAATGGCCAAAGATGTGGCGTACTTTGTCAAAAAGGGTCTTTATTTGTCATTTGGGTAAGAGTCGTGTCTTGCCCCAAGGCCTTTACTCCCCACTGCTTGTCCTTCTAGGCCCTTGGGATGATGTCAACTTAGATTTCATTGTAGGGTTACAAGAACTCAAAGGAGTAAGGATTTTGTCATGGTGGTGGTCGACAGTTTCCTAAAAATGGCATATTGAATTCCCTGTACACCACCTATGATGCTTCAAATGTGGCTAGTTTGTACTTTATGGAAGTGGTCAGGCTTCATTGTATTCCCAGAAGCATGGTATCTGATAAGGATACCAAATTTCGAAGTCATTGCTAGCTTACACTATGGACAAAGATAGGCACCTTCCTTAAGTTCAGCACCACATGCCACCCCCAGATGGTCAAACTGAAATGACCAACAAGACTTTGGGCACCCTACTTACGGTGTTGGTAAAGAAGAGCATCAGAGGGTATGATGAGCTATTACCTTATGTAGAATTTGCCTATTATAGAACACTAAGCAAGACCACTAGGATGTCTCCATTATTTCAAATTATACATGGATAGATTCCCTTCACACCCCTAGACTTAGTTCCACTACCTACTGTAACCAAGTTTAGTTGGGAAGCAAACAAAAGGGTTAAGGAGATCAAGGATCTCCACATCAAGATGAGGGCCAGGATTAAAAAGTACAATGAGCTGTCTAAGAATCAGGCCAACAAACACAAAGAGATGCTCATTCTAAACCAAAAGACTTGGTCTGGGTTCATCTTAGAAAGGAAAGATTTCCTAGTAAAAGGAAATCCGAGCTGACGCCAAGATTATATGGCCCCTTTGAAGCTTTAGAGAGGATTGGTCCCAATGCCTTAATGCGGACCTACCTGGGGAGTATGGGGTCTTTGACACCTTCAATGTGGTTAATCTCATCCATTACTATGCTGAATCCAAAGCGTTACCAAGTCTGAGGGAAAACTCTTTTCAAGAAGGAGGGCTGATAGAGACTAGGTCGCCAAGGACTCCATTGAGCCTAAGGAGTTAGCAAAGGGGTGACCATGTTCAAAAGAGATCAGGAGAGTCATGGCATTAGTCAAGGAGCACCTTCGACATGCAGTTCTTTCCAGCTTCAGTTTATCTAGTTTCTAGCCAAATTTTATGACCATGATCAACATTGATCATGAGTTAGAGAGAGCCTAACTAATCCTTCTCACCTTTAGTTTAACTTGCCCTTGAGCGAATAAAATAAGTTTTAGAGCACAGGAGGTCAGTCAGCTAAGTCCCTCAAGGCATGCATATGACACTTACTTTCAGGCCTTGAAAGTGAGCTAAAATATTTATCAGATGAGCTCCTAAAATATGGTAGCTAGCTCCCTCAAGGCTTGATTTTATCCAGCTGAAGATTGAAGAAAACAACCTAATAATTAGTTGTTGTACTTACTACCCAGGGTGATCATTAGGTGATCTAATCAAGCTATAAGTTGCATTTTCAGCCAACCTAAGGGTCATTTTGAGAGCCTAAGCCTAGCCATTTATGCTAACTTGAGTGGCCCCTGATCTGATTATTGGAATGACCAGAATAGGTGTCAGTAGCTCCATGGTTTAGTTTCAAATCGACATCTAATCCCCTAGGCAGATGTATTTAGCATCTAGTTTCTTATTTTTATAACTTAGCCATTGGATTGTAAGAGGGGAGGTCATATACAACCTCTCTCCTTTGGTATTGTACTCTTAGGTAATTTTAGTTCTTGGTGGTGTATCTATCTGTAGGAAGCCCTAAAGTGACTGCCCAAGTGAGCCTTGAGTTTGGTGTTTCTGTATCACTTGAAGGTCACTTGATTTCCCATCTGTATCTTATTAGTTTCAATCTGTTTAAGTTCAATCCTTCTTGTTGAGTAAGGCTAGATACATGATGTAGTCAATTCAGAAGGAATCAAGGCCAATGCCTCCAAGGTTAAGGCCGTAACCAAGATGTTGCCTCCTAAGATAGACAAACAAATCCAAGGCTTCCTCAATCGTGTGCAAATCATAATTGTTTCGTCTCAAAAGTGACCATCAATTGGGAGAAATTCATAAGAAATTGAGGAATGGCTCTCTAATAGAATGGGACGAGCCTTGTCAAAAGGGTTTTGACACAATAAAAGAGTATTTGGCAAACTACATGTCTTACAACCACTAAGACATGATCTGCCATTGCTATTTTTATTGACAACACCTGAAGCTACGATAGGTGCTATGCTAGCCTGAGAAAGTGAAGGAAAAGAGAATGACATATATTACTTGAGCAAAAAGTTCCCTGATTATGAGGTGTGGAAGACCTAAATCGAAAATATGTGTCTGACTCTCGTATGGGCTATAAGGAAATTAGGACACTACATGGTTGTTAACAAAGTAAAGGTCATAGCCAAAGTTGACTCACTAAAGCACCTCACAGCCACCTCATCCTTTATGGGACGATCTCATGATGGGCTGCTCAATAACAAAGTAAGCGGCATAGCTAAAGTGGATTCGTTAAAGCACCTCATAACTCAATTCATCCTTCATGGGACGACCGCACGATGGACTGATTTATGCTTCGAATATAATCTAAAACTCTAGGCACAAAAGACTGCAAAAGGAGAGTAGTATTAGATTTCCTGGTTGACAACCCATGAACCAAGAGGAAGAAAATTACTACCTTCCCGATGAAGACATCCTTTTAATCGAAGATAAAACTTGGCAAATGTATTTCGATGGTGCATCTAACCACAAGAGGGATAGAATTGGTGTCATATTAGTACCATTACAAGGGCCACACATCCTAATCTCCACTAAATCAGATTTTTGAGTTACAAATAATTTAGCCAAATACAAGACTTGCATTATAGCAATGTAAGCCTCTCCAGCTAACAATATCAAAGCTGCAAACATGTATGTGGACTCTAGCCTAATTATAAACTAGATCACTAGATATTAGAAAGTGAAAACTAAAAACTTGGCATTTTATCAAGCCCAATTAGAAAAGAGAACATCCAATTTCAACAAACTAAGGTTTACTTACATCCCAAGATAGGAGCATCAATTGGCAGACGCACTGGTAAAACTGACGCACATGATTGCTGTTTTAGTCACAAAGACTATCATTATTGATAGGAGAGGCGAGCTAGCATATTACTTGGAAAATAGGGGGAGAATAAAGAGGCATCCCATTGTACACCTGCATATTGAATTACTACCATAAAGGGGAGTACCCTCTTGATTCCTCAAAAAGATCTCCAAGAGCACTTTGCCACTTAGCCTCACAATTCATAGAGGATAACAACATACCTAGGGAACTTGTGATGTGTAAATCAAGAAGAGGCAAAAGTCCTTAAAGAGGAGATTCATAGAAGTAATTGTTGTACCCATATGAATGTGCACCTATTATCTAAGAAAATACAAAGGATGGACTTTTAGTGGGCAACAATGGATCGAGACTGCTTTCACTTCGCTCAAAGATGTGAAAAATATGAAAACTATGCCCTGATTATGTAACAACCCACATCTTAATCTTGGGACTAAATAAAATTTTATTTGATAAGTTCCATTTGGATGACATCGATGGTATATTGAATATTGAATTGAGTATATTATGAAAATGATATTTGATTTCTTTTATCGATACATGTAGTATATTTTGTCTAAGCTTACATGATGAAATTTTATGTAAAAATTATTCAGTATGATACTTATAAGCTATGAGCTTTAAAGGTTATATAAGAAATTATATAAAAATATATTCGCATGTGAATTTATACTTGTAAATTGAAACATTAACTCAAAAGAAATCATGTGCAAATTTAGATATTTGTGGTGCAATTATCTAAGGTACCCAAACTTTTCACTAGGCATGAAGGCTTATGTAGTGGATCAAGCTAAGCTGTTTAGGCTCACTATTTAACATTATAACCCATAAAAGTTTTTGAGTTGATAAGCAAAGATTTTTCTTCAAAGTTGGGAAAAAGACACACACACAAACACACACACAAAACAAGGTACTTAGCTTTATCACCATGAGCCATTTATCCTAGCTACTAACTTTGAGAACCATTCAAGGAGGGTAAGAAAAACGAAAGTCATACTCTTATGCATCAAAACATGATTTAAACACCCAACACTTACTCTAATCACCTATATATTTTCATAGAAAATTATAATATCCCATATAAAATTGACATTTTGGTGTATATTTGGAATTTCAACCATTGAAAATTAGGAATGACAAAGCCAAGTCAATGAATAAAAATAAAGAAATCTTGGGCATGTGTCTACAGTCAAGCAAGCAGTTCATGTATATGAATATAAGACACCCATTTAAAGCACTTAGCGAAGTAATTGATGACTTGACTTTTAAGGGTTATTTTCCTACAAGTTGACATTTACTAATTAAGGTGTTCACACCTAAGCTTGTGAATAAAATTTGACATTAGCTAAGTCAGATATCAATGAAGATTTATGAGGATTAAAATTAATAAGGCCATGCATGGGTAAAAGAAGAGAGTTGCTTGGTCAAGCAAAGAAAGACCGAGTTGAAGACACCACATATAAACAAAATGAAAAAAAATGGTGGTAGATCTTATGGATATGAGGATCTTATTGATAACTCAAGCAAAGGTAAGGACTATGCTTAGCACCTAACTCCACCATTCGGCTAAGGAAGTGTAAAAGCATGTATGAAATGCATCCACTGGATGAAATGTCTATAAAAGAGAACCTTACCCTTACCTTCCTCCTCGTAGCCTATACATGACACTCTTATTCCCCCTTCATAACTTTCATCTTCAACAACTAAAGCAAAGAAAGAGTGGTAAGGAAAAATGAGATGTATCTCAGTTAGGAAGAGCGAAAGGAGATCAAACAAAGCGGAAAATATAGGGCTAGGCTATTATTAGTACTGGTAGCTATAGGACCCAGAGCAAAATATACACCCTACGCCAAGAGAGTACATGCATGCATGAACCCGATTTGGAAATCCTTACAATGCTTCTTCTCCCCTTGTTAATCAAGCACCGAGGGGGTATGGGTTACCTCTCCTTTCTTTTTGATGGTTTAAGCTAGTAGAATTCATGAGTTTATTACGATGGGAAAAGGGATTAAGACCAAATTATAAAAAGTTACAAGAGCACATGAGCTCTGGTGGTTACCTTTGAAATTGATTTAGGTTTTCTATAGCTTAAGCTTTAGATTAAAAGTTTCAATAATTCATATCCACATTAAAGGGGGCACGGGTTCTTGATAATAACTTATTAAGTAAAGATTAAAAGGTTTATAAAGATGAGGATCTAAGGGTAAGTTACTAAGTATATGTTTATAATTACAGATCTCATACCCAGTTTAAAGAAAACCAATTAACGCAATTTATAGCTAGTATTGTTCATATGCAAAAGAAAACTAAGTGTTTTGGGTGCTTTTCTAATGTTTTATGGCCAAAGACCCATTTATTCGATGGATTATGAGTATAAGTACATGAATCAAAATCTTATTTAATTTCGGTAATTTATTGGCTAGCCATGACACGATTTAATATGCTATGTGTAATGGTGCACTTTCAGGGCATTGTACATGCTATCTGTTTGATCTTAATTATATGTAAATGTATATGTTATCGTTGGGTTGAATTGGCTAACCAAATCTTGGTAATTGGATTTACAACATGAAACTCCAATTATGTAAGAGTGTTTATTACTGGCTTAAAATCAAGTTGATTGCTTAGTTTTTACATATACTAGGGTAACGTACAAGCTCATACTAATTTTATTATTGTTTCCTTGGTGTTTTTCCCTTATGATTTATAGGAAATCAAGAAAAGGGAAAAGGAAAGCAAGGTTAATAATGTATCTCCTATTTGGTTATTATGCATGGAAGGTCCTAGTTAAGGCTCAAATTGGCTCTCTAACAAAAATGGACTAGGAGGAGTGGCACAGCTAAGCTTTTTCCATTTGTAGTCTATGAGCATGATGTATAATTTGATGTTGTAACCAAACTATGGGTTAGTTCATTTTAGTGAAAAAAAGTAGTTGTAAACTCCATATGTTGCTCACTTTTTTTGAATTTTTTTTTACTTGCTCATTCAGGTAAATGGAGGTAATATCCCTTAATTAGAAGTCTTTTATGGCTAAACCTGTTTAATTCCCTAACTGGAGTAGTTTAGTGGGAAAATAATTAGGGGACACTATCGATTCAACATATACCTCCCTTATAGTTATAAATATTTACTTCATCTTGGCCATTCTCCACCAGGGAATTGACATCATGGGCAAAATCATGCAAAAGGGACAGATGGCCACAAATAACATTCTATGGAAGTTGATTACTTTACTAAGTGGGTAGAAGTAGCATCATATGTAACCCTTATCTCCTAGCAGGTCACCCATTTCATAATGACAAACATTATCTGTCACTATGAAAGCTAATAAACAAACATAGGGTCCACTTTAAGGATGTTGCCACAAAATTGCTTGAACAGTATAATACTCCTTACAAACCATAAACAAACCGGGCTGTAAAAGTGGCCAATGAAAACATCCAAAAAATTTTAAGTAAGATGATAGAATGTTCCACTCATTAAGCAAAGTGCCTAGGATATTAAAATTAAAAAACATAATTGAGTAGTCCTTACACCTTATATCACATGTAGATGGCAACACTATGTATTGTAGTTACCACGAAGGCAAATGTCACACTATTAATTATAAATGTTGGAATTTAAAAAACTTTATCCAGGATATGGTTGATGATGTGACCATTTCCGTCATTGTAATTAAAAAGTTCAAAGATTATGCCAAAGAATTTTCCTCCATACAAGAGGATTTAGAATAAGACCACACTAGTCCTTACCCTTATACCCCATGTAGGCAAAGAAAAGAGTAGCACCAATAACATCAACAGCATCAATAACATCAATAACATCAACAACAGCTGAGGTTCCCTAATGCACTCTTATGTTCGAGTTAGGAAATCACCCACCTTATCCTATTCTCTTAATCCAAGGCTTGTATTTCATTTCCTTATCAATAAAAGGTCCATTTTAGTCCATCCACATCTGCATATTTGCTTCATCATATTCCTTTTTGAATATTTCAATCCTATGATGCATCCAAGTTGTAAGAATGTATAATTAAATAAAAAAACACAAGTCCCACATAAGTGTAAGAAAAAAAGATGCCAATAAACAGAGAATGAAATGTGTGATTGAAAGGACTTGCTTAGGATCGAAGGCCTCCTTTGGCAACCCAATATCTTCACTTAAGCCATAAAATGCCCTACTTGGACCTTTAAAATCACACCCAACTAAGACCGAGCCAACTAGAGGGATGGGAATTAAAGTGTATAATGCATGATACCTAATCAAACTATAAGAATTCTAGGTTGGAAACATGATTCTGAGTATTGAATTTTGAATTTGAATAGGTGCTAGTGGTGTCCATGCCCTATATGGGGGCTCAAGCTATAGTCTGAGGAGTACTTCATACCTGATGTCTTGACTAATAACGTCAGGAACCATCTATCGGATACTTACTGCATGGGTTACCTCACTAGAGATGGGGCATCACAGTTGTTCTAACCTCATAAAATGAAAGAATGACATAAACAAAAACCCTCAAAAAAATGAAGAACAAAATGGAACAACACAAAAAAGGGAAAAAAGAGCAAAAGAATTGCATCATGATTTACAGGATGCACCGCCAACTAAGTTGTCTCTTAAAAAGGGCAAATTGCTAAGTGCAAATGAAGTTTAAAAAAAAAAGAGATTATTAGACCTACAACAGGGCGACATCACTATCATCACGCATGTACGCTTGGGTTTACACGTAAATTAACTTTTAAGCCTTTACACCTTTTCTCCGCTATTTGATCACCTAAACCCTTAGCCTTATGTTAAAAATTCCCCCATAAGGCAAAGTCCTTAAAAGTCACATGCTACTTAGAACTAGCTTGGCCTAATTCCCATCTGGATCCATAGGTAGCTTTTCTTATGTGCAGCCATTTCATATAAAGCTTAATCAAGGCTCTTGGCAAATAAAAGCCAAACCCAATAAAGCGACTTGGATCCCTAGGGATTTATAAAGTATTCCTTTGCAAGCCTTACTTTCTCAAGACTTGGACAACATGCTTTGGCCTTACCTTTGATCGCTTTCTAAACTACATTCATAATTGCTTACCGCCACAAAGCCTATTGACTTAACATCCCTAGGATTGAATATGATCTTGAACTTAAAATATGAGTCTGTATATACACCTGTACTATTGATACCTTCACTAGCAAGAGCATAACAATCCATAAAAATAACAACTTCCTCAACTAAGCAGTTATCACCTTAATCTCCTCTCATACTACTATCCCGCTAACATCACTTAACCTACAGTCATCCATTTCCCACCATCCATATAATCTTTACACCCACCGTTCCCAGCCTAGCCGGCCTGATCTTTTTCTTTAGCCTAATTAGGCCATCCTCTGCCACCCTAACCTAGTCCAACCTTGTCTCCTTCTTATGCATTAGAGCTAGTCTAATCGAGCCTTTCCCTCTTGCTATAACAACAACATCCTTATAACTGGCTCTCTAGCAAAACCTAATTTTCCTTCAACTAACCTTACTTGGACTAATGCAACTCCTATCTCACACCTTGAGCTATCCTAACCTAACCATTTACTATAGCTTAACTTACTTATTTGAACTAGATTGAGCCTCTCCTTACTACCTTAGCTAGCATGTCAAAATCTTTCATAATTGTGTCGAGGATGACATAGCACTTGCATTGCAACATAGTCATGTACTAGTTTACATTCGTGAATCATGTATTCATACTTACCTGATCAAATGTGATCACTCATACATATCCTGGCACATGAGCATTTATGGGCTTTGTCCTTATATCCTTTCACACATATGTGTTGTAATAGACTTGTCCATATCATAGACTTTGCACACATGCTTGAACTCGAATTGCATATATATGCTTTGATGTATACATAGACCCAAATCTAAGTACTTACAACAAGAGATAGATGTAATTCGTTCTTCACATCCTATAACAACTAACAATACTATTAGTAAGGAAAATGACAATGAAAAGAAAGTAATAAGTTGAGCATCCCATCATAAGCTAATTTTCTATAAAAGAACAAATCACTTCCTTTGTGGAATTTAGGTACAACACAAGGACAAAGTAAGAGCTTTAGCACCATCATGTAGCTAATTCACCAAAGGTAATGCCACTTGCAAAAGAAGCTTGAGATCTATCTAAGACAACCCCAAAAGGTCATAAAGAACACTGACAAGGTATACCTATTGGGCATTTTCTTATCGGGATAAGTGGAAGGCCACTGGCACACTTGTTACCCTACATCTTTGAACAATACAACATATTTCTAACGTTTTAATCTCTTTTGTGCACAAAACCTAATACAACTGGACCTTTCCCTGGTAGGACCAAAAATCTTAGGGTTGGACGATAGACCCTAAATTACTAAACCTCTTCTTACCTGAACCATAGATCCTGGGGTGGGATAGAAAACCCTAAATAATTAGATTTTTTTCGTGGGACTTCAACATGGCTGTGCGATAGAAAACCCTAAATATTTTGATTTTTTTTCTTGGCAGGAACATATATCCCAGGGGATCATAGCAAACCCTAAATAATTAGACTTTTTAAGTAGGATAACAAATCCCCAAATAAATCTTTTCTAGTTAGGACCATAGTTCGTTGGGAGGGATAGAAAATCCTAAGTAACTAGACCTTTCTTTGATGGAACATTTTTTAGGTCGGGATCATAGACGCCATGTAAATAGACCCTTTTCCTAGCGGCACCATCAATCTTAGGGTGGTATAGAAGACCCCAAAACACACTAATCGGTACCAGTTTCAGCATTAACAACAACATCAACACCAGAATCAACGCTAGGATCAATGCAGCACGAACACCAACACTAGCATCAGCATCAGCATCAGCATCAACACCAACACTAGCATTAGCATGACCACCAATGCTAACACCAGCACTAACACCGGCACCATCACTAACACTAGCATCTCACTAGCAATAAGTAATAAGAAAGGGCAATAACTTGTCCCAAGGTTTAAATTCTATGGACACATCACATGTACCCTGTATTTACCCCCAACGTATTGGGGTTTTATGAACACTAACATGACACAAGTAAACATCACATTATAAATGTTGCACTCATACTTGTCCACTCACATTCCTATTTCCCCAATGCACTATAGGCTATTTGAACACTTCTGCATCCTTCTGTGGTGATTCATACTTTGTCTTCACTCTACGTGGCCTCACCAGAGTGGAGGTTTTACCTTGTTCCCCTAAGGCTATGCGGGATCTCAAATCCTCAACAAAGCCTTACCTCTTGAATGTTATGTCCTTTCCCTTTAGGAAAAAGGGGACTAACATCCTTAAAAAGGCATTTCCCTCTTGTTGCATATCTCATCTCTTACATGCTCATCTATAATCACAACTTTTCATGTGCTTCATATCTTACATGCCCATTTGTATTTATACCTTCCTTAATACAATAGGCATTGTTTGAGCATTTATACACATCCTACATGACCCTTCAACCTTCTCCACCTCAGCTAAAGTGGGGCCTTATGTCGACACATAATGCATCCTTTGAACATAGAATAAACACAAATTGTATGCTATGTGCTTTGACACTCCTATGACGACCCTTATGCAAATTAGTGGTGCAATCTCATTTGGGCTTCCTAAAGTCCCAGTTCCTATAAAAATAGTTGGTTTAGTGAAAACATTTCAAAGATTCAAAAAGATCTGCAAAAAGGTTAAACAAGGGCTAAGTTGGCCTATTTTATGAAGATTTAACAACCATTAGCCATTTATAGCTTATTTCATTCGATGTCAAAAGGTAATTAAGTCAACATGAATACATTTCTCATTGGAATAGCTTTCTAACAACATTTTGTAATCTCAAATTCAATAAGCAGCCGAATTGTGAGACGTGCATATGAATCGACACTTTCCCACTCTTGGGCCCATAATACTCTTTAGGTCTACCTAAATATCATGATACATCATCCATTAGAAACTAGACATAAAAAACTTTTCGTAACAAAAAATAATCAACCCAATTGGAGGTTAGACGTGACAGTTAAGGCCAAAATAAAACGACCCAAAAAAACTGCCCAGACTAGTGACAGGCCATTACGCCTCAGCATTAGGCCATTAGGGCTGTCAATTCCAGGGGACATTTTCTTCACCGCCATTGGGTTCTCTTTGCGCCCTAAGGGATACAGCTATCGAAATAACGTAGAATCTTCTACGTTTTGCAAACCGTATAAGTTCCTTCCCATCCTAACTAGTATTAAAAGAGGTTTGACCCCCTTCCCCTATGCATTCACACATCAACACACTTTCTTCTCTTCCCCCTTACTTGAGAGATGGCTCTTGTGTAGCCTTCTTATCTTCTCTACTCTCTTACTAGCATAACATTCTCTAGCCTTCTCCGCCCTTTCCTAGATGTAGATTCTCCATCCAGGAACCCATATTTTTCCACATAACATGGGACTAGAATCCAACCACTCTTACATTTCATTTGGAGTATGAAGGAGTCCTGAATACTAGCTTTGCCAAACTAGACTGAGGTGATATCTAAGGACTAAGATAACACAACAAACTAACCGTCTTTCTTTTATTTTCACTTTTCTTTCTTATTCTTAATGTTACATTATCATTTTCTTGTTTGATCCTACTGGGTCTATGTTATACAAATTCAATTTAAAATCCATGTAACTAATACAAGTGATCGTCTTTTGTATTTATTTCTTTTTATTCTCTAGAATTTTCTCTTTTGTGCATAATAGAATAGGTAGCTTAATAAGTGATCACACAAAGTTATAGCTTGATTGAATCGCTAACAAAAGACCAAAATTGTATGAATCTTGACATTTGCATTGGATTTGGGATGCTTCATGTTAATATTTTATTGTTATTAGCGAACATCATGCTGAATTAGCAATGTTGATGGGCATACTATGTCCCTATCATTGGTTGTACCTTCACCCTTGGACCTAACTCTGGGCAAGGTGCCTTAAAGTCAAGTTAATCCTCATTTGGGATCGCGGGTATTATTTTATAAAAATATTTGTTATCAAAAGGTTTATGTATTTTTGTAAAGTATGGTGGTGACTTTACTCATTTACCTAACTACAACATTCATAAAATATTGATCAAAAAAGCAATCGCCCAACACCAAAGGCTAGATTGGGGCCATCATGTTGCAACGCCTTTGTATTCAAATGTAGTAGAGATAAATTTCTCTGATCAAAACAAGTAATCAAACCTAGAGTCATTGATTTCTATCCAACTCAGAGTTAATATGTGATGTTCTACTTAATGATGTAATGTATTGTAACCAACTTAGTAATGCAATCATGTTTATATAGTTTAGTAATCAAAATTATAAGCTAGTTGTTATTTGCAATGCTCTCTTATAACCAAATAACATAACGTAAACATAATTATGAACCTGTTTGCATTACAAAGTTGTTTACATCTAACCAAATATTACCATAATGTTATCCAATAAGATGATGCATTACCTCATTTGGATCCTGAATGCATTCAGTTTACTTAAGTGGGTTTTAAAATACATTTTTATTTTCAACCTCCCAATTGCCTAAATGTAGATGTATTAGACATCGGATTTTTGAGAGCTATGCAACCACTTCAGGGTTAATAAGGGTCAAAGACTATTGTTGAGCTATGTTGAGAAGTCATTTGTAAACCTATTAAGTGAAAGTCTTAGTAAGAACTTACTATTGTGCTATATCCCTATGTAACACTTTGGAACATTTAAAAAACATGGCACAGTTTACAAGTGGAATTTTCGCCTATTATAGTAAAAAGCGCTGTCCTTTTTTATGTATTTAGTCAAGGAGTAACTCACTCCCAACTTGGAATGCAAGCTAAGCCAAAACAAAATGCAAACAAGTAAACTAAATCAAGTTGAAACTAGGATAGAGAAAGGGGATAAATGGATGCTAACTCCAACCTTGGATATAGAAACATCACTAAGAATTTTGCTGCCAAGTTGGAACGGAGGTTCCTTATAAGTTAGGAAATCTGTAAACTAGCTTAAACTAATCACAATGCAAAGCTTGCTTAGTTTTAGCTAATTACATTCGGCGAGTCTAGTTAAAACAAGTTGTTCAAAGGCTAAGCTCTTACTTGAACATGTTAATTAGGTCAAAAGTGATCCACTTGTACATAGGAGAGAGGAAAATGGCTGCTATTGCTCCCTTTTTTGTCATCCAATCAAATTGCTAGTAAATCTTTAGCTCATCTCCTAGTGGCCAACTTGTCTTCCTAAAGTGCAAAACACCCAATAATGATGTTCGTGGCTGCTTAAGCTAGCAAGTAAGCAAGTAGGTAGGTCTCCAAAGCTTCCTCTAGAAGGCATGACCATTGTAAAGTCAAAAATAGTCAAACACCGGAAACGGTGTCAATTTTGAGCAAGCTAGCTTCATGACCTTTAGTTGATTTAGACTTAATTTTAAAGCCTGGATGAGTTCATTACAATTAATAAACACCCCAAGTGAAGAAATCAGGCCTAAATTAGGTTTAAGGAGGATAACCAATCAGAAACTTAAGTCGGGTCAGATTTAAGCCAAAACTACAACAGTTGACTTGATGCCTCTAAATCCCCATGAAGCACTTGGCCTAACTTGGATTTCTCTCCATGGCTTAATATTTAAGAATGTTGGCTAACATGCTAAGCACAAATAATGGCTCTAGACCTCATGGACATTTTGAAATCGGTTGCACAATATTGAGCTTGTGCACTGGATCAAAACCGAGTAAAGCCGAACTTTGGCTAAGTAAAGTTTGGATCAATCCTTGGACCTTGGTGCTTGAATTGGATTTCCTTAGGAGTCTGAGGGCCTAAATCATGCTCCATGGATGAACTTCTATCATCCTCCCCTTGTTGAAGAGAATTTACCCTCAAATTAACTAGATGATCATCTTCCAAGTAAGGACTCAAATCTGCCACATTAAACACAACTGAATTACCAAAATCTCCTGGCAAATTGGCCTTGTATGCATTGTCATTTACCCTTTCTAAGACCTCAAAAAGACCATCAACCCTTGGCATCAACTTCCTTTTACGTTTAGATGGAAAATGCTCATTCCTCAAATGAATCTACACTAGATCCCAAGGTTGAAACATCACTCCCTTCTTGTGTTTGTTTGCTTGAGCTTGGTAGTAGGCATTGGATCTCTCAATCTTAGTCGTGACTTGCTAATGGAGTTTCTAAATTTCCTCCACTCTTTTGCTTGCCTTCTCCATACTAGGCTTTTTATCCGTGGCTCTAGGCACAAGATCAAGGTGGTTTAATGAATCAAGCCCGTAGACTACCTTGAAGGGAGACATCACTATAGTCTTGCTTTGTGCCTTATTATAAGCAAGTTCAACATGTAGGAGAAGTAAATCTCACCCTTTAGCATTAGGCTTAATCAAAGCCCTCAAGAAAGTGCCCAAGGTTCTATTATAACCTTGGTCTGGCCTTTAGTTTATGGATGACATGTGGTGTTGTACTTGAGCTTCGTTCCCATTTTCTTCCATAAAGTTATCCAAACTTGACTAAGAAACTTGGTATCATGGCCCAAGATAGTGGACCTTGGAATACCATGCAATCTCATAACTTCCTTGAAGTATAACTTGATAATGTGAGTGTCATCATTAGTTTTGTTGCAAGCTATGAAGTGAGCCATCTTAGAGAACCGGTCCATCACCACAAAGATAGAGTCGTTCCTTTGAGTTTTAGGTAAGCCAAGGATGAAATCCATGCTCACATCAACCCAAGGAATGGGGGGAACAGGCAGAGGTGTGTATAAGCCATGAACGAGTAAGGGACTCTTACCCACATGACAAGCAGCACACCTCCTCAAGATGTCTTGTGCATCCTTACTCATGCTTGACCAAAAGTAATGTTTACTTAGCATGGTAAGGGTCTTGTTCTCACAACAATGTCCAACTAGAGAACCACCATGAATCTCCCTAATCACCAACTCACGGGTGTCACACTTTCGAATACACAAACGAGTACCTTTGAATAAGTACCCTTCTTGGACCTAAAAGTCTCCTTTGGGATACTTTTAGCATTCTACATAAAGCTCTCCAAAGTCTCTATCATCAGCATAAAGGGACTTAAGAAGCTCAAATCCTAGAATGCAAGCATCTAGTTGAAACAACAACAAGTGCCTTTTTGATATGGCATCAGCTCCTGGGTTTAGCTTCTCGGATTTATGCTTAATTATGAAGTGGAATGATTGGAGGTACTCGACCCATTGAGCATGTCTTGAGTTCAGCTTATGTTGTCCTTGAATGTACTTCAAGTCCTCATTGTCAGAATGCAATATGAACTCACTAGCTATCAAGTAATGGCTCCAATGCTCTAGACTCCGCACAATAGCATAGAATATCCTTGTCATATGTGGAGTACTTTCTTCTAGAATCACATAACTTCTCACTAAAGAAGGCCAAGGGCCTTCTTTCTTGTGTAAGGACTCCACCAATTCTAACTCTAGAAAGATAACATTCAATCTCAAAAACCTTGTCAAAGCATGAAAAGGCTAGCACCGAGGCTGAAGTAAGCTTAGACTTGACCTCCTCAAAGGCAGCTTGAGCTTTGGGGTCTATTTGAAGGATGAACCCTTAATCACCTATCATAGGGCCATAATAGTGCTAAAATTTCTTATGAATCACCTTTAAAATGAGGTAAGTGCATGGAAACTCCAGACATCATGAATACTCTTTAGAATAGACCAAGACCGAATAGCCTTTACTTTGCTTTCATCCACTTTGATGCCTTGAGCAGTCACAATGCAACCCAAAAAAAGGTCACCTCATTGGTGAAGAAGGTGCACTTTTTAAGGTTGCCATAAAGCTTCTCTTTCTCATGAACCATCATAATCTGAGTTAGATGGTCTCAGTGTTCCTCTTTAGTTTGTTGCAAATTAGTATATCTTTGAAGTAAACCACCACATACTTACTAGTGTAAGGCCTACACACTTGGTTCATAAGCCTCATAAAGGCACTTGGTGTATTGGACAAGCCGATTAGCATGACTAGCCACTCACACAAGCCTCCTTTGGTCTTAAAAGCTATTTTCCACTCATCTCCTTCTCTAACCTGAATCTAATAGTAGCCAATTCTCAAATCCACCTTAGAAAACACCTTAGAACCATGTAATTCGTCTAGTATGTCTTCAAGTCATGATATGGGATGCTATACTTTATAGAAATCTTTCTGATAGCTTAGCTATCCATACACCTTTCTCATGCTCCCATCCTTTTAAGGGACTAAAAGAGTTGGAACAACACAAGGGCTAAGTGATTCCTTAACCAGCCCCTTGGAGATGAGCTCCTCCACTTACCTTTGAATCTCCATGGTTTCCTTAGGATTCATCTTATAAGCTGGTTTGTTTAGGATTATGGCTCTAGGAATGAGGTTTATATGATGTTGGATGGCTCTTTTAGGGGCTAGACCCCAGGGTATGTCTTCAGGGAAGACATGAATAAAACATTTAAGGACTGAAATGGCAAATGGATGGCTTGCGGGAGAGCTCTCATACTCATCCAGGGCAGTGAGAACCCACTCCTTAAAAGCTCTAAACTCATGGTAAGAAGCTTTAAGTAATGGTTCACCACAAGTGAGAAAGTGATCTAAACACTCATAGCTTTTTTTGTGGCCTACTTTTATGGAGTTAGGAATGGCTTAAAGGGGTAAGGGTGATCTTCTAACCATCCTTGGAGAAGGTATAGGTATTCAAGTATCCATTCTACACATCCTACATTACCTTCTTATCAAACAACCATGGTTTTCCCAACAGAATATGAAATGTATCCATAGGATTAATGTCACACCATAACTCATCTTGGTAATTTGTACCAATGGAGAATGTAATCAAGCATTTTGAACTAACTTGTAAGTCTTTAACTTGATTGAGCCATTGGATGTTGTAAAGGTGATGGTGAGCCGTAGCATGGAGATTGAGTTTCTCCACCATACTGATTGAAACCACGTTAGCACAGCTCCCTCCATTAATAATCAAAAAGTACACTTTCCATTGGATAGTATGCCGAGAGTGAAAGATGTTCTCTTGTTGCTCTTCCTTGGTTCCTCTAAGTCCACTCAAGGCTCTTGTCAACACCAACATTTCTCCTTCATCAACCTCCTCCACAACCTCCTCTTGATTCTCCTTTTATTACTCCATCAAGTACACTTTCTTTTCCTCCTCCTTTATAGCCTCCCATTCAGCCAAGGAAATAATCTTCCTATTTGGATAGTCCGAAGTAATGTGACCAAGGCCTTGGCACTTAAAACACCTTCTAGTGTTCAAAAGGGCTGGGTTATTTTGTGGGGCTAGGATCTTTTGTGGGGTGGAAGGGGGCTAAAACCATGGGTTTATGGGGTAGAAATGAACTCCCCTTGTTAAATGGTTGGCTCTTAGGTGCAGGTTTAGGAAAGTCTCTTTTGTGGGGCTTGGCTTTCTTTTGTTGTTCAACCTTATGAGCTAAAACACACACCTCATCAAAGGTTGAGTATTGCTGTAATTCAACCACATTCGCATACCTAGGATAAAGTCCTCTTAAGTACATCACAATGGTTTGATCTTTAGCCTCTTGTAGGCCACATTTAATCAAAAGTTTCTCAAATTCTATGGTATACTCCTCTATATTCATGGTACCTTGCGTTAGATTGTGTAATTGGGAGTACGTATCATAAAGGTAAGAGGGGGCAGAAAATAGGTTTTAAGCTTAGACTTCATTTTTGCCCAAGTTCTGATCTTTTCTTTTCTTTTCCTAACTCTGTTGGCGCACAAATTAGTCCAGCAAATAGATGCATGGTTTCTAAGCTTAAGAGCCACAAGTTTTACCTTCTTATCCTTGGGAACCTCTTTGCAGTGAAAAACTCTTTTTACCGTGTGTAGCCATTCAAAAAATTCATCCAGGTGTAGCTTTCCTTTAAATACGGGACCTCAACCCTAATGTCATTAAGGTCAGGTTGGTACCTTCTTCCTTTTCTTGTTCTACTTGAGTATCCTCTTCAGTAGAAGAAGCAAAAGGATGGTTGTCCTTTTCACTTTCTTCTTATTGGGTAGAACTGGTCGAGCTAGAAGAATGAGAGCTCACAATGATAATCCCTTTTTGCTTCATTGATTCACCAAGATGGCTTCCCAAATACTCATTTTGGTTCTTCAATTCTTTATTAGTGACTTTCATTGCTTCACAATTCTTCATAAGAGCCTCAAACTTTTCTTCCAAACTCATGCTAGCACTCATGACTAAAGCTGGTTCAAAACCAGGTTCCTTATGTTTGGATTGTGTTTAGGCATTACGGATGTGTCTGGGTTGTGGTTCTAGGTCAAGGAAAAACCTTGTTTTTTATGCTAAAAAAGATGTATTTAATCAAGGATTAACTCACTCTCAAGTAAGAATGCAAGCAAGTAAACCTAATCAATTTGAAATCGGGATAGAGAGAGGGGAAAAATAAATGCTAACTCTACCCTTAGATACAGATACACCACGAAGAATGTTATTAGGGCTCTTAACCTCTCTTTGAATACAAAAACACCACCAAAGAGGAGTTAAGAGACTAACTACCACCTTACTCGGCCTAAGCAAGGATAAGCTAGAAGAGAGTTTCAGGTTTAAAAGAGCAAAGCTTAACTTCTTTCAATCAATCTTCAGATATGATTATACTAAGCTAGCAAGCAAGCATCAATACACGTCCCTCCCCTCCTGCCAAGTTGGAAAGGAGGTTCCTTACAAGTTAAGAAATCTATAAAGTAGCGTAAACTAATCATAATGCAAAGCGTGCTTAGTTCTAGATAATTACATTTGGTAAGTCTAGTTAAAAAGTTGTTTAAAGGCTAAACTCAAGATTGAACATGTTAATTAGCTCATAACTGATCCACTTGCATATGGGAGAGAGAAAAATGGCTGCTGTTGTACTCCTTTTTAGCCATCCAATCAGATTGCTAGCAAATCTATATCTCATCTTCTAGTGGCCAACTTGTCTTCCAAAAATGCAAAACACCTAATGATGATATTCCTGGCTCCTTAAGATAGTAAGTAAGCAAGTAGGTAGGTCTCCAAATCTTCCTCTAGAAGGTAGGATCGTTGCAAAGTCAAAAAAACAATCAAACATCTAAATTAGCGCCAATTTTAAGCAAGTTGGCTGCTTGACCTCTTCTTGATTTAGACTTGATTTTAAAGCATGGTCGAGTCCATTAGGATGCCAATAAACACACCAAGTGAAGAAATCAGGCCTAAATTAGGTTTAAGAGGACAACCATTCAAAAACTCAAACTGGGTCATATTTGAGTCAAAACTACAACGATTTACTTGATGCCACTGAATCGCCACCAAGTACTTTACTCAACTTGGATTTCTCTTCATGGATTGATATTTGAGGATGTTCGATAACATCCTAAGCAAAGAGAATTGCTCTATACCTCATGGAGGTATAGAGAATCAGATGCACAAAACCAGGCATGTGCATTGGATTAAAACCGGGTAAAGCCGAAGTTTGGCTAACCAAAGATTGGATCAATCCATGGACCTTGGTGCTTGAACTTGGATTTCCTTGATTTTTGTGAGGGCGTAGATCATGCTCAATGGATGGACCTCTATCACCTTTTTAAGCCTATGAGAGGACAATGAGTTTTTCAGGGCTAGTCTTTAGGCCGAAGGTTTAGAGGTGAGCTTGTTGACCAACAAGTTATTTGATGGCCTAACATATTGGGTCAGAGCATTATAGATGGTATCAAAATAGACCTTACTTAGGTAGTTATGAAGTAGCTTTACATCCATAGAGAGGATACTATGGGTTATTTATCATCAGTATTACCACCACACGTGCCAACTCGATTGTAGGTGCCTAAAAATGACATATTGATTTTTTATAAAATGCCTGGTGACAAATTTATGTCCCAATCTTTATGGATGGGGGCTAAGTAAATTAATCCTTAATTCGAGTCCAACAGAAAAAAAGAGAGAAAAAAGAAGCTACAAAAAAGAGAGAGGATAGGATGGCCCATTAGGCCTGAACGAGCTGGGAACCTGACCGGGTCCTCTAGCCAGAAAACCCACTAGGTGCTTTAGTCTTCTTCTTCTTATCTAGGACGTGTTTCCACAGGTAGTGCTTTATCCCTATAGTTTTGTCTATTCGGACTAAGTTTATTAGGAGTTGTTAGGTTTCTTTTCCTCATAAGTTTGTATCACCATCTAAGTAATATAAAAAGAGGGCTACCCCCAGGGGTTAGACATACAAAAAAATTGAAACGAAAATACTCTGAAAAATTGGAGAGAAAGAGACCAAAAAATATTAGGAGAAACACACCTTATGCGGAGAATATTTCGAGGTATTGAAGGTGAGAATTTGGTTCATTACCAAGGAGGCATCAATCTACAGGGTTCTCATCCTAAGGACATGGTTTCAACAATCTTTTGTTCTCTCTCTCTTTTATTTGATTGTTCGATTTAGTCTCGGGTTGGAGTAAAGATGTAATCTTTAGTTGGTTTAGAACCTGCTTGCTATAATTATTTAATTGTTTCTTTGAATTCCTTTGAACAAACAGTATTTCCTTAAATTTATTGTCTAATTTGGTTTATCTTAGTATGCTATGTGCTCGCTATTTTGAGCCTAATAAATTTTTGATTTCTTACATTGATTGGTAGAGGCCGTCAGTGACAATAACAGTGATGTGATGGAGTTAAGTCTAATAAATTTTTGATTTCCTACATTGATTAGTAGAGGTCGTCACTGGTGATAGCTATGACGTGATGGACTCCATCACGTCATCATACCATCACCCCCAAGTTTGGATCTATGGTTCGACCCTATGGAGTTACTTAGGTTCCCACATCAGGCATTATTTAGGGACTATTTAAGAACCTCATTAAAATGAACAAATATTCCCTTTAGGTGTCCCTTTCTAGTTCATGGTTCATTTTAGGGTTGAGATTCAGTTTTGTAAGTTTTCCTAAAAACTCACAGGAGACTTTGTTAATTAAATTCACTATTGTTTGTTTTTTGTCAGATTTTTTTGGATTTGGTAGCTTCGGGATCCCGACAGTAGATGTGTTTGAGATAGAAACCTAAAGTTGTACGAACCCAGCCGGGTTCCCAGACCAGTTCTGTAGTCTAGTCTCTTTGCTTAGCTAGATAGACTTTTGGGAAGGTGGACCAGAGAACTAGACCTAACATTAGCCTAGGGTCCCAACCGAGATCCCAGATTAAGGCTGCTCCCCAACCCTTTTGTCCAAGTAGCTCCTTTCCTTTCCACTAACGATCCATTTTCCATTTAAAAAAAAAATCAAATCCAAACCACACACCTAGCAAGCAGGTCGAACGATTCATGGAGACCATCCTGGGTCGTGGTTCTTACAGTGGTAATTCCATTGAGAGCCGTTGTTGTAGAGGGCAAGATTTGAAAATCAACACTAGAAATCATTTTAATTCCACATGCATTAGGCATCCTTACATTAAAGGTGTTGCCCTATTAGGATTAACAACATCCCTAGGTTAAACCGTCGTATAACCTACTCGAGATAATAGTTGGTCACTCGGTTGGTACATTAGTCTTCCAACTGAGCATGAAACTATTTCACCTGCTTGTGATAAACTTTCCTTAATCTACATGGTATATGGGAATGTAAACGAATGCTTCAGTTTGGCCATGCACCCCATAGATGGCAATGCATTTGGGTCGTGGAAGGGCAGTTCTAAACTTTGTTAAACTATAGTAACTTAGAACTCTGGTTTAGGTTGGAAGTCATTTGTGTATTTGAATGTGTTCTTTTATAACCCGATTGCCTTTAGTGTAAGGACTATGCATTTGATATTGTATGTCTTAGGGGATCTTAGATTAGGAAAGGTTAAGTTTAGTAACATCGGTTGCACTAAATGGGTTCTCGGGCCTATTGTGCTCCAAGGGCTCTTAACCTAAACCTGGACAGGGTCTAGCTTTGGTATAAGTCATAAATCAATAGAGGTCATAGTAAAAAAGAAAAAAAACAAAGAAAAAAAAGGAAAAAACTTGACTGGTTCCCAGGTCTGTGTTTAGGAGAATGGGTATAAGTTCACCTTGGGCCCAACAGGGACTCGGTCGAGATTTCGGTAAGGGGGTCTAGTCTACTTCAGTTTGTTTATCTTGATTCTATGTCTAGTCTACATTTATAACATGAAGTTAGTACATTGGGCTCTCAACATTAGGTGGTAGTTCATGAGTCGACATGGTTTGCTATGTGTATTCCCTTTCCTTTTGAGAAAAAAAAGTATTAATGAGCTAGTCCTAAGCAATTTTCGTTATCAATCAGGGTAGGGAAGACTGAGAAGGTACATGAGCAGAGTACACAAACCAAAAGGTTACTGCCCTGAGAAAAAGTCAGGGAAACTCCACCTGTAAGATCAATATCAAAGTCCAACCCCTCACTTACCCCGATGGTAGGTAGCAATGAAATTAACCTAGCAAATAGGTCATTCAGATCAAGTATGGGTCGGGCCTTAGTTCGGTTCAGGTCAATTTTGAGTCAATCATCTTCGGTTCAGGTTCGGGTTTGGTTCAGGTGAAGTTCGGGTTTGGGCCACTTTCGAGTTAATGTATATTTGCTATGTATTCATTTTTACTCTTAAATTATATTTAAAAATTAAAACCCCTTTAATTAGACAAGCCCATTTATTTTGTATTCTTCTTTTAATTCATATGTTAACATTTATAAGTCTATGTTTTATATTTAAAACACTTTTTTTACTTCTATAATACACACACACACACACACACACACACACACACACACACACACACACATAAGTTCAAGTAAAATCAAAAGGGACTTTCGTAATTGATATTTTTAGGTTTTAGATATAAATTTATTATAAAAGTTAGTAAGTTACAAATACAACCCATGCATGGCCATATATCATATGTGCCGTCCAATTAACCAAAGAATTATGGGCTGTTAAGTGAAGTTTCAAGCATCACAATTAAGGTCATGCTATGACAAAACCAGTGAACCAACCTAATGCCAATGATGAATCAATTGTCTCATTTGTAAGGCCCAATATCAAAATTACCTTCAAAAATGACCAAAAAAAAGGAAAGAAAATAATAAAAATTTTAATTTCACCCCCGTGTTGGTTCTTAACTTCACGTTTTTCGTATTTGAAGTTGGTAAACAGAAACAGGTTGGTTCAAGTCTACATTTTCTATAATTGATTTAATGTTCTTTTGATAGCTTGTTAAGTGATCATACATCAAGATCTAGAGATTTGTCTTTGTGAGATTAACAACTTGTTCTACATGCGCCGAATGAGTCAAAACTCAAAAGCAACTATAGTATATGAGTATGTGTCAATCAGTATTACGCTGTTATATTTATGTGATTATGAATGTTGGTTTTCGAAACTCGAGACTTGGAATTTAATTGTCTAAAATTCAAACAAGTGACATTATGATGAAATCATATGCAAACATACATTCTTGAATACGACTATATAGAGTTTGACATGTTATGAAGATTATTTAGGATTGTAAATAAGTTGTATAGTATTTTTTATGGTAGTCATAGAATGGTATTATAATCCTACCGCGCACTAAGTCATTAAGTGAATTAAATAGTAAAATAGGATTACTATATCCTAATAAGTTTAATAATTTATTAATTATACTTATCATCTCTTAATTCTAATTTTGGCCAAATATTTCTTCTCTTATATTTTTACTACATGCCTATCAAATTAAAAATTTAAAACTATTAACTATTTTATTTTTTACTTTTAAGTTTTCCATGGACTTCATTTGTTTCCCTCCTAAGTTATTTTGCTTTTCCCTTCTAAATAATAATTTTAGAATTTTAACAAAAAAACCCTAAAAATTGAATACCCTCCCTCACACTTGGTCACTCACTCGACTTTTGGGCCATATTTGGGTCGATATACTTGGTTTCGGGTTTTATTCGGGTACAAGTGAGTCGGTTAAGAATCCAATAGGTTTTAAATCCGGTACAGTTCGATTCAGGTTTGGCTTATTCATGTTCAGTTTGCTTTCGGGTATGAATTGGATCAGGTCATTTCGGGTGTGGGTCATGCTAGATTTTGGTTTTGCGTTCGATTATTGGTCGGGTTACTTTGGGTGTTCTAGTTGAAATCAAGTCATACCATTCAGGTGTCGGTTAGGTATGGATCCGGATTGTTCGGTTCGGGTTTCGCGTCTCGGGTCATTTGTGCTAGGTCTAAATGAAATGGCTTAAGTTATTAAAATGCTGGAGAGGATGCAAGATAAAATGGATGAAAATGAAAGAAGATGGAATTTATGGCCACCACTCTCCGAACAATTATCTAAGACACCCCAAAGGAAGATGGCGAGAAGGCTCACAACTAGAAAGGGGAAGATGATGAGAAAGGAGGAGTAGGTGGTAAGAAGAAAGCGAAGAAGGGGGAAAAGGATGATCCAAAAGCCAATCCATAGCAAGATTGTATAGAGCAATTATTTACAGAATCATCAATGTTCAATAACTATTTCTCTTATCTTGTGGGATTTGCCCCAATTCTAAAGGGGAAGTTAACCCTTAACAATGCTAGATATCAAGTTACATGGGACTAAAAACCCTTACGTTAGGAATTTTATTAGTGCCATAACTTTAAAAGGGATTGACAAGGACATCTTCTAGAACATATTTCCTTGGACATTTGACAAGAATGTAATAAGGTAGTCTAATGTTGTTGACCCCATAAAAAGTCATGACTTGGGATGATCTTTGCAACGAATTTCTACATCACTATTCATACAATGCTTAGCTACCAACTACGCTTAGGGTCTCGGAATTAATCAAGTAGAAGGAAAGAGAAGGATTTTCGAACTTCCTTGCTTAATGGAGGGCAAAGGCCACCCACATGGTGGACCGACCCCCCGAAGCTAATCAAGTTAGGTTGTTCATCAGGAACTTGTAGCCCACAGCTTAAGATTCATACCCTTTGAGAATTTCTCTATATTAAGAAATGTCAGTATACTTCTAGAGGAAGAACTAGCTAGAGCAGCACCCATAAAGGCTGGTAACAACTGGATAACTATCAGAATAATGATACGAAGACCAGTGGCCCTATAAGTGAAAACTTACATATGCTAAATTGCTGCACAGAGTACACCCCTATAGGGACTACCTATACTCAGGCTATGGAAAGGTTATTTGCTAAGGGAAATGTTAACCTTCCTGAGGTCAAACTAGAAACTGATGCTACTCAGGAGCCCAATTTTTTTGTTTTTTTCGCAACTAAGTTCATCGAGCTTGAGGGCCTGACATTGAGAACTGATAGACTTTCAAGAATAGGCTTGAATGGATGTTTAGGTCAGTACAACTTCCTTTCCCTAAAGTAGCTGAGAAGCCTAATAATGAAATCCTACTTATTGACCATGTTAGCATTTTTACTATCTGCAATTATCAAGGGGGAGAATGGGACCCATCTGCATATATACTGAGCATAAATGGGCCCACGCCTAGTGTTTGATTTGTAACCAATACAGTTTTGACATCCCTCGTGCTTGATTTTAACTCACAAATAACTATTAATGTAGTAATTCATTACTGTTTTATATCTTTTAGGATTGGAGTGAAGAAGTTCCAAATTGCAGCAATTTCGAACCCACTTAGGCGCATAAAGGATAAAAATGTGGTTAAAAGCAGCTCAGGCATCCCAAAGAAGTTCAGACCATGGCAATCCCAGAAAATAGACAAAAAAAGAGGAAGACAACAGAGTGGCATGGGCTCCCCATGCCAAATGACATGCCTATACAACCCATGTTTTTTAGGAAGCTGAAGAGGAACTAAACAGTGTAAGAGGGCATAATTCTAGCACGGGAAGAATGTGCCACATGGCATGCCTGTGCCAAAGTACAAGGTTGTATTTAAATCCCATTAAGCTGATTTATAGGGGCTAGATCTGATTTTTAGAGTTTTATCTTTTGAATAGCTATTTTTCTATCTCTAATGTGCGATTGTGGAATCTTTATCTCCCTTAATGAAAGGTAATTTTTGATTTAATTCTACAAGTTTTCTTGATAATATTCTCTTGTTAGCCCCTAATCTTAATTTCTCTCTTCTAAATTCTTCATAATTCTCTATTTTTAGGCAGTCAGTCCCCCCCCCCAAGCCATGGATTTTGATGAATTAGGGGTTGTACAAAGATTATTATATCAATCCTAATAGATTAATCTACTGGTCAAAACTTAATCATCTTTTCTTTTGAAATTCCCTTTTTAATCATCTTCTTCATTATGCCAATTATGGGTTTGGCATTTCAAAGAAGGATAATCAATGGAAGTTCAAATTGAGCTTCATTAGTGTTTTATGGTGATTGATTGATAAATAGATGAATTTTAATCAAGAAAACTCTATCATCAACTGAAATTGATTTGTCGGTAACTATCTCTATCCTTACTTTTATTGCTTATTATTAGATTAATTAGTTATTAATTGTAGGATAGTTTTTCTTTTCGGGCGATCCTTTAAGAACATGTTAGGAAATTTTGGTGGCCATGTCATGCCATATGTCAAGTCGAACCCCATAGATCACCCATTTGATGTGTTAAATATTAAATGCTCATCACCTTTTTCTATGATAGACAAGTTAGTTTAGATTCATTTATTTGGGTTGAATTTAAGCTTTCATTTGAAGTATAGTTGGTCTAGATTTGCACTTTAGAGTAATTTAGGTTAGTTACTCATATTAAAACCTTCCTCACAAGTAAGTAAAAACCTGGGCTAATCTACCATCATCTCAGCTGATGACATTCCCTTTTCCTCACCCCAAAACATATCAACATATAGGATTCACATGGAAATATTGTATTTGGGGGTTTATGGCCTATGGAAAAGCAATGAAGAAGATGTGTATGAGACTAAAGAAGGTAGTTGGCTTGTTGGAGATAGTGATGATGATGACTTCTAAAGAGAAAATGATAATGATGACTTTTGGAGAAAAGAAGAACATGCTGAGGTCCAACATCAAATGAAGACTAGGCGACATCAAGCCAAAGAGGGTCCATAATAGACCCAAGAAAAAGAGAAGAAGATAAAGCACAAAGAGGATGATCCCATATTAAAACAACTGAAGAAGCTTAAAGTTGACGTTACAATCTGGCAGCTTATAGCTGCCTCCCAAAAGTATAGACAACTTCTAATTAACAAACTGAGTGAGACTAACTTCTCCCTTGAAGCTTCATCTAAAGAAATGTTAGCCTTAATTACTAAAGGACTAATAACCTTTGGTAATGAGGGTCTCCCATAAGGAGGTCAGTGCACAACAACACTTTATACCTTACTGTTACTTGCCTTCATAAGTATATGCCATGTGCTTTGGTCGACAATGCGTGAGCTGTGAACGTATGTCCCTAGGAAACCGTGAGAAGATTAGGAATCCAAGAACATCAATTATCTAAGCCTACTACGCACGTAAGGGCTTACGATAGCTCAAGAAGGTTGGTTCTGGGCACTATTCTTCCCCTATTAATGTGGCTTCCATTGAAAGGAATGTGAACTTTCAAGTTTTGGATATTCCGGCTACGTTTAACCTACTCTTACAACACTTTTGGTTCCTTGAACCCAAGTAGTGCCATCTACACTACACCGAAAGGTAAAGATATAGATAAAAGGATAGCTAGTCATTATTAAAGGAGATGATCTATATGCTACCATTACTAACAAGGGGCTAGTACGTGTTGGAAATAGAACATACTTCTAATGATGAGGAGCTTTATAATTTTGGAAGGGTAGTTATTTCAGAAACGGATCAGACACCTTTTGACTTCAACCCTCATTCAAACTTGATGATAGCTATAGAAAGAAGAACATAAGGGGAAATCACTTCTGCGTAGCTTAAAAGGAGAACTACAAGTTTGGACTAAGATACCAACCCACTCCAAAGGAAGTAGCTCGGGCTAGGCAGGAAAAACATGCCGAAAAGTTGCTGCTAGAAAGGGGGTCCAAGAGTATTGCACTATAAGGCCCTAATTGCTAACTCTTAATGGACAACATTTGCGTGAATGAGATAACTTCACCTTTATGGTTTCTCTGAACCGTACTATATGAATGAGAAAGGAATTTCAGTCCTTAGACTAGAAACATCCAACAATTGTCATCTACTAGAAGAGGAGGCACTTACTTCAATAAAGGACTAGTCCATACAACTCTAAACCCATTTAGCTCAAAGAACCATTTTTGGGATACTATTTGGTTAGGATTATAGGAAATAAGTGGACCAACTGTTGTTCTCTCCCTTGCCATGTACAACAACGAATTTGATCCTACAAAATTCATCATTGAGTGGGCATGGAGCATCGCAAACAAGTCACTTGGAAAGCATAGGATCTAGGATATGGTCTAAGAGTCAGTCTTTGATTTATGATTCTACATAGTCTATGTTAGATGTACAGAATGAACTCTTCTGTTACTATTCATCTTGTTCTTCTTCTCTTGCAGACTTTGCCTCTAGTAATACTAAAAATGATGATATAATCCAAAAATATTTAATGCAAACTGTAGAAGATCATGAAAATCAAACTTCCATAATTAACAATACAATGTTAATTAACTTAAGGACTTTAGAAAAACTCCGAGAGCTTAAAATAGGGAAATCTTCCACTGCCAAGGGACAAGAAGACTGCACTTAACTCTTGAGGGAATTCATGAATGTCTTTGACTAGTTCTATAAAGACATGTTGGGCATAGATCGAGACATATTTGAGCATAAGATTCGCCTTTATCCAAATGCCAAACCAGTGAAACAAAAACCTCGCTGAATGAAACCAGTATGGGCTTTGAAGATAAAAGAGGAGATTTAGAAATAGTTAGATCCAGGTTTCATCAAGTTTGCAAAATACCCTCAGTAGGTAGAAAACCCAGTGCTGGGTCCAACAAAGGATGGGAGGGCAAGAATGTGTGTAGACTTCAGGGACCTCAACAAGGTAAGTCAAAAATATGACTTTTCACTGCCACATATAGATATCTTGGTAGATAAAACTATTGGACATACCATTATTTCTATCTTGGATGGCTATATTGGCTATAATTAGGTGAAAATGGTAGAAGAAAGCATAGAAAAGACCATCCTTATCACCCCTTGGGGAACATAGTACTACATGTAACACCATTCGAGTTAAAGTACACCAAGGCAACCTATTAAAGGACCGCTACCACTATATTACATGATTTAATGCATATGAAAGCAGAAGTGTATGCTAATGATATGATCATAAAATCCAAAGATAGAACCGAGCATGTCCCAACTCTTCAAAAGGTCGTTTTCCAATTTAGAATGCATAATATGCGCTTAAACCATAAAGATGTGCATTTGAAGTCACTTCTGGGAAGCTATTGGGTTATGCGGTCGGTTTCAGGCGAACTGAGGTTGACTCTTCAAAGATCAAGGCAATACTAGAGATGCTACCCCCTAAAACTGAAAAGGAGGTACGAGGATTCCTAGGTGGCCTATAATAGATTATGGTATTTCAGCCTATTTTTAAGAAGTTAAAGAAGGTAGTAAAGCCGGATTGGGATGAAGAGTGCCAAGAAGCATTTGATAAAATCAAGAATTACCTATCCAATCTGCCAGTCTTGGTATCCCCACAATCAGGTATTCCTCTCATACATCTCATAATGACAGCGATAACAATGGGAGCCATGTTATCTGAGAGGGCAAACAGAGAAGAAATGGTTATTTACACTTAAGCAAGAAGTTTCTAGAATATAAAACTCGCAACTCTTCTGTGGAAAAAAAAATTTACTGGTATTAGTACGGGCAACTAAGAAACTTAGACATTACATACTTACTCACTCGGCACAAGTCGTGGCACCAATAGACCATACAAAATACCTATCATAATAATAAATGATCATCGACAAAGTTGCCAGATGCACAATAGTGCTATCAGAGTTTGTCTTAAAGGTTATTCCCTAAAATCAATTAAAACAAGAGTTGTGTCAGACTTCTTAACAGATTTGCCAGCAGAAGATTAAAAAAAAAGAGAGACTTTTGAATTCCCCGACAAACAAGTTCTTTAAGTAGATGAATATGTTTAGGTAATGTATTTCGATGGAGCTTTCAACCAAAAAGGATTTGGAGTGAGCAATTCCTTTGGGTTCACCAGAAGGGGCACATAAAGCTATCTTTGTCAAACTTAACTTCATGATCACCAACAATGTGACAAAGTATGAGGCATGCATTATTAGGTTACAAGCTACTGTGGAAAAAAGAGTGAAGAGTACAAGCATATATGGAGATTCTAATTTAAATAATTAAACAAACCTTACAAAAATGGAAAGTAAAGAGTGAAGCCTTGCCACCATACCAAGCTCATTTAGTTGAGCTTGCCAAGAATTTTGCACATATTACTTACACTTATATTCTTCACTAAGATAATCAATTTATAAATGTTGAAGTAAGGTTAGATTTGATAATCAACATTCCTAGGGGCATCCATTCAATGCCATTATCAGTAGAGATGAGAGATAAGCCAACACATTGTTATACCATAGAAGTATGTAGTGTTAACTCTACTGCTTGGTATTATGACATATACTCGTATTTAATAAAGGAGGAGTACCCTTTAGGTTCCACCTAAAGAGCCCAACAAGCATTGAGATTATTGGCCTCATAATATTTTGATGACAAGGGGAAGTTACATAAGAAAATAGATACGAGCATAAACCTACTCTACATAACACAAGAAGAAGCACAAGAGGTCTTAAATGAGGTACATGGTGGGGAATATGGGCCACACATGAATGGCCAAATGTTAGTGAAAAAGGTTCAAAGGATGGGGTATTATTGGTCTACATGGAAGTTGACTATCATGCATGTGTGAGAAAATGTCATAAATGCCAAATATATGCAAACCTACAATACCATGCACCCTTCTTTCTCTGACCTTTGACCTCACCATCGCCCTTTTCATTCTGGGGAATTCATATCATTGGAAAGGTAACACCAAATAAAATCGGGGGTTACGAATATGTGTAATATCTATACTGTACTTCACAAAATGGGTGGAGGCAACCTCTTATGCTAAAATCACCTCCAAACACGCAGTGAAATGTATAATTAACAACATCATATGCAGATGTGGAGTGTCGTACGAACTTATAAGCAATCAAGAAAGCCATTTCAGAAAGGGAGTAGGAAGCCTGCTTGAAAAGTATAGAATTCAGCACCATAAGTCCTCTCTTTACCGACCTCAGACGAATGGTGGACTTGAGGCAGCCAATAAGAATAGGCGAAGGATAATTAAGAAAATGGTTGAAAACTACGAGGAATGACAATAAACTATCCTTTTGCTTTTGAGGTTACGGAATCTCAATTTCCACCTTAATAGAAGTAAAGCCATACTCCTTGGTATATGGAATGGAAGTAGTACTCCCAATTGAAATGGCGATACCCTCACTTAGGGTAATAATAGAAAGTCAAATGCTAGAGTCAAAACGGCCAAAAGCTTTATATGGGGAACTGATCATGTTAGAAGAAATGATACTACGGGCTTTACATGCAAGCCAGTTATACCATCTCCAATTTCACGAACCTTTAATAAGAAGGTCAAGCCTAGAGATCTACAAGAGGGGACATATGATCCTGTAGGAAATCAGGGCTCCAATTTAGGAACCTAGGGAAAATTGAGTCCTAAGTTGCAAGGCCCATATATCATGAAAAATATTCTACCATGTGGAGCAATGAAACTTATGGATATGAAAGGAGAGGAGTATGGACAATATACAAATGTCAGTCAACTGAAGAAACATTATGCTTAGTACTCTTATATATGCCCAACACCCATAGCAGGCTTTGTAAAAAGAACTAATGATGGAAATTTTCCTATAGTAGACCACATACCAAGTTCATAAGGCGCACATCAGGCCTAATAATATATAAATAGAATGAACTACAAAGGTATCATTTCGCAGTGCAGATACGTAAGAAGCCCTAACAGTCCAACCGCATCACTCATTATTAGCAATGCAATAAATGAAAAAAAGATTACATAAAAAAGGGAAAAATTGCAAAAGAGAAAGAGACTCACTAAACCAACCTGAAAAAGCCCTAGCCGAACGACCCATGCACTACTGGCAATAGCCGAGCCGAGTTCCTCATAGGATTAGGGTCGGGTTCCGAGTAGGAACCTAGCTAAGATCCTCGTAGTTTAGAAATCGATTTTCAGGTTGGATTTGCAATTACAAATTCAAGTAATGGTAGTAAAAGGAAAAAATAGTCCAAAAGCTAAAAAAGTTATATTGAAAGTCTTAATGCATACTACTATGAGAGATAAATAAAAATTTATTTCATATATTTTACTAAGAGGCAAAGCTAATTCCTAATTTTTCTTCAATTTCTTATCTTTCTTCACTCGGGGTGTTTCCTTCTCAGGGGTAGGATCCTTATACGAGTTGAATTTTCTATCTTCTTAGTCTTAGATGACTCCTTATAATTCTCACTATCTCAAATAGCTTTCCTCGACTCCATATCATGTGCATTCATACAACTCAAATAGTGTTCAGAGATGTACATAGAGTGTGGAATAGGCGGTATGGTGATGACACAATGATGAAGCCAATAGTCAACCCAGAACTTCACATGAGCAGGGTCATCCTTCCAATTCCTTGGAATGATATAATCCGTCGTCGAGATAGTTACTTATTCCCAAATTGCCTCATCAACTATCCTAGGAAAAATTAAGTTTTTATGGATAGGCCAATAAGACGCATACAAGCGCTATTTCCTTCACATGTCATGAATTGCTGAGTGCCCCACAAACGGATGACCAAGAGAATAGGGGGTTCTTCTCTAAGAAGCTCACCCAATTCGCCATGAATTGATCCTTGAATAACCTCCTTCTTTGGCAGAATGGTGAGGCTAAGTACATGTCCATATTCTTTGGAGCTTAGATCAACCATAGATGCTCCAAAAGCCAAATATGCACACCAGTAGAACCTAAATAAAATTAGAAAAAAGAGAAGTTAGCCATAGGCCTAGTGGAACCCGACCAGGTTCCAAGGCTAGTCCAGAAAAATAGGGGAGAGAAAAGGAAAAAGGAAGATAAAAAGGAAAGCAAGGACAGCCTAACACAAGCCTGAGGGAACCCACCCGAGTTTGAGAGCATAATAAAAAAAAGGGGTAAGGCAAAACCGGGCCTAGAAGGCTCACCTAAAGTAGCAGGCTTTCAGATTAGAATTGATCAGGATAGTGGTGAAGTTGATCCAAGTAATCAACAACTATGAGTGGTATTGGGTATGATCACGGCAGATTCCCTCCATTACATTCAACAGCATGGCTGGACCCCTATTTTTAGAACCACCAACAAACGAGAACGCTAAGGTCATGGCCTTATGCCTATGCATACCTTCAAGAGCCTGCCCGTTTCCCATTTGGAAGTATGAAATTAAAGCAATAAAATCTACCTTGCCTTGAAAACTATTGTAGAGATGTTGTCTTCGCTTCTGCCTAAGGAACGGTGATATTGTTAAGACATATTTTTTGAAGATGATGACAGCATGGGAGAGAGGAGTACATCGAAACGCCTAGAATAGTGCTAAATTTCTTGGTTAAGGGACACAACTCGTGTTCTCGAAGTAGAAAAATGTGAGGTTCAGAATCTCAAAAAGTAGTGGCCACCCTTAGGAATTCCTATGAGATCTTCACTTATCGAAGGCTAAGAAGACTACCTAGTTAGAGGTTTTTGAGCTCATTCTTGTCTTTGGCATCAAAGGTGAGTAGCCAAGGGCTTAGGGATTTCTCAAAAGACATAATAAATCGTAGAAGGTTGCTTTCACAAGTTATGAGAATCGAAGAATACCTAGCTTGAATTTATAGCTACATAAGACGGCTAGACCAAAATGGAGCATGAATTAGTTTGACTGCCCAAAAAGAACCAGTCGGGATCATGTTTCCGATGCAACAGGAAACCAAGTATGAGCTACATTGCGCACTGTTGACCCAGGCTGGGGACATGACCGCGTGCTTGACCCACTCGGATTCCCTATTTTTTAACTTTTTTTATTTATGTCTATCTGATTATATTTATGCCCATTTGCAACTCAGAATTTGTTTAATAAAATTCAAGGCATTATTACGCATAAGCACAAAGCTCTAGATACTTATTGACGACATTTTACTTTTTATTGTTCTTATTTTTAGGGGAAAATGGGGACTATATGTTCGCCTAAGCGTGGTTTTAAGATAGTCATTTGAGTAAAACTTAGGCAAATTGTGTGGCATTGCATCATCATTTTAGGTTTGCATTAATATTATATTATGTCCATAAGGATACTCCTATTGATCACATGGGAACCCACTGCTACTTCTACTAAAGAGGAAATCGCCGCAATTTGACAATAAAGGTGGCGTCAACTGAAGATTGGTTTGTGCCCAAATTGGGCCAAGAATTGGCCCTTGGGGCCCAGGAATGACATGGAGGATCATTATGTTTTTCTCCAGATGAAGGGTCACTATACAAAATGTGGGGAACGTAAGGCTTCCCTAAGGGAACAGTTGTGGCATAAGGATCCTGAGGATTATAGATTTGAAGTGGCTTCGCCTCTATGAGATAATTCGAGTGGGGTTCCATTTCTAATGCATGAGAGGATTGCGAGATCCTTCCCACCTGGCATCGTTTTCAGGCCCCTTTTACAAAAAACGGAGAAAGTTTCAATAATACAAAACGTACTCCAGGAAATATAAATAATAGGTAAATCACCTCATTGATATGAGGGTTGATAAATAAAGCGGTTGGCAAATGCTTTCCTCATCGAATGGCAGTGAAGCACTAACATCCCAGATTGCTATTGATTGCACTAAAAGGGAAAGATAAACATGAGATCAAATGGCACTTAGATTCTGAGATTAGCGAGATGTCTATGCATATTGGGGCATCTCCTTCTCTTACCTTGTTAACATGCAAGTCCGGCATAGGAGCATCAGTAGGTATCATCTATAAAAACCCATCAAGATTAACATCACGGAAATGTTAATAAAATAAAGGAAAGAATGGCAAAATGGCAACAAAACGAGTCATGACTCAATGAAGATATGCAGCATAGTCGCACTCATGATCAATAAAAGCAACGAAATAAAGAACTGTCTTCATCTTATCTTTGTCCTCTGGAGATAGAGTCTTAGCATAAAACATGGACCGGGCTATATAAAAGAGGCTATTGGTTGGCACTTTGAGTTGTAACTCTTTCACCCAATACCAAACAAAACCGTATAGCCCTTCTATGAGGATCTGACATTGAGAGTAGTATTAGGTCACCTGCACTCTAGGGGCAGAGTCATAACTTTCCCATGGGTAAAAATTTTCCTACAAGAAGAGCAGGTTAGAAAAGCCTAAAGTGATCTGGTGAATTAAAAACAGTAGGTATCCATAAATATATGTATTCAAGGGAATGATACCATTGTTAAAGCATTTATTGCTTCTTGAAGGGGATGAAGACTTCCAGATAGAAATCTTTGTTAGACTTTATGCTTCTTAGTCCATGGGACCATGGCCGGAAAATAAGTAGGGTCCTTTGATCTTGGCGAAAGTTTAGGAAAGTACATGTAAAACCAAGGCTGAAAATGTTATAATCAATGATAAGGACCAGAAGTCAAAATCAGGGAAAAGATTTTTTCAAGAAATCATTACCTCGATTGCTTTCCATAAACGACCGACACACAAGAAAATTATGTTCACCATGGATTTTGTCCATTTTTTGCACTCTTATTTGCATTCAACGAATAAGGGTGAAATATGTAGGAACCCCCTAGTTTAAGTGTTTCACTCAATTGAGGAAAACAAGGTTAACTAAGTGGTGAAAGTAACAATGATTGCCTAACTCCACAAAAATGGTATTGCCAAGGAGAAGAGCTAAAATAATGCGGGCATGTTGGTTAGCTGAATGCTCAGCCAGCACTCATCATCATGTATCACATTAAAAGTATGCTATAAGAAAAGCGATTTACGTAAGAAATTTTGTTCATAAAAGGACCAAAAAGTTTTAAAAGTCTGTCATATTGCAATTAGAGCTGGGTAATATGTCGAGTCGAGTCGGGTTCATATTCGTGTCAAACTTAAATGGGAAACCCCCAAACCTGAACCCGACCTATTTAATAAACGGGTTGAAAAAGTTCAACCCAAACCGCTTAACATTTAAACATGTTAACCTGAACCTAACCCATATACATAAACGGGTAAAACGGTTTAGGTTCGGGTTACCTATTTATCTACCAACCCATTTAATTGCAATAGAAATTTCAACTCAAAGATAATTTATCAAACAAATTACATATTTTTCAACCTCTTAAAGTACAGCTGCTTTCAAAAGTACATTAAAATAGCAGCTAACTTACAGGCTCTAGCATATTCAGAGCCTATTCCAACAAAACAGTCAGCAACAACTTAATTTTATAGCCTAGAAGGTTCACATAAGAACCAACTACTTACGTGACAAACCATGTCCAAGTCAAGTCTTAAACAATAAAAAATAAAGTCAAATCATCTAAAATTCTTAATAACATAACCAACAAGCCAACAACCAACAAGTCCATAAAATAGACCACAAAGTCTAATTCTCCAAAGCCTACTTCCTACAGAAAATGTAAACGATAAATAGTAAATGGTAAATAAATAGTAAACAGGTTGACCTATTTAGCCAATTTAATTAAACGGGTTAAATAGTTATTTTTTTCGTGTCGAGATTCTCAACTTGAACCCAACTCAATTAATTAAACAGGTTTACCGTGTCAACCCATTGAACAAAACGGGTTCAAACTTCATACCCAAACTCGCTTAACTTCGTGTCAGGTTCGAGTCGGTAATCGTGTCGCTTCAGCTTTCCCCAGCTCTAATTGTAATAAAAGCTTTCTCGATAAACCAGCACATCCTAAAAATTCCAAGATTTGTTACCATGGTAAAGCCAAAAGGCATTATGGTCATTTCCCTGAAAAGGAAATGAAAAGTGCTGGTAGTGTCACAAAATCTTTCAAATATTGCTCGAGTAATAAAATGATCTGTCAAATCTACTGCTACTTTTAAGGTCAAATGGAGGGCCCCAAATATGGCATTGCTCAGTATAGATCATAATTGGGTTTCTCTATGTTTAAAGAATTGCACCCTAATAAGATCTTCCTGAAAAGAAAGAAAGCAAATAGCATCAGACTTATAATCACAGTATGAAAACAACTTTTAAAGTAGAAGATGAGCACTTACCACTGTTGAAGTAGCTTGACAAGAAGCATGACACCCGATGTCTACTAGAGGGTCCCTTCCATCCTCAGCTTCAATACTTCTCTATTCCTTCTTAATAAAGGAGTCCTCAGAAAGCCTTTCTTGCCAAGTCCTATGTGATGGATGAGCCTTCTTACACTCATGATTTTTCTTCGAGCACAATTGCAAACACTCTTTAAAGGAGTTTAGAAGATGAAGATACTAGCTACCCAAGCAAGAGAAGCATCAAATCCTAGTAAACACTGCCTAAGGAATGAAATAAATAAGCAAAGGAGGAGAAGTAAAAAGGGAGAGGATCCAGCTGGATTCTTTTCATGCATTCCTAGACATGGATGCACTACTAGATGCAATAAATAACAGCAAAAGAACAAAAGGAAAAAAAAAAAGAAGAGAAATGTGCCAAAGGGAGCCCTGGTTGGGTTCCCCATGCATGCAAGGCTAGGAGTAAAATCCAAAGTAGTCTATCCATGATGCATACAAACAAAGGGAAAAAGAGAGACAGATACCATGGGAATCAAACCGGAATCCATAAGTAAAAAGGAGCAAAAATACAAGCTTGTCCATTTATATGATGCATGCAAACAAGAGGAAAAACAAGAGCATTAAGCCAAGGGGGCCTAACTAGGACCCTATGTCCAAGAACACCACATGCATAGCGAGAGAAAAGACAAAAAATCAAGTGTATTATGTCAACAAAGGACTCAAATGAAATTCTAGAGCATGAACATCCACTTACATGAATATCATCATCAACTTTAGTGAGGAAAAGCAACGAAATCATGTGCCTTATGCCTGCATGGGGACCCAGTTGGGATTCCAGTTTACATAGAAGGCTAAATTTTGCATTAGCTTTGATAATAATAGAGGGCATAATACAAGAAAGCAAAGCAAAAAAAGCTTGTGTCACCAAAGAACATTAGCAAACAAACAAAAGGAAAAAGAACTCAAGATTTTTATCAGTCTGATAAAAAAGAAATCAGTCAAAATTCAAAGAATAGCTAGACCAGCAAAATATCCGCTTGACTAGTGAAAGGTCAAACTCATCATCTGCTAGGTCGGTGAACGGTAGAATTCAAAACCGTCTCGACCGACGGCATTTCTGCTAGACTAGTGAAAGGTCAAATTTTGCACTAGCTTTGACAGTAATAGAGGGCATAATACAAGAAAGCAAAGCAAAGAAGCCAAAAGAATGGGGACCATGCCGAGTTCCTAGGTACATGTAAGGTTGTGGGAAAGAAAAAGGAAGAAAGCAACAAGAAGAAAGATAGTGTCACCAAAGAACATTAGAAAACACAAAAGGAAAAGGAACTCAAGATTTTTTCAGTCCAAGAAAAAGGAAATCAGTAAAAATTCAACATCTGTTAGATGGGTGAAAGGTTGGATTCAAGATCCTTTAGACCAATGGCACATCTGCTAGACTAGTGAAAGGTGAAATTTAGGATCCACTAGACAGGCAAAAGGTATGCTAAACCAATAAAAGGTCGAATTCAAGATCCGTTAGACTTGGAAAAGATCCATCTAGACTGATGAAAGGTCAATAATTCTAAACCACTAGACCAGCAAATGGTCCACTAGGTTGACAAAAGGTCAAATTCAAGATTTGCTAGACTGGCAAAAGGTCAATGGTTCAGAACTTCTAGATCGGTGAAAAGTCCATTGGACCGACGAAGGGTCCACAAGAGCCTCAAAGGATCCACTAGACTAGCGAAAGGTCAAAATTAAGCGAAAAAACAGGTTCGCACAAGAGCTAGCTACTTTGACCTTTACCATGCACCAGCTTAGTCAAAGTGGGGGCTAACTGCAAATGCCTAAAAATGGTGTCTCTATTTTTTATATAAATGCCTGTTGATGAAATTTATGCCTAATTTATATGGTTTGGGCCCATCAGATTAATCTTAATTCGATTTTGAAAGAAAACCAAAGAGAGAAGAGGGAAGCCCAAAAAAAAGAGAGATGATAGACCGACCCATTAGGCCTGAACCAGCTGCGTCTCTGGTGAGGAAATCAGACAAGCTCTTCAAACTTCTTCCCCCTGACCAGGGCATGTTTTAGCAGGAAGTGTTTTATTCGGATTGATTTGTCCATTTAGATTGAGCTTATTAGGAGAGGAATACAACAACAACAACAACAAACTCCTAGTGTGGGTCCCGCTTTCCCGGGGTTTGGGGAGATCCAGTTGTAGGCAATCTTACCTCTACCAGTATTCCTACCCATAGAGAGGTTGATTCCATAAGACCCACAAAACAGTTTTGTGAAAAAGGTTTATAGAGAAAATGATTGCAAAACCATTTACCGAGTAAGAGGAAGAGGAAGAGAAAAGGTTCCGAATTGTAAATAAAGAGGGAGCGGAGACGTACCTCAACAAACCAGGGGTGCTTGGTGGTGTCACCTCCCAGAAAAGCACGACTTGCAGACAAGCACACCAAAACCCTACCCGCCCCACACCGCCTAAGCTACTGCCACCTATGGATCCACAAAAAATTAGTTCATGTCACCCTCTAAGCACTATAAAAAGAGGGCTACCCCTAAGGGTTAGACTCAGAGAACATTTTATCGGAAAATACCACAAAAAATTGGACCAAAAAAAACCAAAAAATATTTAGAGCAACACATTGTATGCTAAGAATATTGAGAGGCATTTAAGGTGAGAATATAAGCAACTGCGGAGGCATCAATCTATTTGATTCCCAAATAGATCACGTGGTTCATCTTGAGGTTCAACTATCCCTCTCTCTCTCTCTCTCTCTCTCTCTCTCTCTCACACGCTCTCTCTCTCTCTCTTTGTGTGTGTGCTCTATTTGATTGTTCTATTTAGCCTCAAGTTGTAGTAAATATTTAATTTGTAATTAGCTTAGACCCACCAGTTGTAGTTGTTTAATTATTTCTTTGAATTCTTTTGAATTAACATTGTTTCTTTTAGTTTTGTTGCCTAATTTTGTTGATCTTCATATGCTACGTGCTTGCCATTTGGAGTGTAATTAGATTGACATTTCCCAAATTGATTACTAGAGGTCATTAGTGATGACGGGCAATGGTGTGATGCACTTCATCACGTCATCATAGCATCTCCCCCGAGTCTAGATCTTCAATTTGAGCCTATAGAGTCAATTAGGTCCCCACATCAGGGATTATTCGGGGGTTTTCTGAAAAACTCGTTAGAATGAACCGATTGTCCCTTTCAGTGTCTTTTTTTGTTTAAGGTTTCATTTTAGGGAGTAGATTTGATTTTGTAAGCTATCCTAAAAACTCACTAGCGACTCTATTAGTTAAATTCACTGTGTTTTTATTTCCATTAAATCTTTCGTTTATTGGGGTGCTTCAGGATCCTAGCAGGAGCTGTGTTTGAGTCAGAAACTTGGACATTGTATTGACCCATGAACCTACCCGGGTTCCCGGACCAGTACTGGAATCCAGTCTCTTGGCTCAACTAGAGAGACTGTGAGGGAGCTAAACTAGAGAACTAGGCTCAGCACTAGCCTGTGATCTAGGCCAGGATCCTAGATTAGGACTGCTGCTCAGCCCTCTAGGCCAAGCAACTTCTTTCCTTTGCTGCCACGATCCGTTTTCATTAAAAAATCAAATCAAAAACCCACATAAGCAGGTCTAACCATTCGTACAAGACCGCACATAGGGTCCTAGGCCGTGGTTCCTAGGCTGATATATGATTCAGGTTCTAATGAGGGCCTCATTCTTTAATTAGATAAAATTGTAATATCCCCAAGTTCTACATTGAAAGATTAAAGGAACATGATATGGTTTATAACTCAAATTGTAGGCCTACTACAACAAAAAGCACTTTCCCTTTTCACACCTAACTGAGAATAATGGGCTACAAGGGACTAGTCTTTAGGCCGAACGCTTGGACGCTAGGTTGTTTGCTAGTAGGTTGCCTACCAACCTGACCTAATAGGTCAAGGCACCACGTATTGCACAATTATGAAATAAAAAAGGTTCTTGGCCACAATAACTACTATAAATTGTTAACGATGTGCTCCAGCTCTTTCGTTTGGATGGATTAGCATCACTAATTTTTCTTTTTAAAGATAGAAAAATAACGATTTATTGCCTTATGACTTTTGTTTAAGCAATTGTATTTTTTTCTTTTTTTTTGGGTCCTAATAGTGGCAAATAATTACACGAAGTGGTAGTCTTGTGTTTGGCGAATAATTACACGAAGTGGTAGTCTTGTGTTTGAGTCATTTTTTTTTTCTTATTAATTCCCCTCACCTAAAGTTTACCTTCTATAGAACTACGTTTGCATTCCATATGCTTTCAAAAAAAAATGAAGTTTGCCTTCCACATATAAATTGTCCATCTAATTTAAACTAAGAGTGAAAGTGCCCAATGGTGTTGAAGTTAAGTATAATGATTAAACAAGAACTGGAATTTTAATACCCTGATCTCTTCCTGGACCATGGAAAGTTACTAAGAATAGGTTTAAGGATCATCAACTGGCTCCACAAATCACTATAAGCCTTTCCAGTGTGCTTCATCTTCACTCACACGCTGCTGGGAAATTCCCCATGAGGTAACCCATCCTAAGATTTTTTCACAGCAAGCACACTTAACTGTGGGGTTCGAAAGGTGCACCTTGCTTTTTGAGAAGCATACTCTTTAACTACACAGATAAGCGTGCTTATGATGGAGAAATCATAGGATGAATGACCTGTTATAAGTCCCCTAATCTCTAATTACTTAATTAGCTTAAACAAATTATTTAATTCATGGTTACCATGAAAGTATCAGCAACTAGAGGCACTACCAGTGTCCTAAGTCAGACAAGGCTATATAACTACTATACAACCTTAATTAAAACACTTTCACATTTACAAGTGTCAAAAAGCTAAAAGCATTCAAGACAACTCGGAACTACTACTTACTTTCAACATAACTGGAATATAACTAGATTAACTATCTCCTAATACCCCACATTAGGCATTCTTACTACAAATATAACCTAGCATGACCTTGAAGTTCTGCAAAGTCTTCATGCTTTGCCGAAGTCCTCTGTGAGCACCTAACTTCATCAAACAGCAAAAGACATGAAATCTGACTTCCTTTGGCTTGTTAGGGAGAGAACTGCTTATAGATTCCTCACCTAAAACAGAAAACACAAAAATATTTTGAGAAATGAGCCAAAGCCTATTATGTTTATCGCCATACTATAAAATAAGCTTTTAGAACAACTTAGTTGGGTGCCCGCATTTCAGTTCATTTGAGTTAAAGAACCATAGAGGGAGGGAATTTGAATGAAACTATCTTGCTAGTTATTATTTGGAAGCAAAACCCCTATTGACACTTTTGAGGCGATCCTTGATATAGGTGTACACCTCGTAGGTTGATCGGGAAGCCTAAGTTGATGCCGCATAAGTAAACTGAGGACCATAAGGCCTGATGCTCGATAACTGATGGGCCACTTAATTAGATGATAAAACTTTGTTCCAAAATGATTCATTGGATGAATGTTTTATGAAATTTTATATCATTTTTGAAAACATGTGAGTTTTCGAAGAGCACAAGAAATAAACACACTTGAATTTTTTTTAAGAAACTCTTCCCCTCTTATAAAAGGTCTATTTATAGCTTGATGGCAATGGCAATGGCCTTAACTACTCCATGTGTATATATTCTATGGTTAGTAAAGTTTCAGATAAAGATTTTTATTAATTAACCTTAGAAAATAACTTACAGTTTTCCTTGATACTTTTCTTTAATTATCAAGCGTCATAATTATTTGTTTAAGCACACAAGTCAATTTTGGTTTCCTAGTTATATCGCACTTTCTTTTCACTATTATCATTATTATTATCATCAATAGTTTTTATGTTGTTATTGTTGTTATAGGACTTTATATAGTTACCTTTATTGTTGTTGATACCATTGTCATTACCATTATAATTATTATTGTCATTGTTATCATTAATAGTAGTTGCTATCCTTATTACCATTATAAATTTTATTTCCATTGTTATTATGAATATTGCAAAAATAAATATTATTGTTGGTTTTATGATTTATCCATGATGATGTTTGGGTTACTAAGCTTGACTTGTGGTTCTAAATCGATTCTCGATGTCAAATCATGCTCCTATATACAAATCAAAAAGATTTTCACTCCTTTAGGCTTTAAATGGACTTTGATTTCTATTTATTTTTTCTGGATCACAAGAACATATATTATTCTCAATTATTCAAGCACAAATCAATCATTATTCCTCTCTTTGAGTTGCAAAAATACTTAAGTAATCTTTAACACTAATTTCAATCCATTAATCTCACATTCTCGCCACTTTAATTAAGTCACAAAAGCCAAGCTCCATAATTACTTTTAATTGATACTACCACCCAATAGACAATAAAATTAATTTAATCCCCCTAAATTAACCTCCAATATTCACATTAAAATTTAATTTATTTAGAAAATCCGCAAAATAACATTTCCACTCAATTTTCACATAGAAACACTTTTCAATTCTTCACATTAATTCCAAATTCACATTAAGCCAATTTACTTTATAAAACCCTACAATCAACAGTTGACTCCTTTCCACTCTTTTTCAACTACGGGTTCACATTTTCCTTTAAGGTTGTGTTTGGTAGGGGGGAAAATCATTTTCCCGGAAAATGATTTTCGCATTTTACATCGTTTGGTAAAACAAGGAGGGGAAAATCATTTTACCCCATTTGAAGGAAATTGTTTTCCCTTGAAAAAGTAGGGAAAACGATTTTCCAAACTCAATTTTCGTTGTCCAATTTTGTCTCTCGTTCTATTTTCTTTTAATTGTGCCTAGAATCACTCTATTTTCATTCTCATTTTGTCTCTCATTCTTCTCATCTTCTTCATGTTCATCATGTTCATCGATGATTTCCATCGTTAATCTCTGTAATTATTTCTTGAGTTCTCTGATCATGTTACAATTGCCCTTTTGAAGAACTTCGCAATCTAAGATGCCCATCATCTCCTCGTTCATCATTTTCTTTAATCTGGATTTAATATCACTCAAAGTCAACTAAGTAATTCTTGGGAATAGTGCAAAAATTGAGATTCATTAATGTTGACTCTCTTTTGCTGGGTTTGTTGCTGGGTATATTTCTTACTGATGTTTTGGGTTTGATTTTGAAGAGGAGAGAGAAACAAAATTCGTTGGCTGGGTCGGGTAGGGGTGTGCAAAAAAAATCCGAAATTGAAAACCGAACCGAAAAACCGGTTAACTGAATACATTTTTCAAAAAACGAAATTTTTTTTTGGTTTTCGGTTCGGTTACGGTTCAAATTATTTGAAAATTCGGTTAAAATCTATACGTAAAAAATAAAAAATTTCGGTAAGAAAGTGCACTTTTTAATTATTTCTAAATGGTAGCCAAAGTTTAATTTTTATAAAAAGAATTTAAACATAAAAGAATGACAAATTTAGGTAAGAAAGTATAAGTTTTTATTATTTGTAAACAGTTAACCGGTAACCGAACCGAAAAATCGGTTAACCGAAATTTTCGGCTCGGTTACGGTTCGGGTTTTGGAAGAATCGAAATTTTTGGTTAATCGAAAAACGGTTAACCGAAATTTTTGCTTCAGTTCGGTTACGGTTAGGAATTTTTTCGAACTGAAAAACCGGTTAACCGATTTTCAGTTAACCGAAACTCCGGTTAACCGGTTTTGCACACTTCTAGGGTCGGGTAAGAGTAGTGAGCAGGGAAGGGGGTTGATAGTAAAAAGAAATGAAGTGATGACAGGGGTTCATTCTATCGAATAGCAAAAAATGAAGTGGAAAGAAAATGATTTTCCATTCTACCAAACAGCTGAAAATGTAAGTGGAAAATCATTTTCCTTGGGAAAATATTTTTCATGGAAAATGATTTTCTGGGAAAATGATTTTCCCTCCTACCAAACACACCCTAAATATTTAATTCCACTCAATTTTCATATTAAAGAACACGTTGTTAAGTCCTCTAAATTAACTCTAAATTCAGATCAAATTGTTTGATTCCCAAAAATCCTCAATAATGGCTTTTTCCATATTTCCTATATCGTCACCCTCAATTCCACCTCAACCCTCCCCTGGCAACCAACCCCCACGCGCACAACCACAAATTTCATTCACAACACACACATAACTCCGTACAATTGGCAACGATTAAGCAAAAAGGGTTGGCCCTGACAGTTGGGGGGAGACGTTTGCAAATTGCAACAAGGGAGGAAGAAAGGGGAGGGGGCAAGACCTATATGGGTTTAAAAAAAGGGGGGGATGGATTTATCTTGCTTTTTATAATTTTAACCAAACAAACCCCTCCTAATTCTAGATATTTTCCATATTGTTTATATATATATATATATATATATATATGTGTGTGTGTGTGTGTGTGTGTGTGTGTGTGTGTGTGTGTGTGCGCGTGTGTGTGTGTAGGTGGTTTTTGAGGGGTGGAAAATAAACTAAAGAAAAAAGGAAAACCTCAAACACCCGATTGTCAGTCGTAGTACTTTGAGGGTCGGTCCACAGGGAAGACGTTTAGATTATGGTCATTTAAAACGAAAAAATTAAACTAATTAATTACGCTAAATGATATTATTTAAGGCAATCTAACAACCTAAACATTCAACTCAACATTTAACTAAACCTAGGCGTGCAAACCAAATGAATTCAAATAAACTAAGCTTCAAACATTCTACTAACATAAATCAAATAACCTTACTACCCAAAACCAAAGAGTTTAACATTACCTACGTAAGCATAACTGACTCTAAATCAAAGCATTCAACCTTTAATCAACTACCAGAATTAATTGAAATCCAGAACAGAATATAAACCAAACTAAAATCAATCATCAAAATTCCAAAACATCAGCAGGCCACCAAATTCAGCAAACAATCCATTTCGCACTTCAAATCAGAATCGTCCAACCAAGTAGAATTCATTAAACAAATCAACAAATGTTTCAACAAGTAATTCGACCACATAACCAATCAACCAAAATCAGCAAGCAGAGCCTGTGCTAAATACGACTAACGCAGCAAACCAATCAACCTTAAAGCCTCAAACCAAGCCGAAAACTAAATCAAAACTAGGCATAGGCTGAAATTGAAACAAAGCAAGCTAAAGCAGGGGAAGGGGATTCGAAGTTGAACAAAGGCATTACCAAAACGCAACCCAACCAAACAGGATTGAAAGCAGCAAGCTTCAGTGAACCCAGAACTGCAACCTTCGAACAAACAGCAACAGGGAACAGGGGAAGAATCGAATTCAATTCGAACAGGGGAAGGGGAATTTCGAATGAAAAGCATGAAATGAACCCAAAATTCTCTGAAATTCTTGATTAACAACTCAAAATCGACAATTCGAAGCTTAATTACACGAAATTAAAGGCTGGGAAGAACTCTAAAATCGAAACCCTAAATTGCGAAATTTCTGAAATGCGAAAATGAAATCAAAATTAAAAATCGAAACTAAACTGAATCTAAACACTAAAACTGGAATTTAAACCTAATCCTACTCCTAAAATCTACCTAAATTACCTACTGTTCGAACCTCCTTCAATGGCGTCGCCTCCTTGCTTTATACCTCACCTCCTTCGTCTCTCGACCGTCGATTTGTTGGTGTGCGTGGACGGTGGATGAAGGTGGTGACGATGCTGGTGTCGTGGCTGGTGCCTGATGAAGCCAGCACAGGTGGGGTACGTGGCCTGCTGCAGCGTGAATAAAGGGTTGGAGATAATTTCTGTGGGTGGAATTCGGGTTTGGGGATGGACGAGGTTTGGGGATTATTGTGGGCGAAGTGGTTTCTGGTTTCGGGATTTGGGGTTTACTGTGGGCGAGGGTGATGTGCTGGAAGAGAGAGAGAGATGACGAGGTAGAGAGAGAGAGGAGCGAGATAGCATGGCGAAGCTGGGTCGAGAAGGAAGATGGCGATGGAACGAAGCGTTTCTGGGTTAGGGTGTCGAGTTTCAGGGCAAAGAAAGAGAAAGAAGAAGAAGGACGCAGAAAAAGGGGGGGTTTAATACTGAACCGGGCTCTCTGCTGAACCGGGTTAAGTGAACCGGGCGGTCCGGTTTAATCTGGACCGGTCTGGTTTTTTTCTTTTGCTGCTTGGGCCGGTTTTCTTGAATTTTGGACTGTTTTTTGAATTCCCATCATTTTCCCCACATTTCTCGCATTTTCTGCCATTTTCAGCCCTTTTTTCACATTTATTAAAAATTTACAAAATAAAATAAAATCAATTAAAAACCTAAAAAATATTATTTAAACGAGCATAAAATCGGTGAAAAAGTACCTTAAAAATAGCACATTTTGGCTGAAACAAATACTCTCACACCAAGATTTTGCTCGTCCTCGAGTAAAACAAACTAAACTAACTAAAAGAAAATGAAAAATAAGAAAAGAAAATCCTAACTCACTGTCATAGGAACCACGATTGCATTTAGCGTATGCAACAAGCCCTTTAAACCCTTTGGACTCCCAAGTGGACGAGTGAGGTCTCGTGAGGGTTTCAAAGTGAAAATACCAACAAAATTATTCAAAAATAAAAGAAAATCTTTTTGGGTTTCTCAAAACTGATATGTACAAAACTTGAGAAATATATGCACACATTCCTAATCAGCTAAATCATCCATGTACTCAATTATTAACCTGTATATACATAGAACGTACTTCAAAGCCCTCTACCTCTAAATGACATCAAACACTAATTTTTCACTCCATTGAACATCAAGATTTGAATCCATCTCAGTGTTTGTGTGCAAGTGTATCATCATCCCAGGACTTAGATTTACCAAAATTAGACTCAATCCCACTTAGTTGACATAACTACATTATTATCATACTGACTTTGGAAGCAAGCTTTCCCAGTAGCAATATTGCCTCAAAGGGTAACACCCACTAGCACGTGCCTCAAAGGGTAACGCTCAGTAGCACATGCCTCAAAGGGATACTTGTCATTCCAAATTTTATTCTTTTTCTTTATTTATAATACAATTTTTTTTCAATTTTTTCCAAAGTAATCATGCCACAAGCTAGTGGGAGAATAATTCATGGAAACCTAAGACCTAAAGATAATAATGAAGGAATAAAGAAGGACTGGATTACACAACCCATAAATGAACAACTGGAGTTAGAATCAGAGCTTAGAATATCACATTTGAGGTTGGAGACTTATCATGCACATCCTATTTATATACAAGCTAACAACTAAAGCACGGGGGATTCAAACTAATCAGAAATAGTACAAATGTCCCCAAAAACAACAAAAATCTCAAAAATTTGAAAAAAAAGGTGGCACCTCACCCCCACACCAAAACTTCACAATGTCCTCATTGTGGGAATTAAGGCACTAAAAAACAAGCTCATAAACTATACAACCGTAAAACCTAAAATATATACAACTAGGACACGAGGAAAATAAAAAACAAAACCAAAAACAAAACAAAACAAAACACACACATATTTACAAAAGCTAAGAAAAACGAAATCACAAAAGAAAGCCAAAATCTAAACTAAAACCAAACAAAACCAAAATGAAAATAAAAATGAAAACTAAAATCAAAGGAAACACACATAGTTACAAAAACAAAACCAAAACGAAAATCAAGGACCTACTAAATTGCAAACTAAACCAAAAGAAATCTAAAACAGAATAAAATAAAAGAAAAGAAAAACAAAAATGAATCAAAAAAATGAAACAAAAATGAAATAACTAAACAAAAATAAAATCAAAGGAAAAACTAAAACATGCTAGGCTAAGAAACAAAATGAAACATAAGAAACAACCCTAGATATTCACAATTAGCAAGTATTTACAAAATCCTAATATATACAACTAAGTACGAAAAAGGGAAGAAAAGAAAATAAAAAGAAAAGAAGGGTGGAACGATCATACCAGGTTGGATACAGGTTGTACCCAAACTATAAAGCTTATGGAGCATCAGCCACTCCATATTAAGCTGAAAAAGTGCTATTCAAATCAAAACTCGTTAGAGCACGTAACAACTTATCAAACACAGAAGCCCAACTCTCGATAGCATAGCAACGATGAAAAATGATGAGTTGGAACCAGATTGAGTACATCCACCATGTCAATTCAGCACAAGTAAGGGTCTGTTGCAACTTATCAGACAGTTGGGCCCACTGAGGAATGAAATGAACATACTCAGAATAAGCCAGAAGTGAGGTCATTGGCCTAGAGACTATATTAGCATGAACGAGCAATTTAGGCCAAAGAGAGGATGCACATTTCACAAGTCTGTTAATATCATAAAGCACGGGAGTCTGGTCTAAAGTAAAATTCTTAGTAACAATGATCTCAGACTCAACAGATTCAGACTTGCCAGATTCAAAAGGGAAGTTAGTTTGGATGGAATCAAAAGAAAATGACTCATAATCAGCACAAAAACCATCATTAGAACTTCCATTGGTTCTCGAACTCACAAGAAAAAGATTCATACTCTACATGCAGAATATTATCATTTAATTCAAACAGAAGGTCAGGAATGACGGGATCAAAAGAGAATGTTTCATATTCAACATGAAAATCCACATCAAGACCTTCAGGAATATCAAGCTCATATGAAAAAGAGTCATATTCTGCACAGAGAATATCATCATCAAAGTCAAACATAGCGAGTTCAGGTGTCTCGTCATGCAATTCCTGTGAAACATCTTTCGAATCATCCAAATCATGAAACTCAACTTCATGTGTGATGCTAATTTCTAACTCACTATCAAAATCAGATTGTTCAACAGTGACATTTTCAGGTGAGTTAGTGCAAGGTGCAAGGTCTGTTGCTAGAGACTTAAGGAGGTCACTTTCTTGTTCTAAACTAGGCAAACACATGTTTTCATTCAAATCAGGCCTAGTAGAATAAGAAGGTTCAAAATCATCACAGAGATCAATATCAGGTTTAGGAGATCCTAAACTAGAATCAATCTCACTAGAAGGCTCCCTAATCTGGTTAAAACATTGAGAATATTTAGCAATTCTCAATTTCATAGTCTCTACTATTTGATTAGTCATATCATTAAGTTTCTTTTCAAAACTTGCACAGGTAGCATCAATATAATCACGATAAGGACAAGCAGAAGCATCATGATCGGGAGATTCACAATAGTCGCACAAAACAGGAGGCATATAAGAGTGAAATGAGTCATAGGAGTTTAGAAAATAATCTTGGGGGGAAGGATTAGCAGGAAAAACATACTCATCAGAAGTTAGGTATCCAAAATTATTTTTAGCTTGTTCAAACTCATAAGTATCCCAAGCTAATTTTTCAAAGAAATTCCAAACCTCATCTTGAGATCTAGACAACAATCCTAGCAAACCCCCAGGATAAATGGGCTCAATATGACCACAAAATTCAGAATTTAGACCCACAAAAATGACCTCACAAATTTTCCATTTCTCAAAAGTTTGATTCAACTGAGCACGGTAATCGTTAAGCCTTGAAATGTAATTCCAAAAAGGTTCATGCTCATATTGCAGGAAAATAAAAACTGGCATTTGGAAAACTTTTCAATTTTTTTTGGATTTTCAATTTTTCATTTTTTTTTTGGGTTTTTGAATTTTCTAATTTTTTTGAATTTTTAAGCTTTTTCATTTATTTTTTTTTGGATTTTTGAAGGTTTTTCAAATGTTTTTGGATTTTTGGGTTTTAAAAAAAAAACGAAGACCAAATCTCATGCCGTCGTCCCCGGCAATGGCGCCAAAAATGTAGATGGTTTTTAAGGGCTGGAAAATAAACTAAAGAAAAAAGGAAAACCTCAAACACCCGATTGTCAGTCGTAGTACTTTGAGGGTCGGTCTACAGGAAAGACGTTTAGATTATGGTCATTTAAAAAGAAAAAATTAAACTAATTAATTACGCTAAATGATATTATTTAAGGCAATCTAACAACCTAAACATTCAACTCAACATTTAACTAAACCTAGGCGTGCAAACCAAAGGAATTCAAATAAACTAAGCTTCAAACATTCTACTAACATAAATCAAGTAACCTTACTACCCAAAACCAAAGAGTTTAACATTACCTAAGTAAGCATAACCGACTTTAAATCAAAGCATTCAGCCTTTAATCAACTACCAGAATTAATTGATATCCAGAACAAAATATAAACCAAACTAAAATCAAACATCAAAATTCCAAAACATCAGCAGGCCACCAAATTCAGCAAACAATCCATTTCGTACTTCAAATCAGAATCGTCCAACCAAATAGAATTCAATAAACAAATCAACAAATGTTTCGACAAGTAATTCGACAACTTAACCAATCAACCAAAATCAGCAAGCAGAGCCTGTGCTAAATACGACTAACGCGGCAAACCAATCAACCTTAAAGCCCCAAACCAAGCCGAAAACTAAACGAAAACTAGGCATAGGCTGAAATTGAAACTAAGCAAGCTAAAGCAAGGGAAGGGGATTCGAAGTTGAACAAAGGCATTACCAAAACGCAACCCAACCAAACGGGATTGAAAGCAGCAAGCTTCAGTGAACCCAGAACTGCAACCTTCGAACAAACAACAACAGGGAACAGGGGAAGAATCGAATTCAATTTGAACACGGGAGGGGGAATTTCAAACGAAAAGCATGAAATGAACCCAAAATTCTCTGAAATTCTTGATTAACAACTCAAAATCGACAATTCGAAGCTTAATTACACGAAATTAAAGGCTGGGAAGAACTCTAAAATCGAAACCCTAAATTGCGAAATTTTTGAAATGCGAAAATGAAATCGAAATTAAAAATTGAAACTAAACTGAATCTAAACCCTAAAACTGGAATTTAAACCTAATCCTACTCCTAAAAGCTACCTAAATTACCTACTGTTCGAACCTCCTTCAATGGTGTCGCCTCCTTGCTTTATACCAGACCTCCTTCGTCTCTCGACCGTCGATTTGCTGGTGTGCGTGGATGGTGGATGAAGGTGGTGGCGATGCTGGTATCGTGGCTGGTGCCTGATGAAGCCAGCACAGGTGGGTACGTGGCCTGCTGCAGCATGAATGAAGGGTTGGAGATAATTTCTGTGGGTGGAATTCGGGTTTGGGGATGGACGAGGTTTGGGGATTATTGTGGGCGAAGTGGTTTCTGGTTTCGAGATTTGGGGTTTACTGTGGCCGAGGGTGATCTGCTGGAAGAGAGAGAGAGATGACGAGGTAGAGACAGAGAGGAGCGGGATAGCATGGCAAAGTTGGTCGAGATGGAAGATGGCGATGGAACGAAGAGTTTCTTGGCTAGGGTGTCGGGTTTCAGGGCAAAGAAAGAGAAAGAAGAAGAAGGACGCAGAAAAAGGGGGGTTTAATACGTAACCGGGTTAAGTGAACCGGCCAGTTCGGTTTAATCTGGACCGGTCTGGTTTTTTTCTTTTACTGCTTGGGCCGGTTTTCTTGAACTTTGGACCGGTTTTTGAATTCCCATCGTTTTCCCAACATTTTTCGCATTTTCTGCCATTTTTAGCCCTTTTTTCACATTTATTAAAAATCTGCAAAATAAAATAAAATCAATTAAAAACCTAAAAAATATTATTAAAACGAGCATAAAACCGATGAAAAAGCACCTTAAAAATAGCACATTTTTGGCTCAAACAATGTGCGTGTGTGTGCGCCTGTGTGTGTGTGTGTGTGTATATATATATATATATATATATATATAT
>JACYFF010031954.1:63057576-63068264 GCA_017589665.1 Selenicereus undatus | reverse complement strand
AAAATAAAAAAATAAAAAATAAAAACAAAAAACAAAAAATAAAAAATAAAAATAAAAAATGAAAATAAAAAATGAAAAAATGAAAAATATAAAATAAAAAATAAAAAAATGAAAATTGAAAATTGAAAAAAAAAATAAAAAATAAAAAAATGAAAAAATAAAAAAAAATAAAAAAAATAAAAAAACAAAAAAATAAAAAAAAAGTAAAAACAATAAAAATCAAAATTAAAAAAATCAAAATTAAAAATAAAAAATCAAAAAAATAAAAAATGAAAAAGAAAAAACAAAAATTTAACAAAATTTGGATAATTTCATAAATTATCACACATTAATTATGTTGTAATTATTTTAGCCCATTTCAACCCACCACATAAAAAATATACCCATTTCAACCTACTTCAACCAACATCAACCACTTCAACCCACTTCAACCTATTTCAACCTATTTCAACCCACCTAAAAAAAAAATACCAACTTCAACCCATCTCAACCCACCTCAACCAACTTCAACCCACTTTATCCTTTTGACCCACCCAATTTACCCACGAAAAGAACAGGCCCTAAGTCCTAAAAGGACCCTTGATCTAGAATCTGAAAAGGTTTTGATTCCAATTTAGATTGTCTATTTTGGTAGTAAAAAGGAAAAAAAATAGGAAAACACGACTAGGTTCTTGAGAAAAAGACAAAAAAATAGAGGTGAATTTGGCAATCTTTGTCTAGGAATAAATAAAGTCCATATTAGGCCCAATAGAATTCGATCAGGAGGCATTAGGGTTTAGAAGTAAAGTTTGTCAGGTTATATACATAAGGGTTTGGTGAAGAATCAGAATAAGGGTACAAGCTGTGGGCTCGGTTAGAACCCGACCAGGATCCAATTAGGAGGTCAGGTCGAGTCCACATCCCTTAATGTCTACATTCATTGCATAAGACAATATTCTGGGCTCTCAATGTCGAAGTTAGGTCCATAGCACATCAGTTGTAAGATACTTGAGGCCTCATCCCACATAGTCCATGAGTCCATCTAGGCCTAAGGTGTATAATACATCTCATTACACCTTTAGAGCACTAGTCCATTCTATGTTGCATCCAATTGTGCATCATATTTATAATGTATAAGTCCAATTAAGACCTAGATCTCTTAGTCGTGCATAATTTCTTGATCCATGCATTATATTTCCTAGATCTAGGATCACTATATGAGTCCACCTAGATCCACCCATGTGCCAAAACTAGCCCATTCTAGGCAAACCAAACCATAGTTATGCATAGGCACGGTTTAGGACCACAAGTTACATAACCTTCACTTAGACCTAACCAAGGCACATAGGTTAGCTTCCCAAGCACAACTTAGGACCTAACCTAGGGTTAGGTCTGATTTCAGCCTAAATAAACATCTTAACCCTTTTTAATTGCATCACAATATAAGCTTCCAAGCCAACCAAGTTATTGTCTCCTTCTTACCTAACCGCAAGTTGATCACTTCCTTCAACCTATAGCCAAAGTTGTTAACCTTTCATTTCCCTGATTCACTCCACTAAAACCACTGCATTATTACCTAGGATAAGGAAGACTAAGAAGTTATACAAGTATAGTCCAAAACAAAGAGACTTTTATCTCAAGAAGAATCCATGCGAACTTCATCACATGGGTCAATGTCAAAATCCAACTCAAAGTCCAATACTTCACCAATCCCGATGGCAAAAGGACACGAACTGGCTCAACTCATGAAGATGATGGAAAAGATGCAAACTAGACTGGATAAGAGTGAGAAGAAGATAGAACGTATGGCCACTACACTTCAAACCCTTATCAAGGACACATCCACCAAAGCCACTAACACTTAGAAGGGAAACTACCGAAATAGGGATAAGAAAGACAATCTCCACAAGCAGAGAGGTGCATGCTATAGATTGTTGCACCAAGTACACCCTTATTAATACTACGTATACTCAAACACTAGAACTCTTTATTTCTAAAGCTATGATTAACCTCCCTCGAATTAGGCCAAAGATGGAAAACACATGGAAGAGCAAGAACTAGGACTCAAACAAATACTGCAAATACCACTGAGCAAGGGTCCATGATACCAAGGATTGTTATGGCTTCAAGAATTAGAAAGCATGTTCAAGTCAGGAGAGCTTCCTCTACCTGAAGCTGGTCAGAACACCCAACAATGACTTTAACTACTTAGCTTGCATGATAGCATTCTAGCCATTTCAGACCGCCAAAGCGAAAAGCGAGACTCATGTATTTACATGATGAGCATAGTTGAGTCCAAGCCCAAAATGCCTCCACACAAGGGGTCCTGAGTTTTGTTGAATTTAGAAGATGTGATGTAATGTCATGGTCATGCTTGGCTTATAGTCATGTGTTGAGTCTCAAAGTCATTTGCTTTCTTTTTCGTTGTAAATCCAAGTCTAACGTAGCCTTGATTTATTAATAAATCTTCTCCTCCATTAGTTTTTTGCATATTTTCATTTTCTTTTTTATGGAATGCTTCTATCCTATGATGAATCTAGGGCGAAAAAAAAGGGGGGGAAAAGAGGGACTAGCTTGAAAACCTAGCAAGGCGAGCTAGGCAAAAGGAAAGGGAATGAAATAGAAAAGAGATTAAGGATTTCTATCCATTATTTGAAAAAGAGAAAAGATAAGAAATTTCTGTCCAATAACTAATGTTGCTTTAAGGACATGCGTAGGACAATGGGCCTTCATTGACAACCTACATCATTCCTTTGTCAAAATTGATAAATTACCACTTAGAACCCCTTTGAGCCTTTAAATGAGCTTATTTCTTTCATAACCACATTTAACCTATCCAGAGAGTAGAAGTGTTTCATAGGTGGCATCAATATCAAAATCAGTAATAAAAAAAGAGAAAAATTTGAACCAAACGGTCCCGCCCAGGGAGAACGAAGAAAAAAAGAGAGAAAAAAAAAGAAAAAAAAAGAGTTTGAAAACAAGAAAGAAAGAAAGAAAGAAGTTACTGATTCACACTAACTTCATCACCTATGCACACTTAGGGATTGCATACGGATGTTTGAACCTTCAGCCGATGCCCTTCCTTTGGTAGGCCCAAAAACCTGCCTTAAAAAGTCCTTCTGAAGGCATTCCTCCTTTAAGTCGCATGTTCTCACTCTTGAACTACAACTAGCCTGATTCCACATTAGATATGTAGGTAACCCCTTTGAGGCCCAGCCATGAAGATTTTTGAATCATTTAGTCTCTAAAAAAATGATAAGAGACAGAAAAAGAAAGAATAAAGAGCAGCTAGCCTGAAACCTAAAAAAGTGGTCCAGGCAAAGGGAGAGTGAAAGTAAAACCTTGTTTTTTAGAGGACAAGGAAGCATTTCGTTGCCTACACTCATCGAATCAAACTTAGACAAACCATTACTTCTCAATCATCATAGCCTCTAATCCCACTTTTATTCCAAAATTTAGTACTCATCTCAACTATGACTATAAATTTGAGAGTGGATACTCACTTTGTATTCTCCGCTTCCTAAATGGGACCCACCCATTATGCAAGACAGGGGCTCTCCTATATTTCCTTAGACAGTTAGGGCTCCCTTTATGGTAAATATTTCCTAAAGGAGATAACCATAGTCTTTCCACTAAACTAGTGGCTACTCTAAGCAACACCAGCAAAAGCATCTTCCTGACATGGGCAAGATCACATTTACTCTACTGAATTGGAGGCTACTCTAATTAAAACTAGCAAAAGCATCTTTTGATATCATTACAACAACTAGAAATTAGGGGTTTCTTTAGAACAGGAGCACTTTAATGCAAAATTAAAGCATACTCCTTCCTTAAAAAGAAATATTTTCTATGCTGGGCGGTTTAAGACCCATGACCTAGCCTAACCTAGTAGTCACCTAACTTCCCCCCTATCCTGAGCGACAAAACCTCATTGTGCCTAACCCATCAGTCTTTTGTACCTTAATTAGGCCTTATCCATTGAACCCTAAACTTAGTATAGGACCTACATGTATACGAGGTTAGACTATTACATGTCTACATAGTCAGCATAATCATGTTCGCTTAGTTAGTACAATCATGTCTATTGAGTCGAACTGGCATAGTCAGCATATAAGCGTAGTCTAACTTAGGCTAGAAATCGCACATGCATTAATGCATGGGTCTTTACCCCTTTTAGTTGACCGCCCTCTGCCCTAATCTCTTAGAAACCTTGGATTGAAGAAGTGTGCAATTAGCCTTTGTAGTGACCCTATAAGAAGGGCATGCAACCCTGGCGAGCCATGAATCTACATTAAAGATTCTTAAGATGAGGTCAATAGCTGCCGTAGAAGATATCTATACCTTGACCCTCGCCTCAATTAGGCTCAATTAAAGATGGGGACATATCCTGAAAGAAGGATTTACGCAAGCATCCTTATAAAGAGGACATTCACCTAGCATCAATTTACTAGGTAACAAAGTCCAAGTGAATCTCGCCACAGAGGACACTTCATCCTTTTTATCCTAACATAGAAGAACACCTCAGCATCCAGAACATTTTAGTATTTAGTAGTCTCCCATCAAAAGGAGATGACTCAAATGCTCCATCAACAAAAAGAACAAACTTGAAGATTTGACGTTCTGATATCTCATACCAAAAGGTCCTAAAGGTTCAATCTTTAGGCTCAAATGCCAACAAGTTCACAGAGATCTGCCTACGGGTTTTAAGGTTCAAAGGCCAATGAGTTCAGGTCTTCAGGCTCACATGCCAACAAGTTCATAGGGATCTAGCTACAGGTCTTGAGGCTTAAGTGCTACCAAGTTCTCAAGAATCTGGCCACGTAACTTCAAGTATCCATACCACTAAGGTTGACCGCTGGCTCCTGATGCAAATGGACAATCACTGGCCCTCTGTACAATGGGATATTTCGATATCACTAGCTCCCAGCATAATAGGATATTTTGACATTGCTGGCTCTCGGCACACTGAGAGAATCACTGGCTGCTAACACAATGAGACACTTCAACACTGCTGACCCAGCACAACAGGACATTTAACCAATAAAATCTGCTAATTCGACAAAAGCATAAAATTAGCAGAAGACCCACTGCTCTAGCAATAAGGAAACCTACTAATCCAGCGAAAAGATAAACTCATAACAAGTTTGCGAGACAGAAAAAAGTTCTGTTGCTCCGGTGAAAGCATAAAATTCATCAACCACCACTACAGCAAAGGCAGGCAGGCACCGAGTCCCAAGGCCCTCAGCGACTAGGCTTAGGTTCTACATTATCGGCCACCATCACAACAAAATTTTGCGGGCACTAACTCCTAGGATCCTCCATAGACAGGCTTGGATTTGACATCATCAGCCAATATCACGGTGGAAGTTGAGGGTGCCAAGTCTCAGGGCCCTTAGCAGCCAGGCTTGGATTTCTAACATCGGCCAATTGTCATGAGAAAAGTTGATGGACGCCAAGTCTTAGAACCCTTAGCTATCAAGCTTGGATTCTAAAGTAGAGCAAGGCACCATAGAGAATTACCTCAATCCAAATCAAGCTCAAAGTACTATCCAAGAAAGGGAAAAATAAGGCATCTAAATACAAGCCTCACAAATTCTAGCATTGTTCTCATTTTTCATTCCAGAACTAAGCATGGTTTTGGGCAACATGTTTCTTTGTGATCCTAAGGCATCCTATGGGTGATTCCTACTTTGCTGAACTCCTTAAGATGACACTTTTGACGGACCACTCACTTTTGGCCTAAGTCTAAGGCATTTTTCTTATTTAGCCTAAACAGTAAGCTAGCGCAACTTAAGCTCCCTTTTGACCTGTTCTGAGATTCTGGTTGGTTCTCTTACTTCAACTTGATTTGAGGATGATTTTTCTACTTGGATTATTAGTTAATATCCTAAGGTGTCCAACTATGCATAAAAATCCATTCTAGATCAAGTATAGGTAGGAGAACCAACTTGATCAAAGTTAGTGCTACACTGGGTTAATTAGGCCTAAATGGATTGTTTTGAATTTACAATGGTTTCTACTCAAGGGGAGGGTTTGATGACCTTCCTATTTGCTACTTGCTTGTCTTGCTCCCTAGAACACTGAGGAACATCATCATTGAAGCTTTGTAGCCTTCGAAGACAATTTGGTCAATAGGAAGGAAGATAAAGATCAACTTGTAAGATGATTGGATAACTAAAAGCAACCACCACTAGCAACCATTTTCTCTCTCCCATGTACAGGTGGAATACTTACAGCTAATTAAATATGTTCAAGCTTGAGTTTAGCTTAAAACCTCGTGTATTTACTAGACCCACAATTGTAATTAGTTTAGTTAAACTCACTTTTGTATTCTGGTTTGTTTAAGCATGGTTAGAGGTTTCCTCCCTATGAAGGAAACTCTATACTTGGCAGTGAAGGCCTGGACAAAGCTTATAAAAGTCCTCCCTTGGTTGTTATAAATTACACTTGGCTAAAGGAAGAACAAAGTTTCGTATAAGTCGCTTTTAATCAATATGTTTTAGGTTGCTTAAGTGAGTGGTTTCCTTTCATCTAAACTTGGCAGTTGAGCCTTTAGAGCTTAGAGTGTGGATTCCTTCTTAGTATGGGTGGTGGCATTTCCTTTATCCATTGCATATCCCTTGGTTATGTTCGTGATTCCATTGAAGTGTTAGAAAAAAACTCACAGCCCAAATTGCATAATCATCTTGCTAGAGTTTTACTTCAGCTCACGCATCAAAGTGGTATCAGACCATAACCTGGTGACTGATTCTCCTACTCTTTTATTATTTTGTAATTTGATCTACTTCCATCCACATTTCTTGAAGCTCATAAAGAACCCTACTTAGCCAAAACACAAACCTAGCTACAAAAGAACTACGCACCTGGAAACAATCCCTACTGAAATCCCATTCATGTTTGGCGATGAAGAAAGCAATACTTCTCAACCAAGAGTTCCTAGAGGACTTAATCTCGAACAAGCCCATGAGTTAGGAAGAAGAAATGCTATCCTCCAACTCCAACAAAACTTTCAAACTTTGTCCACTGAGGTTGCCACCATAACGACCAAATTGGAGGAGGTTCTAACTACCCTTAGGGATGATCCAAGAGAAGGGGGAAGGAGGAACCATGGTTCTGAGAGGGGTAACCCTCCCTTCGAGTCAATCATCTTCTTTCCAAGGTGATGAAACTTTGAGGAGGAGAAGGCAACCTCCTGGACAACCATTAGATGACTTAAGGGATATGAAATTTGACCATCTTGAGTTTGAAGGAAGCCTAAACCCAAATCTCTACCTTGAGTAGGTCCAATCCTTAGAAAGATTCTTTGAGATCAAAGAGTATTATGAGGAAAAATCCTTCAAGATTGTTGCCCTTAAACTCAAAAAGTATTCCTCTCTTTGGTATGAAAACACCTAGAGACAAAGAAAAAAAGAAGGCATTTCTCATATCAAAACTTGGTCCAAACTAAAGAAACTAATGCATAAATGGCTTCTTCCTAATAATTACAAGCATGATCTTTATCTATAGGTCACTTGCCTAAGCCAAGGACATATGACTGTGAAGGAATACATCAGAAAATTTAAGCAAGTCCAAATTCTGAGTGGCTTGGAAGAAGAACTAGAACATACCATGTGTAACGCCCCGACTTTATTTATTTTTTTATTAGTTACTAACTTCGACTAATATGTGAATGTATGATTTATGTGCATAAATTTTATGTGTTTTATTTTAGACATATATGTATCTTTTAAGTTAATATTATTATATTTGGGGAATAATTAGTTAAGTTATTGTGTTACTAAGACTTTGCTTTCAAAAAAAAAAAAAGAGGGAGAGAAGAGTCAAAAAGGTTTGGTTTGACTATAAAAAAAGGAAAGAGAAAAGGAAAATGGGGAAGGGGGAAAGGGGGGTTTTACGTGAATTTGGGGGGGTCCTTGTTTTTATCCATACACAAAACACACACTCACACACAATAAGGGAAACAGAGGCAGAGGAGAAGAGAAGAAGAAGAAAAAGAGATGGAGAAGAGTAAGAAGAAGGAAAAAGAGAATTGAGTTTTGATTTTGAAATCAAGTCAAGGTGAGTAATTTTTACCTTCTCCACCCTTAAAATTGATTAGGGAAAGATTAATTTGAAGGTTTATGCTTGAATTTGGGAAATCAATTGAGAATTGAAGCTCTGAATTTGATATTTTAAAGTTTGGTGGATTAAAACACTAAATTCATTTGTTAGAAACTCACAACCAAAATTGTATTGGTGATTTGTGATTTTGGGGTTATGTGAAAGCTGTGGGTTGATAGTTATGTTGTGATTTTGTGCATATATATGCTAAACTATGGATTTTTGGATTGATTATTGGTAATGGATGAACAAGAGAATAGAACAATAGATGTTGAATTTCCAGATTTTGCACACAGCCTACTACTGTTTTATTTTTTGTGAATTATTGGGCTCGTGAAAACACCTGCATTTTTCACTGCAGGTGAACCATGATATTGGGAAATTTTCTGTAAATTTTCATGAATTTTTGATTTGTGGTTTATGAGTTATGAATTGTTGATCGAAATTGCCCTGTTATGTGGTGTGAAAAATTGAATGATGTTTGAATTACTGTGCATCATTGGGTTGGAGAAAAATTGTGAAACGTTTACTGTGGAATATAGATGTTATTTAGAGATTTATGGTGAAGTTTCATAAATTTTGGATATGTACTTTGTGAGTTATGAATTTTTTATGGAACTGCCCTGTTTTAATGCCCAAAGTTCGATTACTGTCTGAATTTTCTGGTAATTATTGGCTGGGCATAAAATTGTGAACATTTTAACATAGGTTCTCTATGATGTTTGTAAATTTTTTGGAAAGTTTCATGAACTTTGGAGATGTACTTCATGAGTTGTGGATTTTTGATTGAAATTGTGCTGTTTTAAAGCATAATTCTTGGTACTGGTTCAATTATTATGGAAGACTGCCTCAGCATAAAATTACAAAACTATTATAGTGAATACATGATATTATTTTGTAATTGTTGGCCAACGTTTGTTCATGTTGGATGTGTATCCTTTGAGTTATGATTTTTTGAGTGAAACGTTATTTTTTGAGTAATTATGGGTTACTCGTACATATAAATTAAATAATCATCAAGTTTGTGATGATTTCACGCATTATAACATTAAAATATCGTTATGATTTATTGGAAACTTGTGAAAATTATTTTGAGTGGAATTATGCTTTGTTTTGATTATGTTTCTGTTAAAATTGTGGAATTCAATTTCTTTAAAAAAAAAAAAATGTGATTATATGATTTCAATAAGTTATGTTTTTGGGGAAAAAGGTTCATGTCTTGACTGAGGCTATTACAGAGCATTCTAGAGCTATGGCCATAGAAGTAGTTGTCTTTGTGTTTGGAGTTGTGTGGGTCGTTGGTTAGTACCTTGAGTGGGCAATGTCCGGTCTACTAATTGACTCCTCAGTTTGTGTTATTTGGGAGCTGTGTGGGTCCCTGATTTTCTAGGATGTGAAATTGACTCCACTGTTTGTGATTTGAGGGCATCTACGTACTCTAGAGCGTTGAGTCTCTGGTTGGTACCTTGAGTAGGCATCACCCGGTCCCCTAGGATGTGTTTGTGACCCTTGTGTTTGGTGATGGTTCTTTGTGTGAGTCATGAGTTGATTTCCCCTAAAATAAAAGTTTTGCATTCAGTTAAGGATATATGATATGTTGTGAAATTTGTTTTGGCTTGGATTTGGACTTTGGATATGTTATGAAATTAGTTTGGCTTGGATTTGGATTTTGGATTTGGTTTGGATTTAAACAATCATTCAGGATATCTATGAGCTAGCTTGTGGTTGATCTTGAAACATATGATGTGTTTATGGCAAGTACGTGAACTTTTATCAGAAAGTTGATTTAATGTCTGTGCTAATTATGGTTATGGGCGGGCCGTTAGGTTGCTTAGCAGATTTTGCTTTCTTTTGGACTCCATTGAAGACTATGAGCCCAAAGGACATAATTGGTATGGGACAATCGTGGTTAGTTTAGCGAATAGACTAACAACAGAGTTTGTTTAGGGACTTAAATGAAAACGAGGGTCCTTGAATCGTACATGGTATGAGACAAGTACGACTAAGCTACTCTAATTGCCCATTCCATGACATAAATATGTTTGTGTGTGTTTGTGATATTTGTGAACATATTTGATGTGAGAGATATGAGTTTATTTCGATTTCTGGAGAATAAGCATGTTCTCTTATCGCCTTCTATACCTTATATGATATGTTTAGTCTATATGTCATAAGATACATGTACTGTGTGATTATATGTTAACCGGTTAATGTGTAAAGTGTAATAATAGGGCAAGTAAGGGTTATTCACTGGGCTCGGGGAGCTCATGACCTCACCATTTTTCAGGTTTTGGAAGCAAAAAGGGATTGTATGAGCATTAAGAAAGCTAGCCAGCTGTGAAACACTTTTGAAGAACTTAGTGGGGAATGCAGGCCTCATTGTATGTTTATGCTATGATTATGTTTAGTAAATATAGTTTTGAATGTATTTTTAGTTCGCATATATGTAAGAACATTATAGATATGGTTTAAGTATGTATGTAATGCATGCTTTAGATTGACCATCCCGAACTTTAGTTAGATTTGGATAAAAGCTTCTGCTGCTATCGCCTATAAATAGGTTAATTAAGGTTAAGAAGTTGAAATAGCCTTGTGGATGTTCCTTGTTG
>JACYFF010031954.1:63031271-63057566 GCA_017589665.1 Selenicereus undatus | reverse complement strand
TAATTAAGGTTAAGAAGTTGAAATAGCCTTGTGGATGTTCCTTGTTGGACGTCCATGGTGGTAACACACCCGCCCCTTTCGGGCAGGACGTTAGACCATGGCTAGGTTTCTATGGGACCTTGATTCTAGCATTATTAAGAAAGTTGAGTTACAATCGTACTGGACATTGGAAGACGTGTGTAAACTGGCTATCAAAGTTGAAAAAAATTCCAAGGACAAGAGGCCTTGCTCTAGTTCTTATTCACAGTCAAGTACCTAAGCTAAGTCCTTTGCTCATCCTAAGCTCAAGATTGCCTAAAAGAGGATAAAAGCAAGGACAAAGGCAAGGGGGTTGTTAAAGAATTCCCTAAAAAGCTTGATGGTAAGATATGTTTTAAGTGCCAAGGCTATGGCCATTCCCAGGCTGACATCACATAAGCGATGGCCATTCCCAAGCTATGGCCATTCTCAATTGGTAATTCTCTCTCAAGACATCATACAATCAAGTCAAATCCTAGGGTTCTAGTATCAAATTTCACCTTTCAGTTCTTCATCCAATACCCATAACATGTAAGAAACTGATCGAATTTTTTACAAGATAATAAATAGCCAAGATCCAATAAAACAATCCAACAATCCAAAATACTCAAAGAGATGAACAGTAAATCAAGAAATTAGCTGTTGTTTGCATAAATCCAAAATCAAAACATCAAAATCATAATCAAAATTACAAAACATAAATCTAAGATGGGAAAATAAAAGAGAAGAGAAATGCTCAGTCCAAAAACGCGCTTGAATCAATCGATTGTAAACTCGAGATGGAATCCTTGCAAATCTTCACTTCAATTCGCTCTCAAATCTCTCTAATCTTATCTAAATCTAAATTAGGTAGAATAGAATGGAATATGGAGATGGAATGAGGTTGAAAACAACCCTTTTATTGAGAATATTCTACAGCCAAAACATAAAAACCACTTAGAGAAGTCGAACAACCGCAAGAAAACATGACGACCCAAGGGAAAAAGGGCCACCACGGACAGTGGGCACCACCAGGGACAGACCGTGGTGGCCACTGGTCACGCTGGTTCTTCTCTTTTGTTCAGTTGCTTCTCCTAACGGTTAGTTCGTGTTGGGTGTCTTTGGGCCTCTTTTGCTATCTTTTTTTATCCACAAGGCCTCAGAAATCTTCACTATACTCTTGTAACTTGGCTCACAAAGTTAAAATCTGCAAAATCTCTCAAAACAAGTGAAACTAAGCATAAAAGTAGAAATAGGGGCATAAATCGTACAATTAAGCATATAAATCCCCAAAAATTACTCCCAAACACTCATAAAATCATATGAAAATATGTCATTCAGCATAACAAAAAGGGTCAAAATAAGCCAAAGAAAGCTACTTAGTCTAAGACTCACCAACAGAGGATTTTATTACTTTTTTTGGTTTTTATATGGTCTCTTTTTTTGCTTTTTTTAGGTTGTTTTTTTCTTCAATTTTTTTGTCCTTTAAAAAAACTGAAAATGCTAGAATAAAGCTAAAACTAAGAAAAGAAACCTAAAGATAGAAAGAAAATGAAATAGTCAACTAAAAATGCAAACTACTACTAAATGCAACACCTAAAATACAAACTACTCACACATCTACATCACATACACATATTCACACATATCTCCCCCATGCTTAGACAAAGCATTATCCTCAATGCAAATACATAAAAATCAATAGGGGAGAAAAAGAAGAACTAAAAAGGAGGAGGAGGGGAGAAGAAGGAAGGCGGTGATGAGAAATACGTCAGTCGCGCCAAGTTTCTAAAGATGCCCTAAAGTGTTGGAAATATTGGTTTTCGGAAGCAATCATCCAACGGAGCTCATCATGCTGCTCCTGAACAAAGTCACGAAGGGCAGTATGTTCAATTTTAATATAAATTCGGAGGGATGCTTGCTCCTCTTAAATAGACTGAAGGAAAGCAATCAAAGGAGGACAGTTGGGATGAACTAGAGGCCCTTAGGTGAGGCGGAGGAGGAGGTGGTGCGGGGTGCACCAACTCTTTATCACCCATGAAAAAATAAACATTGGCTCGATTCAAGAGACTGGTTCAATCAACATTAGGGAGAAGCATGAGACGGTTCCCATGATAAATCTAACAAACACGCCCAGCCTCTACCTTACAAAACTTCATTTGTTCTAAAGCGGTTAAATTCAGTTGCACAAAATCCGGAACTCTATCATCAGGGTTTGGATCTGTCCCAACAGACCTAGCAATGGGGGCAATAAGGGCCCCAATCACAATCCTCTGTACTGAACTAGTGGTCGCACTATGTAACTAACTAGCCAAGAATGAACCAAGGTTAAGTTGGTCATCTTGGAGCATGTTATACAAGAAATACAATTCAGACAGGTGAGGCACATTCAAACTATCCTCCCTCGCAAACAAACCACAGGCAAACAATCGTTAGGCCACTTGAATATTGGGGTTTGGAATAATAGTGCCTTTGGAGTTGCTTGTATCATACCGACAGTCCCAGATAATTTCATTTCAAGAAGGATTCGGGTTAAATTTTTTAGGGACATGTCGATAAGGCAAGTCCATATTAAATTCTTTAAGGACATGTCGATAAGGAAAGTCTATACTCGATGGAAAACGGAATACGCCATTAAAGGCACTCAAGTTTAGTTCATAAAACTCCCTATAGAGATAGAAGGAAATGTACCCTTCTTGACAACGAGGCCTACTCGTGACCTCCACATGCTATATACATAAAATTTCTAGGGTGAGGTCATGATAAGTGTGATCCCTAATCTCTAAAAATTGTCCCATACGTCCCCTAGCAAACAACTAATGTATGTCATCAAACAAATCCAATCTTGTTAACAAATCGTCGTCATAATAACTAGTAGCAACAGCTAACTTACTACTTAAAACATTATATCTAGAAATATGCTCAGGATGTGTTAAACCAAGGGGGTTAGGAATATTATCTTGGTTTCGTGCGTTGGTTGAGGTTTGGGAAGTCTATGGTGCTCATTGAGGTGCTTGACTAGATGTCTCCACCTCTTGGTTGGTTCTTGCCTTTTTCTGGGTGCCATTGTAATTATGAATGGATAGGTGAAAGCTTTAAGCTCTAACGAAAGTGAAAATGGAAAAGAAACTAAATAAAAATGCGATATTTGTGAAAATTGAGGTGAAATGGGAAGAAATATGAAGAAAAAGAGAGAATTTTGGAAGAATGTAAGGTGAAGTGGAGTTGTTGAATTTTAGAGTATGAAGATGGGTAGAACGTGAGAGAAAAAGGGTAAGAAAAGAGAAACTTCAAGGAGATTTGGGGTCAAAGTGAAGAAAATAAGAAGAAAGGGAAGAAATTTGATGAAAAATGAGCAAAAATTGAAGATTTAGAGGTGGGTGATTATGGAGGTTTTAGAGAAAAAAGGAGAGAGTTTAGAAAAACAAGGATGAAAGGTAGAGGAAGAAGAATGGCTGCTCAGGTCAAGAAGCTTGAAAAACTCTTGACCGCGAACAGAGTGCCTCACCATAGACCATGGGGTCCACCATGGACGGTCCGTGGTGAGCTCTATTTCTGTGTTCCTTCAGTTTTCCTAACAGCAACTCAACGGATGGGATTGGCCACCACTAGGGGTCCATGGTGGCTGCTGGTAGAGGTGCTAAAACTCCCTTATTATTTTTTCGATGTTTTCATTATTCTTTTTGCTTCTTTTTCTTCTTTGTCTCTCTTTTTTGCTTCTTCTCCTTTTTTTCGTTTCTTTCTGCTTTTCTTTCACTAGAAAAGCAAAAATATTAAAATTAAAGAAAAACTAGTAAATGGGAAAAAACTTGGGTTGCCTCTTAAAAAGTGCTCTTTTAAGGGCGAGAGCTTGACTGTCTCTTCTAAGAGGGCTTGGTATCAAAAAGGTGATGGATAGCAGGCTTGTCAATGGGCTCCCTCATATCTCCTTATTTTCCTTTGTCACGAACCTCAAATTCAAACTCTTGCATCACAAGGTACCATATCAAAAGCTCGGGATGGAGGTCCTTCTTTAGCATCAAGTGACTCCATTTAACGTGATCTATGTACAGAATGAATTTGTAGCGGGGCTCCATCAGGCGGACCAATATAAAGCTCGCCTTCTAAGTCAAAGTCATACTCTATATCATCAATATGAGGCATGGACAACACTACTGGGGCAAACCTACAATAATCGCTCATGGACACCCCATTAGTAGCATAAGGTTCGTCCTCGACTACGCTAGGTGGCGCAAGTGCATTGAACTCCACCCTAGCATAATTTAGGCCGAGGCCTTCAGATGTAACACATTCAAACACAGAAGGGTCAACATGCCACCAATCATCAAATGAGCTAATCGCATAAAAATCCATATCGTCTTCTAAAGCAGATAAAGGAGAGGGGATATTCTGGTTTGCAAACAAGACAAATTCAACACAACATTCCCCTGCAGCAAATGTTAATCATCCTCCTTTCACATCAACTTTGCAATCAGCGGTTGGCAAGAAGAGTCTCCCTAGAATAATCTGGCATACGCATCTACGAAAATATCTAAGATGATAAAGTCATCAAGCACATAAAAATCACCTACTTTTATGGGAACATTCTCTAAAATACCCAAAGGGAACATCATGGAACCATCCGCGAATTGAAGTGAAATAGGCGTTGGTTGCAACTCACCTAAACCAAGCTTCTAGAAAATGGAATAGGCCATAAGACTAACACTTGCACCAAGATCACATAAGGCCCTATCAATTATCACCTAATCGCCCATACAAGGAATAGAGAAGCTACCAAGGTCTTTAAGTTTAGGGGGAAAACTCTTCAAGTACCACCACATTATGCACCCCTCTAAAGGGTAGGGTCTCAAAATCAACATTTTTCACCTCACTCTCGGCTCTAGGCACCTCTCCACCTTCTTCAAGCTCTATCCCCATAGAATCTTCTACCCCACCTTTTAAGGTAACATAGTTATACTATTCACGGCGATTTGGCTCGGGCATGCTAGGAAGTCTACCCTGGGGTGTAGCTGAAAAGGTAGCTTGTTAAGAAGTTTAAGCTTCTAACATCTTATTATGAGTAGTAAGCACATCAACCTTAGAGGCCAATTTCTCAATATACTCATCTTGTTTTTGCTGCACCAAAAGCATACTCTCTTATTATACTACCGCAAGTGCACGGATAGTTGTAGTATATATAAAAGATATCGTTTCTCAGGGACTAATTGTAACTTTCTGAGTCTTGCCTATCAGAATGTGCTAAATTCTGCTTCAAGTGGATTCGATTTAATAATAGCAAATAAACTTTTCAAAATCAATAAGGGAAAAACATCTAGGAATTCTAGTAGTTGTGAAAGGGATCAAAAATAATGAACATGTGCTTTCTTCTAACTGGTTAAATTCGAGGAATTTTTATCTCTTCGAAAACTTAGTCTATTCTTTCGAAATCAACTAAATTTGCCTAAACTAAGCAAAAGTCGTTCTTTCAAACTAATTTGCCTTAATTCAAGTTCAATGTCTTCGATTACTTACTAGCCCTCCTAACATACAAATCTCTCTTTCAAGACGAAGTTACGTTAGGTCTTATGAAGCAGTCCAACAACCAAATATCACCTTTCAGTTTTTCACTCGATTGTTTCAAGAGTGCAAGCAAATTTCAGCCAAAAATCAACTCACAACAATCCAAACACTTGACAAAACAAAATCAAACCAATCATGAAAACAAGCATAATTGTATGGATTAAAACATGATCCAACAACACTTCCACAAACTACTGAATCCCTAGACTAAAGAAAACTACTCAAATATGATAAAATATTAACAAACTAACCAACGATTGGCGAAATCTGAGCGAGAAGGGGATTAATTGAGATGGCCTTCAACCAAGGGCTTCAGAACCACCTCAAGAGCAAACTTTTGCACTCAAGACTCACACCAATACAATAACCAAACTAAAAACTACAAAATTTGAGAAAGAAACTAAAACACTAATCTATGCTACTCTATACTTTTGCTTTGCTTAGAATGATCTTAGATGCTCTCTACTGCTGCAGAACGCCACTTTTTATAGAGAGGCTCGATTGATCTCTTCCACACAGCCGAGGGAAAATGAAGAGATAGCAATTACAGGCTCACCACAGTCCAACCGTAGTCTATGCGGGAACTGGGTTATTGCTCATTCTTTGCTCTACGGGCATAGCATAACATGGATAACCGTGGAGGAGGCCAAATACAGCCATTGAAGGGAAAATGTTGGGTAATAAGGCTAAAAATCCTACAAAACACATCAAACAACTATACCTAAGCATAAATCGAGAATAGGAGAGTAAATAACAACTTAAACCACAATATTCTCCAAAAAACGACACAAAATAGCCCTAAAATGATATACATATTAAGCACTTATCAAACTGACCCATGCTTAAACTGTTGCTTATCCTCAAGCAATGCAAAGATTGAAAGTATACACAGCCTACTCAGGATAGATATGGGTAACATTCAAATGGCAAAGCCAATCCAAAGATAACCCAAAAAGGTACCCAAAAAAAAAATCATTAACAAACAGAATAGGGAATAAAATTTTTGAAAAACTTTTTAATAGACCAAAATGTTAAACTTGAAAGCAATCTCCCCAAAATTTTCAAAATACAATCATTCAACACATGGAACAAGCGAAACTAGTAAGGTCGATAGAACCTCACTATAGTTATGTGGCACTCAACACTCATGTGTTTGAAATGTATATATTTATGAAGGTTCTCTCAAATCTCAACCTTAGACGTAGACCTACCATAAGCTTGACAAGATTCTCAAATTCGTCATCACTAAAAATGCAAACACATTAGACAATTATGAGGACTTTAATAGAGTTGTAACGGGGCTAATGATAAAGGTAAGAGGACAACAAATGTTTTTGGAAATGAGGAGCTAGAAGCCAAAGACATCAAACAACATCCTTCTTAAACTTTATCAATTCAGAATAAATCCCAAATGAAGAGAGAAAGAGTCAAAAATCACAAATAACTTGCATTCCCAACAAGGCTAACCGCTTTCTTTGATTTTTTTTCCGTTCCCTTTTCATTTTTTTTCTTTTTCGAAATTTTTTTCTTTTTTGTGTTTTTTTTTTGTAAGCACTTATTATTATTTTTTTCAGAAGGGACATCCAAGGGGGAAATCCATAACGAACGTTAAATTCCAACTTTTCTCTAAATTTTGTACAATAAAACAAGGGATTAATAAATATCTCACAACCCTGCATCAAACAACCCCAATTACACCACAAGATATCATTCCTTCTCACTAACGCCATATCAAACTTGATGCAAAAGAATAGAACACTCCTCTAGCCTTAGCTTAAAGGTAAGACAAGTATTTGGCCATGGGTCGTAATAGGAGGTTCAAATCAAGAAAAACGAATATAGGCTCAAAAGGGCTAACAAGGGATACAATACACAACCAAGGTGGCTATTTGGCCTTGGGGTTTAAACAAGTCAAAGAAAGAACTGCCTCAATCATATTGCCTAAATGCATGAGCGAAATGTGATCTTGAATGAGAATCTAGACAAGTTCTAGAGAAATGACACCAAGGAAGAGCCACACATGAAAGAAATATGAGACTAATAATGATAAACAATCTCTAAAGGCTCAAAGTCTCACGGGACATCTACCAAGGTCAAAACTAGCTCACTAGTAAACACATGCCAAAATCTTGTAAAGACTCATGGGGAAAATCATTTCGCATCCAACATGCGGTCAAAACATGGAATTTATTTCGAAAACTCATTCGCAAACATTTTATGCACAATTCGGGCGAATCAAAGGATCAAACTAAACCAAAGAAAGCTACTAAATCTATAGAGATCATCATCGGAGGATTTTTTTTCCTTTTTTTTCTTGTTTTTTTTCTCTATATATGCATGCTCCTACAAACAATGCAAACTAAAATGCAAAAGAAACTAATAACAGAAAGAAACTAAAATCCAACCTAGAAGAAAACAAAATGTACTTCTAAAACAAAACTACAACAATCAAAAACTATAAAAACTACCACTAAAAACATATACAAAGCAAAAACACACCAAATAGAAACAGGCATTAGATGCCAAATATAATGACGAACTCCTCCATGCTTGAATCACACATTGCCCTCAATGTGGGCGCATAATAAAAAAAGGGAAGGGGAGTAGCATAAAACAAGATCAAAGAGGAAGAGGTGGAGGAGGATGGGGTGGTTGGCCATAAGAGATATGCCAATCTTGCTAGGTCTCTGGACATACCCTATAGTCTTGGAAATATTGGGTCTGGGAAGCAAGCAACCCATGAAGCTCACCATGGCAGTCTTGGACAAAGTCCCGAAGAGCGATGCTCTCAGAAGCAACAAACTTTCGGAGAGAAACTTGCTCCTCTTGAATGGACCTAAGGGTGTCTTGGAGGTCAGAATAATCAAGTGGGGATGGTTGAGAGGAAAAACTAGGTCCTGCTTGACTAGATCGAGGGGTTGGTTGGTGGGGTGCAGGTCGAACAACCTCCTCATCACCAGGTACCCAATAAAGGTTACCCCGGTGAAGAAGGGTGGTGCAATCAACATTGGGAAGCGACAAAAGCCGGTCCCCGGGGTAAATCCAATATAAACGGCCAGCCGCAACTTGACAGAAGTTCATAATCTCAAAAGTGGATTGATCAAGCCGCTCGGACCCAGAAACTCTATCCTTAGGGTTGGGCTCAATACCCAAGAATCTAGCAATAGCAGTTATTATCCCACCAATGACTATCCTACCTTTAGTGCTTACAGCAGCACTATGTAATTACCTAGCTAAGAATAAACCTAGGTCAAGCTGGTCTCCATCAAGCATATAGGATAGAAAATACAACTCAGAAAGCCTTAGGACATTCAGACTATCATCCCGAACAAACAAAGAACAAGCCAAGATACGCTAAGCTGCTCTAATGCAGGGGTTTCTAATATACGTACATTTTGATGAACTGGTACTATACCTAACACTCCCCAAAAGTTCACCCCCAAATGCATTCGGGTTGAATTCATGGGGGACTTGACGGTGCGATAAGTCCATGCTAGGGGGAAAACCAAAAATACTGTTGAAGGTACCTAAGTTCAGTTCATACAATTGTCCCTGCAAATAAAACGATATATATCCGGCTTAATATTGAGGTCCTCTAGTGACCTCGACATGGAGTGTACTAAAGAACTCTAGGGCTAGGTCCCTATATGTATGCTCTTTAATTTCTAAAAAGTGGCCCATACCACCTCTGGCAAACAACCAACGAATATCATCCAAAATTCCCAACCGGGCTAACAAATCCTCATTATAATATCTAGTTGCTACAACCATACGTTCATTCAAGCAATTATACCTAGCAACATGATCATGATACGTTAAACCAAAGGGGTGAGGAATGCTACCTCTAGCACGTGCAACGGTTGATGTTCAGGATGTTCTTTGAGGTTGGGGTGTTGCTTAACTTAAAGAACCAACCTTCTTGGTGCTCCTTGGTCTCTTGTTTGGTGCCATTGTTACAAACTTGAAACAAAACCAAAACTAAAACCAAACGTAAAAACTAAAACCTAGAAAATTGAAGAAATTAAATAAAAATATGAAAAATAAGAGAGAGAGAAAAGGATGGGTATGGTGGATGAGTGAAGGTGAGATGAATTTGAAGTAAAAGAAGAAAAAAGAGATGGATTTTAAGGAGAAAGATGAAAAATTGAGTGAAAGGAAAGGATTTGGTATGAAAATGATTGGAAATGGTCAATAAATGAGGGGAGATTAGTAAGATTTGGTTATGGAGTTTAGAGAGAGAAAATGGGGGTAGATAGAGAGAGTATGTCAAAAGGTTGAAGAAGGGGGGAAGTGACATCAAAAACCTAGATCGCGGCCCGTAGCAGACCACCACGGGGTCGTGGGGCTCACCACGGACCGTCCGTGGTGTCTGTTGGCATCCGATTCTTTTGATTTTTCTGGGTTGGCACCCCACGGCCGTATTTCTAGGGTACTAACCATGGTACCAACATTTTATTCATATATTTTTTATCTTTTTTTTATTTTTAAAAAATTTTTAATTTTGCATGTATAACTACAAAAATTAATAAAAATCAAAACTATAAAAAGGGAAAAGGAAAGAAAGCTTGGGTTGCCTCCCAAGAAACTCTCTTTTAAGGTCAAGAGCTTGACCCTTGTCGTAGGCCTAGTCCAGATCAAATGGTGTATGGACATTGGCTTTGTCCCAGACCACAAAATTAAACTTATTCAGTTAAAGGCACCATCTTAAAAGTTCTGGCTGCAGGTCCTTCGTCTTCATAACTTGGTGACATAACTCACTGTCAGCATGCAAAACAAATCACTCTTATGGCCTATCAGACGGGCTATCATCAACGCGTTCAACCCGTATGTCAAAATTTGCATCAAAACCTTTCACAGGGGGCATAGAGAGAACACTTTGTGCAAACCCATAGTAATCACTTATTGAAGACTCATCAGAAACAGGGGACTCAACCTCAGGCTTGTTAGGTACCATAGGAGCAGCAAACCCCACCTTAACATACCCTTGGTTGGGGTCCTCATAAGAAATCCAATCAGAATTAGGAAGATCTTCACAATTCCAGACATTGTCCATGTTAATCTTAGGGGAAAGGGGTAATGCATCCAATATAGAAAAATGAGGAGAAACCAAGTCCTCTTTCTTAAGACTAAACACAGCAAAGTGCCCTTCCACCTCAGAAGATACCTGGCCCTCTCTTACATCAATGTGGCAACCAGTTGTTGCCAAAAATGGGTCGACCTAAGATAATTTGGGCATCGTAAGTTTCAGGTATATCAACTATAATGAAGTCCTCCAACACCTAAATGTCTCCTATATTAACTGGCACATTGTCCAATTTGCCTATAGGTTGCGTCACAGAGCCATCAGCCAATTGTAGGGAAAAGGATGCGGCCAGTAATGGTCCTAGATGCAGCTTATGAAACAAAGAATAGGGCATTATACTAATACTTGCACCTAGATCACATAAACCTCTCTCTATTTCTACCTTTCCTATAATACAGGGGATAGAAAAACTACTTGGGTTATAGAGCTTAGGGGAAAAAATGGTTGGGATCTCAACAGTATCATTCTCTTTGAAAGTGGCAGCCTTGCCATCATTATTTCTCTCCTTGTTACCAGCCATGATTATCTCCCTACCCTCTTCCATTAGTACTTCCTTAGAGTCAGCTAAGTCCTCTTCTTCCTTCATGGTAACATAGCTACAATGCTCACGAGGGTTAGGTTCAGGTTTGCTAGGAAGTCTATCTGAGGGAGTAGATGAGAAACTAGCAATTTGGGAAATTTGGGCAATTTGGGCTTCTAAAATCCTATTATGAGTCGTAAGTACATCAACCTTTGAGGCTAATTTCTTAATATACTCATCCTGTTTTTGTTGTGCCATAAGCATACTTTCCATCATTACCTCTAAATTAGACTTTTGGGGCATTTGATAAGTGAATGGGGGTATTTGAAAACCAGGGGGTACTCTAGCATTCAAGGAGGGCATAGTCACAGTATTTGGATTCGACCTGTAAGAAAAATTCGGATGATTCTTCCAACCTGGATTATATGTATAAGAGTAAGGGTCATTGATCGGTCTCGGGTTGAAATTTTGAACATAATTAACTTCATTAGGGTCCTGGGAAAAATGACTCCCAACTTGACAATTCAGAGTTACATGCTCAATTGAACCACAAATTTCACAAGGGAAAGAGGCACTAGAGTTCACAGCACTAACATTCATTTGGTCCAGTCTATGAGTCATTTCATATACTTTAGCAAAAAGTAAAGTAATTGCATCAACTTCATGCTTACCTTCAACTCGCTTAGGTTGGGTTCGTTCAGAGGACCATTGGAAGTTGTTAGGCGCCATCTCCTCGATCAGATTATAGGCTTCCTCCTCAGTCTTGCTCATCAGAATTCCTCCTGCCGCTGCATCAATAGTGGACCTTACATATTGGGTCACACCGTTATAAAAGGCTTGGATTATCATCCAACGTTGAAGACCATGATGGAGGCACAAATGTAATAGATCTTTAAAACACTCCCAGGCTTCATAGAGCGTCTCGTCATCTCTTTGCAGAAAGTTGGTGATCTGATTCCTTAGGCTCGTTGTTTTGCTTGAAGGGAAGAACTTAGCGAGGAATGCTCTTGTCAACTCATCCCAGGTGGTTATGCATCCAGACGATAAAGAGTGCAGCCAATCCCTCGCTTTATCCCTCAATGAGAAAGGGAATAAGCGCAACTGAATTGCATCACTAGAGACTCCATTTAATTTCAGCATATTACAAACCTTTAAAAAGACCAAGAGGTGTAGATTTGGGTCTTCCAAGGGAGTTCCGCCGAATTGAGATTGTTGCACTATGAAAATGAGTGCCGTTTTGAGCTCGAAGTTGTTGGCATCTATAGCAGGGTGAGCGATTCTTGAGGCGATCCCCTGGACTCCTAGGGTAACAAAATCATGAAGAGTCCTTCGTTGGTCACCTTCTGCCATGTTTGAATTCCTTGTTGCCTTGCGTCTTTACTCTTCAATCCTTTGCCTTTTCCTCCTTAAGCGAAAAGTGCTTTCAATCTCTGAATCGGCTTCGTACAAGATTGGACTTCGCATAAACTAGGAAAAATTCTTGCAAGCACTTTCACCAACACTACCAGCGCAATTTAAACTAGCAAAGAAAGAAAAAGAACAAACAATAACAATAAACAAAAAAAATACTTAGTCACTTTCGTAAAACTAACTCAATAGTTAACAGTTTTAGTCCCCGGCAATGGCGCCAAAAACTTGATCATACTAACGCAAGTGCACGGATAGTCGTAGTATAGGTAAAAGACATCGTTCCTCAGGGACTGTAACTTACTGAGTCTTGCCTATAAGAATGTGCTAAGTAAAATTCTAGTTCAAGCGGATTCGATTTAACAATAGCAAATAAACTTTTCTAAATTAATAAGGGAAAAATAACTAGGAATTCTCGTAGTTGTGAAAGGAAATTGGATCAAAAATAATGAACATGTGATTTCTTCTAACTGGTTAAATTCGAGGAATTGCACTCTCTTCAAAAACTCAGTCTATTCTTTCGAAATCAACTCAATTTGCCTAAACTAAGCAAAAATCCTTCTTTCAAACTAATTTGCCTTAATTTAAGTTCAATGTCTTCGATTACTTACTAGCCCTCTAAATATACAAATCTCTCTTTCGAGATGAAGTTACGTTAGGTCTAATCAAGTAGTCCAACAACCAAATGTCACCTTTCAGTTTTTCACTCGATTGTTTCAAGAGTGCAAGCAAATTTTGGCCAAAAATCAACTCACAACAATCCAAACACTTGACAAAATGAAATCAAACCAATCATGAAAATAAGCACAATTGTATAGATTAAAACATAATCCAACAACACTTTAACAAACTACTGAATCCCTAGACTAAAGAAAACTACTCAAATATGATAAAATATTAACAAACTAACCAACGATTGGCGAAATCTGAGCGAGAAGGGGATTGACTAAGATGGCCTTCAACCAAGGGCTTCAGAACCGCCTCAAGAACAAACTCTCACACTCAAGACTCACACCAATACAATAACCAAACCAAAAACTACAAAATTTGAGAAAGAAACTAAAGCACTAATCTATGCTACTTTATGCTTTTTCTTTGCTCATAATGATCATGGATACTCTCTACGGCTGTAGAACGTTGCTTTTTATAGAGAGGCTCGGTTGATCTCAGCCACACAGACGAGGGAAAACGAAGAGGTGGTAGTTACAGGCTCACCACGGTCTGTGGGGTGCACCACGGTCTGTGAGCTGCACCACGGTCCAACTGTGGTCTATGCTAGAGCCGAGTTTTTGCTCATTCTTTGCTCTACAGGCGTGGCATAACATGGATTACTGTGGGGGAGGTCAAAATGCAGCAATTGAAAGGCAATTGCTGGGTAATGAGGCTAAAAATTTTGCAAAACACATCAAACGACTATACCCAAGCATAAATCGAGAATAGGAGAGAAAATAACAACTTAAAGCACAATATTCTCCTAAAAATGATATAAAATAGCTCTAAAATGATATACATATTAAGCATTTATCACTCTCTATCATGGTCTCTAAGTTGGATTTTTAAGGCGCTTGTTGAGGATAAGGTGGTCTTTGAAATTCAGGTGGTGGTCTAAAATTCATTTGAGGCATAGAAGGGACATTAGACCTATAGGAAAAATTAGGGTGACTCCTCCAACCAGGATTATAGGTGTTAGAGAATGGGTCATTGATCAGTCTAGGATTGAAATTGTTGACATAGTTGACTTATTCACTAGCATCTTGAGCAAATGGACTCCCGACTTGACAATGCACAGTCAAATGATCATTTGACCCCCATATTTACATGATAGGGAATGGGTACTTGAACTAATAGAATCAATATTCAATCGCTCTAACCTTTGAGACATGGCATCTACCTTAGCAGAAAGCATAGAGACAACATCAAGTTCTAACTTAACTCCAACCCTCTTAGATTGGCTTCTCCCATTAGACCATTGGTAGTTATTTAATCCCTTCAATAAGATTGTAAGTCTCATTTTCAATCTTCTCATAAGTGTACCACCTGCCGCCACATCTATAGTAGACCTCACCATGTGGGTGACTTTGTTAGAGAAGGCTTGCACTAACATCCACCATTGAAGGCCATGATGTGGACATAGCCTCAATATGTCCTTGAAATGCTCCCAGTCTTCATATAATGATTCATCCTCCCTTCGAGCAAAAGTGGTGATTTGGTTTCTCAAACTTGTAGTTTTATCAGTAGGAAAGAAGTTCGTAATAAAGACTTTAGTGAGCTCATCCCACATTGTGATGCATCCCGAAGGCTAAGAAGGTAGCCATGCTCTAGCTTTGTCCCTCAATGAAAAGGGAAATAACCGCAATCGTATAACATTGGTAGAAACACAGTTGAGCTTGAACGTATCGCACACCTCTAAGAATACCGAGAGGTGTAAATTGGGATCCTCTAGGGGGGTGCCTCTAAATTGGGATTGTTGCGCCATAGAAATAAGAGTTGGCTTAAGCTCAAAGTTGTGGGCTTCCACATTGGGTCGAGCAATACTAGAGGCAATGACTTGGACCCCCCGAGGACATAAAATCCCGGAGCATCCTTGTTTAGTCATCTCCTTCTACTGCCAGCATTGAAGAGGCTTATTGAGCTTTGGCCCTTTTCTCCTCTAACTTCAACTTCTTCCCCCTAGAGTAAAAAGTCCTTTCTATTTCCGAATCGACTTCAAACGGAAAAGGACTTCGCATATGAATGAGAAATCCTGTAAAAAATCACCACAAAACACTACAAACACAAATCAAGAAAATACAATGAAAAAGAAAAACACAAAAAGGGAATACTTAGTCAATATAAATAGGCGAACTCAATATCCACAAACTTGATGCTACCGCAAGAGCACGGTTGTTGCATTATAGTTTTAATATCGATCCCATAGAGACCAAATATAATCTACTGAGTTTTAACCTATTATAAAACGCTAAGCAACCAAATTTTCAAGGGGTTATCTCAACTATCACTATTAAACTATCGAAAATTCAATCAGATTAAAAGCATCTAGGGAATTATTTCGCCTAGTAAAGAGTTGGATCGTTGGATTTAAATATGTACTTTATCCAAACTTAATAATTCAAAGGACCGCAATCAAACGAAGAATTCAATCTTTTCTTTCAAAACAAACTGAATTGCCTAAGTTAATCCAATTAACTTTCTTTCAAATATCCTTAGTTTTAGTCTTGCTTATGGATTTTTGATTGCTAGAATTTTCCTCTCAACGAACAACTCTCTTTCAAGAAGTTGTTAAATTAAGTTCTAACTTGTTATTCTAATAGTGAGCTTCTCCTTTCAGTACTTCGCTCAACTATCTAGTATGTACAAACAAATCTGGCCAAAATTTGCTCACAATAGTTCATCTACAAGATACAATTCAATCAAACCAATTTTTATAAAGCACAAATATTGAAAATTAGAGATCCAACATCAATACTTTGGCTAATAAGTCCTTAGATTAAGAAAAACTACTCACATGTAATTGAAATGGTCAAAATCTAAACAAAAGTTTAAGTAGAGATTAGAAGGGGAAGAAAACTTCGCAACTATGGCGGTCTTCAATGGCTTCCCAAACTCGAAGCCTTCTAGTGTCAATCTTCCACCCCAATTCCCTCTCTTACTCTAAAGAAAACTAGAAAATTCCTAAAACTAATGATAGAAGTGAGTGTTAGATGTCTTGGCTTTCTATGCTTTCCTCTATTTGTAGCCGAAAAAAAACCCTATTTAAGCATGAACTCAATCGTCCTCAGCCACAAGATGGAGGAAGACGAAGAGGCAAGCAATTTCAAGCCCACCACGGACCGTGGATCATCATGAAGGGTCTGTGGTTGCCTCTGTCTTAACATTCTCCGGTTCTTCTTTCTTCTCCACGGGCATGGTGACTTGGGTGCATCCGTGGGGAGTCAAAACATACTCAATTGTGGTCAAAGTGAGGGAAAAAGGCCCCAAAACCTGCAAAACACAGAAAAGAACCATACCCAAGCGTAAAACGGGAAAGGAGTGTAGATTATAACATAAAGTTCATAATTCTCCCATGTATATATGTTTTTTAGGGTAAAATGGTCACTTGTATATATTTTTCGAAAATTTAAGAAGATTTTTCTTTTTCTTTAGGTTGTGTTCTTTCTTTGGCAATTGTGATCCCATGTTGCTAGGATATTAAGTTAATGTAAATAGACTTTGCATGATGAGATATCTGGTTGAGGATGTAGATTCGATTTTTTATAATAACCTCGTATCATATGTGCGATAGTGTGCCTACCTACGGGCTTTCATTTTCATATCTCATTTGATTGGCTTTGCCGAGGTCCTCTCCCCTCTCCTCTTCGAGATGGTGTGCTTCATTTAGGTCTTCCAAACCACTCTCGATGGTTTATGCATTCACGTAGTCACATTAATATTAGATCATTGACTTGTGCATCTAATATTGCATATACACATCTCTCTTTTAATTGGGCTAAGAGCTTTGATAAGCACAAGAGAGCGTTCAGTTGCATTCCACTTATGCTCTTTATTTGGGGTACACCTCCTGATTTTTACTATTTTCATTTCTGTAAGGATTGTTCCCGATTGTTTGAGAAGTTGTTACGATCCTTGGTCGATTTTGATATGCGTAGCAGCTTGTGACTTCAGATGGAGTGGCTGATGCTCCATAGGCCTCCTTGACGCCATCTGAGTGAGGCATTAGTTTGGGTACATTCCGTATCCAACCTAGTATGATCATTCCACCCCTTCCCTGTAATCCTTTTTCTTTTTCTCCTTTTTTTTGTACATAATTGTGGATATTTATGATTATGATTGTGTGCTTGATCGATTTTTGTAGAAAAATTTACGATTTGTTGAGCTGAGTTGGCTATGAACACCCCTAGTTGTGTTATGGGTTTTCTAATTGGTGGTGTATTTTGTTTTGTGAATACTTGTCAGTCTTTTGGTTTTATTTGCTGTGCCTTTTGTTTCTTTGGTTTTTTGAGTTCTTGTTTTCATTTTAGTTTAATATTTTGTTTTTTTTTCTTTTTATGTTTTAGGGGTTTCATTATTATTTTGCATTTTGTTTCTCTTTTGTTTTGTGTTTTGGGTGGTGTCCAAGTTTGTACATACTTATGAGTTTGTGTTGGTTTTATAGTTGTATAGCTTGTGTGATTGCCTTTTGGCACTTTTGTTCCCACAATGAGGACATTATGGAGTTTTGGGTATAGGGGTGAAGTGTCCATTTGTATATATTTGGGAAAATTTTGAAAAATTTAAAAATATTTTTCTTTTTCTTTGGGAATTTGTGCTCTTTCATTGGCAATTGTGATCCCATCATGCTAGGTTATTGAGTTGATATAAATAGACTTTGCATTATGAGATGTCTAGTTGAGGATGTAGATTCGATTTTTCATAATAATCTCATCTCATATGTGTAATTTTGTGCCTACCTACAGGGTTTGATTTTCATTTCTCATTTCATTACCTTTTCTGAGGTCCTCTCATCTCGCCTCTTCGTGATGGCATACTTCATTTAGGTCATTTAGACCACTCTCGATGGTTTATGCATTCATATAGTCACAACATTATTACATCATTGACTTGTGCATCAAATAGTGCATATACACATCTCTCTTTCAATTGGGCTAAGAGCTTTGATAAGCTTAAGGAAGCGTTAAGTTGCATTCCACTTATGCACTTTATTTGGTGTACATCTCCTTACTCTTACTACTTCCATTTTTGTGAGGATTATTCCTGATTGTTTGACAAGTTGTTATGATCCTTGGTTGGTTTTGATATGAGTAGCAGCTTGTGACTTGAGATGGAGTTACTAATGCTCCATGGGCCTTCTCGACTCCATCTGACTGAGGCATTAGTTTGGGTACATTCTGTGTCCAACCTGGTATGATCGTTCCACCGCTTCCCTATTCTCCTTTTTCTTTTCTTTCTTTGTTTTTGTACATAATTGTGGATATTTAGGATTGCGATTGTATAGGTGATCAATTTTGAGGAGACATTTGGGGTTTATTGGAAACTAAACTCAATAAGGTTTCAGGGAAAAAAAAGGGTCACTCAAAAAGGAGGTCGGACGTGAAAGTTACGGCTAAACAAATTGGATTGTGTACAGCCTAGCCAAGGAACCCCGCCGAGTTCCCGCTTGCAACAATTGGGTCGGTTCCTCTACCTGGGAACCTAACTGGGCTTCCTCTCTTCAAGTCATTTTCTGCGCAAATATGATTAATCAACTAGAATTCAAGATTGATTAATTTACCGAGACTATTTAGTTAGAATCCAAGCTAAATGATTGTTCCTATTTAGATTAACCTTAACAAGACTAGGATTTGGTGTCCTTTCTTTAAACCAATTCATAGTATCCCTTTAACCACTATAAATGGAGGGCTACCCCTAGGGGTTAGAGGCATTAAATTTTTATCAGTCAATGGGCATCAAATTTCCATCAGTCAATTGGGGTTAAAAAATTTCCATTAGCTAGAGGCTTCAAATCAAATTGTCATAAAGACACATCAAAAAGTTAGAGAGATGAGAGTGTCAAAATTTAGAGAAGGAATACTTTGGATGAAAAAGAGTTGGGTCACCAGTTAAAGAGGTGTCACTCAGCTAATTTCCCAAGTTAATCAAGTGGGTTATCCTAGGGGTAAAAACTCTATCTTCCCCTACTCTTCTATTCTATTTCTCTTTTATGAATTTTTATTCTAAATTACCAAAGATGCAACCTTTAGGTAGTACCCGTCCACTGTAACTATTGTATTTTACTTTTGTTGGACTAACGTTTGTACCTTTTCATGATTATGATTTATACTAATATGTTGTATGAGTGTGTGTTATGATTAAGTTCTGATTTTTCGTGATTGATTAGTAGAGGTCGTCAATGATGACGGTTGGTGATGTGATGCATCCCATAACATCATCGTACCATTGCCCTCGAATCTAGATCATCGGTTCGAGACTAAGAAGTTGTGATGGTCCTTGCATTAGGGAACCTTTCTAAACCCTTTTTGAAGCAAATCAATTTATCCTTTCGGTTGTCCCTACCAGTATGACTTGCTTCGAAAAGATATACGGTTTGTAAGTTTTTTCTAAAACGCACTAGCGACTCTATTGGTTAAAGTTTCATGCTTCTTTTATTATTTCACATATTTCCTCTTTTCTGCACTTTTGGGATTGGGATTCTAGTCCTAATAGCAGGGTATATTTGGACCAGAATGCAGGGCTAGAACTGCCCCTGGATCAAACTTGTACCCAAATTTTGGGCCAGACCGAGGCTATTGGCAAAGCCCAAGCCAAGAAACTAGACCTGACTCTGACCAGGGAACTCGATCGGGTTCCTTAATCAAGGCTAAGGCCCAGCTTCCAATGATCATGTAGCCCAGTTTTGTTTTTGTTTATAAAAAATGAATGAAAAGCTTTAATCTGCTTCTAGAAATAAAGTACCTAGCAAACGAGTCTGACCATTCATGGGGGATTTCAACCTCAGAGAAGTAGATCCTTACACCGATTAGTATGTTCTAGATTTGGAGAAGACTTTCAATTCCCAAATAAGGTTTGCAATGAAGCCAAATCCCAAAAAGCATGCTTTTGGGTCAGCCGATAAGTTTTCAATAATCAATGAAAGAGAGATTGAGTCAAATTCTGAAAAAATAAAGGCAATCCTAGACATATAAAGCCATAAAATTGTAAAGGAGATTCAAAAATTGATCGACTGCATGGCAATCCTAGGAAAATTTATTTCTAACTTTGCATAAAATGCCTCTCATTCTTCAATTGCTTGAGGTCAATCCTCCCCCTCACCGAGAGATGGTTGAATATCTTGTTGTAACTCACACAATTTTAGATCCTTCTTTATTTCACTAATTGAGAAATCATCCTTAAGAAAATCGATACTACAGGAATCAATCTTCATCATGCAACCATTTGGATGTTCCCCGTACATTACACACCCTTTGAAATGTCCAGGACACGTTATGAATCTTGGACTAAATTTCCCATGTTAGTAGGTTGGGTTATTCACATAGCTAGCCAAACCCTAAGGGAATAAGTGATCTAAAGATGCCTTTTTTTACCATGCCATAACTCATATGGAGTGGCAGGTACACTTTTACTTGGCACACGAGTAAGGATATAAGCTACATCCCCCGAAAACTAATTGGGGTGTTAGCTTATGCCATAATTAACCTAACCGCTTCAAGCAATGTATGATTACTATGCTCTATAATATCATTTTGCTACTGATTTGTGTGGAACCATTATCTATCTTCGTGTACCTTTTTCCTATCTATCTTCGTGTATTTTTTTTTCCTCACAAAACTCTTTGAACATCTAAGAGAGATATTCATGATCTTGATTGGTTCCGAGAGTTCCAACTTTTCGTTCCAATTGAGTCTCTACTTCTGCTACAAAGTGGTTGAACCTATCAAGTGCCTCACAACAGTGCGATCATAAGTACACATACTTATATCAAGAATAATATATTGCCCCATGACATGCTTTAGCACTCACATGCTTGCAAATGTCAAAGTGAACTAACTCTGAGGGACTTTTGTCATTGAAGCCTTACCAAAAGGCTTTATGGTTGCTTTTCCAGCTAAACATGACTCACATTTGGGTAACTTAATCCTAGTGAGTCAATTTAAAAGACCATCTTTAGCGAGTTTGCTCAATCTATTTGGCTAAATGGCCAAGTCGAGTGTGTCACTTAATAGATTCAAAATCATATTCCAAAAATGAGAAAAGGTAGAAATATGTGTTATAAATATCGTCTAAATTCAAAACAATAAAATCACCTTTCAATGTTCCAAGGTCAAACATACTGTTGAAATTCAAAAGAGAAACACAATCTCATTAATGAGATAAAAGATATAAGGGAACACCGCGCCCTAAGTATGAAAAGAGAGTCATGAAGAAACAACGTATTCCGTCCATGAAGTTTGAATTGATATGTCTCTATGCCAAGGAGATCTGCTTCATTGTCTTCCCCTAGCACAACAGTCTCTGAACCCACCGTGTAGCGAAGCAAGTCCACAAAACGAGCTCAGTCCTGAACTATGTCCTTGGTTGCTCCCATGTCTCCAATCCACTAAGGAAGTGAGTTGGTAACTGATGGATGAGAGCACACATATGATTCAAGAGTAACTCTGAAACGAGGTGTCGTACTCAGCTCAGGAAAAACCCATGTATAGGGTACCTTCTTTTCACAATTATAGAACTTTGATGTGCTATATTCTTCTTTGTACTAACCTTGACTTTTTTTGCCTTTCGCACTAGACCCTTATTCCTAGAGCTTTGAGAAGGGGAATCACTTAGACTTATTCTGATCTTAAGTTGATCTCACATGTCCTCAACAGTAGGATAGCTTTCAAATTTCCCCATCAGATTGTCATGCATGCTTTAAACATAGTATAGCATTTTGATCACTCCTTCTTAAACTATTCTTGTTATGCCCTTAGGCTCTCTTGATATTGTTCACTAGCAATAACATCTTTCTCATTCTCTTTTTTTTTTCAGAGTAGACATAGAAGTTATCAAGTCACTTCTTGCTCATTTAGAATAATTTGAATCTTCCGACGCCTGATGTCATAGTAAGTGTCATCTAGCTTTTTATTGGTGAACAAATCACCATGTTTTACTTGCCATATTTAGAAGTATACATTTAAGGATGACCATTAGGCATACTTTCATATAATTAAATTATCAAAAACTTCATCATTCATGTTGTATGATTGAAAATTTCTCTAAACTCATGATCATCACATATAGACACGAATTAGAAATTTTTATAAGTTAATTACAATAATTTTCATAATTGTTAAAACGATTGGCACATTTGACTTATAAATGTCACAAGTATATTTAACTAAATCATATAGAACAAATTTACATGAAATTATATTATATAAAACTAATGTATGCAATATCTCTCATTTTAAGTCTATTTTAATGACATAAAATACATAATTATATATCCAACCAAAAATTCATATTATTCTATAAGACCTATTTATACAATAAAATGAAATGATATTATGAAACATATTCGCTGAAGAATAAAACAAAGTTACATATATAATAACACGTTACAAATGAATTTCATAAAAACCTAAATAGCATAACATAATGTAAACACATTTATATAATTATAGTTGTCATGAAACATATTCAAATGTCACTCGCAAAAATGAACACTGGAAGAAAACCAATTTGTCGCAACGCCCTTATGCAAGGGCTTAAATATGTTGTTGCAAATAATAGTTATGATAGCAACTACATGAAGTTGTTGCAAATTGTTGTTATCATAGCAGTCAATTTCATCTCCCACCATACAAAAAAGTTGGTGGGTATAGCAACTACTTATAGCAACATAAGATGTTGTTGCCATAGATTTTGTTTATTTGTAGCAACGACACTAGCATTGCAATAACGAATGCGTATCTATCGTAATGACATCTTTTGTTATGAATGATTATGTATATGTATTGTGATTACTTTTTTGTTGCTAAAAATTAGAGATATAGAACATTGCTTAAAATATTACAATAATCCAAATCATCTTGCTCTACCTCAAAAAAAGGAAAAACCAAATATTATAGTCCTGGGAATCTGGCGTGCAATCGAATAAACTATAGTAAAAGACGATGTTGTTGCAGTAGATTGTTGCTAATGCTAAGAGTATTTATTGTAACGATTATATTGTCACTAAAAATTAAAAAAATTAAAAGCACCAAATTGAAGTACTGAGCTCTTAATATTTTAATTCAATTAATTTAAAATAAGCATTTAAACTTGATTGAAAAAATGATCCTAATCTTTTTAAAAACGAAAGTAGAATAAAAAAAATTAGGAAATAACAAATTCAAGACCCATAGATTAAAAAAAATAGAAAAAGAGAGTATTTTTCATTTAGCCCTAACACATATAGCTCACTACTTGTTCTCCTTCCTCAGTGCTCAGATATGCTTTTTTATAAGTTCTTAAATGATCAAATGAAATTTCTGTTCAATTGAAGCTCAATGAACCAAAAAGCTTGTCAATGATCAAAAGATGACTTATTTATAAAAAGCGTTATGCTTGGCTTGATAGTCTAGCTTGTATATAGGGTGATTGGTGCTTGTCCTTTTGAGGGTGCTTGGTGTTGATTCTAATGTTAGCAATCTGGTAAATTGAGAGTTGTAGAAGACATGAAGAGAGGGAGTTGGCTGTCATGATGAGTTGGGATAGAAAGTGCAGGTGCTAATGGGTAGGAGAGAGGAACATGAGTTGTATTGAAGAAGTGGGATAGGGAAGTGACATGTGCTGGGGATGGGTAATGTATTTCAGGTTTTAAGGAAGAGTTATGGCAGTGAGTTTTTGGTTACAAGGATGAGCTAAACTATGTAGACTTCCCTATGAGTGGTCAAAGGCAACTCCTACATTGGTTGTCCTTACAAATGAACCACTTTTTTTTTTAATTGTTGCTGGCAAGTTATCCTTTGACGATTTCATCAAGGTTGAGTAGTTTGTTATCATGCTTGTTTGTTTAGTTAGTCGATTGCTTTATTTTGTTCTATCTTGTATTATGATTTCAACCTTTTTGCGACTTATTAATAATCGAGAAAAAAAAAGAATCAGAGGGATGGAATAAGAACCAAACAAAGAAGAGAGGGAAAGGTCAGGGAGAAAAAGGAGGGGCACATTTGAAACCTCAAACCCTATTCCATCTAGGGTAGACAATATTGTCCTATGTAGGACTTAATTTTTATTCTTTTTATGAAATAACAAAATATGTGACTGGCTCAACATCTAGGCAAGGGTACCATTAGGATGAACAATGGTAAGGTTCGATCATTGCCCATGGTCCCTTCCAAGGGTTGTATAGTATCTCAATTTCACTCTTTCTTTGCTCTCATATTTGAAATATATCAATGAAAGTAGTACTATGACTAAGTGATATAAAAATTATTTATAATTGCTATTTACATGTCTTATATATTCCTAATCTCTAAGATATTTACATTTAAATACTTCTAACTGAATGTTCTTTTTCTTTTCTTTGGCTAATGTCACGAAATCATATTAGTCAAATTTATAGAAGACTTTGGAGTCATCAAGTTATGTAATGTTCATTCGCATTTATTTTGAAATCGCACGCCTGAAAAATATTGCTTAATCCTAAAAAAGGAAAAAAAAAGGCTAGAAAATTAGAATAGATATTTTTTATCCATCAAAACTTAAGGTAAACTTAGCACCTCATACATCATTAATAACCATAATCATATATTAATTCCATTAGTTCCTTTTCTTCGTGTTCTTTATTTTAACTCAGACGCAAAGTTTGGCCTTTACTACTCTGTACTTACTGAGTGTTGTTTTTTCTTTTGACTGAACTAGTATGGACTCGTGCTATGCACGGAGCATTTAAATTTAAGATATATTTTGTTTAACAATAAATTAAAAATTTAAAAACCAATGACAAAGACTCTTATGGTTGTATATGTGTAGAAATTAATATTGTGTACTAATCAATATTTATCAAATTTGTCCTTATAGAAAGTCAGACGCTTATTATGTTTTAATTTAAGTTTTTCAAAATTAAAGTTTTACTTAACATTGAAGAATATATTTCTTTACATTGAATTCGGATTATAAATGCTAGATAGGAAATCAATATTTATCAAATTTGTTCTTTTTTTGAAAAAACAAAATACATTAATTATTGAAAATTAATTAAATGTAGAATATGCTTGCTCATTTCAACACCAAAACATGTAAAATATTGATGTTCATTTCAACAACGAAACATATAAATATTGTTGTTCATTTCAACACCATACACCATTAGTAATTATGATTTGGAATAACACAATCTAAATTTCTACTATAAGTAAACTTCCATTACATAGCTACTACAATGTTGAGAAAGGAAATTAAAACATACGACATAGCCCTTTCTCGATGCCTAATAAAATAAACTCGTGCTTTTGCACGTTGCCTAATAAAATAAACCTTTAAAAAATATTATTAAAAAGATAAGTCGACCATCACTTGAATAGACTTAGGATTTTCATAATTTTTTACCCATATAGTAATAATCCTATAGCGTGCCATAAACATGATCGGAAATCAGAATTAGAACTTCCGAACAAATGACTAAACGGTGAACAATAAAACAACAAATGACAATCAATAATTTAATATCTGCAATCAATTAAACAAAAAAAGATATTCAGATAGTTAGAGAGAGAAATTACTTTTCAAGTGCATCCTTCAGTTCAAAAGTAGCATCCTTGGCCCCCTGGACACTCGACATCGGTCCAAACACCACCCTCGGATTTCCCCCGTCGATCTGTTCCATGATCAAACCATCACCCACGTCGCCGACGAAATACCAGTCATCGACGTCCCAAGCCGCCATCTGAATCGCCGATTCCAACATCAAACCACCAGCTTACTCCAAGGAAGACGACACCACGCCGGCCAAAGCCAGTTAGACCGCCTTCGACACCAACCTCGCCGAAAAATTAGGGGGATGAGAGTTAAATGGTAAATTCAGATTAGGGATTGTACCTAAAGAGGAAGAAAACGGTGACAATTCGCACTATTTCTCATCTTCGCCTTCTCTCTCGTCCATCTGTCTCTCTCTTTTCCAAAAAAAAAAAAATCTCCAATCTATATACATATATGTATATATATATATACATGTACATATATATGTGTGTGTGTGTGTGTGTGTGTGTGTGTG
>JACYFF010031954.1:62963951-62981271 GCA_017589665.1 Selenicereus undatus | reverse complement strand
TATATATATATATATGTATATATATATATATATGCACACACACGCACACGTACACATACATATTTGTGTTTTTGCGCGCGCTTATTTGTGTGTGTGTGTGTGTGTGGTTGGATTATGTGCGAAATATTTTTTGTGAGAAATGTGAGACAACCAAGTCTGGACTGTTTGATTAAACCAAGGGTGTTGATTTATTAGTCTTTTATTTTAATTTTTTAATTTGTTAATTTATTTTCTGTCCCAATTCTAAAGCTCCCTTATTTTTATTTTATGATTTTCTTGTTGAAATCTTAAGTCCTTTTTTTTCTTTTATTACCTTTTTTATTCATTTTATTCATTTGTATAATATATTATCTAGGATTCATTTATTTTTCTATGTGGTTGATTCCATGTAGTACATTCAAATGTCACTTCTAATAAAGTGATCTGATCTCTAATTGTGTTTATTATTATTGGTTAAACAGTATGAGGGAGAGTTAGAAGGTAGCTTAATCTAGTTTAGTTATTCTCTAAGTGGTTTCTATCTTATGATTCTAAGTGTTTGGTCAGAAGATCTTAGAACGTCCCACACTTGTTCTTGTGAATAGTATCTAAGCCTAGGCATATTAAAACTTTGTCCAAGTGGGTAATCTCCTTATCTGGTTATTTTGGAGTTTGATTGTAATTTGTTTTTATGAGAACTGATGTTCTGAGTAGATCATGAGTATGTAGATTATGGGTAAGTAGATTAGAGGTAGGTGATGGGTAGATCAAGGGTCGGTTTAAAGGGTAAGTGGTTGGTAGATCAATGGCAAAGCTCTGTTACCATTATAACAAGGGGCCTGGTAACTTTTTGTAGAAAAAAGTTTAAAACTCTTTATTGAGATGACATTAATGAATGAAAAATAGATAAAACAGTTTCAATGGTGTGGAAATGGCACTCCCAAAGTAATAATTTAAACTCTCATTAGAAAGCGTGAGAAATTTATACCTTCTTTTCTCAGTATTTTTCCTTGAGATTTTTCGTTCTTTAATCTGCCGCCACACCCTTCCTCTCCACGGGTCTTACTTGGACTTACTTCGATCTATAAACTATATCTCTCCTCCACAAACTTTGAAGAATAAAGATATAAACTCAAACTTTTTTGGAAGATAGTTCTTTTATTACTTTGTTTCCCAAGAAAACAGGAAGTTTATAACATATTTGTAAAAAAATTGCTATTGGGTGAGTTATTCCTTGCCCAAATGCTTCTGTTCTCTCTTGTAGAGTTTACATCCTTTTATAGAGCCTATAAAGGTAAAAAGTGATGCTTACATAATGCTTACATCATGTTCAGCTGGAGTAGTATAATTATTGGTCTAGAGATAAGGTAGTGCAACAACTATTCAAAAGTTACAATAATTCAAATTACTTAAGATAAGGGTGAGAGTGTCAGCAAGATCTCAGCCTTGCATCTGGCTCGTTGATGGAAAAATCTTGGTTGTTCTTAATTGTGCTTGTTTTTCTTCTTCTTTTTTGAATAGTTCAGCAAATTTATTCTTAACAGCTATAAATCCTCGAAAGTTTTCTAGCTTGAGTTTGAAAAAAAAATTTAATAGTTCATCATCACAGTTTCCTTCTTGCATTCCTTTTTTAGTTACTATGACGTAGCTAGTTTCTCTATATAGACATTTGAGTCTAGAAGCATATAGTCTGTCACCTTGGCATTTGATAGCAAAGACTCCACATGTTCTTCTATAATTGATCCATGATTTATTGAATCTAAATCGTACAACCTTCCTTTTAGCTTCAATATTTAGTTCAAAATGTTTAAAGACATATCCCACTTGATCATACTAATCTCACAATATAAAATGCTAATATCCTTATCCTTTTTCGGTGGGATGTTATGGAATTTAACAAAAATAGGTCCGTGTTTGAAAGATCTAAGGACTTGAATTATTTCAGTTGGAAATTCAGACAGTTCAATTAATTTTGAATCTAGATAAACAAGATCAAGGTATCCAAATTCATAGAATTGGTAGATCATTTCTGGATTTGCGCCTGTGTAGGCAGTGAGTCTGGCAAATAGTGATTTTCCTCCACTATAAAAGATTTACGCTACTACATGGAGTTTCCAGTAAACTAATTGAGTTGATTTGTGATACCCTGCAATGAAATAGGTCACAAATATCAAAACGAAAAACTTTTTAGTTTGAATAGTTGGATTTGTAGTTCGTTTTACTGGTAGTTTTGCCTTTAGTTCTAGCATTTCATATTCCTTTTTGAGAAATGGAGTGCTCGAACTTGGCTCTGCAGTTTTGATAGTTGGCGAAGTTTGTGGTTTCACTAGGCTAGCATTGACATAGTTGATATAGTTGAAGAAGGTGATTTTAGAGAGCTAATTGACTTTAGCATCTCTGCTATCACAATTCTTCGTTGTTCTGTATCTTTCTTCATATATCTGATAATGTTGTCAGTTCCTGTAGAGAGCTCATCGATTTTAGTTCTGATATTATCAACTATTGTTTTAAGTCCTATCTCGAGTTGTTCTAGCTCTGCTAAAATAGTTTCTAGATATTCTTTGATGTCGATAACAATATCTTCAAGTTCTTTAGGCTTGTCTGGAGTCGTCATGGTTGAGATACTCTTATTCTCTTGTTAGATAATCTATAAATATATATATATACATATATATATATATATATATTATTTCTTTTAATATACTCATAAACAGCATTAAACTGGGATAAGAAAGTTTGTGACCCATGAAGTTTGCGCATATGAGGGCCATTATCTAAGACTCGTTTGACTAATGTGGTTGATGCTTTATTATCAGTTAGTAGCTTGAAAGGTTTAGGTAGAAGAAACAATCTCCATGTTTTGATTCCTTTTATTATAGCTAAAAAGAATTTTCTATAGTGTTATAGTTTTCTTCAGTTTTGGAAAAGGTACCACTATGGTGTCCACATACTTCACTAAGATCAATTCTAAGTATTGCTAACCAAACTTTGTAAGAACCATCAATTTGCATATTAAATTGTCTTCTAGTTCTGGTAATCTTAACTGGGCAAATTTCTACATTTCTCTTTAAGATTTTTCATAATTTGCGTATGGTAATCGCTCCACCTTTGGTATTATTTTTTTCTTAGTAGGATTTGTAAATCTTTGTTTTACTTTGTTGAGTCGAGAATATAGGAGCTAGCATAGTTTAATAACCCGAAAAACATTGTATTTGTTTTTTAGTTCTTAATTCATCAGGGTATTCTATCATTTTTCTTGAAATATGATTTTGCAATGAGATAACATTTGATCCTAATTCAAATCCTAAAAATTCAATTTTTTTCTCGTTCTATTGTGGCCTTCTTTTTACTAAGACATACTCCTTCTTTTATAGCAAACTGTACAAACATTTTTAGGTGTTCTCTATGTCTTTCTAGAGTTTTAGAACTAATCAAGATGTTATCAACATAAACAACTAGAAATGAGTTAAGATGTTTAAATGCATCGTCCATTCTTCTTTGAAATATTATAGATGCATTTTTTTTAATCCAAATGGCATTATAATCCATTCACTGAACCTTGACAAGTACAAAAGCCTATATATTTGATACTTTCTTCTTCCATCTTTATTTGCCAAAATCCTAATTTACTATCAAATTTTGAAAAACATTTTCTATTTTTTTACAAGATTGATTAAACTTCTTTGTTAGGTAAGAAATAATTGTCTGCTTTTGTGAATTGGCTAAGTTCTTGCAATTAATAACCATTCTTGCTTTATTTCTTCGTTTTTTGCTTCATTCATAACCATAAAAGGTTGGTGATAAGTAACTACCTTTTGCAGGCCGTATTAGTCTTTTTTCTAATAATTTTTTAATCTGTGTACAAAATTCTTTTACATTTTCTAGGGTATAAAGCATAGGTTTTTCTTTAATATATATTTCTTGTGTTAATTCCATTTTTGCTCTTGCATGTTTATGTTTCCAACATTGTAAAGGATTCTCAGAGTAGATTTGTTTCCTTAGTTATTACATTAACCCGAAAGCTGGATTTGCATTTGTGTGGAGAGTGCGACTTGTTCATATCCTTATCCACCACGCTCGTGTAGCTATTTTAGGGTGGGAATATTTAGTGTGTGACCACATTTGGTGATAAGGCAGACTGTGTATGGAGTCTTAGTGAATTTAGCAAATTATTTGTGGAATTCACTTCCTAATAAAACATTATATCTGACATTGTACTATAATACTAAATGAATATTTAGAATTTTTTCCTACTATCAAAAACCAAGAAAACCCCCAAAGGTAACATCTCCAATAAAAAGAAAAATATACCAAACCCTTGTCAAACACAAGTTATTACTTGTCATAAATGTCGTCAAGCATAACATAAAGCCAACAAATGTCCTTTAAACGAACAAATTATGCAACTTAAAGATCAAAAAAATTCAAAAAATGATTCATTCGCCTTTAATTCATGACGATTTTGAGGAAGCCCTTTGTGAAATTCAAACATTTGATTTCAACCAATCTAACTCTTCATATGAAGAAGTTACTCTTTATCCTAACAATTGTAATGTTATCACAAAAGATCAATCTCAATAAGAACTCCTCTTTGACATCATTGAAAATATTGAATAAAAGAAATCAGAATTCAATGCTTTCATAAGCCTAAAACCTTATTACTCAAAGATAAAGTTACCAGATCAAGAATACAACTTTTTAGCCTAAAACAAGTAATAGAAACCTATAAAGGATAAAGATCAAATCTCCCAAAACCTGTAACTGTCAAAGAATTAAAATAAGAAGTCAATCAACTCCAAGCCAAAGTTAAGAGTTCAGAAATCAAATTAAAACTCAAAATCTCCTTGGGAAACAAATTGAATCCTTATTTCTCAACTTCAAGACCTTGAAGATCGAGCTGCTTCACTCGAATCTTCAAAAGCTCCTAATCAATCCTTACATTCTTCTCCTAAATAGTCCTGATGATGGAAATCATAAAGCATTCCTTTTAGCTATTAATCGTATTGATTGTCCAAAACGGTATGTTTTTGTTACTATCATAGTTGAAGATTTCAAGCTTCATTCTGTTGCTCTATTAGACAGCAATGCTTATGTGAACTATATTCAAGAAGGTTTGATCCCTTCAAACTATTTTGAAAAAAAAAACTAAAGAAAAGATGACTAGTGCTACTGTATCTAAACTTCAAATTAATTACAAGCATTTGGATGCTTATATTTGCAAAATGAAAATTGTTCCAAAAATATTTTTACCCTAGTCAAAAATCTCAAACAACAAGTTATTCTTGAAACACCTTTTCTGACCCAAATTTATCCTTTTATTGTTGATTTGAAAGGAGTTTATTCAAATATTCTTAGAAAAGAAATTAGATTGAATTTGCATCTCCGATTAAGAATAAAGATATTACATTTCTTCAAAAAGCTTCAATCTCAAAAGTCATGTCTGCTAAAGAAAAACAAATAGCTTTTCTTCAAACATAAATTATTCACGCTGGTATTGAAGAACAATTTGTTATACCAAAAATTCAAAAAAAATCGAAAATAAAGAAATTATTTGAAGATTATGTATGTGCTGATATTCCAAATGCATTTTGGGATAGAAAGTAACATATGGTTGAATTACCACATGAAAATGATTTGATGAAAGAATTATTCCAATAAAATCACACGCTATTCAAATTAATAAAAAGCTTTTAGAGTTTTGTAAAAAACAGATTCAATCTTTATTAAACAAAAGGCTTTTTAGGCCCTCTAAATCTCCTTGAAATTGTGCAACCTGCTATGTGTAAAATCAAGTAGAAAAGGAAAGTGGTGTTCCTAGATTAGTCATAAATTATAAACTACTCAACAAAGTTCTTCAATGGATAAGATATCCAATTCCCAACAAAAAAGATTTATTAGGAAAATTATATGATCCAAAAACATTTTCAAAATTTGACATGAAATCCAGTTTTTGGCAAATTCAAATTGTTGAAAAAGATAGATATAAAACTATAATCACAATCCCATTTAGATACTACGAAGGGAATATGATGCCATTCAGACTCAAGTAACGCTCCTTCCAAATTTCAACATATTATGAATGATATACTCACTAATTATTCTAAAATTTCAATAGTTTACATCGATGATATTCTTATTTATTCAAAAAATTTAGACCAACATTTTAAGCATCTAAGAACATTTTTCAATGTCATTAAAAGAAATGGTTTACTATTTCTACTCCAAAAATGAAATTATTTCAAACCAAAATTTCGGTTTTTAGGCCATGACATTCTTAATAGTACTATTAAACCTATTCGACGGTCCATTGAATTTGCAGACAAATTCTCAAATGAAATCAAAGATAAAAATCAATTGCAAAGATTCCTTGACTGTCTTAATTATATTGCAAATTTTTCTGGAAACTTGCAAACTCTTATTTCAAAGACTTGAGAAAAATCCTCTTGTATGGTCTCAAGAGTATACTCAACTAGCCAAATACATCAAGAGTAAAGTCAAATCTCTCCCATGTCCTAACATACCAAATACACATGCATTCGTGATAGTTAAAACAAATGTGCCAAATAAAGGTTTTGAAGGAATTCTCAAACAACATCTTGACCCAAATCCTAAACAATTAGTAAGTTTCCATAGTGATGTATGGATTGGACCTTAAGTACATTATTCCACTATTAAAAAAAAATTTTATCCATCGTCTTATACATTATGGAATTTCAAGATAATTTATGTTACAAGAAATCCTTATTAAGAATTGATTGCAAAAGTGCCAAAAAAAAATTACAAAAAGATGTTCGAAAGCTTGTCTCAAAGAAAATTTTTGCTCACTGGCAAGTAATACTTTCAATCTTTTATTTTGATATTGAATTCGTTAATGGAGAGAAAAATTCTCTTCCTGACTTCTTCAATAGAGAGTTTCTTCAAGCAAAGTAACTTTATTTCAATTTTTTTACTCCAGATACCGTCTAATTCAAATCAACCCCCATTCACAACCCAAACCATCTTAAAGGCATTTAAGAAACTCTTCTATTTTACCTCAGAGATCATGATAATGAACTCTATATCACTGCTTTCGAAGGACCTCGCTAAAATGAATATACCATTTTTACACACTACAGTCAATGGCTCTCTAGTTCATGGACTTCTTTTTATGCATATTTAAATATATTGAAGTTTTGCATATCACTTTTGCAAGAACCCTATGATCATCCCGTACTCATTGTGGTGCTGACTAGTCATATTCAAACCATTCGTTTTCATGGACAGTATATCACATATTATTGGCAACCCCTTGATTAAGGGATCATTCAGTTTATTCAACGCGCTATTCTCGATGCACAGATCTGCCCAACTGATGATCATTGGTTCTTTTACTCCAGAAAATTGCCCCAATATAGTTCTATAGAGGATCACACTCCACTACCACTAACTTGCATTCAAGACCACACTTTGCAGCATATCACACGCATATTCATAGCACTATGACCAGTAAGGGGACAGAATGCAGCAATGCCCCCTAATTTCCAAATACTTAAGGATACAACAACAGAAAAATCAAGTAGTAGCAGTAAGATTTTAACAAGCCTGTCAGTCGTCAATCATTCAAAAGTAGCAACCTACAACTGTTCAAGATCAGTCCACTATTTAAGATGCTTCAATAATTGTATCTTTTTACTGTTCAGTCAAAAATAATATCATTTTACTAATCTAATAATTATCTTTTACTGTTCACTTTATTTTTGGGGCCTATATAAAGGCTCCAAAGTTGCATCAAAAAGGCATAACTCATCTGCACATTTTCCATGTATCATTTTGCTTTCTTACTTTCCTCCTTATCCTCTATTATTCTTTCTTCTCCTACCTCGTTCTAAGATATCATCCGCAAAATTTAATAATAGTAAATTTTATTCAATCAATTCACTATGCAATTTTACTATGCATGTTTTCATTCGCAAATTCGTTCTAACACTACTACGGAAGTTACTATTCACGTGCTTTTACTATTCATGTTGCATTTATTTTTGAAGACACAATTGATTGGTACTATTCATATTTGTAAAAATTATTTATGTTTTAATTATTTCAATAATCATTTGTTAATCAAACTTTACTCTTAGTTAGACAAACTTTGCTATTAACTTCAAAATTAAAAATTATACTCAGTCATGCTCTCAACTGGTATTAGAGCTAAGTGTCTACTCAAGTGTTAATTATGTGTCTAGTTTAACCTTACCATCATATATCTAGGCTAAATCCCTAAGATTAGTCGAAGGATTAATCAGTTAGCATGAAGAATATTAATTAACCCTTAATGACATATAAATATCCCCATTAAAGACTTAGATAAGTTGATCATTTAGCATGGAAGTTACATTGGTCAGCAACGTTGATTAGCCTCTCTAAGTCCTTAGGGCCCCCTGCTAAGTTCGTTGGTCAAGCTGGTGATTGATGGTCCCAACAGTATAGGGTTGGAATGGAGGTGGTCCTGGTGTGATCCCGCACTACATTGTTAGATGATTAGCGCGTATTTGCCTGCAATAAGCATATTTATGTGTCATTTTGTGTTGATTAATTTTGTTAGTTTAATTGATTATCTTGATACTAATCATCTTACCATTATGGTAGCATCATTAAGAAGGCTTTTATCCAGATCAATATCATCATCATCATCTTCTTAATCGTCTACCTTACCTTTATATACAAGCATAGTGCATAGTCAAGAAGTACATTCATTAGGGAAATATTCCAAATGGACTATCCCATCGCAACCCATTGAATCAATTTATTTTGTTGGACCTTTAAGCTTTAAAACTGCTTTTTCAATCAAAATTCATGAAGAAACTATTAGTTTAAATGATCAATGCAATCAATAAATAACTTCAAAAGGGCTTTAGATATATTCATTTCGGATTTGTTCAAGTGGTTGTTAAACCTTTCCCTAAATTAGGAATTGATACACCCATCTTCCTAGCTTTAAGGGACAATAGATTAAAAACCTACGAAGATTCACACCTTGCAATGGTTCAATCAAATGTTTTTAATGGTCCAATCTATTTCAATTGTTGTCCATATTATTCAGCGGATCTTACCGATCCTCGGATTCTTCAAACTTTGATTCTTGATGTGCATTTAATGATTGATAAATTCAAAGAACTTTTAAAAAATTTTGCAGTTACCTATCGAGTTTATTTTAGAATACTCTCTTTCCAATTAAATCCAACACTTAGTATTATTCCTCCTAGAAAAAAAAAGAAACAGTACTTATTCAAGTTTGTTTAGTATTATTCCTAATAGAAAAAAAGAAACAGTACTTATTCAAGTTTCTGTTGAAGAATCAACCACTATACCTCAGGAACTCATTATCCCAAATCCTGGACCTCCTAAGAATATTGCAATTAGGAAAATCACTCACATCTCAGATACCCCTAACAGAAGGCCTTTACTTCGATTTAGTTCATTTCGTGAGCCTTCTCAACCAAGTACTATTCCAGACTTTCAGTCAACCAAATCCTCTATCTCGTCTACACAATCGATAAATAGAGATCCTCATATTAGTGGAATAATTGATAGAACACCTCTACCTGAAACTATATACAACGATATTCAATCCGATGAATGCTCCACGTCAGCTACCTTTTCTCAAATGAGAACCCCATCAAAATTAAATGACGTTACAAAAGTTCCATTTGAAATCAATAGATTTTATCTCAATAAAGAATTTTACTAGGACTATAACTAGCCCTATAGAAAGTGGTCCTTTTCCTATTTTTCTAAAAATATGCAACAATTACTCAAAACTATTTAGTACAATCAATTAGCAAAATCAAAGAAAATATACCCTTCTTTGATTGACTAAATACAAATTTGCCAAAACACCGAATTTCTATTCCTAACTATCATCCATCAATTTGTTCCATAGAATGACAAGCAAAGTTATGACACAATCCCATTACAAAGCAATCCACTCTCTCTCTACATCATCTACTGCACACCATATTTGTTCCTATATCCAAAGATGACTGCATTATTGGTAATCCTTTCAAAAAAACCCTAGGAGGGGGATAGGGACAAAGATTCCCCAGAAACTCAAGAAAATTCTTGATGAAACACGCAAAATCATTGAACAAAATAATTATTCTAATCAAATGTTACATACTGTGGCTACCCAACTAGATTCCATAATAACTCAATCAAGAGAAAACTCTAACAATTATCCACTCGAATCTTCCAAAGTTAAGAAAATTCCTCAGAACAATTCTCCACCTTTATTCAATCCTTTTAGCATACCCATTAACGAAATTCCTGCTAATCGTACAGCAAGCTTAGAAAGCAACAATAAGAAAGAAATCAAATTATTTCGAAAAATTTTCCACGCTCTTAAAAAATTAGAAAAACCCACATTACCAAAACAAACACTTTGTATTTATAAACCATTTTACAACAATGAACCAATGAACCTAAAAACTCAAATTTAAAATCTAGTTCCTCAAATAAATCAAATCTTATTCAAATTATCAAAGTCATTCCTAAAAATTCCGAAACTAAAAGATCCATTTATCATGAGAAGAAATTTTAAAATATCCGATTTAGATCCTGAGAAATCAAATTCGAAACTAAAAATATCGAGGAAAATAACGTGCGTTAAATATGGAAAAACTATGCATATGGCCAATAAAAAGCAAAAAAATAGGAATAAATAGTCCTAAATCTCAAGAAAAAATATTCAAAGTTACCTCTACTCAATCAAAGCACCTATACTTCTCTCAAAATCAAGAAAGTATAAACCAAAGAAAATCGAATTCTAACTACAAATCCATGTCAATCTTTGATCAAATTAATTTCAAAAAATGGTATATTTATATCACTTTGAAAATTCAAGATCATTTCGAGATAAAAACAACAACATCCCTTGACAGTGGTGCTGACCAAAACTGCATTAAAAAAGAATTAACTCCATCCCAATATTATGAAACGACAACAGAGCCACTTCTCAGTGTTAATTAAACTCCACTGTAAATTAAATACAAATTAAAGAATGCTTGTATTTGTTATAAAGAATATTGTTTCAAAAATACATTTATTCTAGCAAAAATAAACAACAAGAAGCTATCATTAGCAATCCTTTTATTACCCAAATTTATCCTTCCAAGATAGATCAAAACGGTATTCATACCACTATTATGGGACATACTATATCCTTCAAATCCATCATCCCAAAAGGTTCAACTCTTTCTAAGTAAGTTAGTATGATTAGAGTCCATGAGAAACACAACTTAAAACAAGAAAGAATTCAAATAATAACAAGACTCGATTTGATACAAAAGGATAAAGAACCCATATTCAAATTATTAAAAGACATTGATGAAGGACTTCCAAGCTTACCTTAGAAAGCACATAAATATTATACCCCAAAATCAATAACTCTCTTTAAAATGGTACAAACTCCCTCCCTACAAGAGAGAACTCAAGAAATTTATATTTTATTAAACAAAGCTCATATGTTAATACAATTATAAAATTATTGGAACCAAAACCTTAAAATAACCAAAAAGGCATTAGTTCACTATGAATAAAATAGATATTAGGTATATTTTGTAATTATTCATATTATTCAATTTTGGTCATTCCACTTAATCTTTTCCTATACAAAAGCACATCCCAAATGTCACTCATATTATCCTTTCAAAATCAATTTTTATAGAACTTTTAACCATCCTAATTATATTCCTTTAGTTATAATTCTTCCTCTTGCATAAATTCATTTGCATACTCAAATAGAAATTTGCATTCAAAAGTCAAAATCTACACCCACCTTCATTCATAGGGCATGCATCAAATTAGGACAGTAGTGCCTTATTCAATTAAGCTAGAATCCTTATGTAAGGATTGAACTGGACCTCAATTGAACTATTTCATTATCACAAAAGCTATTTAGAATTTCAAAACCATAAAATTACTTTTACAAAGTAATATTCAAAATAAGATCTTTTGTCTCAGCTTTTATTACTCAACAATTTTCAAAGGATTTTACCCAACTCATTTTCTCACTAGTAGAATTCTTCAAAACAACCTCACTTCAATTTCTATATTTTATATGGAACCAAACCCTAGATAGAGGTAACCAAATTCAATCATATGTTCCCATCTTTCAGGACTTTGCTATCAAACCCAAGAGTCAAACTCAAACACAAACTCATCCTAAAGTCAAGATTCAAAATCAATATGAAACCTCAATGACTTTTCATATCTATCATACGTCCAAGTCGTAAAATCCACCACTCATATTCCTCAAAATCCTCAAGCTTCTCAATTACAAGTTTTGACAAAAATCCAATCTTAATCCTCCTGCTTTTTTCGAAATCAAAGTTTGAATTTATAATCTTCACTCATTTTTCTAAACCACAACCCATTCAAACTCTAAAACTTCAGACTTCAACCTTGTTCTTCAGCAAGAAAAGTCTCTTTCTTGAAGCAGATACACTTAAAAATCATAGATTTTATGAACTTATCTTCCTTGATTTCAAATTTGCTCGAATCAAGCATATTAAAGATGACAAAGGAAAAATTTCTGTATTCCAAATTTAGAATTCCCAAGATTTATTCATCCAAAGAATGTGGCTAGTCCTCCTTGGATACAAAAAGTTCTCAATCAATTTCTAACTTCAACATTTCAATTTCCGTGACTACAAAATGGCATGGTTTAGACTTTTCTACTATAAGAGCTTGGACCATTCCTGATTCATCTCCTTTGATAAAGGAGCCTAGGATTAATGTATTCAAAGTTGGTTCTTCGAATGGTGGTTATATTTTGGATTTAAATCATATTCATTACCTTCACCAACAATTCCAGGCTTTCAAGTTCTTATGAAATAGCCCAAATCATTCAAAGCGTTAAATGAAATTATACTATCAATCGAATTTGAAGTTCCTTGGATTCTCTGTTCGAATTTCAAATATCACAAACTTCATCCTAATGATCCTTACATCTCTATTGTCTACGAATTTAAATTCAAGTTCTGGGATAAATTCAATTTTATCCAGAGATGTTATCTTGATCAAGTTGATAGATATTTGAAGCACCATACAAAGCAGGTCATGGACCATCCCTCAACACCAGTGAAAAAAGATGGCAAGCGTCCTTCATCTTGCTCATCCAAAGGTTCAAAGTAGAAAGCTACATTCAAGAAATTCATGAAACGATTAGAGCAACAAAGCAATGCCGATAGCATTTCATCAACTGAATCCTACTCTAATCCAATGGGGCAACAATGTGCTTATGACCCATATGAAATTTAAGGCTCTGCAGACGATTTACCCAAGTAAGCAATTACAAATTCGACAACTAGTGTGCTGTAACATTTTTATAAGTCGGTTAGTCATCAACCCTTCAAAAATAGTCACCAAAAAATGTTCAATATCAACCCACAAATCAAGATGCTTCAATAATTTTATCTGTTTAAGTGTTAAACATAATATCCTTTTACTATTCCAATAATTATCTTTTACTGTTCATTCTACCTTTTGAGCCTATATAAAGGCTCCAAAGTTGTATCGGAAAGGGCGAACTCATCTGCACATTTTTCATGTAGCATATTGCTTTCTCGTTTTCCTGCTTATCCTCTTCTATCCTTTCTTTCCCTACCTTGTCATCATCTGCAGAATTCAAGAATAGTAAGTTTCACTCCATCAATTCACTATGTTATTTTACTGTGCATGTTTTCATTTACGAATTCATTCTGACATTACTATTCAAAGTTAATATTCCCATATTTTTACTATTCATGTGGCATTGATTTCTAAAGATACAATTGATTGATACTATTCACATTTGTAAAAAAATTATTTATGTTTTAATTATTTCAATAATCATTTATTAATCAAATTTTACTCTTAATTAAACAAACTTTGTGTAACGCCCCCAACCCCTAGGGCTAGGAGCTTTAACGACTTCTTATATCCTACTTAATTTCTGGGGCAAAACGAACAGAGTTTCGCCTGAAAACTGACCATTTCCCAGGGTAAAAGCTTTACAATCAATCCCTGCATTAAATAGAAGCATATAAAACTTTAAAATAAGCTCAACGGCTACATGCCGGAGTCCATAGCTCTACGGACCACTCACTCGGAGTACGCCAAAACCATAAAGTTCATAATAGAGAAGGAAATCAAATATACAACTCGACGGATCATACATACGGAGTACTGGAGTTTACATCCCAAAATGTAACTAACTTTAGCTAAAAAGACATCTGGCTAATAAGATGGTTGGCTCACATGGCCATACAAAGTGACTTATAAGCAATATGCATTACATGAACTGAAGTGCTTTATTTACATACATTTACAACTCTAGTGATATGTTATATTACATTATTAAGCACGTAAATCCACTTCTATAAGTACACATATATGACACCTTTTCAAGCAAGGGTAGACTCCAACTTGGCATAAGTGAATCAACTTTTACCTGCCACAATGAAAACATGGGAAAAAGGGGAAATGGTAATGGGATGAGCTACCACACGCTCAGTGAGTATTTCCCGACTCCTTAAAAACCAAAACTATTTGCAAGCAATAATGATAAGTAGTAGGCACACGTCATTTGCATATTACTATCAAATTAGGCAATTATAGTCCCCAAAATGGAATCATCATTATCCTTAAGCTTCATACTAGCCACTCAAGCTTGTTGCTAAGCCCTTGATAACCAAACTTCCCTAATAATCACGCATTTAGGCACATAAGCAAGTAAGCAACAAGGATAGAGTAAAAGTTCTCTAAAATACTCAAAATCAAAACGCGGTGACTCATGTTTTATTCAAAGAATATGCACATTTGAAAACTTATATACTTGATGTATTACAAGGATATAACCATACTTTATTTGAAACTTCATTCAAACTATACTTGGAATCTTGTTCGTAAAATATGCACAGGACATGCACTGGAAGCTTTCTTTCTTTTTCTTGAAAACACTTTACTTGGCCTCTTGAGAAGAGGCTCATATTCTTTAAAAAGAAATATCTTTCGTATTGGTCCTCTAATGACCCTTATAAGCTTTTCAAATCTTATTTGAGCTGGCCTCTTAATGGCCCTTAAAATCTTTCTTTTTCCTGAGATACTTAAAATGACGAAACGCCGACTTCTTTTCTTCCTTATTAGGAAAATACTCTGGGCATAAGATCATCATAATGTGCTAGTTCGGGTGAGATCTATTCTCAACCCCTAGTGAGGCTATCCTCACTCATAAGCTCTTACTCTGGGGATTGCAACGTAAATGGACCTACACCCTCGTCAGGGTCTTCTAGGGTCTCCCACTACTAGGACTTACTCCCTAGGCTAGGGATTCTCCTGTTCTAGCAGGTTCACTCCCACCTTACATATGCCCCTAAGTACATTATCTTAGCCAATTTAAAGCGTATGGCCATAGCGGCTAATAAGTTTGCTGTCTCTCACAGCGAAATCATTTATTATACAACTCACTCCTTTTTAAAGTTCTTTATGCCTTAAAAACTACATTCATATAGTTAAAAATAGGTCGTCGTTCGCTAATAGTTACAGCTACCTTTATTTTAAACCACGAAAAACATTCTTTTTCAAAACCCCACCCTCACACACATGATAAAGCTTAATGACATGGAAGAGGAGGGGTTCACACGTAACACATTCCAAACACTTCATAATTTAACTTGAAAACCTCTTAAAATATTACTGAATTTGCAAACTCGCAAATCGAAACTCATTTAAAACTTACAGTACTTAGCTAGCATACATTTCAATCTAAGTTTCATAATAGACATCTTCAGTTGTCACTTTTCAATTCGTTTCCATCCTTTTAAACACAAGAAGGGGGTATGAACAAACTAAAACCTTTGTAGAGCTTGTCGAGAGATACAAATTTAACCACTACTTCGGTTATTAAATAATTTTAATAGAATAAGAAAGTAGGGATCGATCCACGAGTAAAGATTGTTGTAAATTGCTAGCTTAATCCTAAACGATTTTATTAATCCAATTTATTAAATCAAAACTTAATAATTCTAAAATAATTATGATCTAATGAATAAAAATCTAGAAAAGTACCCAATGATGCCCCTAAATATTATGAATCATATTCTGGAAAAAAAATAGTAAAAAGATTACCTAAATAATTTAGAAAAATAAAAATAGAATAGTACTGAAATTCTAATTAAAAATAAAAGCAGCAAATAATAATCAGAAAATAAATATTAAAAATAACAAACATTAACCTAAACTAATATTATTCAAATTTATAAGCATATAACTCCAGAATAATCTCTGATTGATTTCAGGAAAATTAAATCAGTCAATTACTGCAGAATAATCAAGCAGAATATTAAATCTGAAATTGAAAATAAAATATTCTGTGTAAATATAAATACAAAAATAATCAAGAAAATTACCCTAATACTAGGAAACAATTTTCTAGACTTAAAAACACCAAATAATCGTGAATTAACAATTAAAATCGAAATTTTCAGAATTAAATACCTAAAAACCTGCACATACCGATTTCACAAAATAATTCTAAAAAATTATCAAATAATTTCCAAAAATTACGAAATTGAATACGAGAAGATTAGGACACTATATAAACCCTAGGAATTAATAAAAATCGAAAAATAACAAAAATAACTATTTTTAGTCTAAGTTCTAACAAACCGATAATTAAATGCCAAAACTGAATATAAATCAATCTAAACTTATAACCACTCTAAAAATCAAAATATAAACTATATAAAATTACCTAGACACTCCTAAAAGACTATAATTTTTGAGGGGGGGTCAATTGAAATTATATTGAAGCTAATAAAAATAGAACAAAAATTACCAAACAAACCAAATTAACTATAAGCAACAAATAATTATCAAAGTTGTCAAATTTATCAAGGATACTTAGTATAATCTTAATCCACCATGCAAATTAATATTTATCACTAACACACAAGTTAATTTCATTCATGAGTTAAACTGTAGAAGATATCCACCAGCGGTTCTTCCCCATTTTTCCTTAAATTTTAGTTTACTTAGGTCCAACCCTAATATAAACCCTACTAATTTGATAATCTTTACACCAGCGTACAAATTTAACCAAATTAGAGCATTAAGAATTAGAAAAACATCATTTAACACTTTGTAACCAATTTACCAGCAAATCGATTTAACAAAGATCTAAAGCGATTACCTAATTAAAAGAGATGGGTTTGAGCCATCCATGATTAATTAGGGTGATACCTAGGTCTAAAAGATGATAACTTTTATGTATTATAATCTTCTAAACTATCAATAGAAATTGTATTTAATCAACTAGCATGCATTCTAA
>JACYFF010031954.1:62952843-62963941 GCA_017589665.1 Selenicereus undatus | reverse complement strand
GTTTCAAAATAATTAATTTAGCATGGCTTCAAGAAGATTATACTAAGCACAAAGGAATTACTCACTCATATTAAAAATAAAATCACAAATTTCACCCAAATAATGCATGTTTAACAATCATCTAAACAACAAAAAAAATAAAAATAAAACAACCCTCCTAAGATGATGGTGCCGTGATGATGATCATGAGAAGGCTGTGTGGGATGTAGGAAGAAGAAGGTTGTGAAGAGTGTGGGTGAGGAGATTGCGATGATGATGATGGGAAAAAAAGGAGAACGTGAAGAAGGCTGGAGATGGAGGAGATGCGACTGCGTGAGGATGTTGATGGTTGAAGGTGGCGTGGCTTGAAGGGCGTTTTGATGGGGGAGATGATGATGATGATGGAGGTGAGGCGTGTATTAATAGGGTGGGGGTCTAGGGTTTTTGTTTAGGTTTTCTTCTCCTCTCTTCCTTAGATTTTTTCTTCCCCAAGACTTCTAGCTTCTCACCAACTCTTGAAACCCTAGCCCAATATAATAATTATGAAAATAATAATTCCCATAATTATTATTTTTGGACCGTCTTGTAGCCAAGTATATAAAACCCGAGCTTCTACGTCCTCTCTTCTCCTCTTTATTAAATTAACACTAACCCTGAAAAATATATAAAACAAATCAAATTAAACGAAATAATATATATAATACACTCAAAATAATTATAAAAATAATGCATGATTTTTGACTTAACAGCCTTAAACATTTTTGAACTCGTTACTAGTTTCCTTTTTAACTTCCTAATCCTATCGACTATTCAGTTGAGTTACTTAATGAGTAGTTCGACCATTTAGGACCTTTTTACACTTCAAACATCTTAACAAACTAATAGACAACTGTTAAATGTTCAAAACATTCACAATTATGAAAACAAGCCTTTAACGACCCTTTTTAAAGATGTCTAAGTTCAAAATCAATCACATAGCATCACTTAACATTTTTAAGGGGGAAAAGGTTCACAAGTAGCATATTCGTAACACTTCGTAGGAACAGTTTCAACAGAATCTACTTTAACATTTCATAAACCTCACAATCCACACGATTGTGGTTAATACCAAACCCAGGCTCCCTCCTCACACAGCACCGACCACAAACCTCGAGTCACTCATTAGTTTCACCTCAGACCATCCAACTACCAAGCTCAGTTCAACATCAAAACAATTCGATCGATTAATACACAAAACCAACATCCATAAGCATAGCGTTCATGTGCACCCCTCAAAACATAATTAAACTGATTGAGCAACGGTACTAACACACGTTTCTAGTTGCTTTACAAATTCCTCAAATCGCCCAGTTAGCAAATTGGGCGTCGATTCACATGCATGAACTCTAAATCAATACCAACACCATTTTCACTTAATTCAACCTTAAATATTCTAATTACTACTAATGCAATTTCAGAATCTCAAATAAACTACCTAAAATCATTAAATTCGTTTGAAATTACTATAATTTAGGAGGAGAGAAACACCCACCTAGACTCTAAGCTAAAGGCCCGATTGAGGGGTGTAACGAGTGATCTTGAAGCCGAGTTTGGTGGTGTTTGAATCTCGTTTCTCTCCCCATTTTGTTGCTGGTCTCCATTTGCCTAGAAGCATTCTACTCAGTCCTTCTATTGGTGATCATTGTTGCTCCTACCTTTGGATTCGCTGAGCTTCACTCCTTCTAAACTCGTTCTTTGGCCAAGCATGCAGAAATGGGGGGGGGGGGTTGAAGGTCAAACTGGAGGAGGGAGGTGGCTGTTTTGGTTGTGGTGTCCTCCCCTCCCCCTCTCGCTCTCACTCAGTCTCGTTCTTTCTCTCACTCTCTTTGTGTGTTGTCGGGGAACAACGCAACAGGGGGTAGCACCAGGTGCGACGGTGGCCGGCCACCTACCGCTGGCGTCCCTCGACCTCTACTAGCCCCTTCCTCTCTCTCCCTCTCTCAAATTTTAGGGCTCACCAGGGAGGAGAAGCCGAACCCCCCCCCCCCCCCGTCATGGTTCTTACTAAAGAAGGGGGGCTTCGCCCCCCTTTTTTTTGTTTCCCCTATATTTTTTTTGTTGTTGTTGTTGTATTGATGATTAGGCTCACTTAATAAACCCAGCTCGGTCCTGAATCATCTGTCCTTGCTAATCTTGATACTTCGCATCCTAAACCCAAATCGATAATGCAGCCTTTCGTCGATTAGTCATTCCTAGATATATATCGAGATTCAATACATTACGAAACTGATTATATGGTTGACGATCTAATCATACTCAGGTTCCTACTCGAATTAGTACCCAATAATAATCCTTACTAACACTTAGTAAAAATCATCGAAGAATTTTCAAAATTAATAATAACAATCATAATAACAACAATAATATTCTTTTTAATGAAATTATCGTTCACATAAGCACGCCGATAATAATTTAACTTATATAGTCAATAAAATACGATTTCATAGCGTAAAAAAAAAAAAAAGGCAAGACAGTAAGCTTGACATACAAATAAGGAACGGGTTTTTACACTTTGCTACTAATTTCAAAATTAAAAATAATACTCGGTATATATATGTATGTATGTACGTATATATATGTATATATGTATGTGCGTGTGTGTGTGTGTGTGTGTGTAATACCCCGAGTATAGCTTAAAAGGATTTGAAGTGACTACTTATATCACCAAATGTGCACCTTCCTTTTCGAGAAGCCCACCGTTAAGAACTTCACAATTAAACGTGCTTACTGTAGAGCAATCTTACGATGGTGTCTGCATGAGAAGTTCCTCGGGCCGCGCATGAGCGAGGATGAGGCACGGCAAAAAAGCTTGTGATGATTTGTGGGGCCAGTCGACAATCTTTGAAGTCATTCCTAGTAATTATCCCAACTCGGGAGGAGGCTAGGGCATTACAGATGGTATCAGAGCTGACCTTCAATCGTGAGCTGCGCTAGTGGATAGGATATCCTTAGGCAGTCACCTAGGTGGGCAAAGATACTAGGATGGATCGCCGGTCAAGAGGGCTTGTAAGTTGGTCGGTTAGTAAGGCACAACGAGGACATTGTGCGCTTCAAATGAAGGTGACTGTAACACCCCGAGTATGACTTAAAAGGATTTGAAGTGACTACTAATATCAGCAAAGGTGCACCTTCCTTTTTGAGAAGCCCACTATTAAGAACTCCACAGTTAAGCATGCTTGTAGTGGAGGAATTTTACGATGGGTGACCTCCTGGAAAGTTTCCTAGGCAGCATGTGAATAAGAACGAAGCACTGCGAAAAGATTTGTGGTGAGTTGTGGGGCCAGTCGATGATCCTTGAAGCCATTCCTGATAACTGTCCCGACCAGGGAGGGGGCTAAGGCGTTATAGTGTGTTTGTGTGTGTTGTGTGTGTGTGTGTGTTTGTGTGTGTTGTGTGTGTGTGTGTGTGTGTGTGTGTGTGTGTGTGTGTGTGTGTGTATAAGTATGTACATGTGTGTGTGTGTGTGTGTGTGTACATACATATATAAGTACATACATCATACATATACCAAGTATAATTTTTAATTTTAAAATAAATAGCAAAGTTTGTTTAACTAAGAGTGAAGTTTGATTAACAAATGATTATCGAAACAATTGAAACATAAATAATGTTTTACAAATATGAATAGTATCAATAAATTGTATCTTCAAAACTCAATGCAACACGAATAGTACAAACACGTGAACAATAGCTTTGAATAGTAACATCAAAATGAATTCGTGAATGAAAACATGCACAACAAAATTACATAGTGAATTGATTTAATAAAACTTATTTTTATTGAATTCTGCGGTTGATAACGAGGCAGGGGAAGAAAGTATATTAGAGGATAAGGAGAAAAGTAGGAAAGCAATATGGTACAAGGAAAATGTGCATATAAGTTCCTCCTTTCCAATACAACTTTGGAGCCTTTATATATGCCCAAAAGGTAAAGTGAACAATAAAAGATTATTATTAGAACAATAAAACGATATTATTTCTAACACTTGAATAGACAAAATTATTGAACCATCTTGAACTGTGGACTGATCTTCAATAGTTGTAGGTGGATATTTTTTAAGAGTTGACAACTGATAGGCTTGTTAAAATCTTATAGGCACTATTCAATTTTTCTATTGGTCATCCTTAAGTATTGAGAAATCAAGGGCGTTGCTGCATATTGTCCCCTTACTGGTCAAGTGTGGTCTTGAATGCAAGTTGGTGATAGTGGAGTGTGATAATCCGTAGAGTTATGCTGGGATGATTTTTTAGAGTAAAAGAACTGATGCTCATCAGCTGGGCAAATCTGCACATCGGGAATAACCGGTTGAATAAATTGAACGATACATTAATTAAGGAGTTGCCAATAATCTGTGATATACTACCCATGAAAACGAATGGTTTGAAATGACCAATCAGTACCACAATGAGTACGAGATGATCATAGAGTTCTTGCAAAAGTGATATGCAAAACTTAAGTATATTTAAATATGCATTAAAGAAAGTCCATGAACTCAAGAGCCATTGACCGTAGTGGATAAAGATGGTATATTCATTGTAGCAAGGTCCTTTAAAAGTAGTAATATAGAGTTCATCATCACGATCTTTAAGGTAAAATAGAAGAGTTTGTTGAATGGCTTTAAGGTAGCTTTTGTTGTGAAAGGGGGTTGACTTGAATGTAGGCGCCATCTAGAATAAAAAAAAAATTGAAGCAAGTCACTTTGTTTGCGAAAATTCTCTAGTGAGGAAATCAAGAAGGGAATTTTTCTTGCCATTAATGAATTCTATATCAAAATTGAAAAGTGAAAGTATTGCTTGCTAGTGAGCAAAAATTTGTTTTGATGCAGATTTTGAATATCCTTTTGAAAAACTTCATTCGCACTTTTACAACTGATTCTTAAAAAGAATTTCATGTGATATAAATCATCTTGAAATTTTGAAATAAATAAGACATGCAACAGTTAAAACTTCTGTTTTAATAGTGGGATAATGAACTTGAGGTCTGGTCCAGGCTCAACTATGGAACCTTACTAATTGTTCAGGATTTGGATCAAGATGTTGCTTAAGAATTCCTCCAAAACCTTTAATTGATGCATCTGTTTTAACTATCATGAATGCATACGAATTTGGTATACCAAGACATAGGGAGAGATTTGACTTTACTCTTAATGTATTTGACTATTTGAGTATGCTCTTACGACCATGCAGGAGGGTTTTTCTTAAGTCTTTGAAATAGTGGTTTGCAAAGTTCTCTAAGTTTAGGGGGGAAAATCAGCAATATAATTGAGACAATTAAGAAATTTTTGCAGTTAATTTGTATCTTTGATTTCATCTGAAAATTATCTGCACACTCAATAGACCGTTAAATGGGTTTAATAGTACCACTAAAAAAGTCATGGCCTAAAAACCAAATTTTAGTTTGAAGTAATTTCATTTTTGGAGCAAAAACAGCTAAACCATTTCTTTTAATGACATTGAAAATGTTTTTAGATGCTTAAAATGTTAGTTTAATTTTTTTGGATAAATAAGAACATCAGTGATGTAAACTACTGAAAATTCAGAATAATCACTGAGTATACCATTCATAATATATTGAAGTTCAGAAGAAGTGTTCTTGAGTCCAAATGACATCATATTCCATTCATAGTGTCCAAATGGGACTGTGAATGCAGTTTTATATTTATCTTTTTCAGCAATTTAAATTTGCCAGCAACCATATTGTATGTCAAATTTTGAAAATATTTTTGCATCATATTATCTTCTAATAAATCTTTTTTGTTGGGAATCGGATATCTTATCCGTTGAAGAACTTTATTGAGTGGTTTATAATTTATGACTAATCTAGGAACACTACATTCCTTTTCCGCTTCATTATAGACATAGAAGACTGCAAAACTCCAAGAAGCTTTGGAGGGTCTAATAAGCCTTTTGTTTAACAAAGATTGACTATCTTTTTTTTACAAAACTCTAAAAGCTCGTTATTCATTTGAATTGGTCATGTTTTTGTTGGAATATTTCTTTCATCAAAATCCTTTTCATATAGTGATCTGCCATATGTTGCTTTCTATCTCAAAATGCATTTGGAATATCAGCACATACATAATCTTCAAATAATTTCTTGATTTTTAGGTGTAACAAGTTGTTATTCAATATTAGCTTGAGCAAATTTTGTTTGAAGGAAAACTATTTGTTTTTCTTTGGCAGTGATGACTTTCGAGATTGAAGCATTTTGAAGAAATATAATATTTTTATTTTTCATTGGAGATGCAAATTCGATTCTAATTTCTTTTCTAGGAATTTTTCAATAAATTGTTTTGGAATCGATAGTAAAAGGATAAATTTGAGTAAGAAGAGATGTTCATGGAGTAACTTATTATTTGAGATTTTTGAAACACTATTCATGTTGCAAATATAAGCATCTAAAAGTAGGGGTGAGCAAAAAAAATCAAACTTAAAAGCCGGTTAACCGAAACAAATTTTCTTAAATATTCGGTTTGGTTAACCGAATCGAATTTTTTTTTGGTTCACGGTTCGGTTTTAGTTCAGGGGGTGAAAAAGTTCGGTTAACCGTGGTTAACTGAACCGAACCAATTTTATTTTTTTTAAAAGGAAAATGACCAGTATTTAAGCTCTCGAGTCTCGGCGCCCCTAACCCAGTAACCCTAAATTCTCAGCATTTAGCCCTCGCCCCGCAGCCCTCAGGCGTTCCTACTTCCTTCCCACTCCCTAGTCTCTCTTTCACTCTCCTCTTGCTCATGGCGGCATCACCTCTGTCGCAGATCGTCGTTCTCCAATCGTCGATGGCCGATTTCTGCCTGAATCCCTCCATTTCCATCGTCGACGCTCCCTTGCACTGATTCAGTGGGTCTTTTCACCAGTCGACAATCGCAATCGATGGCTCGGTGTCCGGTGGTCGACCGTTCGCTCCCTGCCTGCAAGCCTCGACGGTTCAACTAAGAATAGAGGATTCATAGAAACCCCCCCCCAAAGGGTAAATTTAGGTGTATGGGGTTCGGTTAACCATAAACCGAATTGAAATTTCAGTTAACCAAACCGAAATTCCGGTTAACCAGATATTTCAGTTTGGTTTACGGTTCAGCTTTTTGTCAAACTAGATTTTTCGATTAACCGGTAATTTCAGGTCGGTTCACAGTTTACATTTTTCCCGAACCGAAAAAGCCGTATCCGGTTTTCGGTTAATCGAAAATTCGGTTAACTGGTCTTCAATTAACCGAAAATTCGATTAACCAACTTTGAGCACCCCTATCTAAAAGCTTGTAATTAATTTGAAGTTTAGATCCAGTAGCACTAGTCATTTTTTTAAAAAAAATATTTTGAACGAATCAAACCTTTTTGAATACAATTCATATTAATGCCGTTGTCTAATAGAGCAATGGAATGAAGTTTGAAATCTTTAACTATGATAGTAATAGAAACATACCATTTTAAAAAATCAATACGATTAATAACTGAAAGAAATGCTTCGTGATTTTGGTCATATGGGCTCAATTTAGGGAAAGAAGGTGAGGATTGATTGAGGGGTTTTGAAGATTCGAGTGAAGCAACTTCATTTTCAAGGTCTTGAAGTTGAGAAATAAGGATTGAATTTGTTTCCTCAAGGAGATTATGCGTTTTAATTTGATTTCTTAATTCTTTAACTTCAGCTTTGAGTTAATCAACTTCTTGTTTTAATTCTTTGACTATTACGAGTTTCGAAAAATTTGATCCTTGTCCTTCATAGGTTTCTATTACTTATTTTAGGCTAAAAGTTTGTATTCTTGACTCAGTAACTTTATCTTTGAGTAATAACGTTTTAAGCTTGTGCAGGCATTGAGTTTTGATTTCTGGTTTCTCAATTTTTTCAATGACATCGAAGAGGAGTTCTACCTAAGATTGATTTTTTTTTGTAATATTACAATTGTTAGGACAAATAGTACCTTGTTCATATGAACAGTTAGACAGGCAGGAATAAGATGTTTAAATTTCACAAAGGGCTTCATCAGAATCGTCATGAATTAAAAGGGAAAGAATTATTTCTTGAAGTTTTTTATCTTCAAGTTGCATAATTTTTTTCTTCAAAGGACATTTGTTGGCTTTCTGTCCTACTTGACGACATTTATAACAATCAATAACTTCTGTTTGAGAAGTGTTTGGTATATTTTTCTTTTTATTTGAGAGATTACCTGTAACACCTTGAGTGTGGCTTAAAATGATCGAAATGACTACTTATATCACCAAATATCTAACTCTACAGTTAAACGTGTTTGCTGGGGAACAATCTTAGGATTGGTGAGCTCCTGAGAAGTTTCTCAGGTAGTGTGTGAGCGAGGACGAAGCACACCAGAAAGACTTATGGTGATTTGTGAGGCTAGTCGACGATCCTTTAAGCTGTTATTGGTAACTATCTGCGACCCAGGAGAGGGTCGGAGCGTCACATTACCCTTTGTGGTTTTCTTGGGGGTTTGATAATAGGCATTTTTAATTTCATATTTTTTGGGATAATTTGTTGAAGATTGTTTAATAAGGTTTTTTTTCTTTTTGGATGAAGGAGCTTCAAATTTTGGATAACCAAAATGCTCATAAAATTATTCAAGTTTGTTTTGGAATAGTTTCTTTTTAGACTGATATTTATTTTGAATTCTTAGTTCAGTGCAAAGAGCTAATCCTTCTTTCTTAATAAAGCTAAACAAGTGACCATAAGTTAAATTATGCCATGGAATTATCCTTTAACCTTTGTCTTATCCTTTGAGAAAATAAAGCAGGTAATCCACAAATGAATTTTTCTTTCTAATAATTTTCATTAGCATCTTTTCTTTGTAAGACATAGTTAAGGAACGTATCTTTATACCATTCGCAATCGCATAGACTTGGGGATATAAGATTTTGAATTATTTCTAAATGAGAAGTGGTCAATTCTTTAGTATTTTCTATGAAGTACATGACTATGGTGTAAGTAAGATATTCAAATGCATCAGATTTATACACAATTATTGGCTTGACCTCATAAGTTTGTGGGTCTTGAACGGTTTCTATTGAACTTCGTAGTTGATGGTGTGAGATATACATTCTATCCTATTCGGTAAGGATATCATCCCACCAATTTTTTAATTAACCTGTAAAAAGCCAGAGGCAAGGAGTTTGGTGGCATTTTCCACATAGACTCACTTTGCAATATATGAAGTTGCACAAATACCTATTTCTTGAAGAGTATTGACAATTTCATATTCTAACTTTCCATCTATGCTCCACTCATAAATAGTGTTTCCTTCATAGCTGGATTCAATTAAGGATTTATTAGTTTTAAGTTGAAGACCTAGGGGGGAAGTGTAGGTTTAGAATAATATGGCTGACTTTGGTTTCTAATTTTCCATCTATTATTTTGCAAACCTAATTTATTAATTTAGGTTTCAATGAAATTAACTTCATTGGATTAAACGAGGTTTGAATTATCCGAGGTGCTAGATTCAAGATCTAAACTTTTAGGTTGATTACCGTATGATGGTTTATCAATATAACGTTTTTCTTTTGAATGAGAATTTTCAAAAGTATTTTGAATTTCTTACTTTGAAAAAGGACTAATGGTAGGACTAGATGAATGATGAGTAGAAATAGTTATTTCTTTAGGGATAAGATTTTGCCATAAATTTTGTTTTATGGCACAGATGAATTTATTATAATTAGGAATAGAAAGTTAATGTCTTGAAAGATAGTTATTTAGCCAATTGAAGAAAGTTACATTTTCTTTTATTTTGGCTAATTAATTGTAATAAATGGTTTTGAATAATTGTTGCGTATCTTTAGAAAAATAAGAAAAGAACGAGCTTCGGTATGTTTGATTATAATATTTATAAAACTCTTTATTAAGATAAACTCTATTAACTTGAAAGTTGATTTTGTTTTCCTCAAAAGGAATTTTTTCTTGAGAAGTTTGGTTGGTAGAAAAGATTGATTTAATAGGTTAAGAGAAATCATTTTGCTTGAAATAGTTTTCGTTTGATTACAAACTTTTATCATATATCACACTTGAATGTAAAAGAGAACTAGATGATGACAAGAAGGATGATGATGATGCTATGATTATAACATGATTAGTCTCAACATAATCAATTAAACTAAAGAAATTAATCAACATGAAATAGCACATAAATATTTTTTTGCAAACAAAGACTTCTAATCATCAAACAATGTACTGCGATACCACATTGGGACCATCTCCATTTCCAACCCTATATTGCCGGGACCACCAATCACCAGACTGACCAACGGACTTACCAGGATACCCTAAGGACTCACAGATGCTCACCAACGTTGTTGACTAACACAGCTTCCATGCTGACTGATCAACTTATCTAAGTCTTTAACGAGATTATTTATATGTAATTAAGTGTTAATTAATTTTTTTTAGGCAAATTATCAATCTTTCAACCAACCAATGGGATTTAGCCTAGATACATGATAGTAAGGTTAAACTAGACACTTAGTCAATACTTAAGTAGACACTTGACTCTGATACCAGCTTGAAACAAGACCGAGTATAATTTTTAATTTTGAAATTAATAGAAAAGTTTGTTCAATGAAGAGTAAATTTCGATTAACAAATGATTATCGAAATAAATAAAACATATACAATCTTTGACTATTATGAATAGTATTGATAAAATGTATCTACAAAAATCAAGGCAACACGAACAGCAAAAACATGTGAATAGTAACTTTGAATAGTAACATCACAATGAATTTGTGAATGAAACCATGAACAGTAAAATTGCACAGTAAATTAATTGAATAAAACTTACTATAATTGAATTACGCGCATGATATCTTACAGCGACGCACAAAAACAAAGGATAGCAGAGGACAAGGAGGAAAATGGGAAAACAAAATAATACAAGGAAAATGTGCATATGAGTGTTGCCTTTCCGATGAAAATTTAGAGCCTTTATATATACACATACATACATACATACATACATACATATATATATAAATATATATATATATATATATATATATATATATATATCTCTCTCTCTCTGTGTGTGTGTGTGTGTGTCTATATATATACATACATATACATACATATATATATATATATATATAT
>JACYFF010031954.1:62923386-62942843 GCA_017589665.1 Selenicereus undatus | reverse complement strand
ATATATATATATATACATATATATATATATATATATGTTATTCGGGACAAAATTATAATGCTTTCAAGTTAACTCCTCACTCCCGGAGTTGCCCGCTAGTTGACAGGATGATGGTGGCGCGGAGTTGTTGCTCTCTCCTGTGGTCTGCCTTGCCGGCTAATGCCATTACTTCGCCCTCCAGTCGAATTGTTGCCACCTTTCGAAACCAGTTTGCTCCTTTGAAGTTCTCCTCTCTTATTCAATCGCGCTTTTTTGGTCTCCAAGTTTCTCATGGATTCAGAGTCTCTCCCCTTTTCTGCGCCGGTACTTCATTTCCTATTTTTATTTTTATGTTTTTTTTTTTAAAATGTTGGTTTCTCAGTTTTCTCTCCTTGTTTACGAATATTTTGGGTGTTTTGAAGTTGCTGTCGATTTTTGCTGGCGGAAATTTGGTAGCTAGGTGTGTGGTCTATTCATCCCTGTGTTGAGGGGTTTGGGGGCAGAAATGTGAGTTTGAATTCTGGGGTTCAACACGATCAGACTTCACCAGGTTAATAGCTCATATCCGCTTATTTTATTGTTCTGTGGACAAGACAACGTGATGAAGTTGTAAGGATTGGACTTCTTCGTTTTGTATGCTGTATGTTGGAGAAAAATGGGGTTATTCTATGTGAACTGAGAGTTTTCTTAAAATGGTATGACAGTTAAATAGAGAAGTTATGTTATCTTGAAGATTTTCTGTTATCATTTCTTTGGTTCATTACCTCATGGGCTCAAAACAAAATCGATTTTCTGTGATTTGTGTCCTGCTTGTGTCCAAGATTGGACATAGTATTGGTTGCCTTGTGGCCTGCTTGTGGTTCCTTTTTCTGTCACAAGAAAGGTCGCTCCAGTGCATTCATGAAGAATGGGGTATAGAAAGAAAGAATCCTGAATGTTCATAGGGAGAGGCTCAATTCTCCAATTCCCAGCTTTGCCAGCTCTGTCACTTTTTTGGAAGTAATGTATCCAAAGCAGACCCCTTAATAAAGCAGGGAATGAGAATGAACTGTTGGAAATATTGGACAACAATCCCAGCAACAGAGGAAAGATATTACCTGAATTAATCGCGATACGACACCAGCAGGTCTAGGATGAAAAACACCAAAATACTCACCATCACGGGATGGTCTGTACCACTGCTCTGAAAGTGATTTCGCCTAAGCAAAGGTGCAAACTCTCCGGCGGTAGTCGCTCCCCAGGATTATACGGTTCTGGCCAATCTTGTGCATTCTTAATTAGCCAGATGGAGTTAAAGTGATATTGCCAAACCAGAAATTCATAAGCAGAGAAGTATAGAAGGAGAAGAATTTTCTGTGTGTGTAATCTGAAAAAGTTGGCAACCTCTTTTATAAAACGAATTTGCAGCAGCTAGAATACTTTGGGAAAACAAGCAGCTTGGAGAAGAGAATACTCAAATTTGGGAAGGAAAAGTCAGTCGCATAAGCAAGCAAAGCTTCGTAAATGACATCGCAAGTCCAAGCTAGCTGTTAGAACAATTTTCTAGACATTAATTGCAATCAGTAGTAAAAATTAGAAAACCCAACCCCAACCCCACACTCACACAAGCTTGGCCGGGCTAGCGGCGTGCATGCGTGTTTGGCTTTCTTATTCAAAGAAGTGGAGAGAGCTAACATACACCACTTCCCACTTTAATCTTTCCACATGGGACACTCTCTCTCTCTCTCTCTCTCACTCTTTACAAAACAATACCTCTTTTCCATGGGCTCAGAGCTACCAAACTTTAAGACTTTTTCAACATGAACGCCTTAGGTTTGTCTGATGTCGGTTATGTCAGCATATTTAGGCCCCGTTAGTAACCTTATGAGATGTGGGCTTTGCTGGAAAGAATTTGATACATGTATCCAAGTGTTTAGCATGTTTTTTCTTGTTTTGCCTAAACTAAAGTGATTAGTGTCTCCAACTGATGTTGTTTTGTTGAGTTTCTGGCTGCAAGACCTGAGGTGGAATGAAGAGCCTGTGTAATGTAGGCAAGCTCTTCCTTTTTAAGCTTGACTGAGGATAAAGAAATCCCAAAGGCTTGGGTTGACATAGAGTTAGCCCATTAGATTAAGGCATTAAAAAGAAGACTGGAAGTTGCAATGACAACGCTTTAAAGGATTTCACAAGAGGGTTTCTTTTTTTTTTTTTAAATTTAAAATATCTATGTCAATGGAAGTATAGTCTTGACTCGTTAAGGATTGCAGATGAGGTTTTTTCTTTCTTTCTTTTTTTTTAAAAAAGTATTTAGTTGTTTAAGCTGTTTGTAATTTACTTATTTGATGGGTGCCTCTGCAAATCCATTAATGCTTGAAGGATTTTCAAGACATTATGGCAAAAGAAGCTTGTACAATGCTGTATGCCTAGAGATGTTATGGTAAACTTCATTGGTTAGAATTCGTACGGCTGCTTCATTGGCTAGTCTAATTCTGTGGTTGCTTAGTTTATCCTACTGATGGTCATTGCGCAGAAAATGATCTGGGAGTCTTATTATTGGAGAAGTTTTCTGTACATGAGACTTGAGAGTACACATTTTTCTATGAAAGAAAGCAAAAGACCATGAAACTCGATTGACTTCACTCTGCAATATCATACCATAATAATCCAAATCTGAGTGCTGTGTTTTTAATTGAGAGCTGTACGAAATGCTGAATTATGTTGGTGAAAGGCGTGTGCATTTTCAAAATAACTGCAAGCAGTTTGGCCCTATCTATGCATTGATTCTATTTCCAGATAGATTAACTGAAGCATCTGCCGTTATGGAAGACTACAGTTCTTGTTTAGAAATGATAAAAGACTACCAGATTGCAGGAATCTTTTTAACTTCTTTTTGTTTTCTTTGAGAATAACTTTCTTGGTCTATGTGGGTTTTCTTTATCATTGGATTTATTGTGCTTCAGCTACTGAAGAGATTATGGAGACAACTCTTGAAGAGAGTGATTTTGTTGACATTGGCTATATATCTGACGTACATGGGCTTCAAGGAGAGATTCGTGTAAAGCACAACACTGATTTCCCTGACTTGCGGTTTGGAAAGGTGGGAATCCTAGTAGTGTGGGAATTACCATATCTTATTACTAATCTCCTTCTTATAAAAGTTTGCCTTTCTTCTTAGCCTGGAAAAAGATGGTTGCGGCTACAATTTTCTGGACAAGAAAGAGTTCTTGAAGTTGAGCTTGTGGCAGGAAGACGCCATCCTGGGAATAAGAGTTGGATAGTAAAATTGAGCGGCTTTGACAGCGTAGACCAGGTTTAAGAGAAAGGCGTTTCTCTTTGTTTGCATTTCTTATTACTTTTATGAATGTTGTCTTTTCTGTGGAATGATTGCTTTCCTATGTTAAATCGGTGATAGCCTATAGTCTGTATGCCAACTTGCTATTTCTAGTTCTTTTTGTCATTTTGTGGTGACGATCTCAATCGACAATTTCAGCCTTAGCAGTAGAATTATTTTTCTAAGTTTGGCTATTTTTGTTGTTCATTGTCCAGTCTGTCACTAGATGTGCTTCATTTTCTTCATAAAGCAATGAGGCGACCTTCACAACCTTACTTCTTCAGCCATGTTGGAAGGAATATAAGACATTGGCAAGTTTGTGCAAAATTTATGTTTAGGATATCCTCCAAGTCCTAACTATAATAAGGCCTTTTCATTTTTTCTTTGATTACACATTGTTGTTCCATCATAGTCTATGGCCAACTATGGATTTTAATTTGGACTGGTGGCAGTATATTTTAATGCATGCTTCATCTATTTTGCTGACTGTCAGTTATTGTGATTACTGTGCCATTTGTGGTATTTGCCTATGTATATGAGCATATGTAAGCTTACAAATTACAGCCCAACTTAATCAATATGCATATCTCTTCTTTCTATGATGTGTCAATTTTAGAACATAGGCCCTTTTCTGTTCTATTGGCATGCCATCACAAAAGCTTAACAAGTATTTAGCACATCCCAGAAATCACAATCAAGTGTGCATCCCATCAAAACAGGAGTGGAGCGATCCAGAAGTGCACAGCCTTACTGTTGACAAGAGTGGGTATTTTTGAGAGAACTACACAAGGTGTTTTTTTTTTGGCGGGGGGGGGGGGGGTTCCTCAAAATAGACAGTTAATAGCAGCTTTGCGATGAATTGGAAAGGAGTTAGGAAAGAAAAGAATGAAATGAGCATTAATAAAGCTGTAGTGCCAATAATGTTTGAGATAGCATTAAGGCTTATGAAATAGTATTATAGTACTAGAAGACATTAAAGGACGTTACGACTAAGATGGTGAATATATGGAGATACACTTCTGGAAAATAAACATAAGTGTGTAGGTGTGAATACAATAATACCATAGATTGGAGGAAAGCATGATGGAAAGTATGTGAGCAAACCTATTTCTGAAAAACAGGTATGTGCTAAAAGACCACACTGAATAGCTGAATTCCAAGTGACAAATGAATTGGTTAAAGGCGATCTTCGTCTGTAACCTTAATCCTGGATATTGCACGGCACAGGAGTACGTCTCTTCCAATCCAATAACAGAAAAAAGATGTGAACATTACCCAACATCAAGTCCTAATGAATTTAGGAACACGGAGTTGACGGAGGGCTCCAATGGTTGGGAATAGGGAGTGAGCCCATCCACAAGATGATTTAGCAAAGGGAAATGTGTATTTTCCCTATTTGAGCCTGTTCAAGAGGTTGGACATGCTACTTCTTGAGACAAGGAGGAAGAGGAAATGAGGAATGTGCTTGAGGTCCATCCAGTAGCAGGTGTTCAAAATAGTTGATCCGATGGGAAAAGAATTACAAATGGCGTCCTAGGTTCAATTCAGGATGAAAGTTAGAATAGGGAGCTTGACAATATAAAATCAGAGGATAATTGTGGGGTCTACCACAATAAGTAAGCCTATTCTTGGTAGGACTTAATGTTTCGTGGCCTTTTTTTGATTTCAGGGTGACAGTTGAACTCACACCCATTTTCTCGTAATCGTCTGAACTTTTCTATTGTCCAACCAAATGTCCATCATTAGCATCCGTTTGGGAGGACAAGCAAGGAAGATGTTTATTTTTTATTTTTTATTTTTTTGGGTGGGTTGGAGGGAGTTGAGGGGTGGTGATTGAATACCACAACCTTTTACAAAGTTAGGAGCTTATAACTATACTCGCACTCCTTTTCTCCTGATGTTCTAAACTGTTCTATTATCTGACCAAATGTCCAGCATTCGCATCAATTCGGGAGACCAAGCAAGGAAGAGGTTTATTTTTATTTTATGTTCATTTATTTATTTATTATTGGGTTGGATGGGTTTGAGTGGTGGTGATTGACTACTATGGCTTTTTACGAAGGTTTTAGGAGCATATAGCTATACTTGCACTTCGTTTCTTTTGATCTTCTAAACTTTTCTATTATCTAACTAAATGTCCAGCATTAGCATCCATTTGGGAGGCCAAACAAGGAAGGTTTATTTTTCATTTTTTATTATTCATTTTTTTGGGGGTTGGAGAGAGTTGAGGGGTGGTGATTGACTACTATGGAATTTTACAAAGGTTTCAGAAGTATATTTTTCAGAGAATGCTGGCAGTGTTGACTTTTAAAAAAAAGTCACACTTTTTCATTTTGTAACACATTGCATATTGTACTTCATTGTTTTATTTAAGGTAAGAATTGTCTTTTGCCTTCTTTTCTAGAGAAGCACATTGTTCTTATCTTATTTGAGATATGGAAGCATGTAGTACAAATAGTGACGGATGTGGTACCTTTGTGTTTCTTCTTCGCTGTTTTCCTTTTCTATTGTTCATGGTTTTTTCCTTATTAAAGTTTCCATTCTCCTTGTATTAAACTTAGGACAAATAGTGACGGATGTGGTACCTTTGTGTTTCTTCTTCGCTGTTTTCCTTTTCTATTGTTCATGGTTTTTTCCTTATTAAAGCTTCCATTCTCCTTGTATTAAACTTAGGCTAAGCAACTTGTTGGGGCGACTTTTCTTGTGAGGGAAAGTGATCGGCCAGAGCTAGAGGAGGGTGAATTCTACAGTCGTGATCTTGTTGGCATGAGAGTTATTCTCAAGGTTTGGAGTTATCTATTTCTCACTATCTTGTTTTCACTTTGAGTAAATAAGTTGGTCTTTTGTCATTTGGGAGTTACGGACTTCAAATGATTTGCGAAATGCTGAAGTGTAGAGACCAGCTAGTCTTTTTGTGTCAGATGTTGGCCTTTAGATATCTGTCCCTAGCCACTACATGAATACTAGATTACTAGTGATGAGTAGCATAGTCATCACATTTTTCAACTGCCACTGTGATACTTATGTGTCTCACAATTGCACCACAACAATATGTTCATCTGCTTGTCTTCCTAGAGGCTGTTAATGACGCCTTTTCCATTCTAGGACACAGGTGAACTGGTGGGAACTGTTGTAAATGTCTTTGACAATGATGCGAATGATCTGTTACATGTCATGCTTCATCCATCAAGTAAATCTGCCAGTGAAGTTAGGAACCCGAAGTCGGAGATATCTCAATCTGGCCGACTTGTTTGGATCCCTTTTGTTGAAGCAATTGTTCCAGATGTTGACTTGGGCAGAGGAGAAATGCATATTACCCCTCCAAAGGGACTTCTCGAGTTGAACTTGCGCTCTGACAAGAGTTCCAAGAAAGAAAGACGTGTACTTGTGAGTCATTTGTAACTTTTGTTAATTATTTTCCTTGACATCTCTAAACTAGGGTGACTATAGTTGACCTATCCACTTGTCTGGCTAGAGGCCTGTTGAGGTTGCCAGTGTAGGAGTTTTGGCTTATAGGGTATCTCTGTCTGATTGACCGTCTTCAAGCTTCTTTATTTTGTTGATAATTCACTCAATCCCATTTGATATCTTCTCAAATTATGACTCACCTAATCAAATTATAACCTAACTGGCATCTATTGAACTTAAACATGCTGTATAGCTTCCGGATTGAGGGAGAAAAATGGCAGTTGCATTTGCAATGGCTGTAGCAATAGTAGGTATAATGCAAGGTCCGGGTATAATGATGGCAATGTGAATTTTGTTCAACTTTTGTGGAGTGTTTCTGGGGTCAAAGCTTTGACTTGCTAGGCTGACAACTATCACAACAATGCTCAAATCCATTAGAAATAGACAATATGGAAATGTAATTAATGTGATAAATTAAAACCAGCATATTCATTCAAGAATTGTTGTACGTGGATATTGCAAACAGAAATCTCACACCCTAGTTTATATTCCATCTGTATTGTTATTCTGTTTAGGAATGGAAGGAAAGAAAGAAATTCCAAAGGCGTCTTATTGCTGCAAAAAAGAAATTATGTGAGTTGGAACAACAACACATCTTTCATGGGTTTAGATATGGTGAAAAGTCCCAAAGGAACTTGCTTTCAGAGCAGATTGTCTCCGTGAATTCACATTTGCTTCAGCAAGCACTAAAAGCTCTTGAGGTGCCCAATAAGGGGTGAGTTTTGTAAATACTGAGTTCATTTTTATTGTCCTCATGGGGGTTAGGATTATACATGTCTACTGGTCAACTGTTTGCAGATATTATACTTCCTTTGCGGATATTATGCTCCCTACATTTGCTTAAAACATGTGTTTGTACATGCTTGTTAAGATTGTATAACTGCTTCCACATTTGATGGGTTGGCTATTCACTGCAATGTTCTTTACAGAGAGAACACTTGCTTTTGCCCCGTTGGTACTGTCCCCAATCCATAGCATGATTTTCTTTTCCTTCCCCATGACGTGATTCCTCCTCCTCGCTGAATGTTCCGTGTACCATTTGTGATTGTTATGGCTTCCATGCTATATTCTGTTTCTTTTTTTTTTGTCGGTTTTTACAAGCTCCCCCCCCCCCCCTTTCCTGATTTTACATTATAGCCTCCTTTTCGCACCCACTTTTATTTTCTTATAGTACCTAGTTTTTGCTTTTACAGGGCTTTTTGAAATGACTGCAGCGGTAATATGAATAACTTATTCATGCTTTCAATGGGTTCTATGAAGTATCTTGGTTTCGTATACGAACCAACCAAGTTCGTTCATATCAACATCAGACGTTGCTTAAGTTTTTTTATTATTTATTTTTTTATGGCCATCTAAAATTTGTAACCATGGTGGAGTTCTATATGAATCTCCCCTATAAGGATGAATTCTGACCAATTCCCCCACCGCATAGTGGCCAGAGACCCAGAGGAGAAGAGGAGTTTAAGTTGGCTATGGCTGGGGATGGAGAAGAAGGGACGTAGAGTAAGTGAGGTGCATCAAGGCTGAAGGTCGGTTGCTTGGGGAAGATGCTGTCAGTGAGAGATGCCAAGGCTAATTTTATAAGCTTTAATGAGGAGGGGAATGATAACATATGCCTAGGTGGCTTGGGACGCTCTAACGAGCAGCAATATTCTGATTTCTGATGTATTCTATGAATTGCTGGAGATGAAGTCGAAGAGACATTGCAAGAGATGAAGAATAGAAAGGTGGGTGACCAATGTCAACCTCCTGAAGAAATTATGAAAAATGCATTGGCAAGGAAGGAATTAATCAATAACTATGTTGTTTAATGAAATCTGCAAAATTAAATGGATGCCAAAAACATGGAGGCTTAGCACTTTGATTCCATTGTACCAAAAAGAAATGAGATATCATTATATCAAGAGCAACTATATACGAAGCAAGGATGCTATGAGCTAATGCATGGAGGCTGGTGAGGGATTTGTTAACCTCATGGAACCTATTGGTTTTATACTAGGAAGGTGTATTGTACAGTTAATCCATCTTAGAAGAAGAATGATGGGACTTTGTACATACAGAAAGAAAAAATTTGCATATGGTTCTCATTAATTAGAGAAGGCTTATGATAAAGTGCTTGGTAAGGTTATATGGATGTGTCTAGGTATGGAGGAGATTAATATTACTTGTATATTAGTTACTTAAGATATGTTTGAAGGAGTAAAAGCTAGTTTGGAAAGAGAGCCCTGTATTAAGTATTGTTTTTATCTTAGTGGCAGTTAGGAATGCACTCACAAAAGGGGCTCAAGATGATTTGCTGATGTGTATAACAAGGATTCAAACTGTGATTTTGGTCATGATTGTGGTTTCGGTTGTGATATAGAAAAATCGCCCTAATGCTGAATTTGCGCTCCATATCACGGGGAAAACATGGTTCGGTCAACTCAAATGCCTTTCCGATGCAGTAGTTTCATTGTGGATGCGCCATAATTTGAATCCATGGGTGGTTTATAGCAAGGATTCAAAATATAGTTTCAGTCGCGATTGTGGTTTTAGCCGCAATATAGAAAAATCGCCATAATGCGGAAATTGCATTCTTTATCGCGGCGAAACTGGGTTCGGCTAACTCAAAAGTCTTTCCGATGCAGTCGTTTCATCGCGGATCGGCCACAATTTCAATGCATGGGTGTATATAATTTGCTGGCTAGGCACGAAGCTAGGGGGCCAGTAGGGGCCATCCCCCCTCCCCCTAATCGGAAAATTTGTCTTATTCATAGTATTCTACACATAGAAGCCCCAAGCAAAGTACAACACAGTGGGCAACAAGGAATTTATCTCTACCTCTTTGCTGCTCAGCGAGGTGGTGTGACAAATGTACGGATACCATTAGTAATGTAAATCTTGGTGCGGGACAAATTCAAATCGGCTGTTTTCCTTTCCCTTTGTCTAGAATGTAGTTTCTCTTTATATCCTCTTCTCCCCAAAAAAATGTGACATTTTTTTTTGATTGAAAATTCGAGTAATTCTTAATCTTTTTCCAAATAGGTTGCAAGTTTTTAGAGTTGTTGTAGGTCCAAGTACTAGCATGGTCTAATACCTGAATTTGAAGCCATAAATCTATGAGGACTTGCCCTAATAGTTGAGCTTCATGCCCTGGTTGCTGTGATTCCCTCCTTTGTATTGTACTGCCATTTGCGCTTCATATGAACCAAAAAGGGAAAAAAGTTTTCAACCCAGGAGCGGTTGGACCCGTGGATTCGAATTGTGGCCCATTTGTCACGAATAGGCTGCATCCAAAAAGTTTTTGAGTTGGCCGAACAGCGTTTTCACCATGATATGGAACGCGATTTCTACATTAGTGCGATTTTTCCATATCGAGACAAAAACTGCTACTGCGACCGAAGCCGCATTTTGAATCCTTGGTTGGACCTCATATGATGTTTAAATCATGTCAAGCCGCTGAAATATTTATTATTACATTTTTAGTACACTACAGCTCATTTGTAATTGGCGAAAACGATAGAGAACCTAAAGTATGCAACAGTCTAGTGATGGTTTCACCGATGGAGTTAGTCAACTATAAACTCTAAAATAACACTTAGCCTTCCCCCTATCCAAAAAAATATAAAAAAACACTGCACCCTACCCCGAAAATAATATTCTCTGGTCCAGCTACTGTTGCTGGCAATTTATTTTAGTGGACTGCATGGTGGTGGTGGTTGTGCAGCTTTGGTGGGTGAGGCTGGAAAACAGGGGTCAACAACAATTAGGGAGGGTACTCTAGAATCTAGAGGTTTCATATTAGGTGGAATATTTAGAATGCGAATTTGATGAGGATGCGTTGATCTAGATCAGATTTGGCATGTCTATAAGTAATCAATGACATAAACCTTCATAGAAGCTTTTGGCTTTCTAGGATTAGGGTTGTGGGCATTTGAAAGGATCCTTTTTTCCCTTTTTGTTATGGATCAGTCTTTAATTGTTTATCAAGTTCTTAGCATGGGTTCCTAAACCCTTGCTCCCATGCGAATGCATAGTTTTTTTCGATTGTTTAATGCCCTCTTTTTTATATTCTTGACATGTTGTCTTATGTACATAACTTTGTCAGCTAACAGTTTTGACTTCCTCTAGAAGTATTTCATATCTGTGTGATGCTGGTTGCTTCTTTTTATTCCTTCTTCTAGCTTCTTATTCTGTCTATTTCTAAATATTTGCAAGCCTGCTTACACTTCCCACCATTTGCTTTTCGTGGTGTTGTTTTTGTGGTCATATGAGAGGAGCCTTCCTGGTTACATACATTTGAATTCACTGAACCCTGCTCCATTGGAATCCAACTGGTTGGTGGTTGCAGAGATTGGTCAGTTTCTCCTTTTGAACATAGAACTGAGAGGATAATATCTATGTAGAATTATGTCTAAAACTACAAGATTGGATGGATAAGTTTGCTAATGAAGTTGCCTAAGCATTTTGCATTATCTTTATTTGTGCTTATTTACTTGTAGGATTCAAAATGTGGTTTTGGTGGCAATTGTAGTTTAGCCATGGTATGGCAAAATCGCTCTAATGTGGCAATTTTGTTCCATATTGCGGTTGTCATGGGTCAAAACGTGGATCGCCCAACTCCTAAACCTCTTCGATGTGGCCGTTTCATCACTGAATAGCCACATTTTGAATCCATGAATCGCTACATCAATATGCATATCCCAAATTGTAGACCATTCTGATCATTTTGTGGTGCATCTTTTCTGGATAACGATATTGCTGATGTGTATCAAGGCATAATGATGAGTACATATACAAAATTCTTTTCAATATATGGCTTTTTAGTTATTTTTTTTTGGTAAGTATATGGCTTTCTAGTTATCGTCGGAGCATTTTGATGAACTAGCATATAAATATTGTTTAGGTCTGGCATGGCTGTTAAAACATCCGGTTTCCTTTTGTTTCGTTTGAATCTCAAAAATTAATGCATACAATCTAAGATCGGGATACATCTAGAAAAATCTAATAAATATCAAGGTATTTTGATTGTGTAATGTGTAGAACATGGATGAATTTGGATAAACATGGTATCTGGATAAATGTGGATTGTGGACAAGTTTAGCTGCAGTGAGTGGGTGCCTGCTGTTAGGATTTGTGCAGAGGCTTTCAGGTGTTGTCATGTGCATGTGTTGGCACAGTAACATTAGCTTAGAGAGAATTGGATGAATATGATAGTGACAATGAGATCTCTGCAGTGAACTTGCGATTGTGGTATGCTAGAGATTTTCGCCCATTCCTTGGTTAGAAACTGCATAAGTGCCTTGCTTTTTAAGCTATCTTGATATTTTGTACCAGATACAATGGAAGGCGGTCCATGCAAGATATGATTACACAGAAATGTGGAAATACTTTGAAGATATCAGAGAAGCACCTTGCAAGTGTAGGCAGAGAAAAGCTAGACGCATATTATAAGCACAAGGAAACCGGACTTGGTCTTGTATCTGAAGGCAAGGTGGCAACTGTGTTGATGTTGACCGCAGGAAAATCAGACATAAGCTCTGATAATGAAGCCTTTGAGACTTGTGAACATTCAACGATTAGCCTTGCGGAAACTTTGTTCTCGGACATGCAAAGATTTGTTGGGGTATGATCTTAATTTATTTACTTTCTTATAGATGTTAATTCGCCATAAACCTAAGCTTCCGGTTACGTTCCTTCTAATCCACATGAAGAAGGGATTCATGTTGTCTTCTAATGCACACGAAGGGGTGTTCATATTGTCTAATGTATTTTCATGCCAAAGAGGTGCTATGAGACAAACTGTTGCTGACTACAGGTGGAGCAGCGTGCATATGTACCAGTAATGTTGATTTTGCCAGCCCATGAAATCCAACGTCTCGAAGAGCTATTTGCAAGTAATGACTACTTTGGTTTCAGTCCGGAAAAGGTTGGTTATGTGATAGTTTCACATTAATCTTAGCTCTTAGTTTCTATTTAATCTTTTTTTAATCAATGTTTTTTTTTGGGAAAGTAAATTCTCATAGTTCTTCCAAAAAAAAGTGGCAAATGAGTACAATAGCAGGGTTTGTTCTCTCCCGGCTTAATACAAAAGTACACACAGCGCATACCCTGTGCACTTGACATCCCCCCGAAGGATGCTCACGCTATACCAGCAAACCATTTCAGGATCTTCTTGTTTTTACAGCCTCCAATTTTTAGGTGCAGGGGTTCCTGCTTTTGTTGGAGAAGATTCTCAGGTTTCTTTCTGACCACAGGCTGTACATGGATGCTGCTAAGGCGGCTGAGGCAACTTCTTTAACCACTTTTTCGCATGAGCACTTGGTCTCAAAGCAATTCATCACACCATCCCACATAACCCCAGGGTGGATATGTAGCCATCTACATATTGCTGCCCAAACTAAAGTGGAAAGACAGCACCCTAAAAATAAATGTTTGTGATCTTCATCCCCCATAGCAAACATGTAGTATCAGTTGTGTTACCAATTCCCAGCTTCAATCTTCTGTCTTTTGTGAGAAGTCTCTGATGAGCTACAATCCAAAGAAAGGAAATATGTCTTGGCACAGCAATGGGTGACGATATCATGCTACACTTACTCCGTTTCAAGGCACCACATAGATCTAGGTAACCCCTCTTTATCTTGTAACCAGCACGTTGTGTGTTTATTGCCCGTTTCTATTTGGCTCTGGTTTTGAAGACCTTCTGTATAGGCCATGAAGCCTGGGGGGGGGGGTCTTCCCAAATATCTGCTTTTTGATGTAATAGCTATTGACCATTTAATCCATAGTTTCTCCTTCAGAAAGCACATGGACCACAATAATTGCCCCACTGCAGCCATGTTCCATGTCTGCATATTGAATAAACCAAGTACTTCACATGTTTTAGGTTTGGATACCCGTTCCTAGGCAACAGGTTCCTTTTTGCTATCTTCACACATTTCCCAGTCCATAAGAAGACATGCCATTTTTGTTCAATGGTCCTTAGAACAGCCTTGGAAAAGATGAAAAACTGGCACCAAAATGTTTGCAAAGATGTAATCACAGACTGAATTAACTGCAGCCTACCCACATAAGACAGGAAGAGGTTGATCCAGGAGGTCAAACATGCTGTAACCTTACTATGAGCGGTGTCCAAAGATAGGGGAACCCCCAAGTGCCTTACAGGCAAGGATCCTTTGCGGACTTTTATCAATTCCAAGATATGTTGTTGACTTGTTGCTCAGTTGTAGAACTACCTTAAAAAAAAAAAAAAACTTAAGTTTTCTCCAAGTTGGCTGCCAGAGACTGTAGCAAAGTCATTGTAAGCAGAAAAACAGCAATTGAACAGATATAGGGTTGCCTGTAGCAAATAAGAGAAGATCGTCCGCGAAGATTGAGTAAGATTAAACTTCTCACACCTTGGGTGGTACTTAAAGTCAGGCACCTGATGCAGGATAAGGATAAAGGAGAATTAAGAAGATATAGATATATCTTAACATTAGCATATGTGAAGTATTTTTATAATTTATTATCTTTGTAGGTTATCTTTTAGGATAAAATATTATCTTTTTATCTCTAAGATTATTTTTAGTTATCGTAATCTTATCGTAATTTTCGGATATATTTTCTATTCCTTTTTCCAGTTGTATTGATTCCTACATAAACTCCCTCGTGCATTGGGGAAAGACACACTTGAATGAATTGAATTATTGAGTTTTCGAAAGTTCTTGTGTGATTTTCTAGGTGTGGGAATTGCTCTTAGAGCGTCCTACATCAATTTGGTATCAGAGCTTGCGATCTTTGCCGCCGCCTTGGTATTTTCTTTTCCTTTTTCTTCCTTTCTCGTTCATACAGGAAAAAAAAGAAAGAAAAGAAAACAGCAAGCCCAGAACCCTAAACTGTGGCTGCTGTCTTCGGCCTTGCCAGCCAGAGACGACTGACCACCACCCAGCACTCGACCCTATAAGTCGACCACCACCACACACCCACCAACCTCAGCCTTTATCCGGAACCCTAGACACCCAAATTCGAACCCTGATTCTTAAATTTCCCTAAATACCCGAAAACCCTAGATCCCAAATTCACGTTCGATTCCTCAGATTCATTCAAAATTGATTTCATTCCTACATTACCCACTAAATTTCGTCCAAAAGCCCTAAAACAATTGAGGTAAATTGCAACAATTCGTGCTTCAATTGTTGGTTCACCAACCCGCTATTCCGCTAAACCCTAGGTCGCGAACTGGCATTTTGCTTGCAAACTGAAGGTTGTTAAGCCTTCGATACTTGACAGAGAGGGCTGAAACCCTATTGGTTTTCTTCCACCGCCGGCCCCTCCTCTCGGTGGAAAACGCCTGGCAAGCCCGCTCCTAGCCGCAGGCCCCTGAGTGTGGCGCTTTGCTTTGCTGCTCGTTGCTAGTTGCTAATTGCTATTCGTGGCCGATGCTAGCAAATAGCTCTAGCTTGTTGTAGCTGGAATCTCCTTCGTGGTGTCTCAGAGCTATTGGCCCTGCTACTGTATCGCTATCTCCATCAATTCCCAATTCAGTTTTGCCGCTATTGTTCGACCCTTTGTTTCTTTTCTAGTGCTGCTGCTATTAGAAGGCCCTTATTGCTGTTATTGCAACCATGACTTGGTGTGAAAAACATCACTGGACCTTGTTTGTGATAATTCATGATAAAGCGCTTTCGGTTACGGAAAATGTTTTGTACCAAGTTTTCTCTCCCTACGGAGATGTAGAAAAGATTTTCAGATTTCAGACAAGGGGTGATTTTCATGCTCGAGTGAATTTCTACACTTACCAGGATGCTCTCCATGCTTTTTGCAAACTTCAAGGTTGCCAGATTTACGACAGTTGTTGTGAGTTAGATCTTTACTTTGCTAGTGAATTCATTCGCGGTTGTAAGCCCTATATTCCTCAGTATATGTAGGATCATGAACTTGCTAGAGCTCCTTTGATTCCTTCGAAGCTTCTTACTGGAGATTGTAGGGTTTCATCTCTAAGATTTTCCAGGCAAGAACCGACTTCTTATTTGCATGAGACGGATCCAATCTATTATGATGCATATGATAGGGGACTTATCATTGAGAACAAGAAAGAAGAGACTTTAGAAAATGAAAATATGGAAGCAGATGTCCAAGCCATAGAGTATCGTCAACTTCCAGATGTCGAGGCAAATGATGTTAACAGCATCCTCGATTCTATGAATCAAGAAGTGCAAGTTGGGGACTGTGAGCCATATGCAAATGAAGTCTACAGTGAAGGAATGTTCATTCTAGATAGCAATGTGGATGCTTTTACTGAGGCACCTAATGAGGAGTATGTCCAACCACTAATACAAGTGAATGAAGAATCAATGATAATAGCAGACAACTCTTTCATTATACCCCAAGAATATTCAATGGACATTCAAAAATCTGAGAGCATGCAAAGAAAATTCGAGATGGACCAAGCAGTTGGTATACATGTTGGTGCTGAATTTATAATCCCTTATCATGCTTTCATGGACAATACTCTACATTCGATGTCAAGATTTGAAAGTGAGCATGTTGATTTGTTCATCCCTAATGAACTTTTAGTTGGCAAGAAGCTACATCCGCTGATTGCATTGCTACTTTTCTTGGAGAAGTTGAAAGCTCTACAGTTTTTCCATTTGCAGAGTGTAGTGAAGTTGTTTCTTTACTTGGATTCCTTCTTTCTACCGCTGTACAAAACTCGAGGATGAGTTTTTTCCAACCAGGGGAGAATGATGCAGGATAAGGATAAAGGAGAATTAAGAAGATATGGATATATCTTAATATTAGCATATGTGAAGTATTTTTATAATTTATTATCTTTGTAGGTTATCTTTTAGGATAAAATTTTATCTTTTTATCTCTAAGATTATTGTAGTTATTGTAATCTTCGGATATATTTTTTATTCCTTTTTCCAGTTGTATTGATTCCTATATAAACCCCCTCGTGCATTGGGAAAGGACACACTTGAATGAATTGAATTATTGAGTTTTTGGAAGTTCTTGTGTGATTTTCTAGGTGTGGGAATTGCTCTTAGAGCGTCCTACATCAGCACCTTAGCTGGGAATGCAGCTTTCGAGATAGTTATTCCATTATTAATGTGAAGAGGTAAGGTGAGAGGGGATCACCTTGACGCAAGCCCTTCTTAGCAGCAAAAGGTGGAAGACACTCCCCATTATATAAGATGATGTAAGCATCATCATTGGTGTAAGGTTCATATTTACTTTAGTCCTCCTCTGGCGACCTTGGGTGACCATGGCCGACTTAAGCTTGGCCTTGGCCGGTGGTGGGCTATGCTGGTGCATCCAGTCTCCGGTGAACTCTGTTTCTCTTGCCTCCCTTCGTTGCGCTTAGTTCTCCTCCCCTCTCTTCCTTATCTCGACCTAGGTCATAGGGGATCTTCCTTGGTACTGCTGGAACCAGGGCCTCTGGGGGCTTCACCCGGGAGCTAGATTAGACCTGCTTCCTGACTCTCTTTTCTCGCTGTCTCTGTCCCGCCGGAGTTTTTCTCTCTGCCGTGGCCGGTTTTGCTCTTTTCCAGAATTGTGTGGGTTAGTTACCGATTGGTTCTTGTTGGGGGTTGGGTGGGTTGCACCGGCGTTTTGTGTCGCCCCACTCCTATTCTTTTCCGGTCGCCGGAAATTGGCCGGAAAATTCCATAACCCCTTTTCTCCTTGGTTTTCAGGGATTATTCTTTTTTCTGCTTTTTCTGGTTGCTCATTCTGTAAGCTTCTGTCTCCTGTGATGGGCATGATGGAAGGTGGATCTACGAGATTTGTGGCTATTGAAAGTAATTTTGATTTGGTGGTTGAAGGCAGAGGTGAGGATGTTTTGAGAATTGTCGAGAATGGTAGAGGAAGGAGGTTCTCTAAGGAGGTTGTCTGGTTTCTTGCTTGAGAGTGTTGGTCTTTGGTTGTTGAGGGCTCGGAAAAGGTTTTGTGCTTCTAAGAATAGCTCCAATTAGTGTAATCAAAGTCTAGGTCTATTGATGATTTCAAACTTTGTTTCTTAAGAACTTCGTATAGTTGGAGTGAAGTTCTCATTCATGGTACAACGTTGACCTTTTTGGATTTTTCGATATAATTACTGTAGAGGGCATGACGATATTTTTTAATGGGCTCCTTTTGTGAATGTGTGACATCCCCTTGGTGTCTTCTTAGTACAACTTTGGAGTTTGGATTACTTATAAAAAAAAAGGTGTAATCAAATTCGTTTCGGGAAAAAGATCTTTCTCTTAGAGTTGAAGAGGAGTCGTTCTGGCAAGTATTTGCAACTCACATATTCTTGAGTGTAGGAGGACTCTGTGATCCTTCCCTCTGGTTGGAATGATAGGTGGTTGGACCAAGATCTTTGAGGCTCTCAAGGGTATCATTGGACCAAGTATTGATTCAGTGGGTCATCGTTTCCATGACCCTTCTTCCACCTTGGTGGCATCGAATCATGCATCTCCATCTCTTCCTCGTCCTCAGTGTGCCTTTATTGGTGAACCGACATTTATGCGGTCTTTTGCTGCTATTGTGTCTACACGCGCCCACGTGGCTTTACCATCATCATCCCTGATGGCCTTTTCTTCCTTGAAGGATAGTCTGGCCACCCAGAATGATCGACTTTTGAGTGTTTGCATTGTGCTTCCAAGGGATGTTAACCCCGTTCTATAGAGTTGGAGACTTTTGACCCCGCAAGGTTTGAGGCTGATATTGTCACCTGCCCTAATAATTTGTCAAAGGTCCCCTTGGAGTGTGTTATTGAGGGTTGTGTTCCCATTATACCCTTTGTAACCTCAAGCCCACTACTTCTTGTTGGATCCATGTGCTTGGTTACTTTACCGGACTCTTAAGTAGGTCAACTCTCTTCTAGGAACTTGCCTTGGGTTTATGATTTGTTTGGTACTTCGACCTCCTCCTTAGGTCCTTCCCTTTTATTCTTCTCTATGGGTAAATAAGTGGCGTATAATCTCTTTGGAAGCTTATCCTTTGATATTCCTTGGGAGGTGGTTAGAAATGGGCTGGCTATGAGTGTGGGACCATGTTCTGGCCCTCCAAACCCTACTTTGTCTCAGGGTGTGGATAACTTCTCTCAGGTGGATTAGGATTGGCCTTTAGTCCAGGCCGCCGCAACTTGTTTAGAGTAACATGACTTGGAGCCACTTGGTGTGCACTTTTCTTTTCTTCAGAACCATGTCGAGAACTTCTCCGAGAACGATGTGTGGGATGGCTTTAGTGTTCATTCGCACAATGTTTCTAAGCAGGTTGCCCCTAAAATGAAAAGTATTGCCTCTCGTATTGGTGTTGATATATCATGCCATGAAAATGAAATTCCTCACCTACATCCATACAAATACACACACATATATACACATATAGATACACATACAGACACACAGATCTATATATATATATATATACACACACAGACACCCACCCACCCACACACACACACACACACACACACACACATATATATATATATATATATATATATCTGTGTGTGTGCGTGTGTTTACACACACACACACATATATCTGTGTGTGTGTGTATGTCTATATAGACACACACACGCGCGCCCACACCCACACCCACACACACACACACACACATATATATATACATATATAGACACGCGCGCGCACATACATATACATATATATATATATATATACACACATATATGTATGTATGTATGTATGCATACATACATACATACAAACATAAATACATATATGTATAT
>JACYFF010031954.1:62823721-62908386 GCA_017589665.1 Selenicereus undatus | reverse complement strand
GACATACAGCATGCTATTGACTTGGTCCCTGGTTCTCAACTCCCTAACCTTCCCCATTATAGGTTGAATCCAACTGAGCGAGCAGAATTGAATTGGCAGGTTCAAGACCTATTGTCTAAGGGCTTCGTTCGTCATGGCATGAGTCCCTGTGCGGTCCCTGCCCTCCTTACCCCTAAGAAGAACGGATCGTGGAGGATGTGTGTCGATAGTAGAGCCATCAATAAGATTACAGTCAAGTATAGGTTTCCCATTCCAAGGTTAGAGGACATGCTTGATTGTCTTGCTAGGGCTAGCTGGTTCTCTAAGATAGACTTGCGTAGTGGTTACCACCAAGTCCGTATTAGACCGGGAGATGAATGGAAAACTGCCTTTAAGACCCAAGATGGCTTATTTGGGTGGATGGTTATGCCTTTTGGGCTATCCAACGCTCCCAGTACCTTTATGAGACTCATGACTCATGTTCTTCAGCCATTTATGGGAAAATTTCTGGTTGTCTATTTTGATGACATCTTGGTATATAGCAAGTCTAGGACAGATCATGTTGACCATCTCAAGCAACTCCTGAACGCACTTAGAGAGGCCAAGCTCTTTGCTAATCTGAAAAAATGCATCTTCCTTCAAACCCAAGTCCTCTTTTTAGGATTCATTGTGTCCGCTCAAGGTATCTCCGTTGATCCCGACAAAGTTAGAGCCATTAGAGAATGGCCTGAACCTAAGACCCTTACCAAGGCTAGGAGTTTTCATTGTCTTGCTTCCTTCTACAGAAGGTTTATCAGACACTTCAGCTCTATCATGTCCCCTATTACAGACTGCTTGAAGAAAGGCCCATTTCATTGGACTTCTAAAGCGGCATCTGCCTTTAAAGAGATTAAGGAGATGATGTCAACTGCTCCAGTCCTTAGGCATCCTGACTTTTGTAGGGTTTTTGAGGTTGCTTGCGATGCCTCTGGATACGGCATTGGCGGAGTGTTAAGCCAGGAGGGACATCCCATAGCCTTCTTTAGCGAAAAGTTTAGTGAATCTAGGCGGATTAAGTATACCACCTATGAGAAGGAGTTGTATGCTCTGCTTCAGTCCCTTCGTCATTGGCGCTATTACCTTCTCCCGCATGAATTTGTTGTGTATTCGGATCATGAGGCCCTTAAACATTGGAATTCTCAGTCTAATATCAACCCTAAGCATGCTAGGTGGATTGAGTATATTAGTGAGTACTCCTTTGTCCTTAAGCACAAATCTGGTGTTGAGAACAAGGTAGCTAATGCCCTCAGCCGCATTGGTTGCATCTTACAGACAATGCGGGTTGAGGTCCTCGGTTTTGACAAGCTCAAAGGTACTTACACCTCTTGTCCTGACTTTTCACTCATTTACTCGGACCTTTCGGCTGGAAATCGCAACCATAACGTTGACTTTGTCATTCATGATGGTTTCCTGTTTCGGGGGTCCAAGTTATGCATTCCTAAGACGTCGTTCCGGGACTTCTTAGTTTGGGAGATGCATGTTGGGGGATTAGCTGGGCACCTAGGTAAAGATAGGACCATTGCTTTGGTTGTAGATCGCTTCTATTGGCCTTCTCTCAAAAGAGATGTACTTCGCATTGTGTCTCAATGCCGCACCTGTCAGATAGCTAAGAATAAGAAGCACAATACAGGACTTTACACTCCTCTTCCTATTCCGCATGCTCCGTGGAAGGACATTAGCATGGACTTTGTACTAGGTCTTCCTAGAACATCCCGTGGTCTTGATTCAGTCTTGGTTGTGGTTGACAGATTCTCTAAAATGGCCAACTTTATTGCCTGTAGCAAGACAGCTGACGCTTCACATGTTGCTAAGTTAGTCTTTCGAGAGATTGTTAGGTTGCATGGTCTTCCCACTTCCATAGTGTCTGATAGGGATGTCAAATTCATGAGCTATTTCTGGAAAACCTTATGGAGACTGTGTGGTACTACTCTGAAATTTTCTGCAGCCTTTCACCCTCAAACGGATGGGCAAACTGAGGTTGTTAACCGCAGTCTGGGGGAGTTACTTAGATGTGTTGTGGGCGAGAAACAAGGCACTTGGGATTTGACTTTACCCCTTGTTGAGTTTGCATATAACAATGCAGTCAATAGAACCACAGGTAAGAGTCCCTTTTGAGATTGTCCATGGTTACTCTCCCCGTACCCCTGGCCTCATTCCCCTCCCATGCCCGTGTGTCACATCCTGCATCCACATTTGCACAGCATATTCATGACTTGCATGCTGAGATTCGACGCAACATTGCTTTAAGCAATGACAATTATAAGCATTCCGCTGATATACATCGCAGAGCTGCGAATTTTGAGGTAGGTGATTTTGTTATGGCTCGGATTCGACCTGAACGATTATCCAAAAACTCCCTCAAAAAGCTTCACGCTCGTGCCATGGGACCTTACCAAATCCTTCGAAAGTTGGGATCTAATGCATATGTACTCCTGACAGTTTAGGTATTAGTCCTATTTTCAATGTGGAGGATCTCACTCTTCATCGAGGTACTTTCGAGCCTCCTTGTCTTTCTTTTGGGGTTTCTGCAGGTACTCAGGTCCCTAGACTTCCACCTTTACCACAGTCGCAGACTGACATCGAGGCAGTGTTGGATGATGAGTTTGTGTCCTCTTCTCGTGGTGGGTTCCGACGCTTCCTGGTGCAATGGTCAGGATGGCCCGAGTCAGATGCTACTTGGATTGCTGAAGATGAGTTTCGTGCTATAAATCCGACTCTTTTAGAGTGGTACCTCCAAGACAACTCGTCGGCGTCGAGTTCTTTTCCGGTGGGGGAGAATGATGTCGTTTCGCCTAAGGAATTCTATGGCAATGTGTATTCTAGGAAGAATAGAAGATGTCGTAATCTAGGAATCCTCTTTTAGGATAAAATCTTTTATTTTCATATATTATTCTTAGTTATCAAATCTTATCGTAATCTTTAGATTTATTTTATTCTTTTTTCAGCTGTATTGATTCCGATAAAAACCCACCCCATGCTTTGGGGAAAGACACACTTGAATGAATTGAATTATTAAGTTTTCAGAAGTTCTTGTGTTATTTTCTAGGTGTGGGAATTGCTCTTAGACCGTCCTACATCAATTGTTGAGCAACCTTTTCCTAAAAGTGGCTTAGCATTAAAGACTTGATCATTTTTAACGAGGCCCTCTTGGGTAAATGGTTGTGGAGGTTTATGAATGAGAAAGACAAGCCTTGAAGAGCTATGATCAAGGCTAAATATGGGGCTGAGGGTCTAGATTGGATCCCAAGTAAGCATAATGGCTCTTATGGAGTAGGTATTTGGAAGTTTATTATCAGAGGATGAGATCGTTTCTTCTCTCACATTGTTTTTGAGGTGGGTTATGGGTCCTCTATCTTTTTGGGCATAGTAGGTGGTTTGATGGTGTTTGCCTGAGGGACCGTTTCCCTTCTCTCTTTGCTCTTGTAGCTGATAGGGATGCTCGTGTATTTGATTATTTGGAGCAGTCTCCTACTTCGGTTGTTTGGGACCCCGTTTTTGTTCGTCCAGCCATCCTAAAGGATGATAGTGTCAATAAGTTCTTCGCCATGCTTGATACGACTTCTATGAGGGCCTCCTCTCTCGATACGGTCAGATGGAAACTCACATCCGCTGGGGAATTCACTATGAGGTCTTATTTCCTTCACCTTTCTTCCCCTCTCGTCATTACGTCATCAGCGTTTGCAGACTGTGGTTTTCCTTGGAATATTACATGGAAGTCTCGGGCCTCTTTGAAATTGTCCCTTTTTGTGTGGGAAGCCTGTCTAGGCAAGATCTTAACGGTTGATAATTTACCAAAAAGAGGGGGTGAAATCTTGTCCAACAGATGCTTTATGCTCAAAAATGGTCTAGAAACTATAGACCATTTACTTCTCCATTGCACGATTGCTAGAAACCTTTGGGTTTTAGCCTTTAGTTGCTTGGGACTGCAATGGGTGATGCTGAGTTCTGCAACAATTATCGGTGTGGGCAGGTTTTTCGGGAGAAGGGCCAAGTTCAAATGTTTCCGCGCCATTCCTCATGCTATCTTTTGGTTACTGTGGATGGAGAGAAATATGAGAATTTTCGACATGGTGAAAACCTCTTTAGAGCGGTTAAAGGATAAGTGGCTCAAGACTCTTTTCTTTTGGGAGGAGGAGGTTTTTTGTTCCTCCTCGTTGGATGTTATTGATTTTGTGGATAGCTTATGCTTGGGCTGTAACTAGCTTTTGTGGGATGCTATATTAGCACCCTTGTAAATTCCCTCTTTTTTATTATACCTTTTTCCTTGTCAAAAAAAAAAAAAACTTTCATCAGAGATGCTGCTTAGTATAACCCAAGCACTCAAATGTTACTGACACAGATGTGCTTGAAAATTCCTCAGTATAATAAGGTGAGACTTAGAAGATCATGTCAGTTGCTCTCTGCCTATTTCTCTTATTTGGTTTATGGTAAACTGATGGTGAATTTGCATGACATATTGTGGTCATCTAAAAGAAGATCAACAGCAAAAATAATATGAGCATCACTTAATATAGGTCTTGCTTTAGTAGGGTCTGGTAGACTTGGCAAAACTGACCCAAAATCTGAACGGAATGACCTCAACTCATAATCAAACTGACATCCAATTGAATCAAATCCAACTGAGTTCGACTAGAACTTTTTTCTTCAAAGTTCTCTTTCTTTGCATGACAACTTTATTGGACTAAACATTAATTGACCCAAAGTCGACTGGAGTCAAAGTTGACTCGACCCAAACTGAACTCGAATGGAATTCAATGGTGGCCTGAACATAACCTGACTCGAAACTAACTTCACTCGGAATTGAATTCAATGACCCGTTTGCCGGGTCTATGATTTGAGGAGATCCAAATATAGGCAGTCTCACCCTTACAAGTAAAGAGACTTAAAATGTCTCTCTTGTAAACAAAACAATAGTGAAATTGCTGAATTAATATAACTTCTTGTGTTTAGACACACCAGACCCCGCAAAAGCGGGACCCACATTGGGAGTTTGTTGTTGTTGTTGTTGTTGTTGTTGTTTAGACACAAATATCAAGTCCAAAATCTCTGAAATAACATTAAATATTTATTTTGTTACAATGCTTCCTTTTCCCCTAAGGGATGTTGAGATAAGAGGACAGAGAGGCGGCTCAACATTTTGGGGGTGCAGGTTGTAGAAATGGTTAATTGCAGGAGGTGCCAGAAAACCATTGGTGTTGGGTATGCTATATGAAAGTAGTGGTTCTCATCTTTACAAAGCATGAGTAGATGCCTTCTGTTTGTGTTTTGATACTTAGAAATATGCATTGGCTGCATGAGTATAGGCAATCATGTTTATAGCGATCTATGAAGATGAAACTCCTAAATTACAGAGGTCCCTACCAAGGAACCACGTTGCCAATTTTGTAATCATCCTCGGTTAATTGTGTAATCCCTATATGAAAATAATAATCACCTTCAATGAATTCTTACTAGCATGAACTTGAGATGTTATGACTTTCTTCTTAATGAATAAAAGGGGGGGGGGGGGGGGAAGCAGAAAAGGTCGGAAATCCATTCTTGTTAAGACATTATCATGAAAATTTGCAAAACTATTCTTGGTTTTTGTGTTGGGACTAAGCTATCAGCAGTCACAAAAGGCGGAATAGATTGTGAACTGGTGAAAGCTTTTATATTCATAACCATGATCGAATTGGACTTTTTGGTAGGTGTAACTAAAAATGTCTCTTAAAAAATGATCTTCTTTTCTTTATCAAAAAAAAACCACAAAATAACAAAAATGACTTCTCCAAGGTTGGTCACACTGTTAGGTAGATATTTTCCTTTTTGTTAAGAGGAGAGCCCAGGAATCTGAGCAAGTTTATGGAAGCTGAGGTGGACTTTTGGCCGTTGCCAGCCAACATATAGAGTGATGGTGTTATATGGCGATTTGCTTATCAAATGGAGGAGACAAAATTGCATGTGATGTACGTCAATATTGTGTTTGCCTTCTGATTACATCTTCCAAAGCTGCCCTTTCCAGGCTCCGTCAAATAAATTGGGAAGAGGTTAAGATACATTATGTCAATAGCTAAATATAGAAAGCTCCAGAGGAAAAGCCATGAGCATAATTAAGATTTTTAGTCAATTGGATCAACAAAACTCTTCTTTCGCAAGGTTGTAAACTTTAATTCTGGTATTGTGACTTCAGTGATGGCTTCAATTTTGTTTTAGTCACACAATCTCTCCAAAATTAAACCATATGTCCACACTTACTAAATTATCATGTCCTTTAGTTCATGTATACTTACAATTCATATGCTTTGTGGGCTCTTAAGAATATATAGCTTGTGCTAATATAGAAACTAATTAATAATCAAAATCAATTTACAAAGACTCATCTTTCTAGGGAAAGTGAAATCGCGACTTATGTTGTCTGTATGGGTAGGCACTATGATTAATGGTAAATGTCAGATTTGGATTTGTGCCTTTTGCAAATTTTAGATGGGAACTTATGCTCTTTGATTGTATGTTCAAATGCAAACAGGTCAGATTCTTCGTAGAAGAAAACCTTCCTATTGTTAGCTGTTCAGCAGCAGAGCAAAAGAGCTATAAGATGCTGATGAAATCGCCTTGGAAGATTCTCCAATCACCCCTGGGATCTGGAGGAATAATAAGTACACTTTCATCCTATAATATTTTGGAAGATCTAGTTGAATCTGGCGTGGAGTATCTAGAGGTATGCCATTCTCCTTATTCTGCGAGACTGTAGGCTGTGGCTCATTGCTGCTGAATACTTGGCATAATTTCTTTTCTCAAAATGTAAAAGTTTCATGATGATGAGGTAGAATAGCTATGTAAATACCAACCTGTGAATGAGTTTCGAGTTTTGATAGTCTATAGGAGGCTTGTTGGAATTCATTTGCTAGGGAACATATTAAGGAGAGGAGGAAAAGACCTCTGAAGAGCAAAATTACAAAACAGAATTATTGATCTTCAAAATCAAGCACAAAGTGAGTCTTTCAAACAAATGTTTAACTGGATTTCAAGTTTTGCAGGTTTCATTATATAATAGAGTACATGAAATAATCCTGTTCTGCGTTAAAATTCTTGCATTACAATCATGAGCTCAAACATATCCTGCTTCAATGACATCCTTGGAGGTGGGTGCTACTATAATAGGTTGGAAATAGCTTGATGGTGATAAAGTCCTATCAAACTCAACCCATGTTGAAACTTCACTTCTACAATGAATTATTTTATAACTCCTGCATACCTTCAAAACCTGTTCAATTATAGCATTTGGGATTTAGTGGTGAGATCTTTCAATTTTCTGCATGTTCAGTTTTTAATGCCATCCTATGATAGGAGGTCTGGGGAACCAAACTCCTTGATAAGATGATTCCAATCTGAAGATGGGGTCGCTCGATGCCATTGTTCATAGGATGTGATGTTTAAGTTTTTCTCTATGGCCTTATGAAAGTTATTTCACAATGCCGACTAATAGGCCTACATGAGAAGAGATGGTGGCTCCTTCCTTTTCCTGTCTTTAGTTGGACAACATACCTCTGTAGAACATTTCCCTTTCAATGACATAATTTATAGGTGTGGCGGCCTTGTGAAAAAGATCATCATTTTCAAGCCTCAGTTGAGACTTAAAAGTTTTCTTCTAATAATTATTTGCATCTTGGTTTTTTGGGGTAAAATTTATTAGGAATTGCCCAATGGGCCATCTCTATGAAAAGGCAGAAGACTGGGTTTGTTAGCTCTAACTATGGCGACACTATTTAAGAGCATCAAGGCTTGGAGCTACTTCCGAAGTTGCCTATGTTGCTGTGGATTATTTCATTGGATCTGTAGGGGGATTACTTTCCTTATCTTACCCTAAGGGTGCACCTGAGTTAGCGTTAAATCAGAGAACAGCTGTGTTCAGCATTTGTTTTCTCCCAGCACACACAGGTCACAAAGAGCCTGGATCGTGCTCGAGAACTTTGCATATTCATTCAATCCCTTGCTTACTAGACAGATTCACCACTGTTACGCAAAAGTGAAATTAAGAGTGATATGGAGTAGTAACTCAGTCATGAATCATGATGGCATTGTAGTCGTTAAAAACATTGTGCTGGATACTAGCAGTTGAATTAAACACACTATTGTCTGGTTGGATTTAATGATGCGATGATGCAGTTGATAAACCATTGAATTCATGAGGCTAGAGATAAATTAGAGAAACAACATTGAAAAATAAGTGATCTGAGTAGCTCTGTGTTCAGACCATATTATTTATACCATCCCTTACAGCCATGGCTAATAAGTAAAAAACTGAAATAGCAAACAATAATTCATCTCAGCATAACAAACTTGCTGACGGCAGAACCAACTACCTCCTACTCCTTCAATACTCCCCCTCAAGTTGGGTGTGTGAAACAGCGAAAGGATTGAGAACAACCCACTTTAACAAAGCTGAATTCGACTGGTCAACTGAAACAGCTTAGTAAGAACATCAACTGATCTTTAGAAGTCACATAACCTGGCTTGATCTGACCTGCTGTAAGCTTATTATGCACATAGTGACAATCAACCTCGTTCTGCTTAGTGCGCTTATGAGAGACCGGATTGATAGCAATCTGTGATACTGCCTGATTGTTACAGAAGAGCTCCACAGGTTGAAGATCTTCCACTGTAAAAGTATGATCCTTGAGAAGATCAAGTAACCAGGAACTCTCACAGAAAGTCATAGCCATAACTCTATACTCAGCTGTAGCTGGGGATCTGGCCAGTACATTCATTTTCTTGGATTTCCATGAGATCATAAACTTACCTAAGAGAACAGCATAACCAGTGGTGGATTTCCTTCCCAAAGGACAGCTAGCATAGTCTGAACCACAGAAGGTGGTCAATTGAGGAGTAGAATCTGAAGCCAAGAAAATACCTTGACCAGGGGTTGCTTTGAGATATCTGATAACATGAAAAGCATATTCAAGATGCTCGTCAGTTGGCTAACTCATGAACTGACTGAGAATAGACACACTATAAGTAATGTCTGGCCTTGGTTTTGTGAGATGTATCTATTTGCCAATAATTCTCCTATAATGATCTGGATTGTCTAAAAGATTCCCAGAGTCAGCATATAACTTGACATTAGCTGTCATTGGTAATTTCAATGGTTTGCAGTTAGACATTCCTACCTATTCCACAAAATCTTGCACATACTTCCTTTGATACACACAAATCCCTTTAGAAGATCAAAGTATTTCCAGACGTAGAAAATACTTTGGCTGCCAAGTCCTCCATATGAAATTGTGTGTTCAAGAATTGTTTCAACTTGTCTATCTCCTCAGTTGAATTGCTAGTGACAATCATTTCATCAACATAGACAAGCACAACAATGAAACTGGTCCCAACATCTTTGTGAATAAGGAGTAATCAACTTTGTACTGTTTAAAACCAAAATTGAGCAATGCAATAGAAAGTTGCCTTGGTGCTTGCTTCAAGCCAGAGTGATTTATGCAATTTGAACACCTTGGTACTTGTCGACTGATGCAATATGTAGAAGAAGGTTGTACAGTGGCACCATAATGTGTATCCCTCAGGCAAGATAATATAGACCTCTTCTTCCGAACCTCCAAGCAAGGAAGTATTAGAGAGATCCTTGTGAGAAATTTGTCATCCTTTCAGAGCAATAATTGCTAGAAGGGTCCTAACAGTTGTCATCTTTGCCGTATCTTGATAATCCATTCCATATCTCTGTGACTCTGTACCATTTGAATTGAACTTGTTCTTGTAAAGCCATTCACATCCAATAGGTTGTCTGCCTTGAGGAAGAGTGGTAATAGACCAAGTGGTGTTGTCTTCCAAAGCCTTCATCTGAAGGTTCATAGCATCTCACCATTGGCTGTCAATCTTTGAAGCAAATAGGATCCAGAGGAAAATCTATAGCAGTTTTAAGGGCTGGTCATCAGTGGGCTGAAGATCATATGTGATACAACTCATCTGAGGTGATTGATCTTCTGATTCTTGGCCAGAAGCAACTTGAGCAACAAATCCATTCTACCAATTAGGTTGTTTTCTTGGTCTAGTTGACGACCTGGAAAAAAGCATATGATAGAATCCCACATGAAGTGTTATGGAGCTGCTTGGAAAAGAAAGGAGTGCCACCCTTGTATATTCGAGTTATTAAGGATATGTACGAGGGAGGTAGGACGAGTGTTAGGACGCCGGGAGGGGTCACCAATGACTTCGCTGTTGGTATGGGTCTGCATCAGGGTTCCTCCTTAAGCCTTTTTCTTTTCACCTTAGTTATGCATGAACTTACAAGAGGGATTCAAGATGCGTTACCATGGTGCATGCTTTTTGCAAATGATATTGTTCTTATTGATGAGACCAGATAGGGAGTTAACGACAAGTTGGAGCGATGAGGGCATTTGCTGGAAGCTAGAGGTTTTAGAGTAAGTAGATCGATAATGGAATACCTTCATTGTTGTTTCAGTGGAAGGGTAGATGCGGGGGGAGAAGTCACCTTGGATGGAAGGGCGGTACCTAAGGTCGATAAGTTTAAGTATCTTGGCTCGATCATTCAGCAGAATGGAAATATTGACAAGAATATTAACCAGCGAATAAAAGTGGGCTGGAAAAAATGGAAATTTCCCTCAAGTGTGTTGTGTGATAAGAGGGTGCCCCTAGGATTGAAAGGCAAAGCCTATCGAATGGTAGTTAGACCGGTTATTCTTTATGGATCGGAATGTTGGCCTCTAAAGAAGACATAGGTTCAAAGATTGATGGTAGCAGAGATGAGGATGATTAGGTAGATGTGTGATTTTACGAGACTAGACAGAATTAGGAATGGAGTAATTAGGGACTTGGCTAAAGTAGCTCCCATCGAAGATAAGATGAGAGAAACAAAACTCCGTTGGTTTGGCCATGTGAAAAGCAGAAGTGTGGACACTCCAGTGAGAAGATGTGAGATGATCGACATCCCCGGAGGTAAAAGAGGGAGGGGTTCACCAAAAAAGAATTTGGACGAGGTGATTAGAGAGGACTTGAAAGTCGTGGGCTTGACGAAGAACCTGGCTCAGGATAAGAGGCTGTGGCGGGATAGGATTAAGATCTTAGATCGCAGAGAGTCGACTCCGTAGTTGTCGTTTGGCTGCAGTGGCTTAGTGCTCGTTGGGGTATGTCGTGCTCGTATGCAGATTGTACTTTCTTTTGGGAAGAAACAACGTTTGGTTACCTCTTATTGTTAAGGTATTTTATCGTCCTCTGTTATATTGCTCTTGCGTTTTACAGCTTCACCATCTTATCCTTTTAATTTGTTTTAGTCATTCCTTCATCTTATCCTTTTAATTTGTTTTAGTCATTCCTTGTATGTGGCCCTAATTTCCCCATTAAATGTTTTTCATAAAAGCTTTCTTCTATAAAACACTTTCGCAAAATCTTTTTTTTGTGAGTCTCTTAGAATCAGCCTCTCTACGGGTAGGAATGTCGGTAGAGGTAAGGTTGCCTACAGCTGAATCTCCCCAGACCCTGCGAAAGCGGGACCCACACTGAGAGGTGGTGTTGTTGTCTTGGTCTAATTGACCTTCTGACAAGATGAGTGACTGGAGACTGTGGACCAGAATCAGAAGTTTCTGCTGTTTCAGGAAATGAGGACTGTAGGCCTGTAGCGAAAATCAGCAGTAGGCTCAAGGTGATGTAATGAGGAAGATGTGAGGTGTGAACGTGAAGGGCTAGATAATGGAGGAGTGGATGGTGATGAAGAATCTGACAAGGAAGTCCAATAATTAACATGTGAGTCTGACCAAATACAATGAGTGGGCAATGGCTGTGGAATAGGTTTAAGGAATTTATCAGAATCTGCTTGTTTGAAAGGAAACACATGTTCGGAAATCTGACATCTCTGGAAACAAACTCTTGCTTAGTAAGCATACTGGGAAGTGTTTACCCTTTTTGAGTACTAGGATATCCTAAGAAGCCGGGGAGCCTAGGCTCAAATTAATCATGATGCCCAATAGCATTGCTAGCAAAAGCTGGACAACATGAAATCCTCAAATGAGTATATGAAGGTGGAGTTTGCATCAACACCTCATATAAAGTGTTTTATCAGTAAGCACTGTGGCAAGCAGTCTGTTAGTAATTTGAGTATCACCGAGCACACCGTGCCCCCAATACTGCAACGGAAATCAAGCCTAAAGCCTTATTGCTATTTCTATTTCAACAATATGCCTATGTTTCTTTTCAATCCTACCATTTTGTTTTGGCTTCTCCACACAAAATGTTTGGTGCATTAAACCATGCTGACTAAAGAACTCTTGGCATGGCCCTGATTCAAATTCCATGGCAGCATTTGACCTTATGATTTTGATAGAACAATCAAATTGAGTTCTAAACAACTGATAAAAATCTTCAAAACCTGTCAAGCTTGACACTTATATTGCATCAAATAAGTCCTGGTTGTCCTGCTAAAGTCATCCTCAGTTGTCATGAAATACCTATATTTCTTGCAACCCTGTAGGGTCCCCAAATATCAATTTGAATCAAGTCAAAGATATGATGACTATGACTGTTACTCAGAGAATAAGGAAGCTTGATAAACTTTGCCAAAGGATAAGTGATACCGACTTGCCGTTGTGATTGAGTATCAGGTTTAGGAACACAGGTAATATATCTCAATTTTGATAAAGGCGGATGACCTAATATGTGATGCCACACACTAGCATTGACATTGCGACTAGAGATTGAAGACACGACAACATTATTCACAGCACCAGTAGTTTTAGAAAGCATCACTTTGTCACAGATGTCTAAAACCTTATTGTCCAGCTTTGCAGTAGGCAAATTCAGCAAGTAGTACAATCCAGCTCTGTGCTTACCAATCCCCTTCAATTTCTGTGTGGCACTGTCCTGTATTAAGAAGCAATCTAGATAAAACACCACTACATGATCACTGTCCTTTGACAACTAAGCGACAGATAGAAGGCTGTACTCAAAAACTGGAACAACGAGCACCCTATGCACGTTCAGGCCATTGGCCAAAACCACCTCACTAATTGCTTTAATGTGATCTGTATCACAAGCATTGGCCACATAGTTGCCGGGTGATGAAGATGCATTGGTTACCGAAGGAAGATGCGTTAAGAATTGCTCAACTTGCTGCTGAGTAAGACCAAATGTGTTTGAACCAGCTGTAGACACTTCCACTTGAGCAGCAATTTTCCCAGAGTTGAGTCGTGTCTGGACCTCAGAGGCTAATTTGGCCTCCTTCTCTGCCTGTTTTTCTTTGTTCTGAAATTTCTTTCACTTAGGGTGCCAGGAGGGGTAGCCAATTACTTGCCAGCATCTCTCCCTTTGATGACCAACCTTACCACTTACACTGCATTTAGCATCTCCTGAACTTCCTGAGCATTCACTTAACATGGCAGATGGTTCCACTTGAGCTTGTGCCTCAGACAGAGCCTCTCTTTGCAATTCCTCTTTGCTGTAACATGGAGCTTGCTACTTCAACTGAAGGCAATGGAGTCAGCAACAGTATCCGACTCCTCTGAGGTTCATAAACATCATCAAGGACATTGAAAAAATGAAATAATCTTTGCTGTTCTTGTTACCTAGCCAATGCATTCAATAAATGGTTGATTTTATTACTTACAGTTGTGATCTTAGGAAGATCATCCAAAGCAGTCAACTCTTCCCAAATTCTTCATTCTTGTGTCATAGTCACTGATTGAAGTATTGTTTTGTTTTTTAGCATAAATTTCCTTAGTCAAGGTGTATTTCCTTGATCCATTAATCAAACTAAACCTCTTTTCCGATTGCTTCAGTAGCTCACTAGCATATTGAATGTATAAGATTGATCGGCAAATGGAATCACTTATTGTGTTCATGATCCAATCGATCACCAGATTATTATAGGACTCACAGTGCTCAAGCTTAATTGCATCATCCTCAGGTCGAGGCAGTGTTCCATGAACAAAGCACAATTTCCTTTTAGTTGACAGATCTCTCTCCATTTCTCGTTTCCAGGATCTGTAATTATTCGCTCCAGGTCCATCCTAGGGATGAATGAACAACGGATTCTGTAGATCTGAGTAGTTGATGCGATTTCTCTTAGCGGACATTGTTCTCTCTTTGATTCAACAATGAAAAATATACTAAATTCTCGAAGAAAAATCTATGTGCTTGAATCTCCAAAAACCGTAGGTATGATCGATTGATGAACCTAGTCAATCGTTCGGGATATAAGAATAAAAAAATCAATGTTACCAGTGTTGTCAGGCTAGATCTGTTAATGAACAAATCAGCTTATCAAACAATGAAGGTGTAATCAAGCATATTGAGATTCAAAAACATACCTGCTCTGATACCATGATAAACCAGACAAGTCATGAAGCTAGAGAGAAGTTAGAGAAACAAAATTGAGGATCAAATAATCTGAGTAGTTCTGTGTTCAGACCATAGTATTTATACCATCACTCTACTACAGTAGTAGCTAATGAGCAACAAAACTGAAATACCAGAAAATAATTCAGCTCAGCATAATGAACTTGCTGACTTTCCTCCGACAGCAGTAAGTAGGTTCACTAAGTTAAATTTATTTTGGGCGGTTTAGAGTTGCAGTTTAATTTTGCAGTTGGTTGTAGTTTGAAAATAAAGATCTCAGTTACAAAGTAGACACTAAAAAAATAAATAAATCACTTCAGTTTTAGTTTGATAAGTGAATTACGTTACTTCAGATCTTTTCTACTATATTATGAAGCTGTGAATAGAATTGTTGTTTCTGGAATTTGTGACATTGAAGGTGACAGAATTCTGATTCCTTTTCCTTCTGTGTTCTTATTTTCTAGCTATGCAACATCAACAAGAGATGTCTTTGCGGGAGCCCAATATTTCTTGGTTTTGTGAGTTCATGTGAAGCTGATATTGGGATTCTAACCTTCGGAGACATCGATGAAGATGATTTTCATATAGTTCTCCCAATGAAATCTATGAAGAAATTGATGAAACAGATGGAAAAACTGCCTCTTCAGCCCATCATGAAGTCCAATTCACACGTTGAGATGGTGAACAAGGAGTGGGTTGACATTGTACCTTCTGCGCCTAACTCGTTTGAGTTCCGTTGTTCAATCTATGACTTAGTGGCTGCGTCTTCGCTGGAAAAGGCTAGCTTAATGGAGGTCACTGAATAATTTTGTAGTCTTCCAAGACACATATATGGTTTTTCTATCCTTTTTTGAACAGGCATTTAGCTTTTGTAAAAGACGAAGTCAAGAGAGTTATAAGCAGAGGATTGTCTATTTGCTGTATAATGTTGAAATGTATCATGCTATGTAAAGAACTATGTTCCACAGGGAAAAATTTATGTTGTTAGGCATCAGAACCACAGTTCTTGTGACACTGCTCTGAAGAGATTCAAATGTACTCATATTAGATTATGTGATTGAATCGATTATGCACTTTGTTTTAAAAATAAGATATAGCATCTGGACTCGGGCGGGTGGATGGATTTTCGCTATGTTTGTCTTTGTTATCAATATTAGCATTGCATTTTGGGGCAAGCATCTCTTGTCAGCATGTTACTGATAGGGAGGATAGAGTACGGGAGAATAAGCTACAACTCAATACAGATTGAATAAAGTTTACATTAATGCAAAAAGATATTGAAAAATAACTGTAGTAGTGTAATTTCTAAAAATAACAGAATTTTAAAAATTAAATTATTCTAAAAAATAGGCAAATTTTCAAAATGAGTAAAAATTGCCCCCAAAAAAATTAAAATTGGGTACTATACATATTTTCTAAACAATTTATATCTAAATATATGGTGAGTACGATTTAAAATTAAGTACATGGGGTATGTTTATGTTAGGAAGAAACTTTGCTAGAAACTTGCATTGTATGATGGGAAAATTAATGTCAGGCCATGTCCAAGAGCAAGCCTCTTTAAATTTATGCAGAAGCTTTAGATTTTACTTCCAGTTTGTGCAAACCATGTTCAAAACTTTATTCTTTAAATGCTCCTGTTGCAGTTTTTGCATACCATGTTCAAAACTCCACTTTCAACTTATACAAACCTCTGTAAATTTATGCAAACGCTTTAAATTTTTAGATTACTGAAATGCATAATGTACTACCATGTTTAGAGTTTTTCATACTTTCACGTTCAAAGTTGTGTGATATGAAGTGAGTCTTTCACAACTATGTTGTTCGGTGATCCTTGCATTGTGAATATCCAAGAATTGATCTAAAATGTTGAATCATGGGATGATCTGGACGAGATAGATCACACTTGTAATCCAAAAAACTGAATTACCATTGTAGATACTCCATTAGTGCTTCCGTAATGCCAAATTGGCAATCCAGATTTTGGGCAGCAATCAAGGTCGTGCACGTTGCAATTATTCAGTCAGCAAGTCGAACCGGTTGCACAATCTACTCGCTTTTTTTTTCCCCCCTTTAGAGCGTCAAAACTGCCTTGCTTCATGAAGCATATCTTTTTTTTTAACCAGTGGGAATGATTAAAAAAAAAAAAAAAGGAAAATGATGGGCCTTGGCTAATAGTTGTTGGGCTTGCAGAAGTAGGTGTTGCTAATGGCCAGTTTGTTAGAAATATTTTTTTTGCCGAAATTTTTTCTTATTATTAACCCCAAGTTCACCATACCATCTCACACCAAAATTCATTTGCTACTCTCTAAATTATTGTGAAGTTTATATATGTGAGTGTTGTGAAGTGGAGACACAAGTTTAATATTTCATAAGTAATTCTACTAATTAATTGTTAATATATTTATATGCTTTAACGATAATTACGATATTCTGAAATTGTGTTAATTTTGATGTTATTTATGTTTTGTAGGTATATTTGTGGGGTGACTTCAACTAATCCACTAAGTTAAGCATTTTGTGAGCTATGTTTTTAAATCAAGAGGTAGTTAATTTGGTTTTATGTTTATGTTTTCATAAATAATACCATACTAAGAAGTTTTGGGAAATGGTTGAATTAAGTGTAATATGTTTACCACCAAATTAATTTGATATGTTAGTAAATTAAACGAATAAATGTTACATTAATATGCCAGAAAATTAGAGCTGGGTAATAGGCCGTGTCGGGTCGGGTTCGTGTTCGTGTCGAATTTAAAAGGGTTGAGAATTCCTCGACCTGAACTTAACCCGTTTATTAAACGGGTTGAAAAATCTTGACCTCTACCAATTTAATTTTTAAACAGGTTGACTCGCTTAATCTGTTTAAGACAAACAAGTCAAGTTCAGTAGTTTAATTAACTATTTACGCATTTAACATTTTCTACTAATATGTAATTACAGTGTTAAAAATTAAGTTTATATATCATATTAAATAATTACTCTTTAAAATTTCCCTGATTCGTGATAATTCACAATTTTAATTTTTTTTTATATTCTTAATTATCTAATAAAAAGTAAATGGATAAATAGCAAATGAAAAAATGAGTTGACTTATTTAACTCATTTAATTAAACGGGTTAAATAGGTACTTTTTCATGTCGAGAATCTCAACCTGAACCTAACCCATTTAATTAAACGGGTTGAACGTGTAAACCCATTTAATTAAACAGGTCGAAAATTTATACTCAAACCCACTTAACTTCATGTCGGTTTTGGATCGGTAATCGTATCAGTAAGCTTTTCCCAACTCCAAAGAAAATAATTGATGAGGAAAAAAAGTGCTACCTTATATTTAGGTGCTGACTCAGCAGGGTATGATACTGCTCACGGGGGTTTCGGTTTTGGGGAGAGACATTGGAGGAGTTTCTGTTCTGGACTTTGCAGTGGCCTATGATTTGTTGGTGGTTAACTCCTATTTTAGGAAGAAGGAAGACCACTTGGTGACCTTTAAGAGAGGTTCCATAAAGACCCAAATTGATTACTTTCTGATTAGGGCGGATAGTCGAAGGTTTTGTAAGGACTGTAAGGTGATTCCTAGTGAGTTTTTAGGTACTCAGCACAGGTTGTTAGTGTTGGACGTGGAGTTCAAGTGTTCGAAGTGGAAGAAGATGAGTGTTGGGGACCCTAGAGTTAAGTGGTGAACCCTTACTAAAGAGAAGGTTGTGCTATTATCAGAGAGGATTACTGAAGAAGGAGCCTGGAGGCAGGTAGAGGATGCAGATACAATGTGGAAGGCGATGGCTGATTGTATTCGAAGGTAGGCTAAAGAAATCCTAGGTTCATCTAGGAGAGGTGGTAGCAATATGAAGGGTGCTTGGTGGTGGAACGAGGAGGTAAAGGAGAAAGTCAAGGAGAAAAAAGAGGCATTCGCTATGTTCTTGAGCAGTGGATCAGATGAAGAGAAAGAGATTAGTAAAGTTAGATATAAGGCAGCAAAGAAGGTAGCTAAGAAAGCTGTTGCGGTAGCTAAAAGCATGACTTATGATAGGTTATATCATAAACTGGATACTAGGGAAGGGGAGCAGGAAGTCTTTAGATTGGCGATGGCTAGAGAAAGAAGAGCAAGGGATTTGGGGGTTGTGAGGTGCATTAAGGATGAAAATGGTAAGGTGCTATCGGAGGATGAAAAAATCAAGGAGAGATGGAAAAGGTACTTTAACACACTCCTCAATGGGGAATGGATGGAAGATGTCAGAAGTAGGGAGCGAGAGTGTTCTAAGAGGCAACTGGACCAGCGATTGTGTGAACATATCAGCAAGGACGAGATTAAAGAAGCCTTAAAGAAGATGGCCAATGGGAAGGCAGAGGGTCCAGATCAGATACCGGTGGAAGTGTGGAAGTATTTGGGTGAAGAAGGATTGGAGTGGCCAACGGAGCTTTTCAATGTTATTTTAAGAACCTCTAAGATGCCCAAAAAATAGAGGTCTAGTATAGTCATCCTTCTATACAAGAACAAAGATGATATTCAAGATTGTAATAATTTTAGGGGGTATAAAATTTCTCAGTCACACTATGAAGTTATGGGAGAGGGTGATTGAGAGTAGATTGCAAAAAGATATTTCGATATCAGAGAACCAGTTTGGTTTTATGCCAAGCAGGTCAACCATAGAGGCGATTTACCTCTTTATAAGGCTCATGGGTTTGTACAGAGATAAAAAGGTGGATCTTCATATGGTGTTCGTTGACCTAGAGAAAGCATATGATAGAGTTCCGTGTGAAGTGTTATGGAGATGCTTGGATAAGAAAGGAATGTCTCCAGTGTATATTCGAGTTATTAAGGATATGTACGAGGGAGGTACAACGAGTGTTAGGACGCCTGGAGGGGTCACCAATAACTTCTTCGTTGGTAGGGGCCTGCATAAGAGTTCCACCTTAAGCCCGTTTCTTTTCACTCTAGTTATGGATGAGCTTACGAGAGGGATCCGAGAGGAGGTGCCATGGTGTATGCTGTTTGCAGATGACATTGTTCTTATTGATGAGACCAGATAGGGAGTGAACGATAAGTTGGAGCATTGGAGACATGCACTGGAATCTAGGGGTTTTAGAGTAAGTAGATTGAAAACGGAGTACCTGCACTGCTGTTCAGTGGAAGGGTAGATGCGGGGGGAGAAGTCACCTTGGATGGGAGGCCGATACCAAAGGTCGATAAGTTTAAGTATCTAGGCTCGATCATTCAGTAGAATGGGAATATTGACGAAGATATTAACTAGCGAATAAAAGTGGGTTGGCAGAAATAGAAGTTTACCTCAGGTGTGTTGTGTGATAAGAGGATGCCTATAGATTTGAAAGTCAAAGTCTATCGTATGGTGGTTAGACCGGCTATACTTTATGGATCGGAATATTAACCTCTAAAAAAGACGCAGGTTCAAAGGTTGGTGGTAACAGAGATGAGGATGATTAGGTGAATGTGTGGTTATACGAGATTAGACATAATCAACAATGGAGTATTCAGAGACCCTGTTAAGGTAGCTCCCATTGAAGATAAGATGAGACAAAAGGACTCAAATGGTTTGGCCATGTGAGAAGAAGGAGTGTGGACGCTCCAGTGAGGAGATGTGAGAGGATTAACGTCCCCGGAGGCAAGAGAGGGAGAGGCCGACCAAAGAAGAGTTTGGACGAAGTGATCAGAGAAGACTTGAAAGTTGTAGGATTGACGGAGGACCTGGCTCAGGATAGGAAAGTTTGGCAGGATAGGATTAAGATCTTAGATCGCGGAGAGTTGACCTCGTAGTTGCCCTTCGGTTACAGTAGCTTAGTTCTGGCAGTGGTTTTCGTATGTCGTGTTTGTATGCAGGTATTGCTTTCATCTGGGAAGAGACTTCGTTGGCTTACATCGGGTTGTTAAGGTATGGTATTGTCCTCTGATTTATTATTCTGATGGTACATAGCTATGGCTATCGGATTTATTAATATATCCCAGTCATTCCTCGCTGGGTATCCTTATTTTTCTATTAAATGTTTTCACAAAATCATTCTTCTATAGAAATAGTTTCACAAAATCTTTTTCGTGGGTTTCTTGAAATCAGCCTCTCTACGGATAGGAATATCGGCAGAGGTAAAGCTACCTACATCTGGATCTCCACAGACCTTGTGAAAGTGGGACCCATACTGGGAGGTGTTGGTGTTGTTGTTGTTGTGTCAAATATGGATTCCAATAAGAAAGGTTCATCTATGAAGTTACTTGAAGTGAATAAGATAAAAAACGTCTTTGGAAGTGGTAACTCAAATATGCCAACTAATCGCCAAATTGGTCATATCCACCACCCAACTATAGCCACAAGCCTTACAACTCAACCCCCTTATTATCCAAATATGCCAAGTGATGGCTCTACTCAAAATCACCCAAGCTTGCCCCCAAACTATAGTTAAAGCATGCCCCCATATCCCCACCTCGTCCTACTCACTTTAAGGGCAAGAAACTCAACACCCTCATCAAATCAAACACCAACACTTACAGTACTCTCAAACTGATAATGTTACAAATGACAATGAGGCAGAAGGGGAAGAAGGAGAAGGGGCTATTGGAGGGGGCAATAACGTGGTCAGTGGAGGAGGATACAACTTGATAGCTGCTTAAATTAACCCAAGCAGAGACTCCATTGTCGAGGCTAATCAAAAAATCGAGTTGTTCCTCTAGGGTGGCCGCCACTTAAAAAAGCATGCTCCATACAGTTTTTGTGGAGAATTTGGAAGACTTGCAACTTCTAATGGAACTAGGGTTCCCTATTGGTGTCCAAGTGGATCGATATTGTGGGGGTTAAACCAAAGTGGGAGAAGCATAGAAAATGTAAACTCATGCTCATGATTCATATGTTAAATGATCAAGAGGGAGTTTGAACTAAAACAATGGAAGCAGTTGCTTCATGATAAACCAAAATAGAAGAAGTTTTACACCCAATGTGTTGAACTAAAATAATGGAAGCAGTTTTACACCCAATGTGTTGAAGGATCGTCAAAACAATCCAAGATAAAAGAGATGGAGGAACACTCTAACACCTCTACCCTTGGCAGAGAAGAGCATTGGGACAACTACTATAGAAAACGTGGACGTCATTAAACAATATGTCAAAGTGCATGAGGGTCGTTGCAGTTGAGGAAGTAGTTCGCCTCAGAGAGGAAATAGTTCGCCTCAAAGAGATAAACCAGACATTGAAAGAGAAGCAAAAAACATTCAAGGAGAGGTAATTGGAGGAGAAGAAGGTACAGTGGATGAACTTTGTAAACATGTCTCTAGAAGATGCTGCTTATTATGGCCCATTTCAAGAACAAATTAGAAGCATCGCCAGCCACCACCATCAAATGAGTATATGTCTGTGAAAGTTTAGTATGTTTGTGGAAGTTTAACTTGTATTCACCTAGGTTGTAATAGGTTACTGTAACTCCCACCTATCTATGTGTGCTATCTTGTATAAAAGCTCTAAATTAAGTTTTGACGATGTTTAGTCATGAAATAAAATATTTAATTGTTCACACATTGTCGCCTGCATTGTGTGTTTCCTAAATATTCATCATCCTCTCGTCTTCATCATCATATAGTTTACACTTCATTCTTGAAGAATCCATTAATTATAAGCCAATTTTGGAAGAAATGCTTAAAGATGAAACTAATGCCCAACAAATTGCGCTGCTTACAAAGGTTCTACAAGATGCAAAATATATGGGAGCTTCATCATATTACGACCAAAAAGTAAAAAACAAATTTATTAGGAGCAATTGTGGGAAAGCTCACGATCTCCTACACAAAGAATACTTTGTAGAAGATTCAGTCCACAATGAAAACCATTTTCGTCATAGATTTATAATACGAAAGCTCTTGTTCCTTTGAATAATAGAGGTCGTAGGGAATAATTCTGAGTAATTTCAGTTGTGAGGTGTGATGTAATTGGGCAGTGTGGGTTGATGCTGCTAACTAAGTGCACCATAATGACATACGATATATTTGCTGATTGTGTTGACAAACACTTGATGTTCGGTGAAACCACATCACTGGAGTACATGAAAAAGTTTGTTGCCGGTATTATTGTTGTATTTGGGGAAGAATATTTAAGAAAATCAACCCAAGCCCGTGTTGATCGTCTATTGGAAGTAGGACATGCCAGTAATTTCCCTGATATGTTAGGAAGCATCATTTTCTAAAAAACGTTATAAATTTCTAACTTAATGTGTGAAGCAATTGCTTCTTATGACTTTTTAATATGGTATGCCTTCTTTGGGTGTTCAAGAAGTCTCAATGAAATAAACATCATTGACCATTCCCTAGTATGCACGAGTTATATCAAGATTGGGCTCCAAAATGCAAGTATATTGTCAACAATCATAAGTAAATTATAAGATTCTTTCTATCGAATGGTATCTATTCAAAATTGGTGACTTTCGTGAGAACAATCTCTAGTCCCCAAGGGCAGAAGGCAAAATTATTCGCTGAATGTCAAGAGGTCGATAGAAAGGATGTGTAGTGAGTCTTTGATGTGCTACAAGCTCGCTTTTACATAGGTCATGGCCCTGCTCAATTCATGGAGGACGAAGACTTAACTTTGATAATGAAAACTTGTATAATACTCCATCACATGATTGTTAATGACGAGCTTGATTTTTATGGCCTTGCTTTTGATAATAAGGATGTGGAGGGTAGTGCCTTTCAGAGCATGTAATACCCCAATTCGTGATCACATACTTAGTCTTATATAACTCATCATTAGCGGTCAATATAGTAGAAGAGTTAGGGTTAGGCATTACCACCATCCTAGGGAGGATAACTCACTGAATTGAACTCACACCCAAAGGATTCCAAAGGAACAAGCTAAGAACTCACGACACTCAACTTGAACTCAATGGAATCCGAAACTAAAAATGAGTTAAGGATAGAACTAAACTTGAATCTTGGATACAGGAATCACCACTAAGATCAAGGTTAGGGCCCCTAAGCTTGATTAAGATACAGAAACACCACTTAAATAAGTTTAGGACTACACTTGAACACCACTCTAACTGGCCTAGTTAGAGATAAGCAAGTTTAGTGTTTACAGTTTAAGTAAAGGAGCAATGCTCTCTTTTCTCTTTCTCAATTTATGAAATTTGATTACAAAAGTGAAGATTACAAGGCCTTATAGCCTAGCATGATAGCACACAAGCAACTCAAGCCTAAGGAGTGAGGTTTCTTCAAGATTAGGAAACCTCTTAATCTAGCTTAGTTCATGGTTAATGCTAACCCGTGAATTACTAGCTTATTTCTAGGCTTAATCCTTGCTAATTACAACCATTGAATCTATTTAATCATAAGAATTAACGTTAGGCTAGATACTAACCAAGCAATTAGGCAAATATGCTGCTGGTCATGTGGGAGAGAAAAGAAGAAAGCTGCTTGGTCCCTGTTGTACTTTATGGCTGACCAATGGTCTTGTTTCTGCCTTTCTCTCCTTGCTCCTCATTGGATCTTCATTTGGTGACTTCATAATTGTGTCTAACAATCCTTTAACTGCTCAATTATGCTGCTAGACAAGGATTGGATGCTTGGAATGACAACAACTACCAAATGCACCAATTAGATGCAACCGGGCAGTAGCTGGTAGTTTGCAGGCAATGTTTGGATGCCACGTTTCTTATGCAAAAAGTGGGCATGGTTTGGATTGCCACATATGGTTAGAAATCCCTAGATGTCTTCTAACTTCTTCAAGTGGAATCACACGTTTTTAACTTAGTTTTCCTGTCCAAAAGATCAAAGTACTCAGACTGGTCCAAACCAGGTTCCAGCCTGCACGGTTTGGAAAATTGACCTGGTTCTTCATCTTTCAATTGACGTAACCTAAATTTCTCAATTGGACCAGGTATTTGACATCTTGGGGACCCAAGATATGCAAACAATTGGTACTTAAACCTCATGGAGGCCTAAGTAGTTAAGAACACAAAATCGGGTTTAAAATTTGCCTTGTACTCGGTAGCTTCTGTTTGTGCCCTTCGCATAATGTGAGCCACCCTTTGAACTTGGGACCTTGTTCTTGGACCTTCTGGACTTGAATGGTCATGGTCAAGGCCTTGGCTTGGTAGGACTCCATCAATAAGGCTTAACTAATTTACTTAACCTTCATATTAGAACATAGTTTAGCTTACATGAAAACCAAATGGTGCAAACTTTATACATTCCCAAACTCAAATGAAAGTCCAACAAACCACAAAGCTTACATTCTGAAGGCCCTTCACTTTTACAAAGTGTTCACTGTCAAATTTCTCTAAACTTCATTCACTGTCTTCATGTCTATTTGGAGTTGTTAGGTAAGGACTTTGCAATTTATTTACCCAAAAAAAAACAAAAATGGTGAATAACGAACCAAAGATGAGAGAATCCTCTCTTCTCTGATGGGTTAAGAAAGGAAGAAGACCCCAAAATAATACTCATCCAGTTACTGAATATGCTTGAGCACATTTAGCTACTACAACTCCTAATGGAAGGGATTTATCGGAAGATTTAGCTCAAGCTATAAACCCTAATATCAATGGAACAATCATAGATATACAGACTGAAGTAAACAATACTATAAACGAGAATGATTTGAGAACTCAGAGGAGGAATCCGTCAATTACACACGATCGTATGCGCATTCACTGCATTGAGGAATCAGATATTCATTTTGAGGATGAATTTTGGAAATCCTCTATTATTTGCTTTTTCTTAGGGGCTAATCCACCAATACAAGTGATTGACGGGTTCTTTAAGAGAATATGGAGCAATAAAGGGTTTGATATGGTGCTTGATAAACCAGGAGGAGTTTATATTGCTAGGTTCTACTCTATACTAGAAAGAGACACAGTTCTGCAATAGAGCTTTATATATTTTGACAAGAAACCTCTTGTGATGAAGAAGTGGTTATTTAGGCAGCTAACTAATAAGGAATTAGTAGCAAGAATACCTATATAGGAAAAGCTACTTGTAACACCCCAAATGTACATAATTCACTGTTTGCGTTTTTATCAATTACATCATCAATTAGTAGTGATATCCCAAATGATCGGGGCGTTATCGCCGTCAAAAAAGGACAAGGCTTGACTTAAAAGTAATTAAAAATAACTAAGTTAAACAACGTTACCACCACACAACATTTGTAAAAGAAAACCATCAAACCAACATCAACAGTAACTAACAATCTCATAGTTTGCATCAAAATATAGTAACTTTTAGCAGAGTATATAGTTCTAACATCAAAATATCTCACAATACAGTGCTCAAAATATTCCAACACTAAAACACCACTATTCCTTTTAGACATTCCTGCTCACTTATCTTCTCCAGTCAGCCTCCCAGTTGGAGGGCGATTCACTGAGCATTTCTCCAAACAAAGCATGAAAACATTTCAAACTGTGAGCCGAAGCTCAGTACATGCATGTATGTATTGTTAACTGCACACTGAAAAACTGGTTGGGCTCACATTACAATTCATTTTAGTTTAAAATAGGGAATGAGATGAATATAAAACTGCATTGTCAATTATTATATGATAGTGAACCTCTAGTAACTATTACGATCTAAAGATAGGTGTATACCTACAATGCTGATTAGAGAACCTGGCCTGAAGCTGCGCGACTGAAGTGCAATGCCCTGTAACTGATAACTAGTGCGGTCACTAATTATGTGATAAAGCATGAATTAAACTAATTCATTGATGTACTTACCAAAAAATTATAATTTTGATAAATACGTGCTGATTTCTAAAGATACAGACAATGAAAGTACCTAGGACTTTTAATGAAATGTCACTGAGTATGATTATGCACAAAAGGGGAGGAACTGATAGATTAGTCCCTAATTCTGTACAAAAATATCATTATAGGAACATATAGTCAGCAAATGTATTTACTTTCATAGTTAATACTTTAGTAAAAGAAAAGTAAGGGCGTAATAGGGGCTAAAGTAGATGACTCGTAACCTAATCTCCCGATCTCCATTTGAGACATAATTCCCCAATATCAAAATCTTAAGAAGCCCAAAAAACTTTCATTTACAACACAAAACATGATTCCCACAATAGGGTTCCCAAAATGGGGCTAGAACACAAGTGTGCCAGTTCTGGTCTAACCTGCACAATCCTAGTAAGACGACCATAACTTTTTCGACATACCTTGGATTAAGGAAATTCAAAATCCATTTGAAAGCTAACTCACTGATCCATCCACCCACTAGAAATCATAATTTTTGGTTGGGCCGTTCATTATCAGTTTATTAGCAAAGTCTGCCCTGTTTTCTGTCATTTCCCAGCCCCCACTGTCATTGCTTTCTCCTCTCTTTTCCCACAAATCCTCATCTAAAATCGCTCCTTAAAATCATGTCACAAAGCTTTGGTCCTTCCCATCACCATACAAAACCGCCACACTCAATTTCACTTCGTAATCATATACATCAAAGATTCATTTCTCAATCAAATATACACAATTAACGTGCTTGCTATTATAGGAAAGCTAAACCTTACATAATCATTAAAACCCTCACATTTGGCCAATTTAGATCCACTATTAACTCATTCAAATCTCACCAACATCACCATAATTATTTATAATGCTAAAGATTGTCAAAACAAATACAATACCACCCATAAACTTCACTTAAGGTTAAGCTTGCATGATCATGAACAATCCCAACGCCCACTTACTCTCAAGCTTCTCCAACAATTTAAACACCAAAAATAACTCTTATTTCTTATCAAAACAATATGATCAACAATCACAAATAACAAAACAAGAATTAAAACTAAGATACAACCAAAACCAACAAGATCAAGGTTAGGGTTTACTTACTTTGCTTGAAGAAAGGGGAGTATTTGAGAGGTTTGATGTTTGTGGGGATGTAGGTGGCAGTTAGGGTGGCTAAAGGGACTGTTACGGTGGTGGTTTGGTGGCCAAAATAGTAGCAGCCAGCACAGAAGGGAGGGCGGCCGTGGGGTTAGAGAGAGAAATGAGGGAGATATGGTGTGAGTTTGGTTCTGTTGTTTTGACTTGTCTACATACTTAGCTGAATTTTTATCCTCCCAAAAGTAGCTTTAGCTAACCATGGTTAAGATTAACTCATGGTAATTAGCTAGGTTAATATGCAAACTTCTTGGGTTTCAAATTCGGCCGAAATAAGTTGAGTTCGGGAATAAAATGCTTCGTAACAATAACGTTTTTGCGTAACTCAAAATAAAATTCTTGTAATGTTACGGAAAACAAAATAAATTACTTAGATTAAACTTGTTAGAGCCTACTATTAATTCCTCCAAAGTTTTAGTTATTAATTAAATAAATAAATAAAACCTTAATTGCCAAATGAGGACCCAAATAAAATTTTTCCCACTGGGATGATTAAATGCGATAAATAAATATGAGAAAACCGTTAATGTAAGATAATTAAATAAATAAATATAATTTACTGTTGGGCTATTACAGCCTTCCCCCCTTAAAGAGTTTCATCCTCAAAACTTATGAACTTTTTCAGGTCATGCAAAGTTAGCTCAAATAAATGTGGGTACTTGTTTTTCATTTTCTCTTCAGTCTCCCAAGTGGCTTCTTGGGAGGTATGGTTTGTCCAATGCACCTTGACTAAAGGTATCTACTTGTTGCGCAGCTTCTTAATCCTGCGATCTAGTATTTGGACTGGACGCTCCTCATATACTAGATCCTCAGTGATTTCAATAGGTTCAGATATAATGGTGTGGTCCGGATCTGGAATATACTTCCTAAGCTGAGAGATGTGAAACACATTATGCATGTGTTCTAGTTCTACAGGCAGATCTAGTCGATATGCTATGCGATTTAACTTTTCAATGATTTCATAAGGTCCAATATATCTTGGACTCAATTTGCCTTGTACTCCGAACCTCTTGATACCCTTAGTTGGCGAAACTTTTAGAAAAACTTTATCGCCTATTTGAAACTCCAGAGGCCTTCTTCTCTTGTCGGCGTTAACTCTTTTGCTGAATCTGAGCAACCCTAATATGCTCCCGAATTTTCTTATTGTTTCAATGGTTTCATGGATCATTTCGGAACCTATGATCAATGCCTCATCAAAATCACTCTAGCGCAGTGGGGTTCTACATTTTCTCCCGTATAAAGCCTCAAACGGGGCCATTTTGACGGTGGATTGGTAGCTATTGTTATAAGAAAACTCCACCAATGGTAAATCGTCTTCCCATTTCCCTTGGAACTCCAATAAACAAGCTCTTAACATGTCCTCTATAATTTGATTCACTCTTTTAGTTTGCCTATTTGTCTCTGGGTGATAAGAGTTACTAAAGTCAATTTGGTCCCTAAGGCGTTTTGAAGTGCTTGCCAAAAACGAGCTTGGAATCTTTGATCCCTGTCTGACACTATGTCTAAGGGAATCCCTTGCAGGCAGACTATCTCTTTAACATACAGTTGGGCTAGTTTTTCAACTCCCCAAGTATTCCTAATTGGCAGAAAATGAGCCGACTTGGTAAGTTGATCAACTATGACCCAGGCAGCATTCTTCTTTGAGGTAGAAAGGGGTAAACCCATAACAAAGTCCATTGAGATTGAATCCCACTTCCAGGTGGGAATTTCTAGGGGTCGCAGTTCACCTACGGGACGCTGATGCTCTGCTTTAACCTTCTAGCAAGTTAGACAATTGTCTACATATTCTGCAACCTCATTCTTCATATTATTCCACCAGAAGTACTGTCTTAAGTCTCTGTACATCTTGGTGCCTCCTGGATGCACCGAGTAGCGAGTATTGTGAGCCTCCCCTAGGATATGTTTCCTCAATTCCTCATTTTTGGGTACACATAGGCGATTCTGGGATTGCAGGGTCCCATCCTCATGCACTGCAAACCTAGGAGACTTCCCTTTCTCTAAATTGTGTTTTATTCCTTGGAGTTCAAGATCACTTTCCTGGTTCATCCGAATTTCCTCCACTATGGAAAGTTGTAAAGTAAGTGCGAATAATTGAATGTTTGCTTGCCCATGGGACTCTAGTTGAATTCCCAAGTCCTCAAGCTCGCACAAAAGACCCAATTGAGTAATCACCACAGTGCTCGAGCTGTGTTGCGCTTTCCTACTCAGGGCATTAGCTATATAATTTGCTTTGCCCGGATGATATTAATTTGCAAATAATAATCCTTAAGCAACTTAAGCCAATGTCGTTGTCTCAAATTGAGCTCCTTCTGGGTAAAGATATACTTCAGACTTTGATGGTCAGTATAGATCTTACATGGTACCCCATATAAGTAATGTCTCCAAATTTTGAATGCAAAGACCATGACTGCTAACTCCAAGTCATGGGTAGGGTAATTTTTCTCATAAGGCTTGAGCTGGTGAGAGGCATAAGCTACGACTTTGTCTTCCTGTATCATAACACACCCTAATTCATTATTTGAAGCATCTCTATAGATGGTATACTCCTTACCTCCACTGGTAGCGTTAGGGTTGGGGCGGTAGTTAATCGCTATCTTAACTCCTGAAAGGCTCTTTCACACTGCTTTGTCCACTCGAATCTATTCAATTTCTATAACAGATTGGTCAGGGGCAAAGCTATTTTTGAAAAGTCCTTGATGAACCTTTGATAATAGCCCGCTAAACCCAGAAAGCTTCTAATCTCAATGACGTTAGTAGGCCTTGACCATTCTGTGATTGCCTTCACCTTCTGGGGGTCAACTTTGATTCCTTCTTTTGTAACCACATGTCCCAAGAATACCACTTCTTCCAACCAAAATTCACACTTCTTTAGTTTGCCATAAAGTTGATGCTCCCTCAAGGTCTGTAACACCATCCTCAAGTGATCAACATGTTCCTCTCTGTCCTTAGAATAGATAAGGATGTCATTTATGAACACCACTACAAACTTGTCTAGATAGGGTCTGAAGAACCTGTTCATAAGATCCATGAAGGTTGCGGGGGCATTGGTGAGGCTAAACGACATTGTTGTAGACTCATAATGAGCACACCTGGTCCTAAACGCTATCTTGGAGATGTCTTCAGGTTTAATCCTAAGTTGATGGTACCCTGACCTCAAATCAATCTTAGAGAAGACTCCTGCTCCCTATAGTTGGTCAAACAAGTCCTCTATTTGCAGTAAAGGTTACTTGTTTTTTATGGTGATTTTGTTCAACTCCCTATAGTTAATACATAGCCTTAAGGTTCCATCCTTTTTCTTTACAAACAACACTAGAGCACCCCATGGTGACACACTTGGCCTGATAAAGCCCTTCTGCAACAGCTCATCTAACTGAATCTTTAGTTCCTTAAGCTCAATTAGGGTCATGTGATATGGGGCTTTGGAGATAGGTTGGGAATCAAGGATTAATTCAATTCCAAAATCAATTTTCCTCTACAGGGGTAATCCTGGTAACTCTTCAAGAAAAACATCTATAAATTCACAAACTACAGGAATATTTCTGGCTTTCTCTTCTTTTGTTTGGGTGTCAATAGCATAACACCAATATCCAACACACCCCTGACATAACAACTTACTTGCTTTCATAACAAAAATCAAGGGACAAGATTTTTCCTCTCTCTGCCCATAGAAACATACTTCTCTCCCTTTTTCATCCTTTAAAATAATCTGAAGATCTTCACAGTCAATCTGAGATCTATAAGTGTGCCACCAATTCATTCCTAAAATGATATCAAAATCAGACAAATCAAATTGAATCAAATCCACAGGGAAGGTGGTTCCACCAATGGTGATGAGAACAACTTTATAGGAGATGGGGCACTCAATCACAGAATCATTGGGTAGCTTGATCCTATAATTGGTTTCCGTCCTCCTACCTTGTAGGTTTAATTGCATGGTAGATCGGGTGGATATAAATGAATGAGTAGCACCTGAATCAAACAATACACAAAATGGCTTCGAATTTAAAAGGAGAGTTCCAGCGACTACTGTACCAGAGGTGGCAACTTCCTTCTTAGTCATTACATATGCCGGTCCTACCGGTGCAGGCCTTGGTGGTGGGGCCCCTTGGCGAGGTGGGACCAAGGGTTTTGCTGCACCCTTATCCACCGCATTCAATCTTATTGGGAAGGCAGCAATGAGGTGCTCCGAGCTTCCACACCACATGCATTTGTTGGTTCCTACTCGGCACTCAAAGGTGGTGTGATTGTTCGTCCACATTTTCCAAAGGGCTCTACTGAGCATGCAGGACGGCTCTTGGGAGGAGCGGGAGAAGGTTTCTTCTGGTTCACATTCTCACTCGGAGTTCTTCACTCAAACCCTTTTCTCTTTTGGTTGATTGGGTTCAGAGCTTTCAATTATGTCTGCACTCGCTCCACTTTAGCAGCTCACTCATACAGCTCTTGGCAAGTCAAGATTGGTTACCCAACTAACTGATTTTGAATATAGAAGGTTGAACCCTCTTCAAACCTCCTCATTTTTAACCTTTTAGTTGACACAAATTTAGGGACAAACCTGGATAATTATGTGAACTTACTAGCATACTGCATCACAGTCATGTTGCCACTCATCTTCAGCTCCATAAACTCTTTCTGTTTTGTATTTGGACCACAACTGGGTAAAAGTTTTCCCTCAACTCACCCAGGAATTTACTCCAGGTGAATTCAGGCCCTATGAAGCTACTCTTAACAGTGTTCCACCAAATATCCACTTCACCAGTCAAATAATACATCCCAATGTTCACTTTCTTTTCTTCCGGCACCTCTACCACTGTAAAGATTTTCTCTATTCCCTTTACCCATTCCTCCAATGCTATTAGATCATAATTCTGTCATACACTTTAGGGTTGCGTCATGCTACTTTATCTACTAATTTATCATCCATATGAGGGGTTTCAATCGGTACTTGGGGAGTTCGCTTTATCAATTCAGCTACTAAGGACAGCTAGTAGTTTAGGTCCCTAGTGTTGTTAGCAAACTCAGGGGGAATTGGTGGCATTTGGGCAAAATTTGGTGGCACATGATGTCAAGCTTGTTCACCTGATCCTTGGCTATGATCCGAGTTATCCTCTATATGAACCTTTGCATCGTTTTGCACTGACTCAGACATTCTGATCATACATTAAACGAAACAATTCAATCACTGGAATACCCAAACATATAAGATAAGCATGCCCAACAAATACATTTAATATGACTCAAATATTATTTAAAACAGAACCCAAAGCTTCATTATATCATTTCATAACTTCTTATTTACATACATAACTGCCTGTTTATATATATGATCAACAAAATATAACACATCTAGCTAACTAAGTAAGATCAGCCCTGGCTCCTACCTTAAACACTACCTAGTCCTCAGTCCCTAAGTCTGTCACATGCCCAAAACAGAAACAGACCATGTCATCAAGGTCGAAAGGATTTGATTAACTATATATAATGTTATAGGCTACACAAAATGCAACTATCCAATCCGACCATACTATATACATGTGGGGTTCAAAATGTAACCTACTCAAGTCAACACCTGAAAAAAAAAAAAAACCTAACGATCCCTAAATGGATCGTAATCTGGGTCGAACTCATCCTCCGGCTCCTCGCCTGAGTTGAAGCTGCTATCCGACGCTCCAAACTCTGCCTCATCGATCTCCTGATCGACCTGCTCCTCTCCTACATCTAGAGATGGCAATGGGGCAGGGAATCCTCACTCCTGTCAGGGCCCTGTCCCGCATTGGGGATAAATCGGGGATGAGGACAAAAATAAATCTCCGAGCGGGGATGGGGACGGGGCGAAAATTTACCCCGTCCCCATCCCCTCTTCCCCGCTCAGGGAAATATCCTCGTCCCCATCCCCATCCCCTTTTCCTCGTCCTCGATTGGGGAAAAATCCTCATCACCGTCCCTGCGTATTAATTTAAAATTATATATGTGGCCTTTATTTGTGAACATAATACTAAGGTTATATCTGTAAATTAAGTTGAAAAAACCCTAAATTGGATGGACTTGTTTTGTGTAATTTGTTCATTGTCAAACTTATTCTTTATGAATTTGTTAAACTTTAATTTAGGTTACATTGTAAACTTTAATGAAGTTTGTTAGACTTATGTTGCGCGGAACCTACAAGAGCTTATTGCACAATTAATTGGAGTAAGGTTTAGGGATTGCAAATTAGACATTCATTTAAGACTTGTAATATAGTTATCACAAAGGAGAGAAAGAAATGGCGGCGAAAAATCCCCGGTGGGGATTACATCCCTGTTGGGGGTAGGGACGGGGGAATTTTTTCACTGCAACGAGCAACGGGATGGGGACGGGGACGGGGAGTATGCCCCCCATCCCTAACTCGCCCCATTGCCATCCCTGCCCACATCCTCTTTGACCTCCTAATCCATCTACTGCTCCTCTACTACCTCATCAATCTCCTGATCCTTCTCTAGATCATCCTCTTCCTCTAGATGGTCCTCGGAACCCTCCATGGACTCGTCATCAGAACTAACTACCACAATCTCTAGTGTATCGGGAAGATCCACCACCACATGAGCCTCCCCAGGACTGTCGAGCATCTATGGAGTACCTGGAACAGGCGACGAAGGTGGTCCTTGTGCTGCTGCAGGTTGTACAGGTAGGGGATGTGCCTGGTGTAAAGGAAAGACGTGCTAAAGAGTCTCCATAGTAATCCCCCTCTGCTCGAACTCCTCCCATAACATCAACTCCAAAGTGATGGTAGCCTAAGCCTCCTGGACCTGGAACCTAGGTCCGTCCCAACCTAGGTTCCCTATCATCATGAAATGATGATAACGGAGCATGAACTCTACCCACGGACCAGCCGTGGGTAAGGACCATAGCAATTTGAATACACAGACCATGATATTGTGAAACTCGAAAAAAGAGTCCTGCACATGAGCTATCATACTAGCATGCAATAGTGAGATGTGGTCCGCCATAGACGTACCAGGCGTTATATTAACAGCATAAGGATCCATCTAGCAAGCAAAATACAAGTGAGGGGCATGTAGAAGATAAACAATATGAATTTCTAATATCACAAGTCTATTTCTAATATCACAAATCTCTAATAGTATACGATATTCCTTACTAATAACCCTTCTCATCTTCCTATATCTAAACTCCATACTCTGTATCCCATCAGGAAAATCAAAACCTGACTCTGATACTACATTTGTAACACCCCAAATGTACATAATTCACTGTTTGCGTTCTCATCAATTACATCATCAATTAGTAGTGATATCCCAAATGATCGGGGCGTTATCGCCGTCCAAAAAGGACAAATCTTAACTTAAAAATAATTAAACATAACTAAGTTGAACATCGTTACCACCACATGACATCTGAAAAAACAAATAATCGAACCAACATCAACAGTAATTAACGATCGCATAGTTTACATCAAAATATAGTAACTCTTAGCAGAGTATATAGTTCTAACATCAAAATATTTCGCAATACAGTGCTCAAAACATTTCAACACTAAAACACCACTACTCCTTTTAGACATTCCGCTCACTTATCTTCTCCCGTTGGCTTGCCAGCTGGAGGACGATTCACTGAGCATTTCCCTAAAACAAAACATGAAAACATTTCAAACTGTGAGCCGAAGCTCAGTACATGCATTTCTGTATTGTTAACAGCAGACTAAAAAAACTAGTTGGGCCCGCATTGCAGTTCATTTGCATTTAAAATAGGGAATGGGATAAATTTAAAACTTCATTGTCAATTACTATATGATAGTGAACCCTTAGTAACTGTTACGATATAAAGATAGGTGTGCACCTGCTAAGCCTATCGGGGGACCTGACCTGAAGTCACACGGGTAACTGAAGGGCAATGCCCTATAACTGATAACTAGTGGGGTCACTAATTATGTGATAAACTTATTAAACTGATTCATTTATGTACCTACCAAAAGATTATAATTTTGATAAATACGTGCTGATTTCTAAAGATACAGACAATGAACGTACCTGGGACTTTTAATGAAATGTCACTGAGTATGATTATGTACAAAAGGGGTGGAAATGATATATTAGGCCCTGATTATGTACACAAATATCGTTATAGGAACATATGGTTTGCAACTGTATTTGTTTTCATAGTTAATACTTTAGTAAAAGAAAAGTAAGGTTGTAATAGGGACTAAAGTAAATGACTCATAACTGAATCTTCCTATCTCCATTTGAGATATAATTCCCTAATATAGAAAGTTTAAGTAGTCCCAAAATACTTTCATTTACAGCACAAAACATGATTTCCACAATAGGGTTCCCAAAATGGGGTTAGAACACAAGTGTGCCAGTTTTGGTCTAACCTGCACAGTCCTAGTAAAACGGCCATAACTTTTTCGACAAACCTCAAATTAAGGAAATTTAAAAGTCATTTGAAAGCTAACTCACTTATCTATCTACCCACCAAAAATATAATTTTTGGTTGGGCCGTTCATTACTAGTTTATTAGGAAGTCCTGCCTTATTTTCTACCATTTCCTAGCCCCCACTGTCATTGCTTTCTCCTCTCTTTTCCTACAAATCTTCATCCAAAATCACTCCTTAAAATCATGTAACAAAGTTTGGTCCTTCCCATCACCATTCAAAACCAGCACACTCAATTTCACTTCGTAATCATATACATCAAAGATTTATTCCTCAATCAACTATACAAAATTAACATGCTTGCTATTAAAGGAAAGCTAAACCCTATATAATCATTAAAACCCTAACTTTTGGCCAACTTGGATCGACCCTTAACTCATTCAAAATCTCATCAACATCACCATAATCATTTATGATGCTAAAGATTGTCAAAACAAATACAAAACCACCCATAAACACCACTTAAGGTTAAGCTTGCATGATCATGAACAATCCCAATTCCCACTTACTCTCAAACTTCTCCAATAATTTAAACACCCAACATAACTCTTATTTCTTATCAAAACAACATGATCAACAATCACAAATAACAAAACAAGAATCAAAACTAAGATACAATCAAAGCCAATAAGATCAAGGTTTGGGTTTACTTACTTTGCTTGAAGAAGAGGAAGTATATGACAGGTTTGATGCTTGTGGGGATGTAGGTGGCGGCTAGGGTGGATGGAAGGGCTGTTCCATTGGTGGTTTGGTGGCCAAAACAGCAGCAGCCAGCACAAAAGTGGGGGGGGGCATGGGGTTAGAGAGAGAAAGGAAGGAGATATGGTGTGAGTTTGGTCGTGTTGTTTCGACTTGTTTACATACTTAGCATAATTTTTATCCTCTTAGAAGTAGCTTTAGCTAACCATGGTTATGCTTAACTCATGGTAATTAGCTAGGTTAATATGCTAACTTGTTGGACTTCAAATTGGGCCGAAATAATTTGGGTTCGGGAATAAAACGGTTCATAACGATAACGTTTTTGCATAACTCAAAATTAAATTTTTGTAATGTTACAGAAAACAAAATAAATTACTTGGATTAAACTTATTAGGGCCTACTATCAATTCCTCCAAAGTTTAGTTAATAATTAATTAAATAAAGAAAACCTGAATTACCAAGTGAGGGCCCAAATAAATTTTTCCCCACCGGGTTTATTAAATACGATAAATAAATAAATATGAGAAAATCATTAACATGAGGTTGGGCTATTGCACTACTTGACTTGGACTTCACATTCTGTGTAAAAGATGGGCTGAGTAAAATAGCACGTCTACTGGGATTGCCCAACTAATAAGGAATTAGTAGTAAGAATACTTGTCTTGGACTTAAAGTTTCGAGGAAAAGATGGACTGAGTAAATAAGCAAGTACACTGTGGAGATCTCTTACAAGATATCGTTTTGCACAAGATAAATCAAAAACCAAGTATGCAATGGGCGCTCACTGAGATGGATATAGGTAAGGACTTCCCAAAATTTGAATGGAAACCTCTTCAATGTACACATTGCAATGTTTGATCATCTTGAGGAGGATTGTAGGAAGAAAACAAAGAAGCTATGGAGATGAAAGGAAGTTCCTGAGGCATCCCATAGCAATGAAGAATTCATACAAGATAATCAACAACCAACTTTGTACACATAACTAAAGGTTGAATAGACACTGTAAGGTGGCAGAAAGGGTAGGCCCTACAATGCCTTCGCAATGCATAACCTCTCCAGCTGGCTTAGTGCTTTAAAACATCTTTGGTTCATTGGCATTGGACGATGGCTAGTATTGGTCTCTAGAACATAAGGGGCTTAAATAGCCTTAATAAGCAAGGGGTTGTGAAAAGCTTTCTTGTACAAAATAATTGTGTTTTGATAGGTATTATGGAGACAAAAACTTGTCTAACTAGGGATGAAGAGATAAGACTACATATGTGTCCAAAATGGTGTGCTATTTCTAATGCCTGTTAGATAGACAAGAAGCAGAATATGGGTAGTGTGGAATCCCATAAAAGTAAAATGCAAAGTTCATTTACAATTTATACGTACGAGCATTAATATGACAGGGCATCATTTAGCTGTCACATGTGTTTATGGTGCTAATGATGGTGAGGTAAGACATAAACTGTGGGAGGAGCTTCAAAACATCAGTGCTTCTATTCAAGGAGCATGGATTATAGGAGATAATTTTAACTGATTATTAAGAGTTGTGGTAAGGCCTGCTGGTCACCTACTTCAGCGCTTACAAATAGTGAAATTCGTTCAATGGGTTGATTGGTGCTTATTGTTGGAAATGAGGTACACAGGCTATTTCTACACATGGAATAACTGACAAGGTAGATTTAGAGTATTTTTCAATCTTGATAGGATTTTTGTGAATGGTGAAGGTATATTGTAGTTTCCAGCCATTGAGTATAAAGTATTGACAAAGGGAGTGTCTGATCACTGCCCTATGATAGTGCAACTCATGTCTACAACTGTTTGGAGGAAGGGCCATTTTAAATTTTCCAACATGTGGCCACTAAGTCCAACTTTTAAACAATATAAGTTAGGCAAATATAGAGTAAGCATGTTAAGCGGACCTGCATGTGTAAGCTTGTAAGCAAGCTCAAAGAGTTGAAACACCCTCTTAGACAGTTAAATGGCAACCAGTTTGGTGATATACATGCAAAGGTGGCTGATGCAAAACTTAAATTACTTACAACATAGCAGGCTACACATGATGATCCAATAAGCGTGCGGCTCTACAACAGTGAAAAAGAGGCAGCAGAACACTATAAACTAATGTTGAAAACTAAAAAGGCCTTCTTTATGTACAGAACAAAAGAGACTTGGCTTAGATAAGGGGATAGGTGCACTTATTTCTTTTTTGCAAGTCTTACAAGTAGACAACACGCTAATAGTATAACCTATTTGAAAAAGTAGAGGGAGACCTTACTTATGAACCTAAGGAAATAGGTGATATTATCAGCAATCATTTCAAAGAGTTTGTGAATGTCATAATTGAACATGACAGGCCATGCCTTGTTGCAACCATTCAGAGATGAAGATATAAGGAGAACCATGTTTAGCATTGACTTTAATAAGAGTCCTAACCTAGACAGATAAGAAAGTGAGTTCTTTAAACACACTTGGAGTATTACTCAGGCTAATGTTTGCTATTTTGTAAAAGACTTTTTTTGCAAATGGGAAGCTTTTAGGACAAGTTAATACAACAACATTGGCTATGGTTCCTAAAGTGCATAATCCAACAAAAGTTGCTGATTTAAGGCCAAGAGCTTATTGTAGCACTATATACAAATGCATTACAAACCTTATATGTGGAAGATTGAAGACTGTTCTCAATCATTTGATAGACCAATCACAATGACTTTCATAGAAGGGATCAATTCTTCATAATATCCTGATATAGGCTCATCTGGTAAAAATGTATAATAGGAAGGGGATATCACCTAGGTGTATGATAATAGTTAACCTAACACTGTTAGATGGGAGTTTGTGGAGAGTTTGATGATTTGCTATGGTTTTTCATTGAAGTTTGTCAAGTGAATCATGACTTGCATTACAACCACCAGTTTCTCTATCAAGGTTAATGGTAACTTGCAAGGCCACTTCTAGAGTAGCATGGAGCTAAGGCAAGAGGGTCCAATGTCCCCCTTGATTTTTTTGCTTATTATGAAATATCTTACTAGGTCTCTTAAAATTGAAATGTAGTAGCATGAATTAAAATTACATCCAAGATTCCATCAGCTAAAACTGTGCTCACTCAGCCTTGCTGATGATCTCCTAATGTTTCACAGAGCTAATACAGCTAGTATTAAGGAGGTGATGGCTACATTTGCCCATTTCTCTAAATGTTCTAGCTTGGAGGTTAATCCTCAAAAATCTCAGATTGTACTTGCAGGGGGTAGACGTTAAAGTGGAGAAGGAAATATTGTAAATTACAAGTTTTCAAAAGGGGGTTTGTCTTTTAAATATCTTGGGGGCACCTCTCCAATCTCAGAGGCTAGCAAATATGGATTGCCAAGTTTAATGTTCACTCCATCGCTTCGGTTTCCAATTAATACCAAAATAATTAGATCAAATAGGTAAAATGCAGCGTAAATTGTTACTTATAAATAATAAATTAACTATCACACCCGACTAGAGGTTAGAAGGTTATTTCTTTGAGAATTTTAAGTGGATTTTACTTTTACTCTTGATTAATTAAGAGGTATTGTGTTTTTATTACCCAGTAGTAAAATTAGAACCTTAAATAGCTCCTAATACTACTCCCTTTTCTATGCCTTCTCCCTAGGTTATTGGCGATCACTATGCACAAATAATTAAACTTCCTTTTCATACCTTACGAGCTTCTCATTTCGAGCACCCCATTTACACCACCTTCTAATCATTTTGAAACTGAACTCCTCTAATAACTAATCACCCCTCAACTAATGAGCAGTCCAAACTCCTTTCAGTTCCATGTAATAACTTACTCACATCAAAATTTGATTCAAACGGCTAGTTTGATTCCTAAAATATAATTATGCATAATTAGTTTAAGACTTGAAACCATTATCCTTCCCTTATTTTCCTACCTCACTCAATTACATAATTTACCTCATAATTACTAGGGTAAAACTTCAAATCAAGCACTAATTCTCCTTTCTAGCTTTAGCAACTTTATTAACTTTCCCAACTTAATGTTGTATTGCCGAATTATTAACATTTCGATACCTCCAACTTTGGTGCCCAAATTGTTAGGCCAAGAAAATAGGAAAATGAACTTTTTGGTCCCTCCAGGCTTGAGAAACGTGACTTTCGAGTCTTTTTATTATTATCTTGGCCTAAAAGCTTTATAAATTTTCAACGTTAGCCCAAATGGGGTGCTTTGAGTAATTTTGCTATTTTTTGTGTTTTTCAAGAAAGATACTTGTTTCAAATGATTTAACTTCTTATACTGACTTTACTGGTACTACTTATCACAATCTACTACCTATATCATAAATATTATATTTTCTATGGTTATAGGCCCACCATACTTAGCAAAAGAATAAAGCCTAATTAGAGAGTTTTGTCAGTTACCTGAACTTAGTTGGCGCTAGACCCTGACGTTCCTTTAGCTTTCAGTTTACAGAGATTACTAATCTCAACCAGACCTTCCTTAGATCAGGCACAACACAGATATGTTTCGTTTCCTACCTCATATCATAGTCACTAATCAAGTTTTATAATTTAAAGGATAGTGAGACTTTAATCAAGAAATTATATTATTTAAGGCATAAGGTTCGATTGAATAACGTTCCCTATTGGGAAACTTCTTTATTGAAAGCTTGAAATTGGAAATATTACAGTGGAAAGATTGAAAATGGACTTAAGCTACTAAGATTATTACAGGAACTTGCTCATAGAGAAATGGAGAATCCCAACTTCTCTTTTGCTCAAGTATGCTCAAATGACCATGTCCCTTCTCAGCATTCGACCTCTCCTTTTATAGAGGAGATGGACTAGATAGGATGCCCTAATGGCTACAGTACACACTAATATTTTCATATGACTACAGTTTCCCTCATATGGCTACCATAGACTGTATTAGTTTGCTGACTTGACACTTGACAAAAAGAGTACAATAATGGTGTAACAGCTTTTCAGAGCCGTTAATGCTGACAAAACTAGTCATCCATATTGAGATTCTACATGCCATCATCTCCAATAATGTTTTTTAGTCCATCGTTATCTACATAATCATCAAAATCATTGTCACATTGAAGATGCTTTTGATCCCATCTTTCAAATAATTCATGAAGATATTTTTTTCATTTTTCTGATAAAAATTTTCCAGCTCCAATATCAAAGAGATAATCAAAGACATCTTTTAAAGTAGCTCCTTCTACCTTCATATATTTGTTGAGATCATTATGATAAACGAAAGTAGTGTTCCTGTAATGCATTAGTGTTTTTCCTTGTTCAATTAATGCCCACATCTGATGATAAATATTGTAAAAACCAATGGCTCTTGCTAAAGCATTATCATTAATTACTTTTTATCATTCTGGAAACCATTCTTGTCATTGATAATTGGGATCGTCTAAATCAACTAATTAAACAAGATAATGGGCTAGTTTGGCCTCTTCATTTTCATACTCAATTACTGCGCAATGTGCCTCAACATACAAGCTTCTATTGTATGAAATTTTTGTTGGACCGTTAGGAGATATGAGAATCCAATGGATCCTTTTAAACATGTATTATTGAAACTTAGTCTTGAGAAGAATGGGAACTTTGGACCTAGGATTTCCATGAGGTAAGTTACCATTCCATATTCCTAGGTTTTCATGATGGGATCATCTGGAGAGATTAAATTTGCTTGATATCTAACACCACCAACTCCAAATCTATCCGGAAAGAAAATTGTAGTACTTTATGGTTCCTAGATTCACAAGAACAATTATGATAGTAATTGATGTAGGTTGCATACCAGTTGTTGACCCATTTTTCTTGAACATTAGGACTTTTGTTTCCATAGATATCATAAAACACCTTAGATGATTCATTTGTAACCCTAAAAGGCTGAATCTTTGTCATTAGATAGGCAGAAGATAGAAGATCAAAGCCTGATCTAATGTTTGTATGGAATTCCAAAATACCTGTATCGATTCTACTAGAAGGAGAAACCCGCTCTAGTAATAATGACATGTCATTTTGGATTTCCTCCGTTTTCGGCAAGAGTTATGTCATGATGATCACCATTGGCAAGTTCTCGAGTTAACTATCTGCTAGAGAATTCTTCAATCCCTATATACGTTCAATAGAAAAGGAAAACTAGTTAAGTGATAATTGCCAACGCAGGACTCGCCCGTAGTGCTTGCATATTTGATTTTTTTTTTTCACAAAACCAAGTATTCCTTTGCAATAAGTTTGAATAAGAAAAGGTTTTGGGGCTAAAAAGATTAAGGACTTTTCGATTCCCCTTATGACTGTAAGGATTTCCTTTTCCACCGTAGGATAGTTACATTCTGTTTTATTAAAGCTTTCACTATAATATTTATAGAGTCCTTCTCCTTCTTTGATTTTGAGTACTGCACTCCAGTGCTCATTGCCGGGGTCTGTCTCAAGAATGAAATCATCTTCTTCATTTGGCAAGTTCAGAACATAAAGATTTTTACACATTTTTTTGAAGTTTTGTACAATCTTTGAATCACTAGGAGTCTCTGTCCAATTTACATTTTTCTTGAGTTTTTGTTGCAATGTTTTTTTTTTTCCAATTTAACTAGATCTTTAATGAAGTATAAAGTACATGTAAGACATCCAAGAAACCTTTCTAATTTCTTCTATCTTCAATCTTTTTAGATTTTTTTTTATTTTTTCTAGAATATGTTTTTGTAAGATGATTTGTCCAGTTTTTATCTCTATATCTAAAAACTCGATTTCTTGTTTATTGTGAATGCATTTGTTCTTACCATGAAGAATACCATGATCAATGCATCCTTGGGTGATAGCCTAGATATCATCTACGTTGTTATATGGTCTTGGGAAAGACAAGGATATCATCGATGTAAACTAGACAGTAGTGATTAAGATCTTTGAAGATGTTATCCATTCTCACTTGAAATATCTGGAAGGCCAAATGACATTATTATCCACTCCTAATGTCCTTAAGAGCCACTAAAAGCATGTAAAGGAATGTTTTCTTCATCCATTTTTATCTGTCAATATTTATTTTTGTAATCCATTTTTCAGAACCAAGAGGTTCATTGAATTCTATTGAAAAGAACTGTTTTATTAGAATATAATAACCATCAAATATAATATTATCATTAAGCTTTTTGTCATTGATTACCATTCTAGCATTTCCTCTTTTCTCTTTTGCATGATTTCTTGCCCTAAAAGTGGCGCTAGTGTGAAGACTCTTACTATTCCCAATTAGCCCTTTATCCAAAAGTTCTTTGATTTGCTTGTCAAATTCTTAGATATCCTAATGTGTATACACCATTTGTTTGACTCAAATAATAGTGTTAGGATTTAACAAAATGATTTTTGCAAAGGTCCTATCTTTATACCAAATTTAAAGGGATTTTTAGAGCAGAGTTCTTTGCATAATTGCTCTTGTTGTTCAATAATCTCCTCTTTAATGGAGAACTCAAGTAGTGAGATTGTTAATGTTATCCCACATTGTGCAGGTATTACCTTCTCACCACGATGGCTCTGTATAAACTCAATCTTCTGATGAGTGTAAAATCAGTGGGAACTGACTAGCCGTTTATTGTGAATATTATTTGGTTTATGATTTGTGTGCATGGAGAATATAGCCTTTGAAAATTATTTCTAGTAATCATATCATGAGAGGGTTAATCAGTAGCCTATAGAACTGGTATAATGCATTAGACTCCTCTTATTTCTATGGATAACCCTTCTATGGCTTTATTGTGACTATTGTGCTATTATTAGCAACCTTACTTGTAAAAGGATACTTGGCTTTTTTCCATATAAATTTTGAAAATAAAGATCTTTTTCCAAACTTGACAGAACAACTATCAATATAGACACACAATTTATATTTATTATATTCCTCTAAGCATTCATTTATTTGGATGTAGATGCTATTAAGTTTGTATTGGTGACTTCATAGCATATTTTCATAGTATATTATATCCCTCTAAGCATTCTTGTTTTGCACCCAATGACTTTCCTAACTAGACTCATACTTTAAGCTACACTGTGTCTTGCAGTTCAAAACTCATTTTACTCTTTTCACTGGTCATACTAATTGTGTCATCTTCTTTAAACTCTTCTTTAGCTATTGAAGATCCTTCTCCGAATTCGGATCTTGCACTTATGCTTCTTAATGATTGGGTTTAATGATAACTTTACCATTCTCATTATTTTTTATTATATTTTTCTTATTGATTTTTGTGGGATTGGCAAAGCTAGGTATCCAAGATCTATCGATTTTTATCTCATGCGGATTATATTTTATCCTTTGAATTTTTTTGCATTGGGCTAGGACTTTCAATTTTTTTTTGCCTATATCATTGTTATCTTAGTCTTTGGATCTATAGTAATATCTAGTTTGTAGATTATTTTACAAAATATCCTTAATGAGTATCATCCTCTTTTCATGTCTACCCAACTGTTTTCATCTTAAGAGATAGGAAGTTTTTGGCAAATTCATCTTTAGGGCTTACATAATATCTAGGTTGACAATTGAATCCTACTGATCTATCACATAAATTGGTCTTAATCTCTGTAATAATTTGATTACTAAATTTGGTATGCCTGATATCACATATCAAAGCATAAAGACTAATACATCTTTTCCATAATACTGTAAAGGAGTAATTTGTAATTGGATGCTTCCAAACATGAATATATGTATACTTTCTATCTTTGTTATGCTTAAGGATATTTTTCTAATTCTCCCATGTCATACTTACAGTCTTTTATTTCTAAATCTCTTTCCGTCATTTCACATACGTGCTTACTTTTTATTGAAAGATGAATTTTTTATAGATCATGTCTTTCTGGATTATAGGAAGGACCATATCTCCTTTAACTTCTTCATTTTCATTATCCAACATAAATTCCTCTCCTTGAAGATCACCAAGATTAATTGAACTACTTTCCATCATATGACTAGTTTCTTTACAATCACTTCTCATATTCATCTTCCAGCACAATTTCGACAATTCCCTTGTTGTTTTTCAAGGCTAGATCTAGAGCTTCTTCCTCGCTAAGTTCAAAATAATCGAGACTACCCAAGGTATCTATAAGCCTGTTATTCTTCTTATTTTTGCATTCGTTTGGATAAAACCTTACTTGTTTGCATGCCCAATGCTTACAGTTGTTTTTTCCGGCAGGACAATAAGTGGCTTTTCTAAAAAGATCTTAGTTTTTTAGGGCTTGGTTTATTATAATACTTTTTTTTATATTTCTCTGTCTTTTGCTTGTTAAAGCTCTTTTTGTTATAAATTATTCTTTTTCTTCTTCTTTTAGGTTCCTTTCCCCATTGGTGAGGATTATCCCAAGTTAGAAATTGTTTCTTCATTTTCTTTTGTTTTTGGAGATCAAAACACTGATTATTAACCTATTTTCTTAAATATGAGATTCTTGTACAAAAGGTATCAATGACATATGTCTTTTCAAGCCATGTAATGTACTTTTAATTGATTATAGAATTGATTAGATATGGTAATTTATCATAAAATATACCAAGATTGGTTTCATTATGCCCTATTTTTAATAATATTGACTAAATTCAGCAATATAATTCTCCAGATATCGCATATCCCATAATTCTATGTTATTAATCTTTCTTTTTCATTCTCCGGCCTTTTCTTCGGAATCAAGTTTAACTTCGATAAATTCAGTTTCAATTTCCTTACATAAATTTATGAACATTGCAGCTGGTGTTTTCATAACTCTTAATACATTTTTACCTTCCTCGTTTGGTGAATCATATTAGTCAGCTACGGTGCCAGAAAAACTATGCTCAATATAATTTAATAAATTCCCTGCAGTCCATGTGGTATTTAAATTCATGATACTAATAATTCCTCTTTTCCAATGCTCAAATATTTCTTCCCTATTACAAGTTTTATCGATGTTTAAGATGTATCCTATTTGACTAATTGGGGTAAGGGCAGTCTCTTCAAAGGTCGTGGTTTCCTTAAGAATAAACTCAAAGGAAAAATTAGTTGTACCTCCTACTAGAACGTATCTAGGTCTCATAAAATGGACATTTCTTCTAGAAGGTTCACCAAATTCTTCAGGTTTAGGAACAACGTTGTTAAGTAGATTGAACTCGATTTCATCTATGTTGAGCTCTTCTCCAATCTCAATGATTTCATCATCAAATACCATTCTACCATATTTTTAAATCTGGTTTCCTCCTTATTTCTTTTAAAGGAACGATGTTATGATCCTCTAGTTTAATTAGGTTCATCTGCTAATATATTTCTTCTTCTAACTGAACATTATTTGTTTCTTCATTGTTATCAGATAATACACCTTATTTTTTTAGCCCCATGATTTTTTTAATTCTTCCAGGATTTGTTCTTTATAAAACATATTCTGTAATTCCTCAAGATTATATTGCTTATATTCCATCTTCTTCTTTCTCTGACTTTTCAAATGTTTTTTTAGTTGATTCTTCTCCTACTTCTTTTTGGGCTCTTATATCATGTAAAGGAAATGGATTTTTGTTTTTTAGGTTTCAGAAAGAATATTTATGCTAAAATGGAGTACTAATACTTAAATCAGATTTTTCACTTTGTCTAATCTCCTTAATTAAACAAATATAGATTACAAACCATTGCTTCTTAATTTCCTTGACTTTAGTCATAATTTTTGCGAATTTGGATTTTAATTCTAAAACTATGATAGTGGTATAGTTTATTTGTGGTGCTACAAAAGTGATTCCTTCTGGTGAGTGTACCATATATGAATAATTAGGAGTAGGACAAGTAGATGACTATTAAAGCATTAAACACAGTTAATTAGCTTAATTAAGATAAGTAATTACATTAATTATTTTTGATAAAGAGGGCTTCGAGTAGTACTAATGACAATAATATTACTTGGACAAAATTAAAATTTTCGAAAGTAAGTTTTTAAGGATTGAGGTTAAATTTGCAAATATGAAAAGTTTTGGGAATTGTATGAAAAGTTCAATAGTGATTTGTCCCCCAAAAGTTTATTGCACAATAACTCAATGGTCGCGACAGTTTAATTTTTGAAAAGCAGGTCCCGCAAATTAATTCACTAAGGTTTGATGGTCCCAAATGTAAATATTTCCTATATTGCTAAACTCCAAAATTGGCAGTTATACCTCAACATTCCAACTCACCTACATAAAAAATAAAAAAAAATCATTCAAAAATTTGGGGTGATTCTTAAATTATGTTTAATTATTCTCAAATTTCTAATTTGCTCCTCTGCCTTTGTTTAGTTTCCAACTAGTCATTCACTCAACTACTCCAAGCAAATGTTACCCTATACAATCCAAGATAGCCATTTAATCTTTTAATTAGGAACACTTGAATAAAATTTTTTAAGAAAGAGCAACATGCTTCAACCCCCATTAACTCATTTCCAAACTTCTCATCCAACACCAAAATCCTAACTTCCTTTAATCCTAATCAACTAAAATCATGCCCCAGTTCATATTTAAACATCTATCTAAACTCAAATAGATACACTAACTTCATGAATTTAATACAATTAACCAAAACATGTTAAAGTGGGGTGGAGGACATTTGATTTTTACTTTAGAAAAATTAGGTGAATTGGCAAGAGGAATACGAATGGAGGTAGACGTGGTGGTGGCGAGTTGATAGGCAATAGCTGGGCGGTGACGTCCAACGTCTGGTGATGTACATCGCAATAGCAGGTGGTCGACTGTAGGGAGGGCGAGGTAGACAAAACAGGGGAAGGGGGAAGGGGGAAGAGGAGGAGAGAGAAAAAGGTCTTTTGGGGCCAAATCAATTTAATTAGTTGATTTTTATCTCATTTTCTTTCTTTTTCCTTTTGTTTACTAGATTTTTGTTACTGTTTTTTAATTAACCTTTTCTCTCTTTTATTTGTTTCTTTTATTTATTTATTTATTTTGAATTGCATCATTTCCTTTTACAAAATCTCACAAGCTCATTTACCAAAGTCAAGACAGGTTGCTTTAAACATGTTGGGGTTAGGATTGGGGCATAGATATCACATTATGGATTAAGTTCCATCATAGATTTCCTTAAATGGTAAGTTTAGAATCACTGTTGTTCGTTAGAAACTAATGTACAAGAATGTATATTTGTAAGAGATAATAAGTTCAAGAGAAAATGATAAGACTAAGTAAAAAGTGGTTAAAGTTATCCACAAAAAGCATAAGACACATAGATGTTATTAGGAAGGGAGGATGTACAAAGGAGTAGCATGCTCGCTAGGGAATATTTCAACCTCATTCCCATAATTTGATACAAAGATCACAATTTATTATAAGGGTTCCATGGAAGGAGGTATTTGCAACCTATTATGGCTACCACGGTTTAGCTTCCAAAAGAATATCAAATTTATGTGCATTAATGAAATTGTGAATTAGGATGCCCTAGAGTAAGTCATAAATCTTAGCAAGCGACCAATTGTCATGAAATAATTGAAGTTTTTGTTTTCAGGGAAAGAATAACCATTTTGGTTGGATTGGATTTAACCCCTGCTCGCTAAATTTTGGTATTGCTTGCACTAGTCAAAGTAAAGATATCATGTGGTAGGTGTTACCTAAGTTTTGAGGAAGGATATCTAACCTCTTGTCCTTTAAATAAAACATCAACACCCTCACTTATTATGTGACCTTATATTTCCTGGTCCAAAGTTAAACTTTGCACTAGCACTTTGAGTGAGATTTCAGTTCTTATTATATCACCTAACAACTCCCATAATGGTTAAGTAGCACTTGGTACGTTGCGTTCTTTCCAATATAAGTACCATTGCTCTAGTAATAAAACCATTGAGGTTCTATCTCTACGTGTAGAGCTATTATAGTTTTATATTATTTTATCACTTTATTACATCCTATTGTCACTATTTATTCTATGGGTCAATACGTGAGTCAATATTTAGGAATTGCTGAAGCATTTTATGCCTATTATGACAAAAGTAGTTTAGAGTCAAAACATCCTCTCATTACCTCCTTTTATCCACCTCACACCATTAATAAAGATTGAGGAGAAAGATATCTCCAAAAGTTTTCCAATAAGCCTCGTATTTTCTTAATAGATCAAATATTCAATTTCCTCTAATGAATGATTTCCCTTTGAATTCTTCTTTCTCTTAGTGTCGCTATATTTGTATATCAACAATGACTGTACCCATCAATGTGTCATCCTCATATTAATTACTAATGTGTCTCACTTGGCATATTGTTAAGTACATACACCTTCCAAACCTCATTAATACTATCAGCCTGTCATTCCCTTTTTACATCTTCACTAATACTCCCAAGTGGATTATTCCCTCACTTTTTTTTTTGGCTAGTTGTACTATGCATGTCTCACAACAATCATATGTCTACTTGACAATAAACTTGTTTAGGATGAAAAATCCACAAAAGCCTTATACCATTATTTGTCATTGATCCTCAAAGTGATTTCAGGGATCTCAAATCAAGATTTACCGCCATGGTTTTTAAGTTGAACTCTCGCATTGTATTTGTTTTGAGTCGAACTATTGTATTGTATGTTTTTTAATTCGAATTCTTATATTGTGTCTTTTATAAGTCGAACTCTTGCTTCGTATTTTTTTAAGTCAAGTTGTCAACTACTATTAATGAGAATTACTATATTGATGTGTGATTTTTTATATTAATTTTTCTGTTATGGATTAACTATTCAATTTTTCAGAAAATATACAAATCATTTTTAGAACTTATTCACACAAATCATAATATGAAATAGAAATAATCAAACTAATCGAATGTGTTTAGTGGTGGATTACATTGCAAGTGGTATACATCTCTATTGTATAAGCTTTTTTTATCTGTAATTTCTCTTTTGGCTTTTTTAACTGTGGGATATGGGCGCAGCGCTTGGATAGGTTGGAGATTTGCATTTGATCATTTTTACTTTTGGCCAATTAATATGCTGTAAAATGAAATTTAATGAAAATAGTAAATAAGAAAAAAAAATGTAAGTAAAAATAGAAACATTTCTATTTTATTTTATCTTTTTAATGGTATGAATAGACACGGTTTAATAAAACATGAGTAAATATAGATACATATTATGACAATGTGCTATGAAATTACAACCGTACGGTTTACCATCGTACAATTACAGGTGTCGTCCTCAGGGATGGGCTGGGAAATTGGTCACTAAACTTACTCCAATGTACTTATACAAATGTATATAAAAGATTAAGTAGTTAAAATGACCCAAGTAACTCTAATTCTAAATATGAGATATTAGAGACAAGAGTAAAGAGGTAAAATGAAAAGCAATTTGCAGGGGCTTGGGAACGTAAGCATAACACCTCAGAGCACTTCTATTACTTTACACCTGTCATTATGTAAATATGGCAAGATAGAAACCATTAGAACAATGTCAAGTAAACAATCAATTCGCCAATCAGATTGAAGGTTGAATCAAGTAGTACAAATATCCAAACCTCAAATCTGGGCTTGAACTGAGAACAAAACAAAAGGGGGAAGCAGAAGTTCGAGCCTATTAATAGAAGATTCCAAACCCAAAACTAAATTCGTCAGTAAAAATTGAAAATAAACGGAATTCAATTACACTTGTTTGAGAACTAAAATCTAAATATGAAACAAGAAGCGAATTGAATGGAAATGAAAAACTACAAATTGGAAAAATAAAATTCTATGTTATCTCCTTCATGCCTTCCCTGCTTTCAATTTTGTTGCCCCTAAAATGCAGCCCCTTCCCACTTGATTGAATGCATTAATGCCCAATTACTTGCCTAGGAAAAAAAAAGCTAATGAGTTAATGATGAATTTGATGATCATGAATGAAGGAGGAAAGAGAAAAGTTAAAAAAAATTAAAGGAACATGAAGGGTCGGTTATGGCAGAGGAAGGCTGAAGAAGAAGAAGCAGCAAAAGGTCTCGTGGGCAGCAAGAAAGAAGAATAAGAAAGGGGAGGAAGGGCCTGGTGTCATGTGACTTGTGCGTGATAGTTTAAGTGAAAAACAGGTAGGAGCTAGGCTCAGCAAGACTTGGGCCACGTACTGGGCTTCGAGCCTGGAAGCGTTGAGGAGAGGAGAAAAGGTGTGCTCACGTGACACCAGTGTGGGCACTTAAGTGAAAGGAGGGAGAGGAGCAGGTCGCATTTGAGCAGCTAGGATAGGCCCGCATGGAGAAGGAGAAGAGAAGAAGGAGAAAAGAAGAGCCACATGGGAGAAAAATGGGCTTCGGGTTTCCATGAAAGACAAGCCCGCCTAAGAGAGAAGCTAAGGGATGCACTGGGAACACTTGGGCCTGGCCTACAGAGAGAGAAGAGGGGAGCTACGGATTGGGCCTCCTGGGCCTACTCTTTGTTCTTGTTTTTTTTTTCTTTTTTCACCTGATTCAACATGATCCCTTTTTGCAAGCAACTTGGCATTTTTATTTATGCCTCCAAATTTTCTCAATTCCTACAAAATAAATAAAACATATATTAAAATCCAAATTAAATGATTTATTTTGAGCCAACATTAGATCATGAAAGGCTACAAAATATCATAATTTCTGATCTATAAAAGAAATCCTAACTAAACTTTCGTAGGAATCACAATTGCATTTAGCATGTACAACAAGCCCTTTAAACCTCTAGGTTACCTGTTGTAAACAAGTAGCATCTCGTGAGGGTTTGTAGAAGATGCACCCACAAAAATCTATAAAAGAAATAGAAAACCGAAAATCTTTTTGGGTTTTTCAAAGTTAATATATAACACTGGGAAAAATATGCACACATTTCAATTGACCATATCACTCAACCATATCACTCAAGTAACCTTAGCATTAGATCACATATAAATACAATGTACATATCAAGAAATTCGTTGTCCCATTGATGACATCTATACACAATCTCTCAACCCACTTAGAAAATATGTACAAGCCTTACTGGTAGAACCTCACTTTAGAGATATGTGGAACGCTTCCGCTCATGTGTTTAAAATATAACAAGGTTCACTCAACTCATCTACCAATCATACAAACTACCATAGGCTTGCTTAAATTCTCAATTCTCCACCAGTCAAATGCACAATGAAACTCGATAATCAAGAGGACTTTACAAAGTGTTATAATGGGGCCAATAGTTAAGGGTAAGAGAGGGAAAATCAATTTGGAAAGCCAAGTAGCTAATGAGCAACCAAATCCTTCCAACAGCTACAATAATCACACATGCTCTCAGAACTTATGACAATTTAAGAACACCGCCTTCGAAAGCAACCATTGGAAATGAGAATAAACAATGACAATGCATCCATGCCACACTCTTATTCATAGCATTTTTTTTAATTTTCAACTTCTTTCCCCTTTTTTCTTTAAACTTTTTCCTTTTTTCTTTCACTTTTTTCCTTTGCTTCTCTTTTTTTTATGTAGAAAATGAATGAATAGCACATGTGAAAATAACATAACTCAATTTCTAAATGGTCACAATGATACAACCCCTCATATAACTAAGATCAACCACCAATTACATAAAACTCCTAAGAGCTACCCACCAAAATAATGAAGTGTTGTTCCACTAGCCTTGGCTTAGGTATAGGAAATGTGTTTAGGCCAAGGGCTAAAATCTAGGGTTCATAACCAAAACATTCAAGGATCAAAGGGTTACCAAAGAGAGTAGAACTTCTAAAACAAAGAGATAATTTGGCTAATGTGGCTCACAAAAAAACAAATAAATACCTCTATTATATTACCATAATGCACATGCCAAATGTGATCTTAAAGAGAATCATAGCAAGTTACAGAAATGTAATCATGGAAGAGACACACTAGAAGAAAAATATTAGACTAAAAATGACGAGTTAGTCTTTAAGGCACAGAATCTCACAAGTTATCCACCAAAGTCAAGACTGCTTACTATAGAAAAATGTCGTGGATTAAGATTGTGTATAAACATCACACTTAGGACTAAGTTCTACAACACACACGATATCTATATACAACCTAATAACCAAGGTACTAGAGAACATAATCAATCAGAATAGAAATATAGTCCCCAAAACAAAACTAAACTCTTTTTTATTGTTCAAATTTTTTTCAGTTTTCTTAAAATTTTGAAACAAAGTTTCCCAACCCCATACCTAAATCAGACATGTCTTCATTGGAAGTGAAAGGAAACATAAAATAGAAAATACAAACTAAAAAGAAAAACAAATATGCAAAAAGAAAACTAAGACTCAAAAAGAAAGAAATAGGACAAGACTCTAAAACTCAAATATACAAGCATATACACAAAAGGGAAAATAACAGAAAAAACTCCCAAATGTACAAAAATAAAATAAAAGATAAATAAGAAAAAGAAAAAGAAGGGAAAGAAATTCCAAGCAAACCAGGCTGGGCGTTGGATACATCCGAACTACTCTGTAGCATATCACTCATCAGGACTCGGCTCATGGAGTATCAGACTGTCCACATCCTCTATGCTCGGTAACTCTAGAAACTGCTTCAACCTTTGGCCATTCACCTTAAACTTGGCACTACTTTCAAGGTCCTGTATTTTGACTGCACCATAGGGAAAAAGATGTGAAACAACGTAGGGACCCATCCATCGGTACCTCAATTTCCCTGAAAAAATATGGAGTTTAGAGTCATATTAGAGTATTTGCATTTCCGGGGCAAACTCTTTCCTAAGAATATATTAATCATAAAATAACTTAGCCTTCTCCTTGTAAGATCAAGCACTCTCATATGCCTCAGCTCTTATCTCTTTTAGCTCATTGATTGTAGTCTCCTCTCCTCACCAACCTGAGTTCAATCATAGTTAAGCATCTTAATGACCCACCAACCTCTATGTTCTATCTCAATAAGGAGATGATAAGGCTTACCATAGACAACCTATAAGGTGATCTACGGGAGTCTTGAAAGTTGTTCTATAAGCCCATAAAGTATCTACAAGTTTGTCGGCGCAATCTTTTCTATCCCTACTAATAGTCTTTTCCAGAATCTACTTAATCTACTTATTGAACACTTATCTTCGCCACTGATATGGGGATGATAAGGGGTTGCAAGTCTATGAACTATAAAGTACCTTCTCAACAAGGCATCAAAAGACATATTAGTACAATGGGTACCCTAGTCACTAATTTCAGCTCCAGGCATGCCAAATTTAGCAAATATGTTCTCCCGAAGAAACTTCACTATCACTTTAGCATCATTGATCCTAGTAAGGATGTCCTCTACCCACTTAGAAACATAGTCCATAGCTAATAAAATATATTGATTCCCAAAAGAAGATGAAAATGGTCTCATGAAGTCTGTACCCTAAACATTAAAAATCTCCACCACAATGATGGGATTAAGTGGTATCATATCTCTTCTGCTAATCCTACCTAACTGTTGGCACCTAGGGCAGCTCTTACAGCAGTTAAAAGCATCCCTAAATAGTGTAGACCAATAAAAACCACATTGAAGAACTTTGGCTACTGCCTTTCTCCCACTAAAATGCCCCCACCTGCTTGGTCATGATAGAATGAAAGGACACTTCTAACCTCATCATTGGGGATACACCTTCTTAAGACTAGGTCAAACCAATACTTAAACAAGTAAGGGTCATCCCAAACAAAGAATTTCACAAGGCGAAAGAATCTGTCTCTATCATTCTTAGTCCAACCCTCAGGAATCCTACTAGACACCAGGTAGTTCACAATGTTAGCATACCAAGGATCATGGTGACTATAAACAATTGCTCGTCAGGGAAACATTCAGAAATACTGGACTCATACTCTCTACCATAGAGAATCCTAGACAAGTGGTCAGCAACAAGGTTCTCAGTACCTTTCTTATCCCTAATCTCAAAATCGAATTCTTGCAAAAGTAAAATCCACCTTACAAGTCTAGGCTTAGCATCTTCTTAGAAAGAAGGTGCTTAAGAGCAAAGTGGTCAGTATAAACAATCACATGAGGCTCAATTAGGTAAGGTCTGAACTTTTCAAAACCAAAGATCACAATCAGAAATTCTTTCTTAGTGACAGTATAAGTTAGTTGGACATCATTCAAAGTGTGACTAGCATAATAAATGACATGGGGCTTCTCATCAATACCTGGCCCTAAAACAACCTCAACAGCATAATCAGATACATCATATATTAACTCAAAGGGCTCTCCCTAGATGTGTGGATGAAGAATGGGAGCAGAGGTTAAGGCTTCCTTAAGCTTAATAAATTCCACATAACAATCCTCAAAGAAGTGAAATGGCACATCCTTAGCTAAAAAGTTGGTCGAAGGCTTAGCTATCTTACTAAAGTCCTTAATAAAATGACGATAGAAGCCATCATGTCCAATAGAAGACCTCACATCTCTCATACAAGTGGAAGGGGGAAGATTAACAATCAAATAAGTCTTAGCCTTATCAACTTCCATTCCATCTCTAGAAATAATCTGGCTAAGACTATCCCCCTTTAAACCATGAAATGAGATTTCTCCTATTTGAAAGTTAGATTGTTCTCCCTACCAAACACTTTACTCATATTAGACAAACAAAGGAAGACCTAAACATAGAGAAGTCATCCGTGAAAACTTTCATGCATTGCTCAACTAAATCTAAGAAAATAGAAATCATGCACCTCTGAAAGGTAGCAGGGCAACTATAGAGTCCAAAAGGCATTCTCTTGAAGGTATATGTTCCGAACGAACATGTGAAAGTAGTCTTCTCCTGATCCTCGAGAGTAATAGAGATTTGGGAAAGCCAAAATATCCATCTAAGAAGTAAAAGAATGAATGTCCAGCTAACCTCACTAACATCTGGTTAAGGAAGGGAAGGGGAAAATGGTCTTTCCTAGTGGAAACATTCAATTTTTGTTGAGTTAAAAATACCACAAGTGCACGGTGCCAGTTGTAGTTAGCAACGGCAAGTACGGGTCGTGTCCACAAGGAACTCGGTTTGAACCACCGAACCAACCTTTAATACTCTATTTAGGACAGAGTCTATTAGGAATGGCTTTTACTCAATAACAGTTGTATTCTACTGAAAGGTACTATTATTGTCTAAATCAATATTAACGAAAATCCTGGATTGGGGTTCACCACACTATCATGTTCCTTGGACTATAAACTAGATCATGCGAATCTGCCCACACAGACAATTGAAATGGAATGGTTACAAGTTAAGCGTATCTACGCCCTTTCTCAAAGGTCATTAGATTGGTCAAGCTATCCTAGTTATCTATTGTTATAAAACTAGAATCACGAAACCACAAGATTGAGTAACTCTTAATTCCCAATTGAAACCCTAACTATTTTCATGTTAAGAAATCCAATTGCTCACTAAGTAGCTATAGGTAGAGGATTTAACTGTCGTTAATCTCCTAAACCCCAATTACAAACATGAATAAACCCTCTCAGGCAATTCATCGAACACCTGGCGTGCTTAAGTGAGAGTTCAATTACAACGTGGGCATTCATTCACATAGATCTAGAATACGAAGCCAAATCGCACAATAGGGGCTATACCCAATCCAAGACAATAAATTTAGCCCCTAATCATCATCAAAATCACAACCACAATCATGAATATGAACATGATTAAAAGTGCTAACTTTGAATTAAAACGCAAAGGAAAAGGGTAAAGGAACGTACTTTCTATTAACTAAAATAATAATCTACCAGATTCAGCAGTTGATTTCAATCCAAAGCTTTCAAATCAAGAACAACCAATATGAAAACTAAAAACCTAAAGTCGCCGTTTTTCGAGAGAGAGAGAACGAGAGCCGGAAGAACTGCCAAATTACAATGCCAAAATACAATTAAACGGGATGAATTAAAGTGGCACGGTCGTTCCATGTGGCACGGTGCCACCGTGCCACTCTGCTGTCTCACGTTTTCTTGCTTCCTTGGGTGGCACGGTCACCCTGTCTGGCATGGTGCCCCCATGCCACTTCCTCTTGGCTCAAAATCTACCCTTTTGGCTCCTATTTGGAGCGATATTAGCTGGTTTTTCTCATTTCTTTCAATCGAACTCCTGAAAACACAAAAACACAACATTTAGGTAGATTTGGGGTAAAGAATGACTAATCAACCTCTATAGTCTTGAAGTTTTACCAAAAATCGCTGAGTTGAGAGGTAAAAATCATGTCTAAAAGGGGTAAAATAGAGGCTTATAAACTCCCCCATGCTTGTCTCTTGCTTGTCCCCAAGCAAGACTAAGACTTGAATAAACTGACAGGAGGTTGAGACCTCTAACTACTCGCCTCCTCAAGCAAGACGAATGGAAAACCAGTTAAATCAAGCATAGGTGTGCACAACTAGCGGGACCATTCAAGACATAAATACATAATTTTGAAACTCATTTGAAAATCATTTGGAAGACCACATGTTCAACTTGTCATGCAGTCACACCATATCACACCCCTCCCCAATCAAGACGCCTCCAAATAAGTGGTGGCCTAGAAGGCCTCGCAGTGACTCTCATAGGAGGAACAAAGCAAATGCGCTCCCTCACATGTGTTTTAGATGTAGAAAGGTTCACCCAACTCTCTTCCAATCGAACAAACTACCATAGGCTTGGTAGGATTCTCAATTCTCCACCGCGAAAATGCAGTATGCAAAACAATAATCAAGAGGACTTTTCAAGGTTGTAATGGGGCTAAGGGCACAGGTAGAAGGGCGACAAACAATTTGGGAAATGAGGAGCTAACAGCCGAAGCTAATGAGCAACCAACAATTGAACCAATTACACCGCGCACTTCCCTAAAACACAATAAGAGTACACCCTTAACCAGATGGATCATTGGGAATGAACTACAATAACATGCCAAACACATTCATTCACCACTTCTTTTCTCTTTTTTCAAAACAATTTCGACAAGTTTCCTTTTTTTCCTTTTTTTTTCTTTTCTTTGGAAACATGTTTTTCTTCGGGTTTTTTTTTTCGAAAGGGAAATGAATTATTAACATGCACAATAACTATACACTCAATCCCCAATGATCACCATGATACATCCCTGCATATACCAAAATGAACCACCAATTTACATAACACCCAAAAGCTACCCCACAAAAAAAAGAACGAAGTGTTGCCCCACTGGCATTGGTTTAGAGGTAGTAGATGTGTTTAGGCCAATAGCTAATAGTGAAGGGTTCACAACAAAAACATGTAAGGCTCGAAGGGGGTAAGCAAGGGGTCAAAACATTCAACCATGGGTGGCAGATTTGGCTATGTAGCTCAGAAAAACAATTGAATGCCTCTATCATATTATCATAATGCACCTGCTGAATGCGATTTCAAAGAGAATCAAACCAAGTTCTAGAGATGTAGTCATAGAAGAGACACACAGGAATGAACATGTGAGACTAAATTGATGAATTAGTCTATAGGCTCAAAACCTCACGGGTCACACTAGCAAACACACAACTAGCCCAAGAGATGTCCCACTTAAAAGGAATAATCAATCATGATGAGGGGATTTCAAGGGCAAACAGCATGCAAACCAAACAATGTGGTCAAAACGCTTTCAAAATCATTAACCAAAGGCATTTGCCACAAACAATCCACAAGTATGCACAACCATGCCAACCAACTGATCACCAATGCCTTAGTTATCGTCATAGGAGGGGTTTTTTTTTCAAAGCAATAAATCACCCTAAGTAGATAACTAGTGGATAAATGAAGAGAAGAGTAAGAAGAATTAACTTGCAGTCTTGTGAAGCTCCACTCAACACATTTCCACTCGAGACCAAGGGTTAGGAAATAAAATATGTACAATGCATTACCTACCTATATGCATTATCCTACATGTTTTGCTAAATGAATGAATAAAAGGAAAACTAATGCACCCTAAACATGCTACTAAACTAGAATGAAACCTAAAGTGTTAAATGCAAGGAAATATATACAATGCACCCCACTAAACAGATATAGACATCCCCCCCATGCTTGGACCCTTCATTGTCCCCAATGAAAATATGATGCACAAGAAAAGAAGGGGAAGGGGGAATACACTTATAGTCACTGGGTGTCGTCGGGCCTTGGAGGTGGCCAGAAATGCGGAGGAAATGGATGGAAGGTGGAGGAATCATAATATGGGAAGGATGAGGAGCCACCCTAATCGCCTTGAAAGGAGCATAAACGCCCCTCCATCTGTCGAATGGACTCCAACTGGTTCCAAAGTAGCTCGTTCATCCGCCGATGCTCCTCGTACTCTCGGGCTTCCTTTATAGCCCGTTCCTCCTCCCTCTGAATCCGCCACAGCTCCTGCTCCTCCTGGCGGTCAACGAAACCTCGAAAATAGGAGACTCCCTCCTCAATGGAGTCCATGCGCCCGGAGAGGCGACCAATGTCGGCACGCATGTCTGTGAAATCCTCCCGAAGTCCGAAAACCTCCACTTGGAGGTTGGAGAAAGGTGAGGTCCAGCGGCATGTATGCCGCTGAGCAAGAAGACCCACCCATGTCATGGGTGAATGGTGGGTAAAATGGTGGTGGAGGTGGTGGGATATTCGCCTCTGTAGCAGGGGTATCCTCGAGCTCGGGCTCTCCTTGGCCCGCATCAATGTCCTCCTCCTCCTCCTCCTCATCATGCTCCTCATCTCCACTCTCATCGACCTCAATGTCCTCATCAGCTGCTAATTGTTTCGCCCGAGGGAGAACAGTTGCCCTAATAATCCTTCGGTCGCAGTTCCAGTTTCTTTTGTTAGCGACCGTAGTGCATTCAGCAGTGGGAAGGGTGAAAGGGATGGTTTTGTGGTGGAGGGATCGAATGGTGTCACCTCGAGTATCTATAATATGCATATGGTGAAGGGTGCCAAGGTCGAGGTGACCACTTAGGAAATGAGGCTCAAGAGCGGAGAGTCGTGAGCAATAGCCCAGGGCATTAACAATGCCGGTAACACTACCACCAACGCTAATGACATTCCTGTTGCTAGTCTTGGCTACTTCCACCAAGTGGCGGATTATGAAGGCCCCCATGTCAATAGGGGTACCAGACAAGGTGCACCAGATAATAAATAGTTCGGCCTTCCGACAACCATTTTGGTTGTCGTTGCAGCGGAAAACAATATTAGCGGTTAGGCGCTGCAAGTACCGCAAGTTAACATTATAGATTTCAGTGGCCTTGGCCTGTTGGGGGTCAAAAACCCGAGGTCTCCCCCACCTATTAGTATACTCTTTCCGTTTGAAGCAGGTGATGCTCAACCAAACGGGGCCAGGTCTCCACAATGAGGGCACATCCCTATAAGCCCCATCGACCACCGGGAAACTCAAAAGCTCACTAAGCATCCTCAAACTCATCCGGTGGTCAATGTTAAACATTCGAAAGTAAATAACAACCTCATGACCACCATAGTGACCATCCCAATCGATACTGAGGGAACTCAAAAATTCAACCAGAAGGCGATCATAGGATGTACATTGTATATGTATATACTCAGTCCATCCTAATCTACCAAGTAGAGTCAGCATATCATCCAACATTAGCAAGGATCGCAATGAGTCAACATGAAAGTATTTATGCTCACTAGTGTTCCTAGTGGCTAAAAGCTCATAACGGGACTTTTGTTCATCATTAACAAAATACAAACCCCTAGTGCTAGTAGGTAAAATAAGAGGGTATGCATCTTTAGTACCTTCACCAGAGGCAGTTGCAGCGAAAGAGGAGGTTGCCCATGAGGATTTCTTGGGATGGGATGGGATGGAGCCCTTGAAGTTTCTCCAACTCGTTTCTTTCCCATGGTACAAAGTAACAACAGATCAGGGCCCAAAAGAAGAGGTAGAGGCTAAAAATAGTAAGAGAATGGCTAATTTCTTTCTCTACCACCTTCAACCTCAACAATGGAGGTTAGGGTTTTAGAGAGAGAAAATGAGTGTGGGAGAGGATGAGTTTGAGATGAAAATGTGAGGAATTTTGAGAGGAGAGAGAATGGAAGTGAAAGAATTGAAGAAATTGGGAAGAAATTGAGGGGATTAGAGGGTTTGGGGGGTTGATTGGAGTGGGTATGGTGAGGGAGAGAGAGAGTTTTTCGGTTTGTAGAGAGAGAAAGAAGAAAGTTTGAATGGAGGAAGGAGGAAGAAGAAGGAGAACTCGGCCTTTTGGCCGTGTTTTAATGATGCACGGTCGTGCCCCACGGCACGGGGTGCCCGTGCCACTCTACGGCGAGCACCTGCAAAATCAAGAGGGGCACGGTCGTGCCTATAGGCACAGTTCAACCGTGCCAATTTTCTTATCAATGGCACATGATTTCTTTCTTGCTCCCTCTTTTTTTTTTCTCTTCATTTTTTCAAGTCCGAAAGAAGGGTGGCATGCCCATGCCGTATGGTATGGGGTGCCCATGCCAACTTTCTGCCCTCCAAACCATCTCCTTCCAAATCTGTTGATTCGTTTTCTCACTCAATTTTTTTTCTTTTCTTGAACCATTTTCCTCTCATCTTCTCCATTTTTTTTTCCATTTTCATTTTTTTCCCGAAAGAAATAAAGCTTGGGTTGCCTCCCAAGAAGCGCTTGTTTTAGGTCTTTAGCTTGACCATTATGATCTCTAAAGAGAAGAGACATCGGGGAGGGCACATGTGACCTTCCCCTTAAGTGACTCACCGGCAATGTAGTGTTTCAAGCGAGCCCCGTTCACCTTGAACGAGCCGGTAGTCTCAGTGACAATCTCAATAGCCCCTTATGGGTACACCTTCAACACTTTGAAGGGGACCGACCATCTAGAACGAAGCTTTCCCGGGAAGAGCTTCAAGCGGGAGTTGAAGAGGAGGACTAAGTCACCTTCCCGAAACTCCCTCCTGTGGATAAACTTGTCATGCCACCTCTTCGCTCTCTCCTTATATATCCGGAAACTTTCATAGGCGTCCAGGCAGATCTCCTTGAGTTCATTTAACTGCAGCAACCTTCTCTCTCCCGCAGACTTCATATGAAAATTAAGGTGCTTGATAGCCCAATATGCCCGGTGTTCTAATTCTACGGGGAGGTGGCAGGGCTTACCATAGACAAGACAGAAGGGTGTAGTGTCAATAGGGGTTTTAAAGGCGGTACGGTAGGCCCAAAGAGCGTCGTCAAGTTTGTCCGCCCAATCCTTCCGTGATCTAGCAACCGTTTTCTCTAGGATGGCTTTAATCTCTCAGTTGGAAATCTCTACTTGGCTACTAGTTTGTGGGTGGTAGCCAAGTCCAAACTTATGGTGCACTCCATATTTCTTCAATAGAATTTCGAGTTTCTTCTCTATGAAGTGCGACCCATTGTCACTAATAAGCACCCTTAGGACCCCGAAATAGGGAAATATCACCTTCTTGAACAACTTAGCCACTACCCTAGAATCATTGGTAGGACTAGCCACGGCCTCTACCCATTTGGAGATGTAATCCACTGCAACTAGGATAAATTTGTTGCCTCTGGATAATGGGAAGGGCCCCATGAAATCAATGGCCCGGACATCGAATATCTCAACTTCTAAGATGAAGTTGAGGGGCATCTCATTCTTCTTGGAGAGGTTCCCCGCCCTTTGGCAACGGTCACAAGAACGAACATAGTGGTGGACATCTTTGAATAAAGAAGGCCAAAAGAACCCAGCTTGGAGTACCTTCGTGGCAGTCTTGGAGGTACTAGCATGCCCTCCACAAGGAGAGCCGTGACAGTGGGAAATCACGCTCTGAAACTCTTCTTCAGGAAGGCATCGCCTACAAATCTCATCCTTACACAGCTTGTAAAGGAAATGCTCCTCCCAGAAATACATCTTGACATCATAGAGGAATTTCTTTTTCTGGTGGGAGGATAAATCTTGAGGGAGGATCCCCGAAGCTTGGTAGTTCGCATAGTCGGTGAACCACGGGCCTTCCCCAGTGGATACAACCAATAGATGCTCATCTGGGAAGGAATCATTGAGGGGGGTGTCCTCGCTCTCAATGATGAGCCTGGAGAGGTAATCAGCGACAACATTCTCCGCCCCCGCTTTGTCTTTAATCTCCAAATCAAACTCTCCCATCGAATGAGGCGAGGCTTCACATCTTTCTTCTCAAGGAGGTGCTTGAGAGCGGAGTGGTCAATGTATACTATCACCTTAGAGCATAGGAGATAGGGACGAAATTTCTCCATCACATACACTACCGCAAGCAACTCCTTCTCTGTTGTGGTGTAATTCTGTTGCGCCTCATCCAGTGTTCTACTAGCGTAGTAGATCACCATGGGCTTCTTGTGCTTCCTTTGTCCCAGGACTGCCCCCGCCGCGTGATCGCTAGCATCACACATGATCTCAAAAGGGAGATCCCAGTCGGGTGGTTGTATGATGGGGGCAGAAATCAGTGCCTGCTTGATCCTGCAAAAAAATTCATGGCACTCATCAGTAAACACAAATGGAACATCTTTGGCCAAAAGGTGAGTTAAAGGTTTGGCGATCTGGGAGAAGTCCTTGATGAAGCGACAGTAAAACCCCGCGTGACCTAGGAAACTCCGCAACCCTTTGACCGAAGTCAGATGGGGCAATCGCTCTATGACCTCAATCTTAGCCTTATCGACCTCGATGCCCCTAGCAGAAATAACATGACCCAATACCACCCCTTCCTGCACCATGAAATGACATTTTTCCCAGTTCAGCACAAGATTGACTTCCTCATGTCTATGGAGTGACTTGGTCAAATTTTCTAAGCACAGGTCAAAGGTACCACCGTAAACGGAGAAATCATCCATGAATACCTCCATGATGTTCTCAATAAAATTAGAAAATATGGAAGTTATGCACTGCTGGAAAGTGGCAGGGGCATTACATAACTCAAAAGACATCCTACGATAAGCGAAGGTGCCATAAGGGCATGTGAACGTAGTTTTCTCCTGATCACTTGGATGGATAGGAATCTGGAAGAAACCAGAGTTCCCATCCAAGTAACAGAAGAAAGAGTGTCTGACTAATCTTTCCAACATCTGATCAATAAAGGAAAGGGGAAAATGATCTTTTCGGGTGGCTTGATTCAGTTTGCGATAATCAATGCACATGCGCCACCCGGTAACAGTCCTAGTGGAAATGAGCTCGTCACGGTCATTATTAATGACGGTTACACCACCCTTTTTTGGAACTACTTGAACTGGGCTCACCCATTCACTATCGGAGATAGGAGAGATGACCCCAGCGTCAAGGAGTTTGACAACCTCCTTCTTAACAACCTCTTGCATATTAAGATTTAAACGGCGCTGAGGTTGTCGGGAGGGGCGGTGACCTTCATCAAGAAAAATGTTATGCATACATAATGAAGGACTAAGTCCCTTGATGTCATCGATGCTATAACCGATGGCACCCCTATGCTTTCTGAGCACGCCCAACAATTTTTCACATTGGGGGCCGTCAAGGTTAACACTGACAATAACAGGGAACTGGTGGTCGGGGTCAAGGAACTCATACCTGAGATGAGGGGGTAGAGGTTTTAACTCTACCTTCGGTGAGCTCTTCTCTCCCTCCTTGGAGTTACGCTGCTCCACACCAAGGACGTCCCTGGAGGATTGTCGCCCCGTGTAGGCAATAGAGGCATCGAGGAGTCTGGCATACTCCTCTGTCCCGCCTGATTGGGAACCAGTCACATGATAGCTGACCAGGGCTGCCTCCAGTGGATCCTCCACAAAATGGCAAGTCATTGAGAGTCTTATCCAATATATCGATTCTGCAACATGTATCGTCTGGAGAAGGTGAGGCCATGGATTGGGGTAGGCAAAATTCTACCTTTGCATCCCCAACCTAGAGGGAGAGCTTGCAGTTCTTTACATCAATCATAGCCCATGCAGTGGCCAAGAAGGGCCTCCCTAGAATAATAGGGATGCGAGAGTCCTCTTCCATCTCCATGACAACAAAATCGCATGGGAAGAAGAACTTTCCCACCTGCAGTAGGGCATCCTCGAGAACGCCAAGAGGGTATTTGACGGATCGATCAGCGAGCTGCAAGGAGATGGTAGTGGGTTTTAAATCCCCCACTTGCAAATTTTACAAATGGAGTACGGCATAAAGCTCACACTTGCCCCTAGATCGCATAATGCTCTACTGATAGTCAGGTCCCCGATAGAATAGGGAATAGAAAAACTTCCTGGATCCGAAAGCTTAGAAGGAAGTTTGTTCTGAATTATAACACTGCACTCCTCAGTGAGAGACACCGTGATATTCTAGAGTAACTTCCCTTTATTGGAGAGCAAATCCTTTAAGAATTTGGCATAAGAGGGCATGTCTGTAATGGCCTCCAAAAAGGGAATATTGATGTGAAAATTTTTTAACATCTCGAGAAACTTGCCATACCTGTGCTCCTCCCTAGCCTTTACTAGCCTTTGAGGGTAGGGGATAGGAGGCTTGTAAGGCTTCGCGGGAGAGGCCATGTTCTCTACTTTAACCTCCTTAGGCTTTTCAATCTGAGCCCTCTCACTCGGGGCTGCAATGGGCACCTGCTTCCTGGCACCATCCTCATCCTCAATCTCTCCCTTGTCTTCCCTCATGGGCATTGGGGGGCCATCTAGCTCTTTGCCACTCCTCAGTGTAATGGTGTTCATTTGACCTTTAGAGTTGGTCTCCGGTTGACCCGGTAAGTACCCCTGAGGTCTGGACAGGTGGCTCACCTACTGCGTAATCTGAGCTATTTGGTTCTCCATCATCTTCTAGTTAGTGGTCATGGCCTCAAATTTGGAATTCAACTGGGTAACCGACTCACTAAGGGCTTCATTGGTCCTTGTCTGAGTCGTTATGAAGCGCTCCATGAGGATCTCTATATTAGACTGGGGTTGTTGGGGAGGTTATTGTTGTGAAAGTGGGGCGTAGGGAGCCTTGTATTGGAAACCGGGGGGTTGTGCTTAGGAAGTATTGGGTGGCATGGGATTGTTGTTGCGGTAGGAGAAATTTGGATGATTTCTCCAACCGGGGTTATATGTGTTTGAGAAGGGGTTATTTTGTGGGCGTTGGCCATAGTTTTGCATTGCATTGGCAAGCTCAATGCCTGGAAAAGTGGACTGACACTCAGCAGCAACGTGGCCTTGAATGCCACAAATCTCACAAAGGGACCCAACCTCAAACATCGCACCAAACGAACCTCCTACTAAACTCCCTGGAGGAGGAGTTCCAAGCCTGTTGAAACACTATGCCAAGGCATCAACCTTGCTAGCTAGCAGGTCCACAGCGTCGATCCCATAGATCCCACTGGTCCTCTTGGGGGCTGCTCTCTCGTTGGACCAATGGTAATTGTTGGAGGCTATCTCCTCCAACAAGGCCTTTGCAGCCTCTATCGACTTCCTCATAAGTGCGCCGCCAGCTGCGGCATCGACGGACATCTTCAATGACTGGTCTAATCCATTATAGAAGGCTTGGATTAGAAGCCAGTCGGGTACTCCGTGGTGGGGGCATTGGCATTGAAGATCCTTGAATCTTTCCCGCGCCTCATAAAGCGACTCATTGCCTCGTTGAGAGAAGGTAGGTGATTTCTGCTCTCAACTTAGCGGTCTTGCCCGGGGGAAAATACTTGCTCAGAAATGCAGTCGATAGGGCCTCCTAGGTGGTGAAGGAATTAGGCTCTTCATTAAGGAGCCAGTCATTGGCTTAGTCCGTCAGCGAGAAGGGGAAGATCCGAAGTATGATGGCGTCAGCGGGGACCCCGTTGAGCTTGATCGTGTCACACTTCCCGAGGAAGTTGCGAAGGTGAATATGAGGGTTCTCCGTGGGACGCCCACTAAACTGATCCTTCTCCACGAAGGATATAAGGGCGGGCCGTAGCTCGAAATTGTTCGCTTCGATGGCCGAATTGACTATGGACGAAGTGAGGCCGATGGCCTGCGGTAGGACATAATCCCACAGAACCCTAGGATTTGTCTTGGCCATAGTGCTATCTTATTGCAATTGCCTCTTCCTTGCACCATTTTTCCTTCACGCAGTGGCTTCGATCTCAGGCTCAAAAGGAATAAGTGGTCGCCCCCTCTGACTGCGCCTGTGCATACAAAGCCAAAAACTACACCAAGTGTAAGCAGGTTTAAGCAAAGCTAAAAGAACAAGAAGGAAAAGGAAAAGTGGAAAAGAAAAATAAAAAGCCTAATCTAAAGCGTTTAAAATCGCTTTCGATCTTGAAACAACCAAGCTCCCCGGCAACGGCACCAAAAACTTGTTGAGTTAAAAATACCACAAGTGCACGGTGCCAGTTGTAGCTAGCAACGGCAAGTACGGGTCATGTCCACAAGGAACTCGGTTTCAACCACCGAACCAACTTTTAACACTCTATTTAGGCCAGAGTCTATTAGGAATGGTTTTTACTCAATAACAGTTGTATTCTATTGAAAGTTACTACTATTGTCTAAATCAATTTAACAAAAGTCCTGGATTGGGGTTCACCACACTATCGTGTTCCTTGGACTATAAACTAGATCATGCAAATCTACCCACACAGACAATTGAAATGGAATGGTTACAATTTAAGCATATCTACGCCTTCTCTCAAAGGTCATTAGACTTGTCAAGCTATCCTAGTTATCTATTGTCATGAAACTAGAATCACGAAACCACAAGATTGAGTAACCCTTAATTCCCAATTGAAACCCTAACTATTTTCATGTTAAGAAATCCAATTGCTCACTAAATAGCTCTAGGTAGAGGATTTAACTGTCGTTAATCTCCTAAACCCCAATTACGAACATGAATCAACCCTCTCAGGCGATTCATCGAACACCTGGCGTGCTTAAGTGAGAGTTCAATTATAACGTGGGCATTCATTCACGTAGATCTAGAATACGAAGCCAAATAGCACAATAGGGGCTACACCCAATCCAAGACAATAAATTTAGCCCCTAATCATCATCAAAATCACAACCACAATCACGAATATGAACATGATTAAAAGTGCTAAATTTGAATTAAAATGCAAAGGAAAAGGGTCAAGGAACGTACTTTCTATTAACTGAAATAATAATCTACTAGATTCAGTAGTTGATTTCAATCCAAAGCTTTCAAATCAAGAACAACCAATATGAAAACTAAAAACCTAAAGTCGCCGTTTTTCAAGAGAGAGAGAACGAGAGCCGAAAGAACTGCCAAATTACAACGCCAAAATACAATTAAACGGGATTAATTAAAGTGGCACGGTGCCATTGTGCCACTCTGCTGTCTCACGTTTTCTTGCTTCCTTGGGTGGCACGGTCACCCTGTCTGGCATGGTGCCCCCATGCCACTTCCTCTTGGCTCAAAATCTACCCTTTTGGCTCCTATTTGGCGCGATATTAGCTGGTTTTCCTCGTTTCTTTCAATCAAACTCCTGAAAACACAAAAACACAATATTTAGGCAGATTTGGGGTAAAGAATGACTAATCAACCTCTATAGTCTTGAAGTTTTACCAAAAATCGTTGAGATGAGAGGTAAAAATCATGTCTAAAAGGGGTAAAATAGAGGTTTATCAATTTTCTACAGTCAATACAAACACACCAACTAGATTGAACTCGAGTTGGAACTAACTTGTTCTTGTTATTACTAATCATGGTAATATTGGTCTTCTTAGGAACAACTTGTATAGGACTAGCCCACTCACTATCAGAAATGAGATAGAAAATCCCATGATCCAACCATTTAAGCACTTCATTTCTAACTACTTCCTGTGAGGTAAGGTTCAAACGCTTTTAACGGTCTCAGTAGGGTTTAGCATTATCCTCTAAATGAATTCTATGCTACAAAATGGAGACACTAATACCCTTAACATCTCCTAACGTCCAATCTATACCTTCCTTATTCTCTCTAAGTAAGGCAATAAGTTTTTCCTCTCGATCCCAGTCTAAGTCAAAATAAATAATCACATGTACAGATTCACCAGGTCCTAGAAATGAGTACTTAACAGAATTAGGAAGACGCTTCAATTCAAGAGAAGCAGGAGGGGAAACAGATTTAGAAGCAAACTCGGAATTAGCAGCAAGCGAACAATCAGAAATAGAGCACAAGTCATCAAATTCAAACACATCATATTCAAGCTCACCATCAATCGGAAAAGACTCACACTCAGCAGCAAACATATCATCAAATTCATCATCAAATATAGAATCCTTTACCCAGTTAAGAGTAGAAAATTATATCATCAGAACAAAAAGCTGTCTTTGCAAATTAAAGATGTTCAATTTCAAAGTCATGTTACCGAAAGATAGTCTCATCATGTAGTTTTTATAATTAATCAGGGCATTGACAGTGGCCAAGAAAGGACGCCCTAAAATTACAAGGACCAACTAGTAGCTTTAGCCACTTTCTCAGTTTCAAGTGCAACAAAGTCTAGTAGGTAAATAAATTCACCCAGCTTAATCAGTACGTCCTCAACTACACCTCTAAGTAATCTAGTCAATCTATCAGCTAACTAGATGACCATCTTGGTAGGTTTTTGCTCACCTAACCCTAGCATCTCATATTTAGTGAAGGGCATCAAGTTGACACTGACCCCTAAATCAAGAAAAGCTTTGGGATTATGCTGATCCCCTATTACTATGGAAATACTACGACAACCATGTTCCTTGTATTTCATTGGGATCTAGTGAAAAATAAAAGAACTAGCTCTAGAGACTAAGAGAATCATTTTAGGAACACTAGTGTCTCTTTTGGTAGTACACAGATCCTTTAAAAACCTAGCATATAGAGGCATCTGGTTGTAATAGTCCGACCCTAAATTATGTTTATTTATTTAATTAAGGCTTGTTACTAATTTCATTAAATTAATTTATTGCATTTAATCGTTCCGTCTTGGGAAAATTCATTGTGGGCCCCACTTTGCAATTCGGGTTTTAATTATCGTAAAATTTCGGGTGAGCCGATAGTAGGCCCTAATAAATATGATTTAAGGGATTAAATTTTTTTTCATAACATCACCAAAAAAGAATAAAAAATTGAGCTAGGTAAAAAGATGTATTGCAAAGGTGTGCTATTTTTCGGGCCCAATTCATTTGAGCCCAAATTGAGGCCCACAAAGTTAGTACGATTGGATTTAACTAATTGTCATTATTTGTGCCTAATTACCATTAGCAAGAAGCTACTTTTGAAAGAGTTAAATATCAGCCAAATTCAAGCTAGATAAGTCAAAAAAAAAATATCAACCAAAAGCTAAAACCAAGTTTGCTTCTTCTTCCTCTCTTTCTCCTCCCCCACGATTTCCCCCCTATTTCTACTAAGCTATTGTATGTTGCTATTTTCGGTGGCTACTGTCACCTTCTGCCACCAGCCAAGGCCACCTCCAACCACCAGCCCCATCCCCAACACCACTAGCCACCATCCTCAACTCCTACTACCACCAGACACCACCTCCATCACCTTATATTGAAGCTTAAGTGAGGTAAAATCCTATCCTAAACATGTTTAATTTTGGATTTATGTTGGATTTGATTATAGATCATGTTATCTTGATACAAACAAGTGTTAGTTTGATGTTTTATTGAGTTGGTTAAGTAGGGAAACATGTAAGAATTGGAATTATACTTGATCATACAAGCTGGAGGTTGAAAATGATGAACTTTGTGTTCTTTGACTTAATGTTGTGATCTTTGGCATGAAATATGGATTTAAAGTTGTTGTTGATCTTATTAAATACATTTAAGATGATTTGGATGAAAATTTGAATGTGACATAACCTAGGGTTTCATGATTATGCATGATTTTATTTGGTTCTTGAATCAAGTATGACATTTGGATTGAATCAGGAGAAATTTAGAGGTTTGATGTGTTATTGACTTAAAAGAATGATGTTGTGTGAGTTTTGCAAAAACTAGTAGATTATAGAACATCCAATAAATGACTAAAAGAGGTTGCATGGTTTATTAGTGCAAGTAATTGAGTTTATGGGAGCATTTTGAGTGATTATAAAGGGGGAAAAAAGTATATAGGGTTGGAAACAAACTCAAAAATAGGGGCATTTTGGAAATAAACTAGTATTTATTAGTGTATCAAAAAAATGTGATTTTCGATGTAAAGGTATGCCAGTGAGTTATTTTTCAGATGTCTCTTGAATAACTTCACTCCTATCTTTGTGGAAAAACTTATGGCCGATGTACTAAGACTGTGCATGATAAACTGGAGTTGTGCACAGTTTTGTTTAAGCTCAATTTTGAATGTCGCGTTGTGGTAGTTGTGCTTTGCATTATGAATGAAAGTGTTGAAGGACTTCCTAAACTTTTTATATTAGGGTTTTATGTCTCAATTTGAGGTCAGGGTGAAAGATATGAATTTCTAATGTGGACCTTGAAGTGGTAATAAAATATCGCAAGACCTTGAACTAGAATTTTAGGAGCTTAATCAAAAGTTCCTCAATAATTATGGATATTACAAAGAAAATACTGAGTTTAGTGAGTTCAACAACTTTAAGTGTGGTCAAAAACTCATTTGGGTTGAAAAACTGAGTTAAATGACATGTGAATGAAATTGGACAAGTGGGGAAAGTAATACTTAAGAACAGTGCTTGTTGGGCCAAGTCGGTGTGATCAAAGAAATTCTGAACCGAATTACACCCATCTTGGCCTTAAACCCTTGTTATTCATCTCAGAAATATCAAAAATCCATATTCCATTTATAACCATTAAAGTCTTTTCATTATAACCTCAATTATTTTACTTTGATCTATTTTGCTCCAATTTGTTTTACCTCGAATTAAGATACCTTAATTTATTTAGTTTTCAAATCATCTTAGTCTAATCTATCTTATATTGAAATGTTGAGTTATGAATGTCATTTAATTAATCAATTTCTATTAAAGTTACAAATTATGAAAGTGAGCATTGTTTATTAACTACATATACCTATCATTACATTTTTTTATCAAAATCGAGGCCCAATCTATCTTTTCTCATTGTGCATAAATATTATCGAGTGAGATTACATTTTAAACACCTAAGGTATGTTCATTGCCCGTATCATTAGAAATCAAAATGTAGTTTTCAAGCTTACAATGTCTTGGTAAGTATGTCAATTAATCAATTTACTTTGTGATTTATCACTTAATTAGTGATCCCGTCAGTTATCATTTATAGGGCATTCGCCCTCCAGTTACCTACACGACCTCACACCAGGTCCCCGATTGGCTTGGCATGTATGCACCTATCTATAGATCGTAACAGTTACAAGAGGTTCACTATCAGATAATAATTAACTAGTAATACAGTTTTACATTCATCTAATTCACTGTATTAAAGTAAAATGAATTGCAAAGTGGGCACCCAGCCAAGTTTTCAATGATCATTTCACAATATAAGAATGCATGTACTGACCTTTGGCTCACATTTTGAAATGTTTGTTATGTTTTGTTTTAGACAAATGCTCAATGAATCGCCCCTTATGCTAGCAAACCAGCTGAATAAAGTGAGTGAGCAAGGAAACATGGATGGATAAAAAATGACGTTGGTTAAAAAAATATTTTGCGAATTGTATTTTGAGATCTTCAATTGATGAAGCTATAAACTTTATGGAGAATTACTCTATCGTGGTGTATAAACCTTATGGTCGTTAGTGGCTGTTTGTACATGGTTGGTAATGTTTGAATGTGCAAAATTGTAATACATATTTAACCATGTTATGTCTAGTGCACTTACTGAAAGTCTTGTCCTTCTGGACAGTGGTAGCGCCCTGACCCTCGGATTTATCAATTCTAATTAAGGGTTTAATTAAATAAATACAATTAATGAGACATACGCATTGGGGGCATTACACTGGTGAATAGCATCGAGTAACGAAATGTTGACCTTGACTTGAGGGAAAGTCTCTCTTATCTTATCAACATGGGCTTGATCTTTCTTTTTCAACCTCTGGTGTAAAAGAGGTAAAGGCTTATGAACTTTCTCAAAAGGTGAAGAAGAAATATCCATAGGAGATGAAGAATCCACTGAATCAACAGAATCTTTCTCCTTATGCTTCTGTTTATTAGAAGGTGAGTCAAAAGGTGGAGGTTTAGAAGATTCACTAGGATACCATCAGTAGCATCCCCTGACTTAAGGGAGGAACCAGCTTTTGGAGAATAAGAGGAAGAATAAGAATTTTAGAAGAAACTGTGAGTGTACTTACAGGGTTCATTATAATTTCCCACTTTATTATCAATATCTCAACTTGATCTAAGAGATATAACTGCATTTATTTTCCTCATAACCTCACTCGGGTTGATTCCAAAAGAAGATGAGGCATAACCCTTAGGGTTCACTTCTAGTGGACTAGGAAAAGTACCTGAGTCCCTAGTAGATGATGCTAATCGGAAAAACTGCCTAGTCATCATTCTCATCATTTTTTCATATTAGCATTGATCATTTGCTCGACGTTATTATTAATTCTCCTCTCAATCTTATCAATGTCAGTGTAACCATGAGGAGGTTTAACTTGAGCTACAAGAAGTGGAGGTTTAGGTGCACTAGGAACACCCTAAAAAGTCGGTCTCTGAAAAGAGTTAGAAGGATGGGAGATGGGCTGGGAGTTGTTCCCAGGAAACACTCCGGGCTGAGAGTGAGGGGTCGTAGCATTTGGCTCGCCACTCTAAGAAACGTTATGGCGATGTCTCCACCTTGGGCTATAGTAAGGGAAGGATATATGGGTCATTCTTAGGTCTTTGAAAGGCCATACTCACTTGCTCTTGTCCAGTTGATATGATGGGCAAAATAAGGACATGCACTCAATCAATGATCTAAGTCTTCACAGTGAGAAATCTGAGAAATTTGGAGAGTCTAAACAGATAACACCTTCAAGATGTTCTCTAAAACTGATATTTTAGACTCAAGGTGACTCGTATCAGAAACAGAATAAATTCCATTCCTAGTACCTAGAACTTAGACTGTCTCCTCTAGCGATTTCCCACTACATAGTCTTTTCAACTAAGTCTTTTAGAAACTCCCAAGCAGCAGTGATGCTTTTAGAAAGAAAGCCAGCCTGGCGCATAGACTCTAACATGGTTCTAGTTTGTTGGTCTAGTTCTTCATAAACAATTTGGCACAAACTTGCTTGGTCTAAACCATAGTGGGGACACTAGGCCAACAAATAAACCTATCCAAGCATTCCTAAAGCGATTCCCTTTCTAGTTGAACAAATTGATTAATTTCATTCCTTAACTTAATAATCTTGGCATTAGGAAAATATTTTTTACGAACAACTTAGCAAAATCATCCCAAGAATTAACAGAATTAGCAGCCAAATCATATATCCATCGTTTAGTAGAATCTTTCAAAGCATAAAGAATTAATTTCATTCACACAACATCAACGGATATATTAGGGAAATGCATCGTGGAACATAATTCATCAAATTTCCTCAAAAACAGATATGCATCCTATAAACCACTAAATCTAGGGAGCATTTAAGTATAATGGGGTCTCAACTCAAAGGTCACATAAGGTCCTAAGTCAGGTAAATTAAAGCATGATGACAAAGTGGTCCTAGGAGGATAGAAAATATCGCTCAAAGGTCTCTCTTGTGCCATTTCTTTCAGTTCAAGTTCAGGTTTTGGTTCCAGTTCAGGGTCAGGTTCATTCCACACAAGCCTTTTGCTCTTGGGATCTTTAACCCAACTAGTCATGCAAAGCCCACACCCTCACAAAAGTATTTTTGGTCTTCGTATGGGTTTCGATTTTTTTTAAATTTTTTTGATTTCGATTTTTCTTCTTCTGCACATAATTAAACTAACCTTCAAATGAAACAAAAACAAAAAAACACAAAATAAACTGAAAGAAAATAGAAAACAAACTAAAACCTAAACAAGCGAAAGCTAAAAATAAAATTAAATAGAAAATCAAACTCCAAAATCAGAACAAGATATACACAAAACTTCACCACAATACAGAGTATATGAATGTAATTTTTTTCAAATTTTTCCTGCCTCAGAACAGTGTAGAAAAAATAGAATAGAAAATTATTTCTGAAAAATGTTGAAAATTCAAAAAATGCCTAACAATTCTACAAAAATTCACCTAGACTCTTAAAATCCCCAAGTATATATTAAAAATATCAGAATAGTAAAATCAGCACCAGATTAGTCTAAAAAATCAAATAGAATCTGAAAATCCAGAAAAACCTGCACGGTGCTCTTTATTTTTTCTTCTTCAGTTCTGCATGCCCTCGCACTATTTATAGTACTAAAACCGTTAGTTTTGATTTTTTTTTTTCTAGTAGAAAATTAATCACAAAAGGCAAAATAAAATTGAGCAAAACAAAAATCAAAATACAAACTCTAATCAAAAATAAAAAAAACAAAAGAAATCTAAACTAAAAACGATTAAAACTAAATAAACACACACTAAAAATTGAAATAAAAAGTACGAAAAAACAAAAATGACTCGACGGACTAAATAACGACTCAATTCGCAACCTAGTTTCAAAAAATCCAACCTCGCTACACTAAAAAAAAAAGAAAAAAAAATCCAACCCCTTTGACGGCACCAAAAACTTGTTGTGAAATCCGTAAACGTATGGTTTATCGCTGTAGCAAGTACCGGTATTGTCCTTAGGGATGAGTTGTGAAATTGGGTTGTCAAACTTACTGCAACATGCTTACACAAATATATATAAAATATTAAGTAGCTAAAATGGCCCAAGTAACTCTAATTCTAACTATGACATATCAGAGAAGAGTAAAGAGGTAAAATGAAAAGCAATTTGCAGGGGCTTGGGACCGTAAGCATAAAACATTAGAGCACTTCTATTACTTTGCACCCATCATTGTGTAAATATGGCAACATAGAAACCAATTAGAACAACCACAACCAAACAATGAATTCCCCAATGAGATTGAAGGGTGACCCAAGGAACACAAACATCCAAAACGCAAATCTAGGCTTGAACTGAGAACAAAACAAGAGAAGGGAAGCAGAAGTTCAAACCCATTCATGGAAGACTCCATAGCCAAAACCGAATTCGTCACTAAAAATTGAAAATAAATGGGATTCCGATACACTTTTTTGAGACCTACAATTTAAATATGAAACAAGAAGCGAATTGGAAGGAAACGAAAAAATACAAATTGAAAAAAGAAAACTCTATACTATCTCCTTCACCTCTTCCATGCCTTCGATTTTGTAGCCCCCTAAAATGCAGCCCTTTCCCACTTGATTGAATACATTAATGCCCAATTACTTGCCTAGAAAAAAAAACGGATGAATTAATTATGAATCTAATGGTCATGAATGAAGGAGGAGAGAGAAAGGTTAAAGAAATTAAAGAAACATGGAGGGGTCGTTATGATAGAGGAAGGCTGAAGAACATAAAGTAGCAGCAGGTCTCAAGTTCTTTTGGGCAGCAAGGAAGAAGAAGAAAGGGGGGAGGGTCTGGTGTCACGTGATTTGCGCGCAACCGTTTAAGTGAAAAATAGGTGGGAACTAGGTTCAGCGAGGCTTAGGCCGCATACTGGGCTTTGAGTTTAGAAGCGTTAAACAGAGGAGAAAAAGGCAGGCTCATGTGACACCAACGTGGGGACTTAAGTGAAAGGGGGGAAGGAGAGGAGCAGGTTGTGTTTGAGCAGCTGGGCCACGCTCGCATGGAGAAAGATGGAGGAGAAAAGAAGAGTTGGGGGGATGGGCTTCAGGTTTTTGGGAAAGATAGGCCTGTTTGCGAGAGAAGCTAAGGGAGGAGCTGAGAACACACTTAGGATTGACCCACGAAGAAAGAAGAGGGGAGCTGTAGATTGGGCCTCTTGGGCCTGCTCTATCTTCTTCTTCTTCTTCTTCTTTTTTTCCTTTTCACTTGATCCAACACCATCCCTCTTTCTAAGTGACTTGAGCATGTTTATTTATGCTTTCAAATTTTCTCAATTCCTACAAAATAAACAAGACATATATTAAAATCCTAATTAAATGATTTATTTTGAGCAAATATTAGATAATAAAATGGTATAAAATATCATAATTTCAAGTTGAACATAACATCAACTAGATCTAGTTGGTGTAATCTAGCTTGATCGGTCAACACTTTAACTGGTTTAATCCAGTTCAAATAGTTTGATAGACTAAACCGTCATTGACTAGGTTGATCACTAAGCCAATTCTCTTAACATAACACAATGGTCGTGAAGCAGGGAAATCTGTTAATGCTGGGGACCTTATGACTAAAGAAAGAGCATTTTAAAGTTCTCATATGCCCATATTTTTGTTTTTGATTATTTCTGGATCAAAAGGCTAGAGATCACATTACAAAAGCAAAGAAAGTTACTAACAAAACTATAAACCACAACCTGAAATAAAAAGGTAAAAGTAAAGAGACAACTAAGTTATTAAACAAGAGCTACTTCCTCTAAGAATGAAAAGACTGTTAAACAATTAGCTAACTAGCTAAGTGCCCAAGCTCGTATAGACAACTTCTTCAAGCACATGCCATCTACCATATTTGAGCAAGTACAAAACTTTACCTAGTCACACATTATAAGGACTGATGTGGCTCGCCTCCTATATTGTTACATTCGCAGTTTAATAAATAGAAATGCAATTTTTTCTTTATTTAAAATGTTTTTACATAACAAATGCATAATAAATACAATATTAAAATTCAATGATTGCAAAATTTTGAAAACTAAATTAATGAGAATAATAAATACAATACTTATATTACATTCTTGTCCTTCATCCATTCATCCCCACACTCTGAAACATGGAAAAATAAGAACCACCGCCATGGTCGCTGCTCTAGGATCGCCGCCACTAACACCACCATCGCCTAGACAAATTCCATCGTTTAAAAATCCACCGCTCCATAAGAAACGCTTGTCACTCTGATGACTACTCAACCCACAATACTTTCAGGATCAACCACTGTTACCGTCCAAGGGCAAAAAAAGTCAAAATTTTCGCCAACCTTTGGCAGCTTCGCAGATAATAATAAACGAAGCCCTAACAATGGCAGCTTTGTCGGCAATTTAATTAAACTCTAAACCCTAAATTGAACATATAGTTTAATTTTTAAAAAAAAGGATCTAGATAAAAATTGCATTGTCCTTATGGGACAATGGTAATGCAACTGGAGTGAAGGGAGGAGGAAGAAGACGATTAACTAGGAGGATATATGTGAAAATAAAGAAATGAAATAATGGAAGTAAATTCGAATTGACCGGGAAGGAAAGAGAATGGAAGGGGAGGGGTAAATTTGTTAACTTAACAAATTTTTATTAATTAGCTTGCAAATTTACAAAACCAAATAAATTAATCAAGTGTAATTAAAGCTCCTTAACAACTGCCTTAAGGGTAGTGATTAATAATTACAAATTTTAAAATTTAGTTTTCTTCCTTTTTGTGAAAAAAACTAATAGTAAAATGATAAATGTCATGTTACAAGATACTTCTTAAGAGCATTCGCAACATTGAGCTCCAATTTTTTAGAATTTGTATTTCATCACTTCCCTAACCAATGAAACTCTAACATGGATCACCTAATATAATATTGATCATGGACTTGCCCCCTAACATAGAGTCATTTTTTAATCAATTAAATAATATTTTTAAGGGATAAAAAAAATCAAAAAAGGACAAAAGAGAAATGGAACGAAGAGTGGAATGATAAACGAATACGACAAGCGAGCCAACGTACATGGAATGCTTGTTGAAGGGCAGGCAAGTGGAACATAGGGCCCACTTTGGAACACGCGTTCCCTAGCTAGGAATGCTCTAAGGGTCTATTCGTTATAAGCATATTGAACCTACTACCTGCTTCGGTATGCTCTAATCTACTCAAGCTTACTAATTACTAGTCAAACCTGCTTCAACGCGCTCAAACATGCTTAAAGATGCTAATTTCTAATCAAATACACTCCAACTCACTCACAAACCTGCTTTCAAACTCCTCCAATCTGCTAACTGCTCGTCAAACTCGCTCTAATATGCTCAAACATACTTCACTTAAAATTGCTCAAACCTACTTTCTGCTGGTCAAACATGCTCAAACTTGTTCTAATATGCTCCAACACGCTAACCACTCCTCCAATATGGTCATAAAGAATAGACCCTTAAGTGTCTTGCTACAAGACACTCTTTGCTTAAAAATTATATTATCATGTATTGAATTGAAAAATATTATATGACTGAATAGTAGAAGGATAGTATAACTTATGAATTGTGTGAAATAATCTTTCTATCAATAAATTTTCACATTAAAATTACAAATTCACATTAAAATTACAAATGTAATATGTTCAGCAGGTAGGGTTTATCTAATTAGTGTAATGTTTGTACTCATCAGCATAGTTCACAAATACTAAAACTCAGTAAGTCATAATAAATTATAACTAGAGATATGTAATTTTTAATTATATAATACATCAATTTTAATTAAAGTAAGAAATATATTATCACCCAAGGTAATACTCATTTTATTTACTCTCCTTTTGGGAGAAAAAAAGGAAGGGGGCCCAGGGAAAGGGGTTGTTTCAAACTCCAAAAGTTTTCAAAGGTGAAGGTGGGGAAAAACATGAGTTCATAGTTGTATTCACTACTAAGTTATCAAATTATACCCATTTTACCACTATGTCTTTTTTTAACCCACCATGCCACTATCTTCCTGATTTAGTCCTCAAAATACCATTTGGCAACCTGAAACCTTCTATAGTTGGTTTTTTTATATTTTTTAATGATTTCCTTGTTAATTCCAAACTGATCTCCTTTCCCTCCAATTAGTTCCAAACTAAGCCACTTCTCTCTTCTCTTGCTAACCCCCTTCTCCTTCCCCTGCTACTTCCCTCTTCCCTGCTACCCCCTCCCCTAATGACTACCCATCCATCTCCATTCCAACTATTTATCACCGAAAGGGATTTTAGTTTTTTTTATAAAAAAACAACTTAAAATTGATAGTTGACCAGGGCATTAAAAAAAAGAGTAATCTCTATCCCCTTGAAATTGAATCACATTGCAAAACTCCTTTGAAAAGGTTTAGTAACACTAAAAAAATATCAAGGCACACTTAATTGTCTTAATTTGACCTTGCCACTACCACTCTCTTTACATAAGCAAAATAAGGCAATGTACATGAGATTAAACTAAGTTTTGATTCTTCAAAAAAAAAAAGCCCTGGCCATGAAAATTTGCAAATCTAAAATATGACTACTGGTAAACAAAAGAAAGTTTACTACATCCAAAGTTTCCGTTTTCTTAGGCCTTTTTCACTTGAAGGAGTAGCTTGCTCTTTGTCTTTGGGTGAGGATCTTAAAGATGTTGACTTCCTTAGACTAGTGCTTCGTGTAATCCAAATCAATGAAAAGAATTAGAGGTTCTTAGTCATAAGAAAATATCAATGAATGAATATTGGTTTTCACAATAGAGGTTTAAACCTAAGTGTGGGAATCATTATAATCTTGTTGGATATAGATTGTGGAACTTGAGCTCTAATGGCGTGAAAATTACACAAACGCATCAACTAATACTCAAACATTCAAAGTTCAAGTCATTTCAACATTATTCATATTCCTCCTTGAATAATGGAAGCCTTACACTAATAATTCCCATACTCACCTAAGGTGGTCTACTTTGTCATATTGTCACTAATTCTCTAGTATGAATTGTTGTTGCTTGCATAGATGATGTCTTGGTCTAGGGCTTATGCACAAAGGATGTGGATGATATTGTAAAACAAGCTCCTTCTCTCTTGATCTAAATTTCAAATTTAAAAATTTGTTAAAATTCAAAAATACATTTGACCTACAAAAATAAGCTTCCCAAAATATATATTTCAAAACCAAGAAAACACAACATCTCATATAAGCTCAGTTTGTCAAGCAACCACTAGTTTCTATCTAGTAGTTGTTGGTGGCATTAGAGTCGTGGTGCCTTGTGATGCTATATTTGTGGTTGACATTTAGATCAAAATAATGAAAAACCAAATAAGACTGAGTCAAAACAAAACACATGTAGCTGTAGTTGTTGAATGTGTGGAACTACATAAATAATAATAAAAAAAACAGCGCAAGAACCTTGCATGTTTTTTTTTTTTTTTTGTGTATCCACCTCCACTACACTTTGAACATGTATGCTTCTGGCCTTTTTTGGACACTTGATCAGCTCCACATCTTCTTCTTCTTCTTCTGTAACTATTCTCCCCTTCTTTAGGCCTCCTTCTAAATTGCTAAATTTTTCTTTGTGTCCTTGAACTTTGGGGGGTGGATTTAGACTCCTGCTTGTTCTCATAAATTTTTGTCATTGATGGGATTGATTGTACGTGCATATGGCTTCTTACACTTCTCAATTGAGTAGTAGTCATCGACGTAGTCCTCAACTACAAAACCATGCTTTCCATGCTTAACGCTGTATTTTCCTGCTCCAGCTGGTACTGCGCGCCACCATCGAGATTTGCTCTTATCTATCCCTAGCTTTTTCATAATTCTAGGGCAAATCTTCCTCTCGGACCACAGACAAACTTCATACTAGCTTACAACTCTCGACATAATGGACATAAAGATATCCTCCAACATGGATACCATTGGTTTTTATCTTGCCTGTAACAAAAACCACACATAACAATATTGCAATTAGACTGCTTGCTTTGTTTTGCAACATGATTGTAAAAAAAAAAAGGCGCAATGTATTTGTAGTAATTACCTCTAAACTTGATCCATTAAATATCTTCGCCATGTTGTTGTCAACTGAGTCGCATTTGGGAGCGTAACTGAAGAGAAGTCTACACCATTGCTCCAGGTTCTTATTGACTAAGAAATCCCAAGCACTTGCATCAAAGTCTTTCATAGCTTGCATATTCTTCTGGAAATCTACCTCCATGGAAGACTTAGCTATACTCCATAATAGCTCTTTGTATTTCAAGCCTTTGTATTTTTTACGCAAGTTTGCATATACATGACGTGCACATAGTTGATGCTCAGCTTGTGGAAGGATATTGCCTGTGCTGTCAACTAAACTTTTGTTGATAAGCTATTATGGTCTACCCACAACCATCTCTCATTTGAAAATCCTTTGTAACCAAGGACATAAACCAAATCCAACTAAGTGAATTTCCCCTTCAGTGACTCCCCACGCAACTAGATACATTTGATTATTTCTATCTCGACCAACACTATAAGAATTTGCTGTTTCTAAGGCCGCTTGATAGAGCAGCCATCAATTAATTTTGGTGGTCACTAGGGCTATGGTTCCTGGGTTTTTGCAGCTAATCTCATTCACATAATATGCTAGTTATGCAAATTGACCTATGTAATCTCCCATAATTTGTTTAAGTGTCTTTTTCTTTCGTAATTGGCACACCTTCTTGGAAACATTACAATTTTGGTCCCAATCTACAATCTTTTTAAACTCTCTTGATGTGAGGCTAGGTTGTATCATCAAGAAGTCAATATAGTTTTTAGCAATCCAAGCATTGGTGGATAGTTCTTTTCCCTTCTCAAAATTAAATGGAATGCAACTATGGCTTTTACTTAAGCCCTTGATTTGAAATGGTTTTCATTGCTACACTCAGACACCCGTATTCTCCCGTCACACCCACCTCCCATACATTCAGCTTGGAATCTATGCATATCACTTGTAATGATTTTAATATTTAGTCCATTCACAATTCTATAGTTATCAAAAGTTGCTCTAAATTGCCTATTATCAGCAAACTGAAGCCCAACTTCTAAGTCAACATCAGGAGTTGTTACACTTTGATTGAACCTAGGGGGTGATATCTTGAAACATTTATTTTTGTCCCTTTCATCATCCCTTGATTCACTGGGGCTATTTGCATTATTAGAATCCTCACATACATCACCCATTTTATCATATTCCATCAAACCTTGTCCATTTAGAACCTGTTGTAATCCATGAAATCATGCATGATTACAACAACTGAGTTAGTCTTTCTATTTTTACCTTATCCTTCATCACATTTTCTTTGATGACTCATATTCAACATCATCATCATCAATCAAAAATTCATAATCATCATATGATTTTTCATCATCTATGTCATCCAAGCCTACTGTTTTAATATTTACATTAGCAAACTGACATTGATCAACCCCAAGAGCATCTGCATTCACCTAATATAAATACCAAAGCACAAGATAAATTTCAAAGATAATCCAGTATGAAATTTAACCTTTTCATTTTAAAAAAGGGGCAATCAAGAAAGATCTGAATTGTTGAATTTTGAAGGCAATCTAGTATAAGCAAGCTTTTTTAATGGCAGAGCAAGTAGTTTCCATGGGTTTTATGAAGAAAGTGCTAAGTTTTGGTTTGCTCCATAACAATCTCATATAAATCAATCATTGACAAACTTAAAAGAAATAATCAACTTAAAATCATATATTTAACTGCCTTTATCATCAATTAAACATATTCAAAATATGTAAACTTGAAGAACCCCCAAACCCTAAAGTAACCCTAAATTCATACTTGATGATGACATGTTGCCCAAATTCTGTAGCGCCCAAAGAAGTTTCAAAAGCTTCCAAAATTTGTGAGATTGACAATGGAGGATGACTGAGTTATTGCTACAGTGAAGGGAGGAGCAGAGGAGAGGAGAGTTTCTTTGCAAAGCATATGTCGTTGGAATGGAGGGAATGCAAGGTGAATTGGGCCTTTTATTTTTCTATTTTATTTCATTTTTATTTTGTTTCTATGATTTTTTGAAATAAAATCAATTCACCGGCTACAAGAAATCTCCGCTCTCTCAAGTGGTATTTTTGGCCTAAAGAAAAAAGGTAATGGCACCGGGGGGGGTAAAAAACATATAATGGTAAAATGGGTATAATTTGATAACTTAGGCCATGTTCTTTTTGTCGATATATTATAGGTGTGAAATGAAAATGAGTGGGAAGAAGTGGTTGGAAGTTGGTAGGAGTGGTTTGTTGTATTTGGGAGTGGGAAGAAGCGACAATGAGTGGAAAAGAGTGAAATGAAGTGGAAGTATTGATATTAGTTATGTTAATGATTCAAATAACACAATTATAATTGTTAATAATTACTATAATAATAATTATTAATTAATAATAAAATAATAATTAATCATAATAATGATTAATATTAATAAAAATAATAACAGTAATAATTACAATAATAATTCTTAATAATATTCATAATAATTGTTAATATTAATAATAATTATTAATATTAAAATTAAAATCAATATTAATAATTATTAATAATTATTAATATTGTTCTTAATAGTTATTATTATTATAATTGTAATTATTATAATTATTATTAATGATTATTAGTAATAATGAAAATAATAATAATAATTATATTAATAATAATTATTAATACTACTACTAATAATAATAATTAATATTAATGATAATAAAAATACTAATTACCAATATTAATAATAATTAATAATAATAAGAATAATAATTAATAATGTTAATAATAATAATTAATAATAATTAATAATAATAATTTAATAATTAATAATAATAATTTAATAATTAATAATATTTATTTAATATCTATACTATATATAAAAGCAATGTTGTGATGACGTGGCTTTTT
>JACYFF010031954.1:62776484-62823711 GCA_017589665.1 Selenicereus undatus | reverse complement strand
TATTAATATTTTAGTGATCCAAGGAAGGAATAAAGTATTAAAGTTTCACTTTTCTTATTTTAATGGTAAATCCGAAATTAGCCACTTTGCATATTATTTTTAGATTAAATAAAAGAGATATATGAATTAATAGAAGAGCTAGACCTAGACAAAAGAGTTTTCTTTCCAAACATTCTTAATGCAGGATAAGGTGTTTTTCTTCTTATATTTATTGGTCATGAATTAAAGTTCATAAAATCACTATTTTTTTTATGAACAAAAATTCGCACAATGACAATTAATTAAGGGTCGAAAAATGTTCCTTTTAAGAGGTTGATGAAGTTTTATATTTTTTTTTATTTGTAACAATTATTTCTATACCCATATAGTAAGTGAAAAAAATTATAGGTTTTCATTGGTAATAATTATTTATAAAATATTACAATATTCTATATAGCAACCATGTCATATACAATATTTTGAGTTTTTTAAATAAAATAATTAATAAATTTTTAAGAAAAAGCAATTATTGACAGGTGCAAATTGTGAGAAACTATCAACTAAAATTTCTAATATATCGAAATATACTACAATAAGTTTAGCAAATATTTTCGATCGCAGTTATAATATATTAATTTCTCTATAATAATTTGAAAATTATGATAGTCTAAAAAAATTATCTAATTTATTCATTGTTAGGTACTATTGATTATACATTTTCAGTTGTATATTTATGTTATGAATTTCGCAAGTGTATGGTTGATCGCTGTAGCAAGTACGAGTGTTGATCTTTAGGAAAGTGTTATAAAATTATATCGCTATAAAACTAAATGTGATACGATTGAATTAAATTGTCAAGGTTTAGTTAATTAATAACCAATTATTTCAGCACGCTACACTAGAAGATCAATAGCAGGAAGAAACTACCCTATCCATCACCATTAACTTTAATTATGGGCAAATTATGCAAAGCAAAATCAACTTGAATAACCAAAATACAAACAGAGAACTTAACAAATAGGAGAGAAATTAAACTTAACCTCTTCACCTCTAACTCCCTTCAGCTCTGGCCTAGAATGAAAATCCGGATCTGAACGTATATATGAACCGAATAGAGAATCCAGTTATCCAAAGAACGACCAATACTGAAAACTCAGATCTAGGCCAGACTGAAGTTGTGCCAATCACGTTTTGGATGCTTTATTTTTTGATTATTATCTCATTATAACATTCTCTACAGCCGTATGGTCATCTATCAGTATATGCGATTATAAATGATTGTATGGATAAACCATGGGTATTTGTTATGGAGCATCGACGATGCCATGAAGTAAAATTGTCTGTCACTCTTATTGCGCCAGTAAGTTGGAAGACGGAGGTGTATTACTTATGAAACACTGACGTTAGATACACCATGTATACAAGATATAGTTGTAATCTTCATTATATCATTGCTGATCAAATTATTACTAAGAACTTAATTTTTAATGTAGGTAGAAGAAGAGAATGTGAATTCTTCGTCACTGCCACCACAAATTAACGAATTATCATATCATTTAATATGATTTTTAGTTTTATTTTGACTACCTACAATCTCTGTCATACTTTATATTGCGTATTTGATAATCATACGTTGTTTTAATTATTGAGTTTCAATGGTTATACATAAAAGGGCTATCTATTCATATTTTTCAATAAATTTAAGTATCATTTTCTAAATTACAATATTAACTTTGTATACAATGAACATTCCTCGATTATTTTAACTATATATATCTGTACTGTAATATGCACCGTGCAAAGCACGGGTCTATACTAGTTAATAATAATAGCATTGATAATTAATAATTATTATAATAATTATTATTAATTAATAATAAAAACAATAATAAATCATAATAAAAATTAATAATAATAATAATAATTACAATAATAATAACAAAATTTATAATAAAAATAGGTGGCAATTAATAGGAGTGAGAAAGAGTAATATTTATTTAAAGATTGGAAAGAACTGAAAAAGAAGTATCAATGAGTGGAATCAGAGCAATTGCCTACGCAGAAAACAGGGCTTTATTTCTGGAGGATTTGGCGAGGTAGGGTCTGGAACTTGAATTTCAGTGTTACAGAGTGCCGGCGTGTGGAAATGGCTTCTCTGTTGTTCAACTCACTCAGAAAGTCCACAGCATTGATGACCACTTCCTATGTAGAGCGAAGTTCTTCATCACCCTCATATATAGCATCTTCTCTCCTCAAAATGCCTGGCTGCTCTAATTGCTACCTTAATGCCGCTTCCTACCACGGCAATGGCAGCGAGGAGAGAGAAAGAAGAAGAGGAGGGCGAAAAGATGCAGAAGAGGAGGAGGAGCAAGTTCCCACTGAGGGTATAAGCAGACCCATGTCGGAAATCCTGAAACAGCTCAATAAGAAAGTTCCTGATTCCCTAATCAGCATTCGCTCTGAAGAGGGGTTTCCAGTTAAATACGTACCCTGGTAATTCACACTTCTTTCGTCAACTTATCCCAACATGGGCTTGTTAAAGCAGCAATCATGTTTTTGTGGTGTGCTTGGTGATGTGTTTGTTTGTGCTTCTTGTTGTGCTGACGCGGGTAATTGGCTTAACTAGTTCGTGATAGCAATTTGTACTGACGTCTTGATTTTTGATGTAGGTATGATTAATTCAAATTCTGTGTTGCATGCCATAGTGTGGGAAAAAGACTATTCAGGACCATCTACATGCTACAACCTCATTTACAAAAACAGAAAATTTGTGCAAATTGCTGCCCCAATGGGGTTCATTGGGTAACAAAGAATGCTCTGGTAGGGGAAGGACATAATTTTAGTGTTATAGTGTTGATGTCTGTAGGCTGAGCCTCCAAACATGAGCAAACTGAAGAAGCTTGTGGCCTTTTGTAGTCTACAGTGCTTACATTTCTTCTTTTTTTTGGCTTTTTTTGGGGGGGGGGGGGGAGTAAAACTAGTGTGGTGAGCGTTCGACTGTATGAAACTGCATGAAAAACACCACTTAGCTTTGAAGAAGTCCATACTCCGTAGTCCTTACCTAGTGAGTTGGAGTAGAATGCCCTGTATGAGCGGACTGATAAGCTGCTGTATTTCCTTCTCTACTAGTATGATCAATGAATTCATCTTCAGCAATTGCCAAGTATTCTGTAGGATCAGTTAACCAAATCAAAGTATTACCTCAAATGTCCATCTTAAGTGCGGTAGGGAGGTAGAATTTTTAGATCAGATGTAAGTTCGCCCTCATGTCCTCATAATAAAATTAAAGACACGTTGTGTTTGGTGGATCCTAAACTTGAAAGGCGTTGGTCATCTGTTACTTTACGATAAAAGAAATACAGGGCAATTTAATAAAATGTAAAGTAGAAAAGAATTATTCACCAATGGCTCTAATTATGCACCTTTCTAGCACATTCCCGTTGGCAAGAGAGCCATTAGAATTGATCTTAACATGGTCGTTGGTAGCTTCTACAATTGTTTATATTTTGTCTCAGGGGTTTGTGCGGTCAGCTCTGGTGTCTGGTTTTATGGCTGCACATTCTAAAAATCTAGTTCATCTCATTTTGTTTCTTGTAATTTCATATCGAGAGTATTAGAAGTATTGTCATTACTATAATTGTGCATCTTGTTTCCCCCTCTGTCACTCTGTTGGCTTTAATAACTGTAACCATTGGATTAAAATGCTATCTCCTAAAAACTTCTCTATTTCCTCCCTCACAAATACTTATAGATACGACTCAGAGTTCTCCTTTTATGAATTCAATTTTGTCTTGTCAGTTCATTAATTGTTTAAAGTATTCCGCTATACCTTAATGACTATGGGTCCTTTCGTCCAATTTTTAATTATTGTGCATTGGTGTATGAGTGTTATGACATGGTCTTTCATCTATTCTTCTTCTTTCTCACAAAATGGACATATTTTTCCAAATGTTTTCTGTGATTAGAGTAACCTCATGGTATATTTGCCTTAAATGTTATCTTTTCGCATTCTGTGTAGTCCTGTAGCCATGACCATGGTTTAGTCCTATAGCCCATGAGTAACTCATCATTTGATTTGTGCCCAGGAATTTGGAATTTCTTTAACAGTTCAAGTTATGTCATCCTCTAATTACCATCCAAGCTTTTCTACATTCCACCCTTCCAGGCTTTATGTTGTTTAAAATCTGAAAGTTTTTATGCTTGGTACTTCAAATGCCATAGCACTAAGTCAATATCGTCATTTGGGCTCCCATTGTAACAGCATTTATCGGACCAAAACTTTATGTTTTTCTTGTTTCTTGCTTTCTATCTGATGCCTCTTTTAGCAGACTACAAGTAAAGAGAATACTACAAGTACAGAGAATACACTCCTAGGTTCACGAATATCTCCTCACTTTGCATTGAAGGACAAATCTTTACTTTTTACCTAGGTACAACAACAATAACAACTCCCAGTGTGGATCCCGCTTTCATGGATCTGGGGAGATCCAAATGTAGGCAGCCTTACCTCTATAGACATGACTGTTTATATTCTTAGGGAGTAAGTTTTTCTGCATTCCAGTCTTACCTAGATACTTTGCATAATTATTTGCAGCTGTATGCTTCGCTGATGTCTGAGTATATAATCTTTCATGCTAGCTTAGGGGGTAAGTATTCTCTTAGCCATGCACAGTTTATCTCATGCCATCACTGTAATTCTTTTCCCCGTATGGGACTTTGGGCTTACTTTTTGTTTTCTTTTTGTATTGATTTACCTATCAATTTTATCTAGGTCTCTCAAGTGTGTCTTGGTTGATCAAATTATTCAGTAGTGTGTGCTGGAACAATTCTGAATTGGACTGCACAAGAACTATTCACCCATTGTGGATGGAGGCTTTGCTTTACATGTGAATATTCTATCATTGTAGTTCACTTGTCTTCCTAGGGTATGAAGTGACATGCATAATTCATATCGTAAATCTGCTTGTCACTTATCATGAAATGTTCTGAAATATTAACCGCTAAGCTTTCTTGATTGTTAAACAAATGATGGAGCATATGTTTCACTTTCTTACACGGGTAAGGGTTTGCTTTGCATAAGATTACAGTGTCATTTACAAGTGATGGATATGCTATTTGTTTCCATTCCCTAGATTCTTCTTATTGAGAGAGACTAGTATATTTCGTCCCTAAAGTATATTTAAAAGCCCCTTGGTCATTGCATTGGTGTTCTGAAACATAAGGCTGTTGAGTGCTCTCTTTTCCATTTTGTTTGTTTATCATGAATGCAAATTGTTTTAGGAAATCACATGCTACTCCATTGAATGCTCCTTCCATGTCTAGTTTAGTACAATCTTGGGAGTTTTTCCGTCTACATTTATTTTTATCCATTTGGAAGCATGCACCTTCTATTGAATAGGTCAGTTGCTTGACAATAGATCTTATTCTGCTGTTAAGATTTTAGCTATAATTTTATGTAGTGTACGCTAGAGACTAATATTCCACAGTAACTAGTGTCCTTGAGGATATTGGCTATAATTTTAAGTTGTTGAATCTTATTTCCTATTATATTTTTAATATTTTTGACAAAATACGGCTTCAAGACCATACATGCCAGGTGCTCTATATGTGTCTGCTTGGAAGACGACCTGATGTTTTTTTATCACATCTTAATATAGGTAATATATTATTTCTGTCTACACTGACTGTTTACATCTTATTTGCTTGCCTAGTTATTCTGGGCAGCAGCTTATTCTTTCCTTTGTAGGTGTTTCATTGTGTGTAGTTCTTTTGGATAGATTCATATTGTTGTTGTGACCTCTAAGAAGTCATCTTTTATAAGTGGTTGTTCTTAAATTCAAATTCTTGTATGACCCCCCCACCAACAGGGCATTATGTTTCAATAGGAAACATCAAGAATTTCTATCCCCATTATCTCACATTGACCAGTCGTTTCTTGTATGCTTTTCATATTTGGTTGTAAAAGAGCAATTTCTCCTTTACCGAATGATTATTCTTGCTATTTGTTGAATTTCTCAGTGGTGGGACTGTAGCTATATTTATTTTCCATAAACAACTTCTTGTAATCGCTTTATAATGGATGCTTCTTATCTAGAGGCTTGGTCTAGACCTAGTTGTGATGTGATGGCTACCATGAAGGATAGGATGAAATTAATCGTAAAAATGAAGGTCTAAGTTTACTCATGTCCAAGAGAGCAATGCTTTTGTCAAGATCTTATTGAATTGATAGATAAATTGACAAACTTAAAGTTTGTTTGATAGTGAAAGGCTAATCCTATGAATAGATGCTCTCTCTTGGAGTTGGATTTGGATCTTCTTTCCTACTTTTACTCTTACTTATTCACTTGGACCTACAATTACTCCAAGTAGACATCAAGATTTCTTTTGTCAATGGAGGGCCTAATGAAGGAATTTAAATGGATTAACCAATTAATTGCCGAGTTAAAAGGGCAATACAACAAGATGTGTCAAATAAAGTAATTATGCATTGTCTTAGGCAGACACATAGGTAGTGCTGCTTCAAATTGTATGAATCGATCACATCTGTAGCCTTGTCCATGGTGGATGTGGAAGAGTGTGTGTTCTTTTTCTTTTTCGGCAGGGGGGAAGGGGGGGGGGTAATTACCTTTGTATGAGAATAGCATGCTTTGAGGTAGAAATAACATGGAGATGATTTATGCTATCCTCAACCTTCCAGATGAAGTCTATGGACGAAGCTTGGTATGTGCGATCATCAGAAATAGTTCTAAGAGCTTCTTGCATCAAGAAACCCATATCAAATGTTGATGATGGATTTCAAGCGTAGAGTTTGAAATCTAGAGGGGTAGAAGATTCTTAACCTGTTCCTTAGCTAATTCCTAGCCCAAAAGGTAAGAATAGGACAAAATGACTATTTCCCTTACACAATTGTTAGGATACACAGTGAGATACCTACCTAGATCTTAGAATAGAAAGATACATGGATACAGATCACGCTGGTAAAATTTGGGTATAAATTTTATTATTTCAAGATTTAATACTGAGCATAAAAACTTATTTGAGTTATAAGGTCGCATGTGGAGTTTAAGGTAGCTTAGCTTGGGTAAGTACATGGTAAGTAGACTAGGCTGCGTATTATTTTTTTGTGACACATTCAGTTAACCTGCATAAGGTGTGAATACTGATGGTAGACTGCTATTTTTAAATGCGTGAAATATGTGAACAATGTAGGCCTTCTTAGTTATTATATCTCCGTTTGACTGGAGCCATGTTGAAGTCTGACTTGATGTTTCTACTTTACCATGTCAACTAGCTACCACATGGTCTGTATAGCTATACAGTAACTTGATATATTGCCATTTAACTATGTTTGATTTGAAATACACTGGGATGCTCATGCTTCTAGGAGATTATAGAGCATAAATTATCTTTGCAGTCAAAAACTTGATGTTGCTATTTTTAAGATGTCATCTAGCCAGTAGCCACGATGATCTGTGTAGTTACATAGTGACTAGATATATTATCCTTTCCAATTTCACCATGTTTGAAATACGGTGGAATGCTCATATCTGTGTGAGATGAGAGAGTGTAAATTACTTTTGTGGGAAATGGTCAATCTCCTTTTGCGCCAAGTAGAATATGCGAGAAATTGAATCTACCGATGGTGTGCTAGCTGTGCTATTTGTCTAAAATTAGATGTTAAAGTGGACTTGATCACATCTTATTCGTGATTGTGACAACATATTTTGTTGAAGCTAAAATACATATCGGTGATAGAGCTACTGCCAGTAATAAGCAGTAGCCTTCTTGATCCTTGATCAATATCAAGCAGTGGTGTTTTTTGGAATTTTGTTGATAGTTGTTGCTTGCGTAACTATATAGTTTTGCCTATATATTATGTGTATGTATTATGTTTAGATGAGAATTGAAGGATACACCAAAGGATGAGTTGAAACTAGCTTGAGTTTAATGACAAATTTCCTCTTGAACCAATATATGACTTAGTTTAAAGGCAATGCCACCCACTAAGCCTAAGGATCCACCAAGAATTGCATGAAGGCTGGGCTGCCAACAATTTTGGGCCACTAACAATTCTATGAAGGCTCTACTTAAGACTCACCACCTTGAACACAAGGATAAAGAGAACTTACGATTTTGAGAGAGAAAACTTGAAGCTGTGTTTTTAATTCATCTAATCTGATTTGCAAACACTACAGAAGGGGCTTTTATAAGCGTCCACTTGCACAGCATAGATGTAAAGTGGTAAAAAACTAGCTAAAGAGATTAACTAAAACAAGGAAGATCAAATTCAGGCTTGACACCTCTTATGGCTGATTGTTCAAGCAAGTTGTGGAGTCTGTGCACCTCCTCTGGGGCTCCACCAGTTACTTTTCCCAGTAAGGTAGACTTGGGAAGCTTGTAAGTCCATTAGATGGGCAAAAAGAAGGTAGAATTGCAAGTGGGAGATGAAACAGTCAGATTGCCCTCTTTTGCTTTTAACTGGGTAAAGCATATTCTCCTAGAACTTGGCTGGTTAAAAGAAACTCCCTTGGGTAAATCTAGCCAACCTTTGGGGTCAATTTTTGATAATATTTTAGCCTTCTAATCAAGCCAAGAGCTGTGCGAAATGAAAGAGGCAAGCATCGGATCCAAGCTGAGAAATAAGGCTGTGTGCTGGAATTGTGTCCAGTTTGCATGCTTAACTTTTCTGGCTGATTTGAATGACTAAATGACCTCCAGTCGACTTGCAACTTGATTCTTATGAAAGATCGCTTCTTAGACTTAAAGTTAGGCTAGAATAGCCTTGGCCATGTCGTATGGAGCATAGACAAGAGTTGCCTCAAAGGCTCAAACTCGTACTAGTGCACTAACCAAAATTGATGAGGAGACCAAAGCTTCTGTTTTGAGCCTCTTTTTGTTGTAGATTTAGCCTCAATTTGATGAGCTAAACTCTTATGAGGCCTCTTGGCCTTCCCAAGTCAGGAGAAAAATAGCTCCTCAATGCTTAGGAAGGACCTTGATGCATAAGCTTGTTTTTCCTCCTTTGAGGGGAATCTTTCCTTCCTCAAGTATAACCACACTAAGCCATGAGGTGGTTCTTGTTTGCTCTTTGCTCTGGCCTTGTACATCTCATTAGCCTTCTCAATCTTGGCTTTAATTTGTTGGTGAAGTTTCTTCATCTCCTTTGTCCTCTCTTCGGCTTCATGGCTAACTTTAGACTCGAGAGGAGGTGGTATGAGTTCAAGAGGAGTTAGAGGGTTGATTCCACAACATGATTCAAAAGGTGAGTGGGCTGTGGCAAAGGAGGAGCATGGTTATAAGTAAACTCAGCATGTAGGAGCTTGAGGTCCCATTCCTTCATGTTCTTGCTCACCAAACCTCTAAGCAATGTACCGAGGGTCTTGTTGGTTACCTTGATTTGTCCATTTGTTTGGGGATAGCGGGAGGTACTGTAAAGGAGGTTAAGTACCAAGGAGTCGCCATAAACACCTTTAACAGTGACTTAGAAACTAGTATTCTGGTATGAAACAATGCTCTTTGGAATACTGTGAAACTTGAAAACTTCCTTAAAATTAAAGAGAGGCCACATGAGAACGTCATCACTCCTCTCACAAGGAATGAAATGAGTCGTCGTAGAGAACTAGTCTACCACCACCATGATAGCGTCTTTACCCCATTGGGTCATAGGGAGGGCAATTATGAAGTCCATGCTCACATCCTTCCAAGGATCATTGGGAATAGGCAACAAGCCTTGATGAAATTAATTGTTGGCCATGTGACAGGTAGGGCACCTGGAGATCACTTCATGCACATCCCCTCCCTTCTTTTGCAGGTAAAAGTGTTCCTTAAGTATGTCAATAGTCTTGTTGATACCGAAATGGCTAGCCAAGCTTTCACCATGAACCTCCTTGGCTAAGGGCTTTCGACTGGGACCTTTGGGAATATACAACTTGTTTCCCTTGAATAAGAAGCCCTCTTGGAGAGCGTAGGCGCTTTGGTTGTTACATTCTTGATCATGGAGGTAAGGGGCTAAAATCTTGTTCTTTCTGGTAGCACTCTTGGATGAATTGGAACCTAAGAACTCGTGCTCCCATCGCGGCCAAAAGAGAATGCCATCTGGACAATGCATCTGCCTTTACATTTGTGCTTCCCGTCTTGTGGTTAGCTACAAAGTAGAAGCTTTGCAAGAGCTCAACCCATTTAGCATGCCTTAGATTGAGTTGATATAGGCCATTCAAGTATTTTAAAGCCATGGTCCAAATGTAGCACAAACTGTTTTGGCATTAAATAATGTGACCAATGATCAAGAGCTCTCACCAAAGCGTAGAACTCTTTGTCGTAAGCTTAGTTTAAAAAAGCGCGGCGCAGAAAAGCCCACAACCCCTACCTTTGCGCCTTGGAGAGGGTCAAGCACAGCCCATTCATTAGGTGTGCGCTTTTGGGGCTTTTTTGGGCTTTTTTCCCAGGCGCAGGGCGCACGCTTTTGGGGCTTATTAGATCTTAAGGTTCTGTTTGAAAAAAAAGGAAAAAAAAAGAAGCAAATCATACTTTACAAGGCCCGATTGCTTCAGACATTCATCATTTGAGCCTTCTCTGCTTTGTACTGCTTTAGTGCAGCCATTCCAGCGCAAACCCTAATCTTCGCAGGCATGTAAGTGTTCTCTACTCCGTTGTGCTTTCAATTTTCCATCCTCTTCCTCCTCCTCCTTCTCTCTTAGTCGAACCCCATGGAAGGGGATTCGAGCTCTCTTCTTCTTTTTTTTTTTTTAAGCTTGATAGGTTCCAGGCATGGTGCTGGCGTGCTGCCACAGTGCCCACCTGCCGAGACCCCTGTTTCTCTTCTTTTCTCTTCTTTCTCTCTCTCGAAGGCCCCCCATCTAAATACCCCCCCTCTCTGTGTAATTCCACAGGTAGGATGCCTTAAATTTAACCTGAAGGGTTTATGTGTTAATTTCTAAACTTTAATTATTGTTTGCTTTGTTTAATTGGTTGTTTGTTTGTTTTTTTTTTGGTTGAAAATTGTAGTAAACTTATTTGAGGTGTTGATTTTTGGGTTGAATTACTTGAATGGAGGATTTTCAAAGAAATATGGTTTGGGAATGATTTTGGAGCATTTTATAGCCAAAGTGCGCTTCGCGTCTGAAAAGCCTGCACTTTCGCCTCGAAGCCTGCGCCCCGGGCTCCAGGACCCTTTGCGCTTTTTTGCGCCTCGGGCTTTTTTAATCTAAGTTCGTAAGTGGAGCCATTCTTCCTTCAGTCATTGAGCTTCTCATCAAAGTGCATGAGGACAATGCCCACTCCACTTGCATCACAATCAACCTCAAACACTTGATCAAAGTTGGTAAGAGTTAGAACCGGTGCTTCACATTGGGACTTGAGTTTCTCAAAGGCACTTTGGGTAGCCTTAGTCCACTCAAATGAACCTTTCTTCATGCATTTGGGGATGGGGATGGGGACGGTAAGGGTGTTGAAACCTTTGACGAACCTTCTATAAAAAGAGGCCAAGCCATGAAAGTTTCTCACTTCAGTGATAGAGTTAAGAGTGGTGAGAGTTGGCCATGACTTGATTGCTTCAATCTTAGATTAGTCCATGGAGATGTCATCCTTTGAAACAACATATCTCAAAAAGGTGACTTGGGGGAGAAGAACTCACACTTGTCCGACTTGCTATATAGCCTTTGAGTCCATAGAACCTTGAACACATCTTCCAAATGTTGTAGATGGTCTTCTTTGTTATTTGAATAAACCAGAATGTCATCAACATAGACCACCACAAAATTTTCAAGCAAAGGCCTCAAAACCTCATTTATAAGCCTTATATAAAGGTGCTAAGAGTACTAAAAAGGCCAAATGACATAACTAGCCATTCATAAAGTCCACCCGTCGTCTTGAAAGCCATCCTCCACTAATTCCCTTCTCTCATTCTGATTTGGTGATTTCCACTTCTGAAGTCAATCTTGGAGAAGATAGAGCCATTTAACTTATCAAGTATGTCATCAAGCCTTGGTATAAGATACCTATACTTGATGATTGTGTTGTTTATTACCCTACTGTCCACGCGCATGCGAAAAGAACCATGCTTCTTAGGCACTAATAAAGTCGGAACCGAGCAAGGGCTCATACTCTCCCTTACATGGTCTTCGTTTATTGGCTCATCACCTTTGGCGTTGGAGTTTCTTAGTTTCTTGAGGGTTGTATCTATGTGCTGCCTTGTTGGGGAGAGAGACATGGAGAATTAGGTCAATTTGATGTTCAATGCTTCGGAGCGGAGGAAGGTCGGGGGTAGGATTGTAAAAGAACCCAGGTTTAGTCAAATCTCAGCTTGAGTTCGGTTTGACCAAAGTTTGGCTCGGCTCAGCTCAGTCGAGCTTGTTCAGGTATTTTGGGTGGAGAATAGCCTATGTTTCATTGGTATAACACACACATTGTATTATTTTAGATGTCCATAGTTCAATATTAAAGCCTAAACTTCATCGTTTTTCCTTTGAGTTGGGGTTGTAGTATTTTAAACTAAAGAATTTTTCAATAATTTACAACTTAAGTTATGTAAATATTTGTATTATAAAATTAAAAAAATCCATTGTGAAAGCTCGAACTCGGCTTGATGAAAACTTAGCTCAGTCAAAGCTAAGCTTGGCTCTCGGTTTGGTCAAGCTCGGCTCGGACTCGGGCTTGGCTCAGTTGCCAACCGAGCCAAGCCTTGCAAAGCTTGGGCTCGGCTCGACTTGGTTACACCCCTAGCCGGGGGTAGTTCTTGAGGAGAGGCATCTCGGTACAAAGATTCGGTGGGCTAACTAGTGGGTCCAAGGGTGTTACTTCCTCACTTTTGTTACTCTCAATCATGAGTAAGGCTAAAACTTGCCTAGCTTTGCTTATAGCTCTCTCAACCTATGTTTTGCTCATCATGATAGGGTCTCCCATTTTCTCACTTCCCATCCCAAGGTTAGTTTTGTCGACTTGGTTAGGTACAAATGGGTTTAGGACAATGTTTTCGTTGCTAAGATATAATGTATAAGTGTTTTTAAGACCATCATGTAATACATGTCTATCAATATGCCACGGGCGTCCCAAAAGAAGATGACAAGCGTCCTAAAAGAAGATGACAAGCACCCATATGCACAACATCACAAAGGACATTGTCAAAATGTTTCTTTCCAATTGAAAATAGATAAGAATGTGATTTGATACCTTAATGTCGCCACTCTCACTGAGCCACTTCAAAGAATAAGGCTTGGGTTGAAGAATGGTAGGAATTCCAAGCACATCATGAAATCAGTAAGAAAAGTAAAGGCTATATTGGTACAACTTCTTCTATCTATGATGATATTGCATACCTTGTCACGAATGGTACATATCCAGTGGAAGATCTTCCCCTTTCTACCTTGTCAAAAGGAGAGTCTTGGGCATGTAATGCCCACCTTACCTCATCGGCCTCTAGGTGAGTTTCCTCCTCCATGGTGTCCGAATTTACCTCATTGAGCTCTTCTTGTGCTTCCATCATCAAGGCATCAACTTACTCCATCTCTTGGATGGTCATGACTCTTTTAGTAGGTGTAGAGCAATCATATTGGAAATGTCCCATACCCTTGACATTTAAAGTACCTTTTGGCTTCTAGCTTCCTAGGCAATTCCTTAGGAGAAGGAAGGGATATGGCTTTGCCCTTCTCTACCCTTGAGTTTAGGAGTGGTAGAGGACTTATAAGGAGCCCTTGAACTTGGAAAGTCTTTGGTGAAAGGTTTAATGAAAACCTTTTTCTCTTTCATCTACTTTTCCACCTTGAGAGCAAGCTTGCAAACATCATCCAAGGTGAAACAGGGCTGGATCTCCACCTTCTTAGCTATATGGGGATTTAACCCGTTGAGAAACCTAGCCACGGTTTGCTTTTGGGGTTCATGGATGCCACCCCTAATGAGGAGTTGTTCAAACTCCCTCATATACTCACTCACACTCAGATTATTTTGCTGAAGTGAGAACATTTTGTTGAGGATGTTCTGCCTCTAACTTTTAGGAAGAAACCTCTTGTTCGTGAGACCTCTAAGTTTCTCCCAAGAATTGATCCTTCTCCTGCCCTCTCTAACTCTTTGCTTCTTAAGGTTTTCAAACCATAAGAAAGCATACCTTGTGAGTTTGAGGCTAGCAACCTTGAAGCTTTTGTCATCATTGTAGCATTTGGCCTCTGTCCATGGCTTGTATGGTGTACCCATTCCAAGTACTCATCCAGATTTAAGTTGCCATCAAATTCTGGAAGTTCCACTTTGATATCTTGAAATTCATCTCTAGGAGGTCTCCTATGTCCCCTTTTAGGATGCTTCCTCAAGGTAACATCACTTGAGTACTCATCCTCTTCATCTTCTTGGTCACTAGGTTCAGGTGGGTTAGCTTGTCCACCTCCTCAAAAGATGGTTAATTGGATAGAAAATTGTTCAAGTTTCCTACTGACTTCCCTTATGCTTTGTTGGAGGCTAGAATGACCTTGTCTTGTCTCATGACATGGGCTTGCTCCAAACTCATATCCCTTGGAACTCCTAGCTGGTTGGGGAGAGTTAGGAGGAAAGTGATCATCCTTTGTCATGATTGAAAGGGAAAGGGAAAGGAGATGTCGAAATTGGTTCTTTCTGACTTGTTTTTGTGCTTGGCTTCGAGTTCTTTTGTAGCTAAGGGTTAGAGAAGACGAAAGGATAAAAACAGTAAGGAAATGTGATAAACTCAAGCAACCAACCTGGAATTTGCTCTGATGGCAATTGAATCATACACCAAAGGATAGGTCAAAACTAGCTTGAGTTTAATGACAAATTTCCTCTTAACCCGATATATGAGTTAGTCTAAAGGCAGTACCACCCACTAAGCCTAAGGATCCACAAAGAATTGCATATAGGCTTGGCCACCAACAATTCTATAAAGGTTCCACTTAAGACTCACTAGCTTGAAAACAAGGATAAAGAGAACTTAAGATTTTGAGTGAGAAAGCTTGAAGCTGTGTTTTTTCATTCATCTAATCTGATTTGCAAACACTACAAAAGGGGCCTTTATAAGCGAAATACAAGCCGATTTCATCCATCTCTCACCCCCACTTGCATAGCATAGACGTAAAGGGGTAAAAAAAAACTAGCTAAAGAGATTAGCTAAAACAAGGAAGATCAAATCCAGGCTTGACACCTATTGTGGCTAACTGGAGAGTCTGCACATCCTCCAAGGCTCCAACAACTACTTTCCTCATTAAGTGAAGCTTGTAAATCCATTAGATTGGCCAAAAGAAGTTATGTAATGTTTGGTTAGATGTAATTAACCTTGTAATGCAATCAAGTTTGTAATTGTGTTTTCATTACCTTATTTGGTTGTATGAGAATATTACAATAAAAGAAATATCTTATAATTATGATTATCACAAACTAAGTAATCATGATTCCAATGCAAAGTTAATTGCATTACATTGTTATTACATTGCATCCAACCAAACGTTACATTAGAGTTGCAAGTGGGAGGTGTAACAGTCGGATCTCCCCGGTTTTGCTTTTCTCCGGCTAAAGCATTTCCTCCCTTGGCTGGTTAAAAGGAACTCCCTTGGGTAAATCTAGCCGAACTCTAGGGTCATTTTTGATAGCCTTCTAATCAAGCCAAGAGACGTGCAAAATGAAAGAGGGAAGCATTGGATCCAAGCTGAGAAATAAGGCTATGCGCTGGAATGCTGCCTAGTTTGCACAATTGATTTTTCTGGCTGATTTGAATGACCAAATGACCTCCAATGGACTTACTACTTGATTAATATGGAAGATTACTTCTTAAACTTAAAGCTAGGCTAGAATAACCTTGGCCATGTCATGTGGAAAATAGACAAAACTTGCCTTAAACTACCCTAGCCAAAACAGCCGAGGAGACCAAAGCTTCTATTTTGAGCCTCTTTTATTCTTGCCATGGATTAACCTCAATTTGATGAGCTAAAACATTTAGGAGGCCTCATGGCCTTTGCAAATGGGGAGGGAAACAGTCCTAAATGTTTAGGAGGGACCCTAAATTGGAGCTCCAAATCTGTGCATGAATCAAGCCCCTTGCATTTTAGTTTTTGAGCACTAAGGAGGACTTGAGTGTCTTCTTGGTGGGAATTGGCATGGCTTCTGCTTCAAAGGTAATATATACAGACACAGGAGCAAAATTCATACCTAAAAAGAAGCGGCAATGGGTAGATTAGCCAGATAGACATGCACTGTGCATTGTATTAGTCATCTTCCCTTTTCTTTGGCATGAGACTATGGAAGGCAGCCCGAGCTTCAATGACAGTGGGAACCTTTCCTATCCCCCCCCCCCCCCAAAAAAAATGCAATATAATTGGACTTAGCAGTTTTCTTCTCCACATTCTATGTTTTCTTCCAACAGAGTAGAAGTGGAATGTGGGCATTAGGCTACTATGTAATAAGAACAGCCATCACAGGGTTAGGGCTTTTGTGGCTGCCATGGCTATCACTTATTTGGTGTGTTTTAATCCAGTTTCTTCTGGACTGTTATTTATTGTGTACATGTAACCAGTTTTTGTTTATTTGTTTTCTTATAGGCATGTTGTGAACCGTATAATGAACTTACATGCTCCAGGTATTCCTCAAAGCCCGAGCTGTTCACTTGCTCTCTTTATTAGCTTAGTTTGCCATTTCTTTTGCAACTCTTAAGAGTAATGTTGTGTCTTCCCCCCTTGTAGAATGGTCTGGCGAAGTTCGGAGTATCGTCTACTCAGCTGATGGCAAGTCTGTATCTGTTGTTTATCGTGTAACACTACATGGGACTGATGCTGAGGTATCTCTTTCTTGTTTTACGTATGGTTAACCCCATGGGTTCTTTCTCTCTCTCTCTCTCTCTCTCTCTCAACTGTTTTTAGAAACACCATTATTCATTGTCACAGTTGCCTGCTGCCACGAATTAATTTCATTAGTTCAGCCTTCTCGGTTCCAAGGGTTAGGTTGCCTACATCTGGATCTCCCAAAGTCTTTGTAGGTGTGTTGGTCGTATTTATTGTGGGAGTTGTCATTTTTGGTATGTGGCACTTCACTGTCCATTTTTTGAGCAGTTTACAAGGTTATTTCGAGGTGATGTTTTTAGCTTTAGATTGTGGTGGAGTGAAGTGAAGCAAAATGTCTTAATAGATTCACGCATGCACCCACACACATACCCAAACGCAGTCACATATACATACATATGTATAAACATGTGTATGTACATAATGTGCGCGCGGGCGCATGAGCGCGTGCATGTGCACATTTGTTGTCTCATACTTTTCTTGTACAGAAGTATGAAATGAATTGCATTTTAAGATTTAATGTGATGTTTGGTTGGATGCAATGTAATGACATTGTAATGCAATCAAACCTATAATGCAATCATGATTACTTAGTTTACACTAATCATAATTAAAAGGTAATTTTTTTTATTTCCAATACCCTCATACAACCAAGCAAGGTAATGGAAACACAATTAGAAACTTGTTTGCATTACAAGGTTGTTTACATCAAACCAAACATCATATAAGGGTTGAAGGATACAATTCCCTCTACCATTTAGGGGTAAGATGTGACCTTTCTCCCCAAACTTCTATTTAGGCAGGACTCTAAGGTATTGATTTGGATTTGAATTGAGGACAATCCGACAATACCATAATTAAGAACTTAAGTGCCATCATGCTGCACTACCATTTAATCTAAATGGAGAGAACTTTGAAGTCAAAGTAGGTATAGAGGATTGAGCAATAAGCCTTCCTGAAAGAGTCTGGTTTGCTAGGATAACCACAGGATTGTTTCTTTTTCTCCTGCTCTGAAAAGATCAAGTTCAATGACTGGTTTTCTTTGGCTATCACTTCTTTCATGAAGTCAATCATGTCCAATTTTCATTAGAAAAGAATTTTAACAGTGCTGTTCGGGGTTGATTATACTTCTGCTGAGCAAAGAAAACTTTCAAAATGGATCTATGGACTGAAGAAGATTGAACCAGGTCGTCGTATTTAGAGTTTATATGTGTGTCTTGGTTGAAAGCAGCTGCTATGGGCTAAGCCAATATGTGAGTACTGCAAGTTGTACGTGTTATGGGCATTTGCACATTTCCTCATGGTGTAGCTCATTCGTGGTTTGCAATATAATAACCGTATATCCTGAGAAGAAACAATTGCATCTTTGTGATGCTTGGACAAGCATAGCATTTTCTTTTCTTATGATTTTGTTGTATGAGTTAAAGGGGCAAGCAAAATTGATTTGTATCGAATTATCTGACCACAATGACCGCAAACTAGAGCCAATCAAGGAAACAAAGTAGGACTTTCTGATTTTGGGCTAATGCCAAAATGTTCCTTCCCGAAATTTTTCTTTAGAGTATTTTATTCTCAATACAAGCTTATTGGACCAATCAATAGCATGCTAGGGGCCAAATCGACCGTACCTGTATTTTCATCAACCCAACATGATGCGACTTGAAATTGACCTGGTCGGTGGTGCTACTCTGAATCAAACATCCTGGTTCGTCTAGAAGTTTGTCTACAAATATTCAATATGTACGCATCCCCTTTTGGTTGTACTAACGTAAATTATGCAACTACACACGAACAGATCTTCAGGGAATCAACAGGTACAGCGTTAGTCCAAGATAAACGCATTGGAGATGCTGTACAAAAGGCGGAAGCTATGGCATTTCGTCGAGCATGTGCACGACTTGGACTTGGGCTCCATCTCTACCATGAAGATCTGTCATAGTGCGTTTTTGATGATGGGAAAAGCACGCCGTGGCTTTCATTTTGATTTTGATGGTTGAGGGTTGTTTGATTGTCCTGATTAGCCTCCTGAAGGAGGGCTGTTTCAATTTCTTTTCGCCCACCTTGCCTCTGAGAAGTGCTCACGTTTAGTACCGCGACATATGTCTGCGCATATGTACATTAGAAGAAACCTAGTGACAGTAAGTTAGGGACTTGGAGTTCTCATTTGTTTGGCAATTTACTAATCCAAATCTAAATTCAAATCTATGCCCTTAAATTCGGTTGAATGGGATGTGTGGAGGCCAAGAAAAGCAATTTTGTCTCTAATAATTATAGCGAGGTTGATTCTATTACACATTCCGTAGATTAAAATTGATTTGAGTTTGGAACTTCCATTAACAGGACAATTTGGTGAGTTACAAATCTATTTGGTTAATTATCTTTTCCCATCCGCCGCAATTAGATGTTTCTGTAAGCATGGAGCTACTGTTCTTTTTTGGGGGGGGGGGGGTGGTTTGGTGGGCAGAATCTTTAATCCTTCATTTTATTGGAGTGGATTTACTCTTTTCATTTTCAAATTGATTGTTCTAGCTGTTCGATTTGTATAATTTGATTACCTAAAAGTCTTTTAGGGGTTAGGAAAAACCTTAGGAAAAAAAAAAAAACTTCGTAAGAAAAACAGATAGCAAAAATGGAGAAATTTTAATGAAAAATCATGTACCCAACTAAATTTTCCTTTGAAAATAGAGAAGGAAAATATTTTAATGTTTGAATCTTGACAATTGTGAACATTCTATCCTCCCTTGACCATTCAATTGGGACAAGTGACTTAAATATGGATCATATGCATTTGAGTTTGAGTAAAATAAGGTTGTATCTATTTCAAGCTTGGGTAAAAATGTATGGGTCAATAGTGGTTCAAGTAATAATGAGTTGAGACATGATCGCTTGTTTAATGATCCGATATTTTTGTCAACTTACCTATTATGCTAATTTACATATTATACATAGTTAATCTTACCACCAACCTATTTATAAATACTAATAATTATGTGAAGTTATTTTATGCACATTTACTCTATTTTAAAATAGACCGAAGGAGAGTTGACATGATGTAGGCCATTTATTCACAAGGAAATGCTTGGCTAGTTACTCACCTAATCCACTTGACGTACTGCCCACCCTTGCATATGGTTCAGGTCCACAAAAGAGAATTAGAGAAGCACAAAAAATTACAATTATTATGTTAAATTATGTTAAAAATTTAGATTATTACATAGTCATATTATTAAAGATTTGATTAGGCCCAAAAAAAGAGAGATTTGACCGGCACATTTTCAACTTTTTTGTTGTTCTTATTGATTTTATTAAAACTGCAAATTATATTTATTTCACACCATTTGATTAGCTCATTTTACTGAAATTGTACTTTGTAATTTGTATATGATATTATTTTTTGAGAAATAAGTTGGTAAAGGAAAGGGTAGTAGTGTTTTGTTTGAACGGGGAGGGCATAGCTATGTAATGTCTCTCTAAATGATGCAAAATAATGAATAACCATTATCATTATAAAAGATAAAGCAAAAACAATATCCAGTAATGGGGATTTAACATTCAATCAATATGTCACAAACACAAAAATATTGTTTTTGTTGTCTTCACCCAATAGATTAAATTAGTTCTAATTGAATTTGATTCATTAATTTGCTAGATTTCCAATTCAATTTATTTTGAGTTGGAATTGAGAAAGCCGTGTTCCAAACCCAAAATTTTCTAATAAAAAATTCGAATAAGGTAGGTTTTTACCTAGCCTAATCCTTGCTCTTTGCCTTTTGGATACAATGCTGCTACCTATATGATTAGCCAACTTGAAACATCGTCAAGTCTATAAATGTCAATACTAAAACAAAACAAAACAAATTCCCTAATTGTTTTGACACATGTCATTCTCACAATGTTTGAAAAATAATTAACAATTTTATTTTTCTTTTTTACAATATAAGTTAGTCCCTCAAATTAATGCCATAATTGACATATTTCAAAAGTAGGATTGGAAATAATCTGATATGTCGTAAATTAGAAACTATTAAGTATAAATTTTTTTTTTCCAGAGCAAAAAAATATTTAATACAAAACGCATGACAATTACTACAATTAAAATTAATGAAATTTCCCATATATTGCATGACATAGAGATACCAGTTGGAATTTGAGCTATTTTCCACGACTAACCCAAAATCTAATTTGGGCACAACATGGGTACAAAACGACATTTAATCGGGCAGAACATATGGATTACAAAACGACAAAATTAAATTGCCATACTTTTTTTTGACAAACCTTTATTCATTTATTTATTTTTTGGTTAAGATGACAAACCATAGTTGTGCCCTGCAATTACAGAGTTGCTGCACCCACTACAACCAGAACATTGTTTTTTGGACAACTTAATATTTTTCTTGCAACTTAATACTATCTATTTTTCTATAATTATAAATTCATTCCTGAAGGTAGACTTACATAGAAGTCGTCATCATTTGTAGATTTAAGAAGGCAGTGAAGAATGCCCAATGTTAGAGTGTAAATCTATTCCTGAACCTTCAACTTTTAGCTTAAATTTTTGGTTGAGATGGTTCATGAACATGGTATCAAAACCTTTCTGACCGAGAGGTCTCGAGTTCGAATCTCAATTCTCAGCAGTCCCCATATTGATTTATTGCGCAAGATAGGAGGAGCCTTTGCAGCAGTCAAGCTTTAAGCCCAAAAGGACATTCGCGTGACGGGGCATGTTAGAGTGCAAACCTATTCCTGAACATTCAACCTTCAGTTTAAGCTTCTGGTTGAGATGGTTCGTGAATACCCAAGATGTGTCAAGTTTGATTGAGTTTGACATGACAGAAAGGGGTGTCTGCTACACATCACCGATGCAAGCGTCATGCTTTCCTATAGAAACAGATAATGAAGTTGACATGGTTTAGTCCATATTCGCTAGTGACTCTTTAAGTGATAGTGAAAACCTTATTAGTGGTAGTTTGATGGAGGACAATGTTGTTGATGGCACAATGCACAAAATTCATACTTCCAGTTGTCAGTTGAAGCACAGTGTTGGAGCAAACTTGGACGGAAACATTGGTCTCCCTACTCTCCAAGTTAGATGGGTAGTCATCTTTGCAAGCCTGTCGCCATGCCAGTGGCGTACGAAGAGAGGTATGCTTCTGATTTGTTCACGCTAACTAATTGGTCTGCCATAGGGATAATAGCAATCTTTGCCAAAGAATTAACCAAAGGAAACAAGAGCATCGACAGGACTGTAAGCTCACTTTGATAAAGTGTTTTACAAGCAAGTGCAAGATCAATTCGTTGCTCATTGAATGTGACAGGATGGCTTGGAAGAAAAGAATCCTCGACCTAGAAAGAGTTGCGTAGCTTTTTGTCCTATAGTCTTTAGTGTCCCCTTAGTTCCCAGGTCGCCCTTGAGGGATGCCACTGTCCGAACTACTTAGGTGCAATTAGATAATTCTTTAGCAGGTTGTATGCCTTATTTTTTATTTTGTATGAACTATTGACAAAAAACTTCTAGATTCATTTTTTTTCATAACTTATTAGAAGTATTATTCTTTTATAATTGAATATTCATTTTTATAGACACCTACAGTAAACTTGAGGAATAGTGGTTACTTATCTTAATAGTCTAGCTATTTTAAGACTTTGTATGTGAGTGTGCTAGTGCCCGCGCAAAAAGGTAAATATAAGAAATGTAAATTAAGGTAGCTTTTCTCACAAGAGTTCTAGCTAAATTGTCATTACACAATATAGTCAAGAAATTTCATCATTGCGATGCTCAGTGTTCTCTAATAACACTGGTTGATACTTGGAGCAACCCAAGTCCCGACTTGAGCCATGCAATTTGCTATTTGGTTTGCCTCTCTAAAGCTGTGGTTGAAATGAATGCTTGTGAATTTTGAAAAAAAATCTCTTGTACTAAGAAGTCAATATGCCAAGGGGTATGGCATTCCCTTTGAGTGCCCTGGTCAAAGTGATGTTATTGCGTTTGTCTCGAATATTATTGATCCCAAGTTTCACCGCCTCATGTAATCCGAATACATGACCCAAAGCTTCCACTACTAGGATTGTAGTATTTCCCACGTTAAAGCTGCTATAATGGGCTTTCCCCTCCAATCTCTAAGGACAAAAATCTACCAATAGAGATGACAATAGGTCAGATCTGAATCGGATCTATTTAGATTCAAATCCATTCAAATTTTTTGGATTTTGGTCCTAATCCAACTAGACCAATTGGATATTAAAAGTTGGGATTCATTCCTAAATCCATTGGGTCTACAGATCTTAAACGGATCCTAAATGGATCCACAATCTTACAAAGGCATGTTATGAGTTTCAGACATGTAGTAACCATTTAATAAACACATTAATACAATTTTAATAAAGATAATAGGAAAAAAAGAGATATAACACAATAAGTTAGTGCGTATTAGTGGGAAGTGACAATTATAAAGGACCCTGATGTAACGAAGTCTCCTCAAAATTATATTCCACCAACCAAAATACAAAAAACAAGTTTCAGGATAGTTCATAAGATCCATAGAATTAACAATAGTTGAGTAAGACTTTGCATGTTGTGAGCAAAAAACATTGGAACCCTCTAATGCTAATCCAAATTTCTAAGTCATAAGATGTCAAAATTCGTGAAAAATTCTTTTATTTAGTTAAAATAAGCTCAAATACAAATTTTAAGCTCAAAATTCTTTCATTTAGCTAACATTTAGCTCCACTATGACAATTTAATTGACATTTTTTGCCACAAAAATCATTCAGTTGATCTTTTTTACCACTAAAATAACATCAAAGGTTTGAATCAAAAATCGATCATCCAATGAGAAAGATTAACCAAAAAACTTAACATAAAATTTTGAGCTCCAAATTATTTCATTTGGTTAACATTTATATCCACTATGACAATTGGTATAGTGGAGATATATATAGACTAAATTATTGTAGTAAAGATAAATGTTAAATATATGAATACATTTTGAACTCAAAATTCATATTCGAGTTTCTTTTAATATTTGTTATCAAATAATCAAGTTTCAATTTGAATTGTTGAATTTGAATTTTGCTATTAAATTTCAAACAACATTAAAAAGTGAATTATTTTAATTTTGTGTATTATACAACTGTATTATTGTCCTATAATACTACTAATTGGTGTATGAAATTTGAGTGACCTCGGTTTGATACTTATTCATTGTGTACACATGTTCATCCCTAAAAATGAAAACTAACAATGCACGATATGTCAATCACAAAGAGAGAGGGGTCAGTTTAAAAGAATTTTTTGTTTTATTTTTCCAGTTACAAGAATAATAGGTCCAATGGGTCTAACGGGTCGAATCTGGATCTAAGCGATGGACCCATCTTTAAACCCTTTTAAGATTCAGATCCGTTTTAAGATCCATTGGATCCAAAAATGATGGGTCTAGACCCATGCAAATGGGGTGGATATGATGGATTTAGGTTGGATCCAAGATCCATTGCCACCCCTACCCACCAAGCTAGAAGGTGCTATTGTGGAGCCATCAAAATTAAGCTGCACCGATCGAGCCCAGTTGTGGTCGTTGCCATTTGACGAGGTGATGGTGCTTTTAACCCGTTAGGCTGGAGCCCGTGCATCGGCTGGGTACGCACTGAAATGTTGCCAAGGTTGCCATTCTGCATACAAATGTTTTGCCGCTATAATAACTCTGATGGGGGGAGAACGTCTCGTTGTTGAAGGTAGTTGCATTTCGTCCTTTCCACATACACCAAAGAACTACATGTTGCATCTCATTAAGCGGTGATTTCGATTCGTAAAGCTCGAGATGGTGATGGTGATGGCAATTTGAGTCACACAGTAACTTATGGGCAATTTCCATCGATTTATGGTTGAAAGCCAACTCCCAAACTTTCTTAGATTGAGGACAATGGATGAAAAGGTGTTCTATAGATTTAATATCCTCACTACATAATTGGGAGATTGGATCAAGCCGAATGGCCTACCTGTGTAGTGTGTCTTTTGTTGGTAAACTGTTATGGATTAATTGCCAAAGGAATATTCTAATTTTGGGCTCCAAATTGACCTTCCATGACCTCTTGTCAGTCAACTCAAGAGGAGAATGGCTGTGACACAGCCAGGTGGCTGAGTTGGTGGAAAATTGGCTGTTACCTGACGAAAACTGATCCGATCTAAAAACTCGACCTGAATCCGTTCAAAAATTTTGGATTTTGAATGCGATTTTTTCGATCTGAACCCAAAAAATCCGTAAATTAGCCGGTCAAACTCGACCCGAACTGAACCCATGCACTTGATCCGGATATTATATCCTTATTCTTTAATTATCTTTTATTTTCCTCTTAACAATAATGGTTATTCATTATATCACAATGTTTAGAGAAACTTTATATAGCTATCGCATCCTCTCACAAATTAAATAATAGTACCCTTACATTTTCAACTCCATTATTATAAAATAACATCATACACAACTTATAATTGGACAACTAAAAAACTTGTATATGAAACGATGTGAAGTAACGATCTACTCCTAAGAAAAATCAAAGTAAGCCAAATACTAAAAATCTGTAAGTTTTACCATTGTATTTTTAGTGAAAAATGAATGTGCCTAATATTATTTTAGATAATTTACTTTCTAAAAATCTAAATTTTTGATGTATCTTTTATTTCTCTAATTCCCTTTGTTTGGTTTCGATTCTAATTCGCCTTTAACTACAATACTAACGGTACAAAATGGGCAGGCCGTGTTCATATTACGATCAACCTTTTAATAAAACATACCTAAATGGTTGGTTGATTAACAAATATATCGAATTATTAAATGGGTTATTAGCAGGTCGAATTACTCTGATCCGTTAAGTTGCTCTAGACGGGTTGGCCCATTATTGGCCTTATTTTAACGTATGGGCTGACCCGCTCAACCTAAAGGTGACCCAAGTCTTTACCTGCCCATGCATAATGTTCATATATCATAATGAAAAATTTGAATATTTTTAATATTCTTTTAAGAAATTACAATTAGCATGTTTTTTCATTAAATACGAACAATTTTAAATAATAAACATGCTCGAATTTTAATTTTGAAAAACGAAAATTGATTAACAGAAAGGACGCACTAAACCTGTTGGTCGATCCAAAACTCGCAAAACCAAAATATACATACCCTTATTTTACCCTAATCTGAAATATGCCCGATCCGTATTCAACTTGAACCCGAATACAACCGACCCATATTTAACCTACCCGTCGGAATTGACAGATATAGGGTGAGGTATGCTAGTGATAGCGTCAACAATGTCGTGAAGAAAAACAACCAGAAGTTTTGGTCGATTCTAAGTTCCGTCAGAAGTAATAAGAGCACCAACTTTCTTCTCTTGATTGTTTAGATCATTTGCTACATAACTTGCCCATTACAGGAGGTTGTCATCACCACACCAAATGTTAAAAATTTGATTGACTGACCATCTCTAATACACCATCAAACCCCTTTCTAGAAGACTTGAGTAAACATAATCCATTTTGGTTGGTAAAAACAACATTTACTTTTCTCCCCAGTAGAATGTAGTAAACCAAAACCCCTGTTCAAGAATAATGTAAAACCTAAAAAAAAAAGCCTCATTGTGAGAAAATTAAGAACAAATGCCTTGTAATTCTAATTCATATATCATTCATATATACAAGGGCTCATTAAGCCTCAACATCATTTTCTCCTCCTCTTTTCAAGTTGCTTTTGAAATTACCTTTTTTATTCAACAAATTTTCCGCCTCGTCCTCCTCCTCCTTCTTCTTTTTCTTCTTTTCAAACAAGTGCTAAAGGTATTCCCTCTTTTCCATCCCGAAACATTTGAAATTAATTCTCTATTTGTTGAAATATTCCATTTTTGTTGAATCTTCATTGAATAATATATATCGACCTAACTCTAATGAATTTTATACTATGTTTTTACTGAATCACATAAAATTTGACACAAAAACTCCATATATGAATATGTGAATAGATATGGAATGTATGAACAGGGATTAAAGAAAATTTCTACTTGTATTTCAATTTGAAACAAAATAGTTACGAAAGGAAACAAATTTGACAAAATATTCTTAGAAAGAAATTTTTTTTTGGATTAACAGTTCACTCGATTAATTTAAAGTATAGAATTTTGTGGAGAACATTACTGTATTCTATTTCTACATGTTTTAACACAGTATGGAGTTTCCAAGTTTCTTTGAAAATATTGAGGAACTTGTACCACTATCCAAGGATCACCTGCAAAACAATTCTTAAAGGGGGAGGGGTTTCTCCTCTTTAAGAGTGTTCAACGCTTAAGTTAGAGAGAATTTTTGTGAAAATAATAAGCGTAACTAGCTTATCAAAGTCTATTTTTCACCTATTTTTGAGTTTGCCATGACTTGTTTATATAGAATTTTAGGTTGGTTCTTTTAGAGGAGTTTAACTAGGATTCCATATCTTTTTAGATATATATTATTTCCTTATTTTACTCAGGCTTAAAAATCTTTACCGGTGATCTTGGTTACATCTTTCTTCCCTCAACAAGCCATGCATGTAGGACTTATCTCTAGGCTTCAGGTTGACTTAGATTTTGTTGAGCTTATGTTCAGACCCTAACTGCTAAATCCAGGTGGTTTATTTGATCCAATCAATATCTTTTTTGGGTTTTTATTAAATGCCTCTTAGAACTTTTATATATCTGAATCATTTAGCCCTTAGGGAATGTTAGATTTTGATCCAATCACGCCTCACATTGTAACCAAGTCGTGGCTGTTTATCTCTTCAGGAATTTTTCACCTTGAGATGTGAGTTATCCAGGCCTTAAGGGCTTTCTCCGACTTACTTTTGTGTAGCCTTCATTGATCTGGTCTCCTTTCCTAAATAGACTTAGCCAAGATTTCTCTCACAGATTTTACCCCCCCTTTTTGGAAATTTTCCTGTAACTAGAATTTAGTTCTCTTACCTTGGAATTTCAAATCTTTAGCTAATTTAGTTTTCGCTTCCTTAAGAAATTTTTCGGATCTACTCAATGGCTGCTTAAACTTACCTTAATTGAGTGTCTTTTTGCCTTCTTTCCCTTTCCCCATGCTACTAATGATGGCTAGCTTAGTTTCTGGATATTTCTTTATTGGCTGTGCATCTCTTAGGGTATTTCTTTCCAATTTGGTGATGAATTATTTTTGCCCTAATTTTACCGTAAATTTAGACTTTTGCGAGTTCAATTTCTTCAAGAAATCTCTTAACCATTTCGAAGCTTTTTAAAAGAGTATATGTCGGCTCCACCTTTTTCAAACTTTACAAAGCTTTTTAAGCCTTTTCCAACCTCTTTCCCCCCTCCTTTACTTTTCTAGAACCTTTTCCTCCAAGATGTTGAACCTTTCAAATTGGCGATCCATAGACCTCTTGTGGCCCCATTCCTTTTCCTCCAAATCCTCTAATGAGTTGGCTCTCAGGAGCCACCATATGGACAAGGTCCTCGAACAACTGTGTGAGGAGAAGAGAAAGGAAGTCCTCCCTGGATATTGGCAACAAGTTTTTATAGCTGCCAAGCTTCATGAGTTGATTAACTTTAAAGCCCAATATAAGCATTTTAAACCATGTATAATAGAAGGAGAGTGGTTTTACTTTAAAATGTGATTAATGTCTTATCTTTGAAGCCACTTCCTTCTTGTTCTTCCATCATTTCGGGGAGAACTTTTTGAAAGAGTCTATAATCATCCTGCTTAGTGCCCCTTGGTCTCTACTCAAGACCCAACTTAGATTCAAGGGCTTTCCAATCCTTGTATGTTATGTTATCCTCCTACAGCCCTTGGGGCCTTTCGAGATGATCCTTGGCCTGATCACACGCCACAGCCTCTCTGTGTTTCACCTTTTCTGTTCCTTTCCTCGCTCTTTCCCTATCTAGGGCAGAGAAGCCCAAAATCTCTCCCCCAAGGGATGTGGTTTTTGAGATTCCTATTCCTTTTATGGAGGGAAGTAGCATAGCTCATGAGAGAATATAAAGGTCCCAAGGTTGGGTCCATACTCGCTGTGAATGGGAGTAGGAGCAAGGAGCTACCAACGTCCTTGTAGACAAGTTTGGGTGTATCAACACCTTAGTCTAGGAAATAGAGGAGAGGACAAGAAGGACACAAGAAGAGAGAAGGATTTTGGGGAAGCAAATCCAATAAGTTCAATGCTTGATTTACCTTACTAGTGGAGAAGTTGTAGAAGATGAGCCTGACCCTCACCGAGGTGTCATTCCCTTCTCTTTTCTTCTTATTTATCCTTTCTTACTATATGTATGCCCTCTATGTAACTTGATCTTTGCAATTACAATGTAATTTCAGCAATAAATGAAGAATTTACTTTTTGCTCCAATATGTGTGCCTTTTGTTGGTCGTTTTATCATGTTCTTTCTAGCTTTTCCCCCTTTCCCTATATCTTTAGCTACAAAAATAGTAACCTCTTAGAATTTTCCCTTATAAATAGCAGAAAGACTTTACCACTTTAAAAACCAATGCACCTCGCAGTTCTACACAAAAATTTCTAGGGTTTCTTCTTCTTGTCACAATTTCTACAAAAGTGTTTTTTTTCTCAACCCATACATTTATGGAGGCAACGCCTCCACCCTTTCTCCCATGGAGACATTGTTCATCTTTGTCCCTAATTGTGCCTAGGTCAAGATTTTTTTTAGCCAATATCATCTCTGCGGTTAAGACCTTGGAAGCTTATTTTTGGGTTCTCTTTATTGAGAACCTCTTTAGATTTAATGTCCTAGATCAAGAGGTGGCAAGCCACCGTCTCTTTGGAATTAAGGGAAACCATTACGACAACTTCAAGAGTTGGTGGTTGAGGTTTTCCTTGAGAAACTTTTCTTCCTATGTCTCTTCATCATCCCGAGAAATTCAAGATTTCTTGGGGCAGCTACTAGGGGATGTCCCTTTTGCAGTGTCTTTGATGGAATCATTAGGTGTCTAGGAGCTCTTGAAGGGAAATTCCCTCATGAGAAGGGTATAAATGCCCATGTCCTTGGGAGTCCAAGCTTTGGTTATGAAGAGAGTGAATTCTCATGTTCATCTAGCTCCTAGGTGCACTACAACTCTTCCCCTATCTTTATGAGTCCAGGGGGTATCTAGGGCTTTATTCTCATTATAGAGGTAGCTGTTACACCATAGTTAGGTCCCATTCCTCCAGCTTTTGCTTGGGAGGACCATTGCGGTATGTCTTGTATGTCCTTTTTAAGAGGAAATTAAAGCATCCCAGGGGTCCACATCAAGTCCTCACACTTCTCTAGTTCTTTCCCGTTTTTTTCATCCAAGCCCCTTGTACAAAGGCCTAGAATTTTCAAAAAGGTGTAAAGGAAGTTCGACTTTGAGCCTAAATGTCTATTGAGCTGACACATGTTAAGGACTCTTCCATCCGAAGGTACTATTAGGATTGTTCTTCATGAACTGGGTGAAGATGATGTTACAACCCTGGATGTTGAGGAGTATAAGGCTATCATTTCTCTGTAGTAGAAAACTATGAAAGGGCCAATATTTTCTGATGATTTAGATTAGCCTTTATCATTTTACATTGCTATAGTTTTGGCTTTTAGCTTTTTGTAAGATTGTAGTGTGGTTCCTTTGTAATTAAGGACACTTTTTTACCTTGTGTCCCTGCCTGACAAGTGATGAAATTCTATCTTGGAATTTCAAGTGAAAACTTCACATTTAATGATGTGTCTGGTTGTCTTTTTCCCAATTTGACTTTTGCCCCTTTGTTGCCTCTTGAATTTATCTTTGGGCCCGTTTTAGAATGGGTTAGGATTATAAAGTCATTTTAAGTGGACAATTAGGATTTCTACCCATTTTTGCCTTTTCAACTTCTCTTATCTCCTTTAAAAGGAGTTTCTTAGTTATCAAGTGGACAATAAGGATTTCTACCCATTTTTGCCTTTTCAACTTCTCTTATCTCCTTTAAAAGGAGTTTCTTAGTTATCAGACTCTTGAGTTGCAAACTAAACTTCCAACATTCACTTCCATCTTGTTTATCCCATTAAATTTTGTAACTACTCTCTCAAATTTTCTTCCTAATCTAAGAAATGGGTGTTGAATTATTCAAGAAATACATGCAAGAGTGCCCTGAATTGTGTAAGGGTGTCCTAAAGCTTTAGGCTATAAGCAACGAGAGTATCCTACTCAACGAACCCTATGGACTCAAATATTAGGATGAGATTGAGTGTATGTCTAGGATCTTTAGAAAGAGTGGACATTTCTTATTGTTGGCATAATGAGCCCTAATCATACCACTTCTAAGGAATACCAAGAAAAGACTTCCTCTTGATCTAAAAGAAATTTAGGAAAAAATGGTCATCGGGAGGACATGTGTTGTTGAGCTAAAGGTAGAGAGGGTTATTAAGCTTCTTAGCCGCTTATAAATCTTAGGTAATCCTCATTGTGTTTTCATAACCTCTTAAGGTTTTGACTTTTAATTTTCTCTTACCATCTCATTTCCTTCTCGTACAAGCTTGCGTCGACTGCTTTTCTAGGAGTAGAATGACAAGGAAGATAAATATGAGAAGAAGAAGATTGGACCCTTTATAACTAGGTTCCCCCCAAAGCCTAAGGAGTGCCTGGAGGGGTTGATTAAGGCTAAGAAAGGAGCGTCAAATGTTTTCAGATTATAATGGAGTATCATAACCTCCCTATCACCAATGAGGAAAGGGAACTAAGCGTCCACCACACCCGACTAAGTGGGGGTGAGTTAGTAGTGGAATGACTTATTTGTACTAAAGAAGCTAGTATGGTTGAGAGCCAACCTTCTAAAGGCAGGAAGAGGGGTTTTTCTATGTCCAGAGAAAAATGACGACAAAAAAGTCTTCAACAGCCAAGGATTCAATGTAACCAGAAGTGGAGGTGATTATTACCTTATCTGTCACTCCCATAAGCACCTTTCCCTCTATGATTTGAGTGATCCTAAGAGTGTTAAGGGTGTTTCTTCTAGGATTATTAACGATGTTGGGAGAATGGCCTAGGATGACATTTTAAACATTGTTGAGGGTTCACCTAGGAGTTCTTTAATCAATCTAAACACTGAGGGTGCTTTTTTATATCAGATTCTCCTAGTCCTTTTGAGCAAATCCCTAATAGGGAGCGGAGGAGCAAGAGGCTGAATGAAATTTCCTCCTCCAAAGCCATCCTTTCTACTGCTAGGTCCATCCTAAAGCAGAAAAGGGGCTAGTGTCCCTCTAAAAACCAGATACCTTCCTCTAGCAATGTCCCATCCCAAGATAAAGGACTATTGGTTCTGAAGGATCAACTAAGGGAGCCAAGGATGATCTTCTCCTCCTCTATAATGAGGACCTAAAAGAGAAGTGAGAGAGGGAGAAAGAGACCACCACTTGCTTTTATAATGAGGATATGATCAAAACTTGAGCCAACCATCTTCTTAATCTTCTAAGGTAAGCAAAAGTTGAAGCTAGTGCAAAAATTCTAAGAGGGGGAAGACAATTAATTTTTATGTCAAAAGTTTGCATTATCATTTGTATGCATTTGATAAAGTTTTGTTAATTTAAGAATGGTGTGTTTGGTTTGGTAGAATTTTTGATTCTGCTCAAATCTTAATCCAAACCTATAGGATTTATCTTATGAATTCCTTGGATGAATTGCTTTGGCTTGGTCTTGGGAATTTTATTCCTCATCAGTCTTAGTTTAGCATTAACTGAGCCTAATAACTTGTCTTAGCAATGTATTTTGCTTCTTTACCTAATCATATTGTCCACACTTGTATTAAATGATTCATAAAGCACAAATAAACAAATAGGAACTATGCCGCTATATTATTACTGTTGAAATTTAGAGCATTAACCCTAGGGAGATGCAAAGTTTTGAGCATGGTTACAAAACTTAAGTAAATATATTAGAAATCAATGCATAGCAATGTCTAAGATTGCCCACATACCAAGTGTTTAGAAGCTCTTGCTGCTAGGGTGAGAAGTTTGTATCTACCTGGAGAGGCTTCTTTTTGTTTCTAACAGTGAGTCAAGGCTTTAACTTGCATTCTGAGCTCCTCATATCCTAGTACCCTTAGACTAGTTACACCAACTTCTATGGGTACCAGGGGTCATATACCAACATGTACAGTTTCGAAATGGTTTTAGGAAAAGGGTAGATTCTTATGCTCTTTGTTGCCTGGTTTAGGGATTAGGAGCATATTGAGCTTTGACTGCTTCATAGGTTACCTCTTGCTGGCCTGTCAGCATAGGAGTATGGCTTTCGAGGTGGCTCATGATATTTCCTAATACTATTCTGATCTCCCACTATCTTTCCTACATAACCATTGTTTATCAGGCAATACATCCCTTGGTCGTAAGTAGAGAGTGTTGCTTTAAGGGAGTTCAGGAATGGTCACCCACAGTTATGTTGTAGGTAAAAGGCACATCAATGATAATTTAGCTTACCAGTATCTGGCAGGTCTTCCCCTTCTGGGTCCTCTTTGAGGAAGGTAGCATAATTATCCCTTTAGGGTACTTGATATGCATTGTGAATCGTGTGATAGGGTATGGTGCTAGACATATCTTTAGCCTTTAGGCCAAGCCTATAAAATGGTTATAAAACATGACTTCTATGAAACTTTTAGTATCTACCAATACCCACTAATCTTGTAGTTGGCTACTATAAACTTGAATGCTATACAATCATTATGTGACTTAGACATGGATCTAGAGCCTTCACAGAGAGTTTTAGAGGTGTATCCACATTTTCCTAGTTTATTCCAAGGCTCATTTGGTTCAAATTTCTCTAATGACCCTTCAGGGTGCTGTTTGACAATCTTACCAGGGTTGCTCCCCCAGAATTTACGCCTTTGAGGGGTGTGTCTTAAGAGTCATATTCTTCTAAGCTCCTTTTATATGGATGTTCCCTTTTCTTTTAAGGCCTATCCTTGAGGTGCTTTTTAATATTCTCTTCATTGGCTAGATCATTGAGTACTCTATCTAGAAACAACAATATTTCATGTTATGCCTATAATCCTTGGGAAGCCACACCACTTGTCCTTGCCTTGTTATTGTCTTTGATCCTCTTCTTGAGTGGTGTGAGAGCCTCTACGTGCACACGTTCCTTGATCTTCATTAGGATCTTACCTCTTGAAGTGTTAAAGAGATATTATTTCCTAAAGGCTCTTTCGTTCTTTTCTTTATGACCTTGACTCACCTTTTGTCCTCCCTATTATACGCTCTCTTTGGGTGTCTTGGCGCCTTTTATGATAGCCTTTAATTGTATGTACCTCTTTACCATCTCTAAAGCCTCTTCTAGCATGGTTAGCTATTCTATGATAAATTTTTCACATTGGCCTTTGTGCCTAACCGCATTAGGAAAGGAAGCTAATGCCAAATTTGGCTTAAGGTACTCCACAAAGAGTTTCTCATGAGTGAATCTTTCCACAAATTCATCCATGGTATCTTGACCCCTTTGAGCCAGCTCAATTAGTTCTTCATCTGATTTTGGTGTCCATCTGCTCCCAATAAGTGGCTTCTAAAGTTTATACAAAGATCATCCCATGATTTGATTGACCGGGGGAAGCCTATTTAACTAGACTTATGCAACACCCTTTAGGGTAGTAGGCAAGTATTTGTATAACATAGCCTCTTAGAATGTTGTTGAGACAACACAACTTTGATAGAGCTGAAACTCTACTATTGTGAATTTTCTTCACAGTCTTCTTCTTGATGAGGCATATCTAGATCAGGCCTTTTCAATAACGATTTCTCATGCTTAGCCCTCATGTGGTTCAAGGTCTCTCTCAAGTCTTTATCATCTTTATTCCTCTAGTACCTAAGAGATCTATTCTCAAGGTCCCTTTCCTTTCAGTCATTAGGGAAAAGCTCCTTTTCAATCTTGGTAGTCCTTATCCATCATTAACAGATAGTCTCTTTAGGAGAAGTATCACCATCATTGGGTGGCACCTTGTGCAACTCTATATCCTTATAGATGGAGCCAAATGTTTCAGCATAGTATAGTGTCTTAGTTTTCTTTTTTTTTTTGGGGGAACCTTAAGGAACTTGTAGTATCACTGAAGGATTACTTGTAAAATAACTCTTAGGGGGGTTCTTATCATTAAGAGCATCTGATAAGTGCTTAAAGTGTATATCATTTTAAGGTCATTTTTGCTGCATTTTTAGGGAAAATTATATGCTTTATATGATAATTTATAATAATTTTTCTATTTTATGCTTGGGTATGGTTGTTTGATGTGTTTTGTAGGATTTTAGGCCTTTTACCCAGCATTTGACCCTAAATGAGTGTATTTTGACTCCCACGGATGCCCCTGAGTTGCCATGCCCGTGGAAGAGAGGAAGAACAAAAGAATATCGAGGCAGCAAACACCATTGTCCGTGGTGTCTTTATTTTCCCTCGAGGCTTTTTGCTTCCTCGTAGCATTTCGACTTCCTGACAGTTTTAATGCCATTAAGTCTCGTGACTCTTCGGCTTCCAGGACTTTCACTATAAGAAGAGCTCTTCTCTTCTCATTTCCACACATCCAACATCCCATCATCTTATCTTCATTCCATTTTCCTCTCTTAGATTAGTGTAGATTAGATGAAAGAGAGAGTGAGTTAAAGTAAAGATTTGCAAGGATTCCACCCCGGGCTTGCAATGACGGTTCAAGCGCAATCTTGGCTAAGCATCTCTTTTCTCTTCTCTTTAGATTTATCGTTTTAGTTTGTTTAATTTTATTATGTCTGAGTAGTTTAATTTTTATCTAGAGATTCAGTAGTTTATGAAAGTGGTGTAGGATTACGTTTTAATTTAAATAATTGTGCTTATTTTCATGGTTGGTTTGATTTTGTTCTATCAAGTGTTATTCATGTTGTTAGTGGATTTGTGGCCAAAATTTACTTGCACAATTGAAACAATCGAGTGAACATTCGAAAGACAACGTTTGGTTGTTGGACTGCTTGTTAGAACCTATCGTTGCATCGTCTCGAAAGAGAGATTGTCAAGTTGGGAGGACTCAAATTAAGTAATCGAATATACTAAATTTCGATGAAGTCAAATTAACTTAAAAGAGCGACGTTTGCTTAGTTTAGGCAAATTTAGCTGATTTCGAAAGAATAGACTGAATTTCTGTATAGATTGCAGTTCTTCGAAATTAACCAATTAGAGAAAAGCACATGTTTATCATTTTGATCCAATCACCTTTCATAACGATATGAATTCCTAGACATTTTTTCTTAATTGATTTAGAATTAGTGTATTAGAAATTGTTAATTCGAAACCATTTAAATTTTGATTCGCTTAGCATATCTTGAGGGATTATGACCCAGTAGTTTCACCTAGTCTCTGTGGGATCGACCTTGAACAGCTACAACGCCAATGTGTGCTTGCGGCTGTATCAGCATCCTATGGTCAAGTTAGGAAGAATTTTACGAGAATAAGAAGCATCATGTTGCTTATAAAAATTCTATTTAACCTACCTTTGATCTCGGCCATGGCTTGTTCATACAAGTTTTTAGTATGATTCTCTTAGAGGAGTTCGACTAGGATTCCATATCTTTTTAGACGTAGATTATTTTTAGTTTTACTTAGACTCAAAGATCTTTACAAGTTCTTTGTAGATTTAGGGGATCTTTGCTAGATCTTTCTTCTCTTAACAAGCTATGCATGTAGGACTTATCTTAAGGCTTCTGGTGAACTTAGGTTTTATTAAGCATATGTTTAGACCCAAAACGCTCAATCCTTGCGGCTTATTTGATATGTCAATCTCTTTTTTAGGCATTTAGAAGGCTATAAACTAATGGCTCTTAGAGCTTTTACCCGAATCACTACCATTATTATGATATGACCTATTCATATCTGATTGGATACAAAAAAAAAGAGCCATACATATGGCCTCCTAATTGATGACACATGTAGCCTTATTGCTTCTGTTGATCAACTTTTGTATGTACGTTGTGATGTTGGGTATTAGGGTATATACAATGAATGAAACCATTGAACACGGTTTTTAGATTGATACTTGCTCTAATTCGATTTTTCTACTTTGATGTTTTAGAGCATAATATTGGCCTCATACAAAGTTAAAGTTAGAAAATAGGTTGTCTACTTGAGTTATGCTTAGGTTGGGGTCTGAGATCTTTTTCTTTATTTCATACAATAATTGCCTCTTCTAGAGATTTGTCCAATAAAATTATTAAGAAAAATAGAACAAAAATATTGATTAGGTTCATTTAAGTTATGATAAGTCCATATCTTTTATGCAAGTTGAACGAGTTATTTTACATGAGTTTTGGGTTCATATTTGGATGCAAACTTATTTTAACGGCCTTTGTCGTCATGGCTGACTAATAGCATACTAGAAATTATAGGAGAAACATAGGATGCTTGAATAATAGAGGCAACTCTTCCTAATGGTTGATCAGGATTAAAACCTAGCGAGGTTGAGGTGTATGCAATTTTGTGTGGCTTCAAACTTGTGGTTCAACCTTTTAGAATATATTTTCCCTTAATTTTATGGAACTTTTCCATTTTTAATTACCCTAAATATTGATAGGAGCAATGCCCAAAACCTATGACTCTATAAGGTTAGTTACCTCTTAGATATTAATATGCATTCGTAACAGTTTGAATAGTTCAAGACATTTAACAAATTACCAATACTAGTTAGAATGTTTAAGAATCTATATAGAACTAATACAATCACTCTTACACATTAAAGTAAATCAAAGAAAAATGTTACTATAAATATCTTCAATTGAAGTTAGCAGGTCAGATACAATAAATTTATGCAATTATATAGATAAATTGCATAAGAACCATTATTCTTCTACTTAAAATATTAATAGAGGCCAAGGAATCATAAATGCACGAGAATGAGCTACATCAATAATCTCTGTGTGATGTTACTTTTTGAAGGTCTATATTTCGCTTAATACACACATTAATTATCTAGCACATATAGTTCGTGTTGCAAAAGTTAGGACAAGAGTTTAGTGAGACGATTGCTCGGAGACCTCTATACAGCGAGATCACTTTTCCTAAAGATTTTATTGACCTACTGGGAACAATTATTCCCAAATAAGTCTTTGAGATATAGGAGGACTCTTCGGCACTCTGTTGCACTACAAGTGTAGACACTAGTGCCTTATGGGTAGGCAAAAACTTAAAGAATACACATATCGTCGGAAGATTCTCTTTCTCTTGATCCATGCTATTGAAGACATGTCCTTATAAACATCAATTCCACATATTTATAGTTAAGCTTATACCTCTTTAGGAAAGGATGCCATTCTTTCACAAAACATTACAACCATAAGTGTGGTATGTGTTTTCACTAAGATTTACTAGTTGATCAAATAAATAATTTAACTAATGTGCCTCTACATTAATCATGCCTCTTTAATTAATTAATGAAAGTAATTAATATTAACAGATTTTCACTTTTATGGAAATTAATTTCTAACAAACCTCTAACATTTCACAAATAAATGATGTTAAGAATTTTTTGAGCTCCGGTGTATAAATGGAGGTGTCTAAATGATTGAACCCACCTTAGTGACTCACTTGTCAAATGATTGGGATGACATTGTATATTAAGCTTTGAACCAATTCATCCTTTACGAACACGTGCGATTAAGTCACACACTAGACTTTCATCCTAGAGTCATATAGTAATCCTCACACATTTAAAATGGTCATGTGTTCGTATCTAATTTGTGAGTACTGTAGAGCCAAGTCCAAGCTCGACAAAAGTAGCCCAAATTTATTACTAAGTGAATCTCATCAATACCCCCACACAAAGTATTAATGGAAACATTTAAATACAAATAACAAGACACACTATGGATTTAGTATACACAACTTAATCAAAGATTTATTTCTAAGCCCTTTCAGATGGTTTCTACTAAGATTCAATAAGAGTAGAATAAAGTAGGGCAACCTACCTTAGAGGGTTCCATTAATCCAAACAAGAGAAGACTAAGGTAGTCTACTTCAAGCCTCACAAATCCAGGCCTTGTTCTCATTCTCTAGTCTAGAACTAAGCATGGTTTTGGGCAACTTGTTTCTGGGTGATCCCAAGGCATCCTATGGACGAGTCCTCATTTGGTGGATCCCCTAAGGTGTCTACTTTTGCATGGAATACTCAATTTTGGCCTAAGTCAAAAGCATTTTGCTGCATTGATCCAAACAACCAGCTTTTGTAGTTTGGGGTTCTCATTGACATGTCTTGAGTTTCTGATTGGTTTCCTTACTTAAACTTGATTTAGGATGACTTTTATACTTAGAATGTTAATTAACATCCTAAAGTATCCTATCATGCATAAAAATCATGTCTACATCAAGTTTAGGCAAGAGGACCAGCTTAATCAAGATTAGTGCTAAACTGGGTTAATTAGCCCTAGTTGGACTGTTTTGGACATGCAATGTTTTTGAATCAAGGGGAGGGTTTGGTGACCAGCCGACTTGCTTGGCTTGTTGGATGACCAAGAGCAGCATCATGAAGCTTTTTACAGCTTTGGAAGACAAGTTGGCCAATTGGAATAGAGATAGAGATCCACTTGCATTTTCATTGAATGGCTGCAAAGTAACCATTAGCAGTAGCCTTTTCCTCTCTCCTCCATGTGCAAGTGGCCTACTTAGAAGCTAATTAACATGTTCAAGCTTGAGTTTAGCTTAAAACAACATGTATTTATTAGACTCATATTTGTAGTTAGCTTAGTAAAATTGCTTCTGTAATATGATTTGTTTAAGCTAAATTAGAGGCTTCCTGCCTGGAAAAGCAAAGGCTTGGATGAGCTTATAAAAGTCCTTCCATTGGATATTTGTATTTAATATCTGGTTTGAATGAAAGTATAATTTTTGTGTTTAAGTCAAGACACTTAAAAAATATCAATTAATAAATATGATTTAGGTTGCTTAGTCAGTGGTTTCCTTTAATCCAAACTTGGTGGCTGAGGCTTTGGAGTTTAGAGGGTGGATTCCTCCTTGGCTTAGGTGGTATCTTGCCTTTCTCTCTTACGTATCCTCTAGTTCTATTCATGACTCCATTGAAGTTATAGAAACAAGCTCACTGTCTAAATTGCATAATCACCTTGCTTGAGTTTACTTAAGCTCACGCATCAAACTGGTATCATACCAAAACCAAGTGAGTGATTTTCTACTATTTCATTAGTTTGCAATCTAATTCTACTCACATCCATGTTCCTTTAAGCCTACAAAGAATCCAACTCAGCCTACACACGATCCAACTACAAATGAACCAAGCACCTCAAAATAGTCCCTACTGAAATCCCATCTATGTTTGGGGAAGAATGAAGTAATGCTCCCTAACTAAGAGTTCCTAGTGGGCCTAATCTGGAACAAGCTCGTGAGTTAGGAAGGGGAAATGCTATCTTCCAACTCCAACAAAACTTCAAAACTTTATCCACTGACGTTTCCACTATAACAATTAGATTGGAGGAAATTCTAGCTAGCCTTAGGGATGATCCAGAAGGAGGGGGAAAGAGGAACCGTGGTTCTTAAAGGGGTAACTCAACGTTAGCTTACTCACCTTCTTCCCAAGATTATGAGTCCCCGAGGAGAAGAAGAGACCTCCTAGGTAGCCCTTAGATGACCGAAGGGACGTGAAATTTGACCCTTCTGAATTTGAGGGTAGTTTGAATCTGGATCTTTATCTTGAGTGGATCCAATCCTTGGATTGATTCTTTGATATTAAGTAGTACTTAGATGAGAAAGCATTCAATATTGCTATTCTCAAGCTCAAAAAGAATGCCTCACTTTGATTGGAAAACATCAAAAGGCAACGAAACAAGGAAGATAAATCTCAGATAAGACCTTGGCCCAAACTCAAGAAACTGATGCACAACTGGTCTCTTTCTGGTAATTACAAGCATGATCTTTACCTAAGGGTCACCTCCTTAAGCCAGGGACGTATGAGTATGGAGGAATACATCAGAAAGTGTGAGCAACTCCATATTTGAAGTGGTTTAGAGGAAGAGCCATATCATACCATGGCTAGGTTCCTGAGGGGACTTGACTCTAGCATTCCTGAAAAGGTTGAGTTACAACCTTATTAGATCTTTGAAGATGTGTGTAAATTGGCTATCAAAGTTGAGAAACATTCCAAGAACAAAAGGCCTTTCTTTGGTTCTTACTCACAGCCAAGCACTCAAGCCAAATCCTTTGCTCATCCTAAGCTCGAGACTGCACCAAGTGAGGATAAAAGTAAGGATAAAGCCAAGGGAGTTATCAAAGAGTCCCCTAAGGAGCTTGATGGAAAGAGATACTTTTAAGTGCCAACGCTATGACCATTTTTAAGCTGATTGTCTAGACAGGAGAACACTCATCATCAAGGAGATTGAGGGGATTGATCAAATCACCTCAGAATTGAGTAAAGAGGGTCAGGAAATAGAGGAGGATGCCACTATTTTAGCTCCTAATATGGGTAAACTCTTAGTTCTCCAAAGGATTCTCCATGCCATGGAGGGTTCAAGGGGGGAAAGCCAAAGAGAACACATTTTTCACTCACAGTGTACCATCCAAGGCAAGGTATGTAGCTTAACTACTGATGGGGACAGTTGCACTAATGTTGTTTCAACTGATTTGATTAACAAGCTCACGCTACCTACTATCCAACACCTACGACCTTATTCACTCCAATGGGTTAAAAAGGGGAATAAAGTGCATGTAACTAAACGGGCCCTAGTTGCTTATTCCATTAGTAACTTTGAAGATGAGGTACTTTGTGATGTTTTACTTAGGGATGCTTGTCGCATGTTGCTTCGTAGGCCATGGAAGTTTGATAAAAATGCTATTTATCATGGAAGGACCAACACCTACTCTTTTAAGGTTAAAGGCCATCGCTGCACTTTAGGTCCTTTACCTCCTAGTCAAGTCCAGCCTAGCATTAAGACAAATGGGGAAGGAAACTCAAGTGAGAAAGCATTTTTGAGTGAAACACAGGTTGAGAGCTCCATAAGTAATGGTGAGGCAGTTTATGCCTTGTTTGTATTAGGAAAAGGAGAAGAGATACACCTTTACATCCTTTAGCTCAATCTCTTGTACAAGAGTTTGGGGATGCCTTTCCTACTGACCTGCCCCCAGGACTACCTCCAGTTAGAGGCATTGAGCATCACATTGACCTACTACTAGGGGCTTCACTACCTAACAAGCCAGCCTATAGGTGTAATCCCATAGAGACTAAGGAGCTCCAATGCCAAAGATAAGAACTTATTGATAGGGGTTACATTTGGGAGAGTATGAGCTCTTGTTCTATTCCATCCTTGTTTGTACCTAAGAAGGATGGAACCATTAGAATGTGTGTGGACGCTGTGCCATAAACAACATCACAATCAAGTATAGGTACCCTATTCCTAGGCTTGATGATATGCTTGATGAGTTACATGTTGCTAAGGTATTTTCTAGGATTGATTTGAGGAGTAGATGCCACCAAATTAGAATAAGAGATGGGGATGAGTGGAAAACAGTCTTTAAAACCAAGTAGGAATTGTATAAATGGCTTCTAATGCCATTTGGTTTGTTTAATGCCTAGTACTTTTATAAGATTGATGAATGAAGTGCTTAAACCTTTCACTACTCAGTTTATTGTGGTATACTTTGATGGTATTTTAGTTTACAATTGTAATGATACAAATCACAAGGAGCATTTGAGACAAGTTTTTCAAGTCCTAAGGGGACAGAAACTCTATGCCAAGATAGAGAAGTGTGAACTTTTCACATCACAACTAACTTTTCTTGGTTATGCAGTTTCAGACAAGGGGATCCAAGTAGATCAAAGCTAGGTTGAATGTAATTTCAGCTCAATCATGGCGCGAATCATTGAGTACATGAAGAAGGGAGCATTTGAGTGGACCAAGGCTGCCCAGCGAGCATTTGGAGAAGTCAAATAGAAGCTATGCCAAACACGAGTCCTTGCCCTTCCGAACTTTAAAGATCTGTTTGAGCTTAAATGTGATGCAAGTGGAGTTGGAAGAGACGCTATCCTAGCCCAATCCAAGAGGCCCATTGCCTACTTCCTAAGAAACTCAATGGCTCTAGATGCAACTACAACACCTATGATAAGGACTTCTATGCTATTGTGAGGGCTTTGACTTATTAGGGTCATTATCTCAAACCTATACCTTTTGTCTTGAATTCAGATCCTCAAGCACTCAAAAACATCAATGGCCTTGACAAGTTGAATCCTAGGCATGTCAAATGGGTGGAGTTCCTAAAATCATTCAACTTTACTTGCAAACATAAGAGTCGAAAATAGAATGTGGTCGTGGATGCTCTATCAAGATGGTACACTTTACTTTTTATTCTAGAGGCTAAAGTCCTTGGGTTTCATTTTATCCAGGAACTTTACAAGGAGGATCCAGATTTTAAGGGAACTTTTCAAGGAAATCTCAAAAGAAGTCCATACACCATCCAAGAAGGATACCTATCCGAGAACCACAAGCTTTACATTCGAAGGAGATCCATAAGAGAATTGCTCGTCCATGAGGCTCATAGAGGTGCTCTGGCAAGCCATTTTGGCCTAAACACGACCATTGATATTCTAAAAGAGCATTTCTGTTGGCCTAAGATGTGAGGGGACATGCAAAGGTTGTTTTAGCTTGGTCTATTTGGCATAAAGCTAAGAGTCAATTCCACCAAGGTTTGTACACCCCACTGCCCATATCTTTAAAACTTGGGATGATGTGAGTATAGATTTTATTATGGATGTCCCTAGAACCTAAAGGGGAAGGATGCAATTAGGGTGGTGGTGGATAGGTTTGCCAAGATAGCTCACTTTGTTCCATGCCATAAAACTGATGATGCAAGCTACATTGTCGATATCTACTTCAAAGAGATCATTAGGCTCCATGGTGTGCTTAAGACCATTGTTTTTCATCATGACTCAAAGTTTCTACCCACTTTTGGAGGAGTTTGTGGAAGCCACTAGGCACTAAACTCTTGTTTAGTACAACCTATCATTCCAAAACTGATGGCCAAACAGAGATAGCCAATCAAACTCTCACCACTTTACTCAGGAGTTTGGTTAGTAAAAGCCTAAAAGATTGGGATTTGAAATTTCCCCATGCTGAGTTTACTTATAATAGAGCTCAATCTTATGCTACATTGTACTCACCTTTTGGGTGTGTGTATGGAGTTAACCCCCTCACTCCCATTGTCTTGGTGCACACTCCAAGTGATTCAAAAGTGCGCCATGATGCTGCGGTAAGAGCCAAAGAGATGAAAAGGTTGCATGAATAGATTAGGGAGCATATTGAGAAGGCCAATGCAACCTAGAAAGCAAGAGCAAACAAGCAGAGGGAGAACTTGGAGTTTAGTCCAGGAGATCTAGTTTAGTTACACCTCAGAATAGAGAGGTTTCCATCCAAGAGGAAGAGTAATGTCATGGTAGAGGGGATGGACCATTCAAGGTCATTGAAAGAGTAGGAGACAATACTTACAAGCTACAACACCCAGGAGATATGGCTATTTCAACCACTTTCAACATTAGTGACTTAAGTCCTTAAGTGGAGGACAACTTTAAAGACCATCCAAATTTGAGGGCAAATCCTTTTCAAGAAGGGGACGTTGATGTAGGGCAAGCTAGCTTGGAGGGTTCTTTAATCCAAATCATTTTCAAGGTACTGTCCAAATAAGAGATGACCAAGGTAGTCCAGTTCAAGCCTCACAATCCAGGGCTTGTTCCCATTCTCCAGTGCAGAAATAAAGCATGTTTGGATAACTTGTTTCTGGGTGATTCCAAGGCATCCTATGGGCGAGTCCTACGTTGACAAACTCCATAAGGTGTCTACTTTTTCAAGGACTATTCGATTTTGGCCTAAGTCTAAGGCATTTTGCTACATTGATCCAAATAGCCAATTTGTGCAGTTTGAGGTCCTCGTTGACCCATCTTAAGTTTTTGATTGGGTTCCTTATGTAAACTTGACTTAGGGGCGAATTTTCTACTTAGGATGTTAATTAATGTCCTAAAGTATCCTATCAAGCATAAAAATAAGGCCTAAATCAAGTTTAAGCAAGACGACCATCTTACTCAAGATTAGTGCTAAACCGAGTTAATTAGCCCTAATTGAACTATTTTAGACATACGATGTTTTTGATTCAAAGGGAGCGTTTAATGACCATCCTACTTGCTTGCTTGGCTCCTTGGACGACCAGGAACATCATCATAAAGCTTTTTGCAGCTTTGGAAGGCAAGTTGGCCAATTGGAAGACGTAAAGATCCACTTGCATTTAATTGGATGGATGCAAAGTAACCATCAACGACATTCTTTTCCTCTTTCCCCCATATGCAAGTGGACTTCTTAGAAGCTAATTAACATGTTCAAGCTTGAGTTTAGCTTAAAACAACATGTATTTACTAGACTTATATTTGCAATTAGCTTAGTTAAACTTGCTTTTGTAATCTGGTTTGTTTAAGCTAGATTAGAGGTTTCCTCCCTAGGAATTGGAAACTCCCTACTTGGTTGAATGAAAGTATAGTTTTTGTGTTTAACTCAAAACACTCTCGAAATCTCAATTCATCAATATGATTTAGGTTGTTTAGTGAGTGGTTTCCTTTAATCTAAACTTAGTAGCTGAGCCTTTAGAGTTTAGGGGGTGGATTCCTCCTTAGCTTGGGTGGTGGCTGACCTTTATCCCTTGCATATCCTCTGGTTTTGTTTGTGGCTCCACCGAAGTTCTGGAAACAAGCTCACTATCCAGATTGCATAATCAACTTGCTTGAGTTTTACTTAAGCTCACACATCACAGAAGCTCACCCTTCCTTTAGTATGTGGGTCACCTAGGACTCCATTTGATAGGATGACAATAGATAAGAGTGAGTCCATGATGTGTGGTCTAGTATGGGATTTACACCATGCCTATCAATGTCATAAAATATTATTGCATGACTTTAACATGATCGTAATCATATAGGTTTACGCATAGCTATGTATACTCGCTTGAGATATATCTTATTTTACATTGTTCTATAAGTCTTAAAATATTGCGCCCTAAGTGTCACAAAATTAATGTGAAATAACAATAACAAAGTCAAACTTTTAAGCATGGACCTCTCAACCTATTACAACAAGGTTCACGAAAATATTCATATTTTCTTATGTAACTATATGAGTCCAATCTTAAAATTAAAGCTATAATGGCTACTAATCATGGGCTTGAACACCATATTTAAGAAATTATAAGTGACAACTCCCACCATTTACTCCAAATAAGAGTGAACAAGGGTGAAGTGTTATGTTGGCCATGTAGGCTATGGCCTCCCTCAGACAAATTAACTAAAATGTTCAAAACAATGTAGTCAGTTGCAAAAACAAAGGTGTGCGTGAGTATGAGCCTCAAAGTTCAGGTCATGGTTTTGATGGTTTTAAATAATAATAATAATATGTTCATTTTTGTTTTACTTTCTGGCTTTCCTATGACACTACGGCACCGCATTTTATTTATTTTTCCTTCCTTGTAAGAAAAAAAAACAAACCTCATTTTGCTATTTCTCCTCTCCCCTGTGGATTCATTCCTGCACTCTAATAATTTTAATCGCCCTCTCACCCTAACACATAAATTATATATTGTTGCTCTATGACCCCAGATTTAAAAAGGGGCACAGCACACAATACAATGATTATTTTATAATTTTTATTAGGTCATTGATAGACTTAAGGATAAACTAAGTAATTACATTCCCTTTCCAATGATTTTATAAGAAGTTTGATTTTGGAGTACTTAAGGAAAGAAAGAAGTGTTAAAAATTATCCAACTTTTCTGCAAAGTTTTAAAAAATCACCAAATCTAAAAAGGCTTTAAAAAGTCACTATACTTCCATACTGGGTGTGGATTATCACTCAACATTGTGTTACATTCCATCCCTTACTAAATAAAGAAACTCTTTATTATATTCTTTTAAGTGAAAATAAGTTGTGATTTTTTAGAAAAGCCAACAACATAATTTAGAGGGAAATGTTTTGAAGGATAATTCATGCAATATTAAAATAATTTAAGACTGCTTATCAATTAGAGATGAAATTTCTTAATTCGCATTGACAGCATCCAAAAACAAAAAATAAAATGAAAAAAAGAGCATCCTCACACAGAAGCATCATCCCATATGGGCAGGAGCTAAGATGATCATACTACTATATCAATGCATACTTTATTTATTACACCAAAGAGTACCATAATGTGTCGATATGTTGGTTAGCTAACAGTCCATAAACTTAGTAATGGGATGACTCTACAAATTTAGATTTTCTCCCCCCCTCCTCCTTTTGGGTTTCCATCATTGCATATTGAATATTCTTATCTTCTACCCGTATCCAAGTCCAAATTATATCTATATACATATACATACATACATACATACATACACACACACACACACACACACACACACACATATACATATATACACACACACACACACACATACATATAAATACATACATACATACATACATACATATATATATATATATATATATATATATATATATATATA
>JACYFF010031954.1:62699990-62721484 GCA_017589665.1 Selenicereus undatus | reverse complement strand
TATATATATATATATGTGTGTGTGTGTGTGTGTATGTGTGTGTGTGTGTGTGTGTGTGTGTATATACATACATGCATACATGCATACATACATACACATGCGTGCGCTCACACACACTAGGGTGGACATTACTCGTGGTGGAAGTAACAAGGAGGGGGCGGCTAAGACGACGCAAGGGATCCAGTGAGAGGAAACAAGGAAGGGCTAGACAGAACTAGACGTGAACAGTCGCTCACCGTAAGCATAACCGGACTAGGACTATGTGTGATAGACACAGAGAATGCACTAGTAGACATATGTGAACTGGGGTTGTGACAAAGGGAGAGGGCACGTAATAGGGAAGGGCACCAGGGGAAAACAGGTGCAGAAGTCACGGTAGGTGTAGTGTGGCCAACCGATGACCCATGCAAAACCGGCTCAGGATAAGGCAAGAGGGCAACAGGACGACTAGGGGAAAAAATGGGTGGGGGAGCCATGGTAGTGAAAGTCAAGATATCATCGACAACAGTGATATGGTTGTATGTAGCGTTCGTAGTATAAGTCACAAAAGATGGAATAGGAAAAACACTTTCATGAAAACGAATATCATGACTTGTGTAAATCTTCTCCATTCGAGGATCTAAACATTTATGACCTTTGTATTGTTGGGCATACCCAAAAATGCGCACTGAGTAGATCTTAGATGTAACTTATTAGCAAAAGATGCAGTGAAATTAGGAAAATTTTCACAACCAAAAATGTGCAAAAATCAGGAATGCAACCAAAAAGTTTTTCAAAAGGACTTTTGTTCCCCAAAATTGGTATGGGGAGCTGATTTATAGTAAAAGCAGTTGCATAAGCAACTTCGACCCAAAAATGAGATGGTAGGAGAGATTGAATAAGAAAAGTGCATATCGTTTCAATTATGTGTCGATGTTTACATTCCGCCACACCATTTTGAGCTTGTGTGTTCGGATAGAAAACACAAAACAAAATCCCAGAAGCTAAACAATGATCCTTTAAAGAACTATTATTAAATTCACAACCCCCATCACATTGAAAAATTTGAATTTTCCTGTCAAACTGATTTTCAACCAGTTTTTGAAAACTGTTGAAAATCTAAAACACTTCTGATTTCTATTTCATAGGATACGACCAAGTAAAATGAGAGAAATCATCAATGAACCTGAGATAATATCAAAAATGTTAAATAGAATCACGGGAGCTTCCCAAACACCAGAATGAAAATTTTAAAGGGGAGCTGGAGAACAACGTTCGACTAAAGTAACGGGCAACTTATGAGATTTAGAAATTCGACATGTAACATAACTGTTATGAAAATTAGAAGCATCAATAACATTATTCTTCCGAAGGCAATCTAAAATATGAAAAACACAATGACCAAGCCGATAGTGCCAGATCTCTCCCAAATCAGGAAGGGCTACCAATGCAAGAACATGTTCATGAACAGTTTGGAGATAAACGAGATAAACATTACCACGATTAGGAGCCTGTAAAAGGACATCATTTATGATGTTGTCCTTGACAAAAAAAGAAGCGTCAGTGAATTGAACATGACAATTGTTATCCTAAAACAACTGACGTACAGACAGAAGATTTTGCTTAAGTTCAGGAACATGTAAAACAGACCCAAGAGTAAGAGGATCAGCATGAGTTTGACGTCTCAAATTTTCAATGTGAGCAATGGGCAACAGTTTCCCATCACCAACTAAGATCTTAGCAGTACCAGTGTAAGAGGTCATAGAAGGCAAATTATTATCATCAGACGTCATGTGGGACGCTACAGGGTCTCACTACGCTCGGTAGAAGCAAAAGTGGTTATTACTGGAAAAGAGGTAGGTGGACGATTCTGATAACGAGCAGGAAGCAGGACAAGCATATGCAGAATGACCCGGGGGATGACAAATTTGGCAAACAATGTTAGAACTAGACCCAAGCACCCCCTCAAATGATTCATTACCTGCAGAAGAAGATTGAGTAATAGAAACTAAAGCTCAAAAAATATTAGACAATGAATCAGCTCAATGATATAAAACAGAACCTGTAGGCAGACCCCAATTGGTAGAAGTCGTCCGGTGCGTCTTCCCCCAATTATTATTGTGACTATTTCGGCCGAGATTGTTCTCCCTCCCTTTGGCATAATTGGAACCAACAAAACCCGTGGAATCAGCGGCAATCATAAAGTTACCCATGGTTACTGCAAAAGCAAGGTGGGTGACAGAACCTCCATCTCGACATTTCACAAACTGAAGCCGCAGTTTATGAAACGGAAGCTTGGTACGAATATCATCAAAACTTACCATGTCAACCAAGTTAGGTAAGAGTGTCAATGAACGAATAATAATACACACCCAAACTATTGAGAATGTACTGAATAAGGTCCATATCTAAGATAGAAGCATGGATAACAGCCAAGGAGTCGGCAATGGTCTTGAGACTATACAAGTAATCATCCATTGATTAGGACTCAGGTTTATTAAGATTAGTCAACATCCATTGCAAATCCGTACGACGAGCAAGACTTGCGGTGTTGAATCGAGACTCAAGGTACGACCACACGAACAGAGAGTGAGGAAGATCTCGGACATCCGTGAGGGTGTCCTTAGATAGAGTAGCGAAAATCCAAGCCCTAATCAACCAATCAACACATACCCACATTACCTACGCATGGTTATTCTGCTGAACACCCATACAAAGGATCACAAATAGGTGAGGTTGCGGCACAAAACCATCCAAGAAACTGTGAAGCTAGTGTATAAGTAAGAAGGACACAAACTAGGTTTGCCAGGATAGGAAGTCATCCACTTTTTCAAGAATCCTAGTAACGAAATTCCTGATATTGAGGGTCTACAAGTTTAGGCTTAAGGGTGGCAAACCAGAAAGGAGAGAGGGAGCAAGGAGTCTGATCTAATCACTAATGTGCGGAGAGGAGAACCTAGCTGTGTAGAGGAAATAGGGTAAGAAGGTGGAGGAGCGAAGAATTGTGACCTTGGGTATTGAGGCTGAGAGGGACCGGGAGGTGGATAATTCACAAACGATGAACTGTGAAAGGGGAGGGGGCATATAGCTATGTAGAAGAGCCAAACGGATGAGGAGGCGTTGAGGAGGGAAGGAGAACACTGCTGTAGTGGAAGGAGTAGACTCAACTTCACCGACAATGGGTGTCACCAGTGGCGTCTGCTCCATAGCCATAGTAGAAGTCGAGTCCACAATGGAACCCATGGATATCAAACATGAGAGGCATGACTGAGAAGAAGATTAGGGCTTTTTTGTGTCTATGGCTTTGATACCATGTGTAGTTTCGTGGCATGCGGCTCACCCAATATGGAAGCCTAGCACTATTATATATAGGAAAACTTACAATTAAATCTACATAATTGTCCCTATCCACTAGTACATAGATAAATACAGGGTAGGCTCGGTATTAAAAGGTTAGAGAGAAATTAGAAGAACTGACGTACAAAACGGAGATAAAGAATAAAAAAAAACAAAGCACAAAAGAAAGAAATTTGAGGAAGAAGAAAAATTGAAGTATTTAGCAAGTTCACCGTCTTCTTTAGGGTGAAACTGAAGTTCAAAGGTAATTAAAATAGCTTTCAACTTGATTTCTCCTTCCCAAAGCCCCCAACCATTTGTCTTTGATCTAGCCATAGCCAACTCCAAGAAGAGTTGACTGTGAACATAGCTGGAGGATGAAAGATGGGTTCTTAAAATGACAAGCAGAAAGCCAAGTTCAGGTACCACCCAACTCTCCACCAAAACTAATTCTTAGGGATTCTGAATTCTTAGGGATTCAAAGAAATCAAATCCTTTGGGATCTTAGGTCCTTTCGTACCCATCACCTCAAGGATCATGGTGGATCCCGATTCTTACCACATTCATAAAACCATGGATTCCATCGAGTGCTGGATCCAATGAGATCCATAACTAGGATCTCAAGTCCTTCCAAAACCTTAAAAGGGGAAGAAATAGGGTGGATATTGTATTCTACGATGAACGTGGGTTGTAGTAACACCCTGTGAAAGGAAAACAAAAGGGAGCCAAAACAAGAAAAGGGACCATGCTTGTAGAATTATGTTTCTAGCAGTTTATTAAAAGGGACCAAAAACAATAAATCAAAAGTGTCTAGCAACAAGATCAGACGTTGTCGATCAAAAAAATGTGTAGGGATAGGTGTGGGGTGGGTACGGAGTGGATGGAGTTATACCTACAGTCATACCCATTTTCAAAAGTCATCCCCATACCCGTATCCATATCCATCGGGTTTTCAAAATCTATCTCCATGCCCATATCCATCGGGTATTTCGAATTTTATTCGGGCATATACATATAATACAATATAATACCCATTAGATACGATAATTTTTTTTACCTAAAGAAATTCATAAAACTAAATTCATCTAGGCAAAATGTTCTAAAGAGATATAATACTCATTGGATTCAACAGTTCATGCTTAGCTCATAAATAAAAAACTGCATTCTATAAATGATTGAAATGAGAGAGTGAGGGACACAACAAATGAGCTAGAATTTTAGGCTTGTGAGTCGTGAGTCACGTGACTTTATGTATCTGCATAGTAAATGAGCGACACAAATGGATACATTGCATAATTAGGGATGGGTTGTGGTATGGAGTTTTGTTTTTTTTAGAACAAATTACCAACGTTCAAAGCTTAAAACTCTACTCAACAATTTGTTTACCCTCTAAAAACATTCGGGTAGGGGGCAGGTATGGGTATGGGGCAAGTGATGCTTATACCCATACCCCGTTTTTAATATGCCCGTCCCAAACCCTTTTTTTTTCAATTTTTTGTACCCATACCCGTTATAAATGGGGCGGCTTCGGGTGCAACTCCCATCCCCAAAGATGTGTATGATCCCCAGGCACAATCCTCTATTTTAGGGAATGACTCTTTGCTATATAAAAACGTTCTATTGCATAGAAAGATATAGTAGGTTGACTTTTCAAAGGGGAGGAAAAATGCACTTGAATAATGGGGGAGGAAGATAAAGGGGCTATGTTCAAAATTAAATTCAAATGATTGATAGATTAGGATTGTTGGCAGTAAATTCGAAAGTGGGTTTTGTTGGTTTCAATGGCCATGAAAATATATCAGTTGCGCAGTCTGCCACTTGGGCAAGGTTTATGGATCAAGCTAGGAATTTAAAAGGCAAGACAACTATTACATATCCAATGCATGGGCAAAGTATAAATCTAACAGTCAGTTTGTAAAGTTGAGCATTGATCACAGGAGTTTATAGTCGTAAAGCATCCAAAGCTCAGTCTGCCACTTAGGTGAAGTGCGTCCTTGAATCACTATGCAAAAGTCAAGCACTAAGTGTTGTTAAATGACTAAGCAAATGGAATCAAATACCATGTCAAGTTTTTGACTCTTTTAGGGGACTACCAGTGGTTATTTGAGTTTAAATTAGGAGATTTTAAATGAGATTATATGTCAAGTAAATCTAGTTAAGAGCCCCACTCTTGAAAAAGAGTGATTTTTTCAAGTTGTTGTTTGAGCCCAATTGCACAAAACTTTACACAAAAATACAAACCGACCCTCTCAAACTTTCAAGTCCATTAAATGGCCAAGAAGTCCCTTATTCAGTTTCCCTCTCTTTCATAGGAGGCTAAATCTCCTTTTCGTATGGCCTCAAGGTCATGCATTACATGACCTAAATAAATCAAGACCCAAGCTCCACACAAAAAAAAGAGCTAAATCTTTCTCAAATCCAAAGCCCACAAAATGGACCAAGAGCAATTATTTATCTTCCCCCTCTTCACACATACAAATTTTCAACTTATTGACCCTAGGTTACACTTTATGTAACCTAAACATATCAATGCCAAGCTCCTTGAAAACTTAAATCTTCATCAAATCCCAAGTCTACAAAATGGACCAAACTCAAGCCAAAGATAAATCCAAGCTTACTAAATTTATCCCCTCTTATTTGATTCAATCCTAAAATAAAATTTGACTCCAAGAACTATATTGATTTGATTTCACTAATGTGGCATTTAGTTGGAAGTAATGTAATCTGTATGTAATGGAATGAACTATGTAATGCAATTTTCAATGTAATGGAATGGGATAATAATTACATTACAATGTTTGGTTACACAGTTTTTACAACTACAATGAGAAGAATTTATTTACAAACAATACTTCATTTTATATGTGGCTTGAAGTACTCACAATTCAATTTGCATTTTATTGTGCTTACTTTAATTATTTACAACTTTCCTCTGATTTACAATCATCTAATATTATTCAAATTTAGCAAGTAGAGAGAGGGAGAGAGATGATGATGATGATAATGATGATGATGGTGCTGATGATGTGAGAGGGTGAGAGAGAAATGATGTCTAGAACATACAAAAATGCAATTACAATAATATGATCATGATCTAGGTTAAACTTTATGTATATAGAGAGGAGAGAGAAGGGGGTGATGGGGCCCTTCAAACATTTTTAAACATGTTGGTGTACTAAGAGATAAGAAGCAGAGGAGAGACAATGGAGGGAAAAGAGAGAAAGTTCTCAAATATAATAGTTTATGGTTGGGTAGACATTGATTCAAAAGGATGCAGCCATAATAGTTGAGGAAAAACCAAGTAATTGTATTTGCATAGATTGAGGTAAATATTACACTGCAATATTGATTACATCCCTTAATGGTAACCAAACATGGTAATGGAATTATCATTACCATTTTGATTATATTACCACATTGATTATATGGAACCAAATGAGCCATAAGAGTACATAGGAAGCCCATAAACAATTTTTTGAGTGTAAAGAGAAGTCAAAAAAATTATCAATAAATACACACACACACACACACACACACACACACACACACACACACACACACACACACACACACACACACATATATATATATATATATATATATATATATATATATGTAGTTATCACATGTAATTGTTTTTTTACTACTGCTTGTTGAGCACCTATTACCAAGTTTAAAAGCATGTGAAAGTGGGAACCGTCTATCCACAAAGCTTATGTTGATTAAAGATGCTAGTTTGAGGCTCTGGCTTATGCAATTGGGAGTATTACCATGCATTGGATTTCCCTCTTGACAAATATACTTTGGGATGTTTAACAAAACCGAAAATGAATAAAAGTAAAAAGCCTTTAGAGTTAGTTAGTAAGGACAAGAGCTGCATAGCAAACTCAACTCTTGCAAGGCTGGATAAGAGGAAGTGAGAGATTAACTATTTTTTACTTAAGGTGTGTTTGGTAGGGGAGAAAATCATTTTTCCAAAAAATCATTTTTCATAAAAAATGTTTTCCCAAGAAAAGTAACTTTCCACCTACGTTTTCAACTGTTTGGTAGAGCGAAAAATCATTTTCTTTCCACCTTATTTTCAGCTGTTTGGTAGAATAAAAAACCACTTTCTAAGACAATAATCTTCAATTTTTTAGTACTAATAGGCTAAGCTAATAGATAACCAATCAATTTACTCATCAAACAGTCCTTACAAAGTCATCAAATAGTGCTCGCAAAGTCATAATTCTCAACTATTTGTTCTCCTTAGCCAAAAAAGGGGAGACCAAACAAAAAAGAGGGTACAAGGGGTGAGGTGGATGAGAAACATCACTTCATTCAATTTTTTTCCTTGAATTGTTCGAGCTAAATCTTTCTCAGTTTGTCGCTCTTCGCTAGAAAGCGCTTTGCAAGATTTTCACGCTCTATGAGGTGATCAAAGGCGCTACTCAAAAAGTCGGCTTCAAACTCTTCGGTTTTCATGACTTCTTGATAAAGAAGGTCGACATCGAGCTTGGATTTAGATATCTTTTGTAGAGCCATAGCGACTTCTGCCATATGGGTGGAGATATTTTGAAGTTCCAAATCTTCGTCACGGGTTCTCTTTCGACTTTTTCTTGATTCTAATGGCGCACTCGAAGTTGATTGTTTATCATTTTCTTTCACGAACTCATCATCATCGTCACCTTTTCCTTCTAGATTGACATCTCTATGTGATTGTATCTCAACATCATCTAATGACTTGGCACCACTTCGTTGAGCGACATTCTTTCCAACCACAGTAGCCATTTCATCATACATATCAATTTTCTTATTAAGATACTTCGAATAAGTTGGATTCGCCTGTTAAAAGAAACAACAACTAATCAGTAAACTAACACTACGCAAGCAAATGATAACTCATATGTCAGTATCTAATCCTAGAATCCTAGACCTGAGAACAGCAACTGACATGAGCAAACAAATCTGAATTTTACCCAAAAACCCATGTAGCAACTCAAACAGTAATAGTAGCTGAATTCTGCCCAGAGCCATGTAGGAACTACTCAGAGTAACACCACCACCAACCATTTTAGTTGAAAATAGAGTGACAAATAGAGAGATTGGTAATGGAATGTTACTCATTCCAAAGAGCTTCCCCATTAATATGCCCATAGCCATCAAAACCCACAAAATCCTTTTCCCAATTAACCCTTTCTTCTCTAAAACCCCACCAAAAATCCCTCTTTTATCCCTCCCGAGAGCCCTCCCATCTGCATCTCCATGCCTCCCTGAGGAGCCCAAGGGGGTTTAGTGCCCCCAAAAAGAAGGCCAAGAAGAAAACCAAAAGCCCCAAAACCCTAGAAGAAGATGAAAACACTACATATCGGCCAAACACACAGCCAAGTAGAGTATAAAGGCTTCAACCTTTGATTTTCCAATGCAAGTAAACTCAAACCAAAAGTACAGAATTTTCCAACACATAGCAGTCAACACCCCCCCAAAGGCCCAGCAATAAGAAAGACCAACCTGAGTAATCAACACCAAAAGTACAAAATTTTCCAAGTATGGAATTTGCTACTACTTTTGTCTATAATATGCTTTTGTCTATTCTGAATTGTTGTAGCATGTATCTCAGTGACAAAAGCTACCACTTGGTTTTAACAAAGCAACAGTAGACAACACAAAATAGGCTCATTACAAATCAGAAAACAGGTAGCCATACCTCAACATAAGTGTTGTAGACATTGGAAGACATGCAATTCATCCCCATATTTTCATCCCACCCATTGTCAGATTTGTTTCAAAGTTTGGCTGTGATGCCCTAAGCAATTGTCATGATTCTTAGATGATTGTCAACGTGATCTGATATACATTTAACATTGAATTTCTTTGATATTGTAACCACTGCTGCAACAAAGGAACTGGACTTGAAAGTGTTGTTCGGTCGATTCCTCTTTTTAACCTCATCGGCCAAAAAGTCTATAAACTTCATAACTGAGCAGAATACAAGCTTTCAAAATGAGCATGTAAATTAAAATGAATGCTAATACCAGTACATTGACCAAGCACCAAATTTGTAGCAAACTAATAGCAAACTCATAGCAAACTCAGTGCACAACTCTCTGAGCTTCATAATCTTGCCACATTGCATTTGCTATAGCATCTCTCTGTTTTTTCCTTGCTAGATTTTCTTCTCGCTCTTCTCTTCATGAGAGTTGTGGTCTCTGAATATCACGTGAGAACTCCCGATCGACCTCTCTCATGATTTGGTCATTTGGATCAATGCCTCTAAGAAAGTTGTGTAACACACAACACACAAGAACAACCTTTAGGTGAATATTGAATTCCCAAGATGGCTCGACATCAACACATGAAATCGCTTTTTGAGCACCCCGAATGCTCTTTCTATGCTAATTCTCAAGGACGAATGTCGTAAATTGAACAATTCCTTAGCATTCATTGGTGGGGACCTCTTATTAAACTCTTTGAGATGATAACGAACTTTCTTATATGGGGTGAGGAAGCCTTTTCGAAGAGCATAACCAGAATCTAGCAAAAAATACTTTCCTGCAAAAATTCAAAAGTTTCATTAAGATCCTATGCACTATGTTCGAATAAGGGAAAACTCTATGAAACAAAACAACTTTCTAAACCATACCTTCCAGAGCACGAAATCCTCTTAATAGTGCACCATTGAGCACTCTAAAATCATGTCTTGATCCTTCCCAACCGGCTAACACATATGTGAATTTGAGATCGTCAAAGGACATGGCGGCCAAGACATTTTGGGATAATGTACCTTTTCTATTCCTATACCTATCTTGATCTTCAATTGGAACAGATGCCCTCACATGAGTCCCATCTAAAGCTCCGATACAATCCTCAAACCATGGATAAAATCTAGGGTTATTCAAGATTTTGGAAGGGGTTAAAGAGCTAGCAGGGTGAACTAAATTAGGATATAATTTTAAGATTGCTCCTAAAACTATGTGAAAATAGCTATGAATGGCCCAACTAGATTGAAAAAACCTTCCTCCAATTGCCCTAAACCTCACATTGTGACCTATTAAGTGAAGAAACTTTAAAACTTGCTCTTTCACACTCATATGCTTCATGTTTACAAGAAGTTCCCTCCTTTCAAGCATTTCACACAATTCAAAAAGAGGACCAGGCCTCATTCAAAGCTGATTTAGGCAATGAGTATCCCCATAATACAAAACACTATTGACATAATTCTCCCGATCGACATCTCTGTTGATATAAGGCTGACACGGGATTTGAGGAATCCTAGTTTCATTAGTGGTGTCTCCTTTATTATGGTTTCTAAGCAAGGCTATCGTAGCCCCCAAAAAAGTTGTGGTAGCACTAATGACCACAGCTTCCTCCTCATTTAAATCATTGACCATCTGTGTAACAAGAAAAAGGGATATATCAATGTTGAGATTACTACCAAAGAAAGTCAAGCAAGCTTGGCCTATATTTCCAAAGACAGCAGCAAAAAGCAAACAACAGAAAATAGCAGCAACAAAACCCATCAAAAAACAACATTTTCGTACACAAACAACACACAACATGCTCTATTATGTGTCAAGCTTATGCAAAACTCTCAAAAAACAACATTTCCTACTGTCTTATTTCCTTCTCAATGTGAGAAAGATATTAGTGAAGGTTGCTACCAATTTTCTATTGTCATAAACTTAGCAATAGAAGACATAGTTTTTGGCTTATTGTACATCCTTGTCAATGAGATTGCTTTGGTCTCTCCCATCTTCATAGCTAGAGATAAGCATGCTATTGAAAGTAATCTAATTGCCCACAATTTGTCTTCCTACCATCAACATCAATCATCAACTCACATTAATTCATATAATCCCAAAATTAACTAAAAATCTAGAAAGACTAATTACTAGCTAATCACAAGAAAATCATATCGCATCAATTAGAAGTCACATCAATTCATGTTGCTGATAAGTAGCGATCAAAGTATGTGACTAATAAATATGCAATTTGACTGCGCAGACCTAGTAGGGTTTGATTTTGCATTGAGATAAATTAATCATCATCATCATCATTTATCCTAGAAAATCGAGTGGGGGGAGATTGGAAAAGATAAGAGGGTCGAGGAGAGAGAAAACAAACATGAAGAATCGAATTGATAGCATCCAAGTGGGCATGAATCAGCCACGACCCAGATAAGGGCTCAGATCCGAAATTGGCTTGTTGCTCTTTTCGGACTAAAAATTTGATATAATCATCTTCATAACCAGAATCAAGGCAGGGGATGAACATGGGTTGAGAATAGGTTAATGGTCTAGCCAAAACATTGCAAATTACAATCTTACAAACCGATCAAACTAGAAGCAATCAACCAAAAGCAACCAGAAAAATGCAAAGTTTAAAGGAGAGATGGAACCCACAAAGTAGAACAAGAATAGGAACGACAATGTGAAGACTCCCCCTTCAACTAGCTTCCAACAATGGTGGGATGAAACGGACCACCCTTCAATAATCAGATGACAAGACCCTAATTACAAATTGAGTTAGGGATTTAAAGGGAGAGTCGACTTCAGAGAAATTGAAAGCCTAGATCTAAAAACCTACCTGAAAAATTGAATATGAAGGAACAGAGAGAGGGGTTCAGCAATGCTTGAACCGAGAGTGGAATACAGTGGCGATAATGCTTCAACTGGCTTCCAACAATGGCGAGAGTGCTTAAGGGGTGGGGGAGATTGTCGAAGAGAGAGAAGCAGTGAGTGTGATGAGAGAGAAGCAGTGAGTGTCGAAGAGAGACTTTGAACCCTAGGAAAATTATTTTACGGTCAATTTTAGGGGAAAATATTTTCCTTCTCATGAGGTAAAATCATTTTCCCTTGAAAATGATTTCCCCCTATGCTTTTTACCAAACAGCATAAAATGGAAAAATCATTTTCCGAAAAATGATTTTACCCCCTACCAAACACACCCCTAATCCATCATCCATTTGTTACTACAATTCTCCTTACATGCAACCACTTTGCAATTTATTTACCATCGACAAAATCATTTAGTCCCAGATATTGATTGAACTAGGTCCAGCAATTTGGATGGAATTAAACCAACTAACTCGTTGTCGCTCACTTTGGTGGAAACAAACTGCAAGCCCGCTTGCTAATATTTTTTTTTTTGTAATAAAAATACTTGGGCTGTGAGAATACAAGCCAATGAGACCACCATCGGGCCATATTCAAAATTGACAAAAAAAATTTCACATGAAAAACATATTGACTATGTGACTTATATTTCAACAATTAAAGTTTGTCAAAATTTTACGTTCAATACTCGTATTTTTTTATTTGTATAGATGTATTTTATTAAAGTATACTGCTAAAATAAAATGGAATTTTGGACAATAATATACTACATTTTGGGGGAACTGAATGTTCCCAACGTTCAACTTGGACATTCATAAATCATAATATTGGCATATTTACTATCTATATACAAAGGGAAAGCCTATATATGTTTTTATCAATGTAGTGCAACAATTTCATAATGGTATACAATTGCATATATTTAAAATGTAAGAATTTCTAAGTGTATACAATTGCACATGTTGATTATGAATTTACATCACTAACTAAAAATACCTTCAAAATCGATCTAAGTATATAAGCGGTAAATAGGCCCATAGTATGGTGTATGAACATCCAAGTTCAAAGTTGGGAGTATTATTGTTCAATACCCCCAAAGTATAGTATATTATCTTCAAATATTCCAAATGAAATATTAGCAATCTAATAGAAAAGAAATTTTCAAGGCTGAATATTTACTCTTTCAGTATCTATTTCAGTTGTATAGGTTTCGTTTATCACTCATAACAATGAATTGGTATGTGGTTCGTTTTGCTATCCTTCCCAATGAATCATTAGGATTCGTTTCAATCGAATCTTCTGTGTTCATAGGCTCAAGCATTCCCATAGCTCTTGATTAATGGCTAGATTTGAATCCTACAACGGAGCTCTTAATGAAATTTGTTCTTGAGCCAACCTTCTTGGTCTTTACTGGCTTGAGGCACTTACTTTTTTTCTTTTTTCAATGAATAGATTCATCTCAGATAATTATGTGTGAATATGTATTCATGCTTAACTACATTGTCTTTTACGATATGATTCAAATACCCTACATAGTGGACTCATAAATCATTTATCAGCATTTTTTCCCTTTCCTTCACCGCTCCATTTATCCACCATGTATGTTTTTTTTTTGGGGTTTTGCTTGACAATTCATTCAATTTCTTGTTTTTGCCAAAAAAAAACTGTAGTTTCTGTAATGATTGGGCTAAAATATCATATCTTGACAACTTCTTTGGATTTAGGTAATGTGATGCAATGAGTTAGCTATTAGTTTTACAGTTATTAGTTGATACTTCAAGCAATAGACTCTTTTTTTTAATTCTTATTTCTAACAAAAACCAACTACTCACACACTAAGCATATCAATTTTATGAAATGGTCAATTGAATTTTTATTCAACCTTATAGAATTGAAAATGTGAATTGTTTTGATGGAAATTTGATGGAAAAAAGGTTGTCATTCTTTGTTCTATCCTTAAACCAAAAAGAAAGGAAAGTCCAATAAAGACTTATTATTCCTTGTCTACAAATATCCAAATATGAATGCCCAATGATCCACAAATAGTTCGAGTTGTATAGGCGTAGTAATAACTTTTCACGCGAATGGTTTGTGGAGGAACCCTACCCTATCTTATCTATTGAACACATACAAATTCTTTTGCATTGATACGGCATGTGATTTGTATTTGAATTCCTTTTGTCTCAGCTTGTTCGGTTGATTCAATGACCTTTTTCATTACTTTTCGAAAGGATATCGGACTTTTTAATTGTCTGGGTATAAATTCTATAAGAATATTAGGATGCCCATAAGGTTTTGCACTGTTGTAATAACAATGTTGAGTTTTTGTTTTACACAATTCAATTCTTTTTGTACATTAATTTTAGAGGTCTTTGACCCCTCCTGTTCTATTTTCCATTAATAATTGAGGAAATCCTGTACATATGTTAACCTGAATCAAAGTGATTCTTTTTCTAATTTCACACGTGCAATTCCTTTGGCACTTGAGAATGTTCTTGTATTTTTTTCTACATAATTTTTGGTACAATTTCGTATATTTTTGATCTTCTTGTAGACCTTCAGAATAATTTTTTAGTTGTACAAACAAAAGCCAATAATGATTTTAGTTGCGACCAACTTGAAGCCAAGTGGATTTATTTTTTTGCCATATCAGCAAAGTGTTATCTCCCCTATTACTAACAGTTCTTAATAGCAACTCGTCAAACGTTCTTAAAATTGAAGAGCTCACTATAACGCAAACTAGTTGTATATCTTCTTCTGATAAAGTGTGCATATTTTTTTTCTAAATTCTTCAATGAAGATGCATCTTGTTATACAATAGTTATGTGGCCAGTTGGTCTTTTTGTTAGATAATTACTTCCTTGAGCTTAGGGTTTTAATTTATTTTTTTTTAGAAGTTCTTTTGCTAACTTGGACTTTCCTATCATTAACTCCCTTTTTTTGGAAACTTTATTGTGCCTAGCATTTACTGTTGCAGAATAAATCAATTTAAAGATGGGATAACATGTTGTATAACACATGAATTCTCTGTCATACGTGGTTATTCGTAGGAATGCCCACAGATCTAATCAATTACTCTTTGTGCTTTGTAAGCATACCTTGGCATATATTGACCCAAAGCATACATTCTCCATCTCTTATTCAGTCCACTTACTCATTGTTAGACTAGGCAAATGGGTCATTCGGTTCAGGTACGGGTCCGGTTAAGTTTGAGTGGGGTCATGTTTTAGGTTATGTGACATTTTGGGTCAATTCGGTTTGGGTTCGGTGAACTTCGGTTCGAGTCGATTTCGGGTCAACCGATTTTTGGTCAAATACGCTTGTCATGCAATAATAAGCAATTTGTAGAAGATGTCGCGTCAGGTATGGTTCAGTTCGGATCAATTCCGATTTCGGGTCCACTTTTGGGTGAGCATATTGCGGATGTCGGAACAGGTATGGGCGCGGGTCATTCGGTTCGAGTTTCGAGTCAACTTTGCCAGTTCAACTCATTGTTCTTTTCTTGCCTTCACTTTTTTTATGATTCCCATTAAAGTTTACCTCTTCGTAATGGACAATAAACATCTCGATTTATTATATTAACTTAACGATGAGATTTACTATCGTTTTTTACATGTCCTTGGAAATTGAAAGTTGGTAAAAATTTTCTTAATTTATGACTATCATACGATTCACTACGTAAATGGGCAAGCATTGCCTTCTATTATGGATAGCAATTATGTAGCCAATCATTCTAGGCAAGATAGTAGATGCGTAGTCCATAATGACCATATGGTACCCCTTTTCGATATTAATATCATTTAATCAAAGAGCGTAACAACAAACTTTTGTAAATACGTCTTATTGTTGCATCAAAACATATAAATTTTGACTACTCTAGCTAGCATTGAACTTAGTAAAAATAAATTGTTGAATAATTAAGAAATGAGATTATTCAGGAATACACATTGAATACTAAGATTACTCATTGAATTTTGCTAGTAGATTCATAATCAAAAGTCTTCATAATTGTTGCAGTAGAAATAAAGGAAAAGATAGGGTAGAGCTAGCAAATTTGTTATATGAGGTCTACTCAATGCTAAATGTAGAAGCATATAATAGATCCATTTGAACATCATGAGTTGTCACTTAATAAAACCAGTTGTTACTAATAACTCCTTCTTGATTGCTTCTTCTCCTTTTATAACCTCAATCTGAGCATACAGAAGAAAGAGACAAGAAAGCTCTATGAAGAATGTGGCTAAAAATTCATAATAGAGTCTAAGCAGAATGACAAAATTGATTATCTTCATGTATAACGATGCTAGATTACGTAGTAGGAAAGATTGAAAAATCATGGGAAACCTCCCTTTTTTTGTATTGGAATTTTTGGCTTATAACATGATAATTTTTTAATGATAATTTTTAACTTTCTATATTTAGGAATAGAAAGAAATACAATATAAATAACGTATGACACCAAAGGGATGTAAAATAAATGTAAGTAGGAAATGGATGGAATATTATGAAGTAAAGCCACTTTGAGGTTCCATATGAAATTAAATGAGGCAAGGAAGGACCAACTATGAAGAACTTCCGGGAGTTACAAATGATGCTTCGAACTCATAAGGGTCATGGTTTGAGAATGGAAATTGAACTCTGTGAGATCAAATCTCCTGTTGTTCCTCATTAGCTCAGTGGCGGAGTGGTCGGCTATTATCTTATTGGTTATAGGTTCAAATCCTACTTAGGAAGATTTGATTCTTTCTTAAATAAAAAATGAAGGGGCTTGCTTTGATCGCTAAGAGTAGCTAAGAGGGTAACCCATTCCATGTCTTTTTTCTATCTCGTTGTATCATGTTCTAATTCTACTCTATGATATTTAAGAATCTTCGTCAATACCTTAGTGTAGTCCAAGGTAATCTTTTGTTCCATAGTCCTGGTTACAACTAGCCGATTAAGAATTCTACAATGTATTAGCAGTGCTTCGAAGATGCATTCTTTGATTCTCCCAAGAGGCTACAATTATCACGAAGAAACATTTGAAACATAGTAGTGACATGATAAGAAATGCATTTTTGCTACGCTGCTAATACTTGTATTTGTTGTGCTATTATGCCCAAGCCTAGCTGAGGAAGTGTTACAGGGTCAAAAACAAAAAAATATCCTAGTCGCCTAGGCGTACTATAAAAAAGTTTATAATTCCATCATGTAATAAAAAAAATATTAGGACCACTCCACTTCGAAAAGGCCCACAACCAAGTTCCATATAGCTTTGGATCTGCTATCCAATCATGATTTTCCTACTGCAAAAGGGGAAAGGCCCTTCCCCTTGGGGTGGATTGTGGGCGAGGAGGGATTCGAACCCCCAAGAACGTGGTTCTTACCTATGTGCTCTACTCTTTTGAGGTATAGGCCCCAACAACCCAGCTCCACTGGATCTATAACTAGAAGCATCCTTGAAAAAAGCAACCTTTCTTATCCCCAGCCACTGGATATATGCTCTTAGGACTATCTTATATACTAGCATAGGTAACCAGTTCTTTTATTAATGTATCAGTTCAAATTCTCATCACTAGATCTTTACAGCATTACCTCTCTATCAATTCTCGATTCACTTATCCATAGACGTTGAAAAAATATATCTAGATATATCTTATTTCTTCACATTTTGGCTTTGACGAAGTTCCTTTCTTTGCCATAGCTAATACAAATCGTTGTTTTGGATGATGCATACGTAGCAAGTCTCTTTTTAAAAAAAAAAAACTATTTACTAGCATATTTCATCTTTCGTTTTCTTTCTATAGTAGAGATAGTCACATGTACAGATCACTTCCATATTATTAGAAGTTTAGGGTAAGGATAGTTCCGTTCTAGTACCATCAAATTATATTCTAAAGTTTTTGTATGTTATCCATTACTTATGTCGATAAGGCCTATATTATAGAGTATATAAATTTGTTCATGAGAATCGATTTCTAGTTGCATAGCTTCATAATATTTTTGTGAAACTTCTGCATAATTTCCTTCAGATTGAGCTGATAACCATCATGGTCATCATTTGCTTCAGAGAATCTGTATTCCAAAGTTGCATGTGAAATTCTCATATCATACGACTCCTCCTTTAATATACAACATAAGAACAAGAAATACATGAAATCAAAAAGGGTGCAACGCTTTCATTATGGTCTAAGCGGAGCTATTGTTTTTACAAAAAATCTCAGGCCAACCTTCTTGCGAAAGAGCTTTGACTGACATCAAACGTCTTGAGACTAAACATAAAGGATATAACTCCAGCAATTCCTTTGTCCTTAACCTTCCTAATTTCCAAGAAATAGTCACTTCAATAGTCACTTCTCCAAATTTCTAGGAATTGTCACTTCCCCACTATGCTATCAGCCTTACCCTTCTACTACTTATAATTCTAATAATGCTAATCCTATCAACAATAACCCCCTTATCGCTCCAAATTCTCCAACCAAATATGCAAATTTGAGTTCAATGGATCGAAGTCTAGCTACTTATTTATGCCATATGCTTGCAACAACATACTCAAGTTTTGCCGACTCAGTTGGCTTCGGTATGGGAAAGTGACAATCCTTCTTGCATTCACCAAGTTCAATTGCAACATGTTTTCACAGTGAACAATCTGTACCTCTTCATCAGGCTGGCCAGAGGAGGCCTTGAATGACCAAAATCTTCGTGCTAATAAGGGTTTGGAACCTCTGCTTGTCATTCTTGAGGTCACACAGCATACGGAGGAACTTATCGTCCTCTGTTTGCTCAATAAAACCTTAGAGGACAACTTAGCTATTGCTGTTACCATCTCAAAAATGAAACTTAGGAAACATAGTAAGGGTTAGATTGAGTACATTGACTTGAGAAATAGGTGGGCTCTATTGACATGTGCATCCACTTCTGACAAAGCTTATCGCTGGCACAGTCGTCCTTGGTTTGTTAAGGGTTCCAACATTGTTTTGTGTCATTGGGCCACACACTTTGATCCTTATTCTACTGTCATAAGTAAAAACTGTTGAATTTATGAGTATACTTCCACAAGAGGGGGGGTGAATTGTGGTGTCTGATTTTCGCGTTATAAGTAACAAACACCCTGACAGAGGTTGTTCTCAGATGACGAACACCCTGTTGACTTGTTTGCAGGGGGTGTTTTCAGATATTGCAAATACGAAAATCACCAAGATAAATGCGGAAATAAAGCACACACAATTTTTACGTGGAAAACACCTCTAGCCCAACTGAGGTGTGAAAAACCACGACCTACCTTGTGTAGGCTTTTAACCACTTCACTATAACTGGGCTTAACTCGTTACAAATGTAACACACCTTGTTACAACTTGTAACCACGTAACCTTCTTCCCTAAGAACGGTTACACCACGTCCACATCTCACCAGATTGGACACGCCCAAAGTCCACACGACTGAGGACCACTCACTCACTTTTCTGATCCAAGATCAGGGTTGAAAACACCTTACTGGGGGTGCTTCTCACTAAGCAGATGTAAGGTACACTAAAGATCCTATTATGCCAATGGTTTGAAAACTCAAATTAACACAACTTGTCACGGTTTTTCTTTGCGAATTGAAGCTCAAGAAATCTTTTCTTACTTTTGAGTAAAAACCGGGTTTTCAGAATTTTTCTTTTTACCACACTGTGTTTTCTTAATATGCGTTCTGTCTTCGAATGGGAGAGAAGAGCTAAGCTTTTAACCAAGAAGATCAACGGTAAAAAAATCAAGGAAGTTGCTGAGAATCTGCCAAGTATGGCATCAAAGGAGATTTCCACGCAAAGGATTTTCCAAACGGCTAGTGGATAAGAAATTTCCAAAATAAAAGGGATTTGTTTCTAAAAGATAAAAACTTATCCTCTTCGTTTGAAATAGCCGTGGAGAATTTCAAATAAGGAACCAGAAATCTCAACTTTGAAATTTGAATAAATCACTTCCTAAAATATAGGTGATAAAGATCTTTTGGTTTTGGAAAATATTTAGCAAAACAATTTTGGCAAATCTCCCATAATATTTCGTATCTCAAAAATATCCTTTCCAGGGCTTAATTAGCTATCCTGGGATTTTAAGAAAGTATTTTAGAGCTTTTGGCCAGCCGAAATAAATTTTTCAAAATAATCGGGCATAGCCGTTTCAGTTCAAAAACACCCTAGGCACCCTGTTTGCAGGGTTGTTCGCAACTGGTGTTCTGAAGCGCTTAGCGCAACTGCCGATTCAAGAGGTGTTTAAAATGATGTTTTCAATATTGGCATATTAAAAAGAGTCTAAATAAATGAAACCTATATACCCAAGACTTCTTGTTTTGAACCAGTCATCTTGTCCAAGATTTGTAGAGCTACTGTGAACACCAAGGCCACCTTGTTTGCTGGAGTTGTTCTTTGCATTGCTAGAGTTCAGGAACACGCCTTACAATCAACTGTCGAGATGGTGTTCTTGACTTAATATAGAATCACCAAGTAGAACCTGTTTCAAAGACTTGTTCTCACATGTAGCAAATCAGTTAATACAATAAAGATCATAACCATCAGCTAGGCCTGTTTGGAGATCGTGTTTGGAGCAACATTACTTGGACAAATTTTTACACTTGGATTTGTTATCATCAAAACTAAACATAATAACGCAACAAAAACAATTAATAGGTGCATATCCCTAGGCTTCCATGGGAATTTTGGAATTAAGAATCACTGACAAAACTTCTTAGGACCATTAGGAGGTGGTTAGGGTGGATCACAGCATACTGCCTCAGAAAAAAGGGAAATTTGTTAATGCCTGCCATAACATAGACATTTTTTAATGCTTCCCTGGTATCTTGAGAATCCCAACTGCTAATAGGGTGCTTTTTACCCTGTTTATTTATGAGGATTTGTACGCTATGTTTTTATGGTATGAGGTTTGGACTTATGTTTCAACCTATCTTGCCCTTTGTTGTTGTTCTAAGCGATCTTATTAGAGACTCTTCCACGCATCCATGTGGGACCATCTCGAGATTTTTAGTTTTGTTTTCCAAAGTTTGATTTGGGAGTGATGGCTACTAAACTATGTCGGTAGGTTTCTCTACCTTTGGCAACTAGTTCTACTTCTGATGACCATATCAGACCCTTGGGTCAACGTTGCCATGTTTCTTCCTTTCATATATTCCGACACCTACATACCCTCCTGACTTACCTTCTCCTCTAGGTTAAAGGGTGGTAATGGAGGTAGCTATCACTTTTAAGCCCTACAAGGTATGGATTTTTTACAGTTTGCGTTGTTTCTGTTAAGATTGTGAGTATTCTACCACAAGAGGGGGGTGAATTGTGGTGTCTGATTTTCGCGTTGTAAATAACAAACACCCTTGTGACTTGTTTGCAGAGGGTGTTCTCAAATATTACAAATGCGGAAATCACCAAGATAAATGCGGAAAATAAAGCACACACAATTTTTACGTGGAAAACACCTCTAGCCCAACTGAGGTGTGAAAAACCACGACCTACCTCGTGTAGGATTTAACCACTTCACTAAACCGGGCTTAACTCGCTACAATTGTAACACACCTTGTTACACCTTGCAACCACGTAACCTCCTTCTCTAAGGCAGATTA
>JACYFF010031954.1:62632921-62699980 GCA_017589665.1 Selenicereus undatus | reverse complement strand
CTTGTTTGCTGGGGTTGTTCTTTGCATTGCTAGAGTTCAGGAACATGTCTTACAATCAACTGTCGAGATGGCGTTCTTGACTTAATAAAGAATCACCACGTGAAACCTATTTTAAGGACTTGTTTTCACATGTGGCAAACCAGTTAATACAATAAGGATTATTAACACCAGTTAGGCCTGTTTGGATATCGTGTTTGGAGCAACATTACTGGGACAAATTTTTACACTTGGATTTGTTATCATCAAAACTTAAATAAAATAACTCAACAGTTTCTTTAATCTTAATTATTCCTTGAGTAGTGCTTGGTGTTTACTGTTGACCTCTAAGGCCCTAGTTATTGCACGTTGGTGTTTGACCTGGTTGTTTAAGACCATTCATGGTAGCTTGCATTTAAGTATAAGCATACACTATATGTATAATTCTAATTGGAGATGTAACGTGTAGATATAGGTTGAGGAATGTTAGATTTACTCACACAAGGACACAAGAGGGGGGTGAATTGTGTCCTCCGATTTTTTTGTTCATTTCAAAACACTCGTGAGAACTGTTTGGAGACATGTTTGCAGTGAGGTAGAAACGAAACTAATTACGAAAATAATAAAGGAGACACAATATTTTTACGTGGAAAACCACCTCTGGCCCAATTGGGGTGCAAAAACTACGACCTACCTCAGTAGGATTTCAGCAACACTTTCACTAACACGGGCCGAATTTGTTTCACTATGTAACACACGTGACAACGTCACACACGTAACTTAGTCTCCCCCGAGACTCTAGTTACACACACGTAACTATTCTCCACCTGAGAATGAGTCACACAACACGTCCAAAGTCTCCCAAGACTTGGACACGCTCTAGCCTTAACTGATGACATAAAAGAATAGAAAAATACCTTACTTTGAATGCTTCTAAATAAGTTGAATGTAAGGTACAATACAATCTCTATTATGCCAATATAGATGACTCAATTTAGCACACTTCTTGAAGGTTTTTCATTCAGAAAAATAAGCTCACAAAAACTCAATTTTTAGCCTTGAAAACCCTTTTTTGAAGAGATGAGAAGCGAGTGCTTATATACCCACAAAACGCAAGGATTTGATTTCCATAATAACTCTTAAAATACTCAGCAGATAATAAGAATAAAATTTCTCAACAATATCTTTTTAGGAAATCATATCTTAAAAGATAAGATAAAATCTTTTGAAAATTTTTTAGGAGACCAATATTATTTAGGAAATTATTCTTTCTAAAACACAATATTATCAGAAAATTGATCCTAAATATATTAGGAATTTTGGCAGTAGGAAAACTTTTGAAAATCTTTGAAAGCTGATTTTGCACTCACTGCCCTTAAAGCACTGCAGACCTGTTTGTTCAATTGTTCTGAGCAGTGTTCTGAGTCAGCTTAAATAATTCCTTCAAGGTGAGTGTTAAGTCAAGTTCTTCTTTCACATATTAACAAGAATCTAGACAAATATAACCAGTACTTAGACCTAAGACTCCAAAGACTCTTGTACTCTGCTGATGATGATGTGCACATATATCCACTTTGATGATTTCAGCTTCTTCGACCTGTTCTTCAAGGTGTTTGCAACTTCTGTCGCTTTCAACATACAACTTTATCACATAACTTCAAGCATGATATTTTGAACTGATCTCTAGGATGGTTGCAATCTGTCTTATCACATGATTCTAGCACTCAACTCAAGCCAAGCATAATTAGCACATTTGGATTGTAATCATCAAAACCTTATATAAGATTGATTCAACAGGGAAATTACAGTTCGTCATCTCGTGCCATTACTTCTCCCAGGTGGTATTGGCATATTGTCATATATTTTTGACGTTATTCCTGAGGTATTTCATAGGAGTTAGTTTGTACAAAAGGTGCACAAGTTGGTTTGCTAGAACTCTTTATTCGTTCAGTTGTGACTATATGAATCTTGTTTTTCTCAAGTTAAGGCAAGAGGGGAAGATGTGGAAATTCAACCCCCAATGCCATGCAACTTACCGATCCTATAGATCCATTGAAATAAACACATTTAGTCTTTGTATGGATCTACAATCACCAATTGGTCTTTTTTTTTTTTTAGGCCAGGGTTCCTTTGTCTAATAATTTGCCAGGATCACATTTTGGGTAGGTATATGGTATCTGTCTTGTTTGTTAGTCTTCTTATGGCTTTATGTTATCCATTCACTAATCTGCTATGCGAGGTCATAAAATTAATCTCCAATGCCAATTTTCAGAATGACCTTGTTTAGTCCTGAACATTACTTTTTTTTTCCTATCGTTTATAAATTAGTTATTACCAAGTTCAAGAATGTGTCAGTTACAGTTTAAAACATGTGAAAGTGTGAACTACCTATCTACAAAGCTTATGTTGGTTGAGCTACTAATTTGAGGCTCTGGCTTATGCAAATAGGAGTATTACAATCCATTGCATTTCCCTCATAACAAACATACTCTGGCATGTTGTCTGTTTGTCTTTTGGATTCATAACGCACTGCATCTTTTAAATTTTTGTAACTAGTATTCTTTCCCGTGTGCAATGAATGGAATGATTTTTGAGTTTTAATCTGTAGTGAGTGTACATATAGAATAATAAATCATTTAGCAAGTCTACACCAAAAAATATAAATCATCTATTTTTTTAGATTTTTTTGTAAAAATCAATAATTTTGGAATTCATGTATTGTTATTGGCCAATGTTAGATTTACTCACACAAGAACACAAGAGGGGAGGTTGAATTGTGTCTACCAGTTTTTTCGGTTTTCTCAGAACACTTGTCAGAACTGTTTGGAACCCGTGTTTGCAGTAAAGCAGAAACAAGTATAATTACGAAAGCAGTAAATGAGACACAATGTTTTTATGTGGAAAACCATCCCTGGCCCAACTGAGGTGTAAAAACCACGCCCTATAACTATAGGATTTCAGCAACACTTTCAATAAATGGGTCGAATTCGTTACACACGTAACACACGTAACTAGTCTACCCCGAGACCCTAGTTACAAACGCCACGTCCAACGTCTCCCAAGACTTGGACAACCTCACACGGACACCGCGTCCAATGTCTCCTAAGAGACCACGTCCAATGACTTAGACAACACGGACAACACATCCAACGTCGCCTAAGAGATCACGTCCAACATATCCCAAGACTTGGACAATTTCTTAATTCAATGTTGAAAAAGAAATAACAAGACACCTTACTCGAATGCTTCTAAACAAGCTTAATGAAAGGTACAATACAATCCCTATTATGCCAATATTGAAGACTCGATTTAGCACTCTCTTTGAAGGTTTTTCTCACAGAAAATTCTGACTCTCAAAGATAATTTTTGCACTTGGAAAACCCTTTAAAAACCCATTGGAAAAACTAGAGAAGGAGGCAACTTAAATAGTGGGCTTGTACCGTAGGGTTAGGAAAATTTCCTTCCTTCAATCACTCTAACACTCAACCTCCTAAAATCTTTCCTCTTGATATTCTTCCCTTAAAGGATAGGAAAAAATCTTTCAAAAACCTTTCAATAATATCTTTTAAGGAAAAAATCTCTCAACATTATCTTTAAAGAAAAAATCTTTTTAGACTCAATTGACACAGGGAAATTAATCCTAATTATTTCAAGAAAATCGTTAGTAAAAAAATATTCTAAAATCTTAAAATTCGTTTTTTGTCTTTGACGTCAGAGCAACCCAGACCTGACTTCTCAAAACTGTTTTGAGGCAGTGTTTTGAAGTACTTAAAAACATTTCAAAGCAAATGCTAACTCAAGACCTTCTAATTGGCATATTAACAAGAATCTAAAAAATAAAACCAAGACTAAGCATAAGACTTTTGTTATCAGCTGAACTCCTTGCACACGATTTTGATGTTCTATGCGATGCTCCATGCTCTGTGCTCAGAACTGTTCTGAGGCAATGTTCTCAGACTTTTGTTATCAGCTTGGGCTCCTTGTGCATGTATCGCCTTTGATGCTCCGTGCTCATTCGAACCGCTTCAACTATTTTCGGATCCTGTCTCAACACACGACTCAAGCACAGCATATTGGCTGGTCCATTTGGATTGTTATCACACAACTAAAAAAATCTGCTTTTTTCGACGGAAAATGCCGACCGAAAAAGAGGCCATTGGATAGGCCGGCGGACATGGCGACAGAAGGATGGAAAAAACAAAAAGGGTAGACGGACTTTCCAACGGAATGCGACCGTTCTGTCGGAATACCAACCGAAATCTGACGAAAATTCTGTCGGCCCACCGGTCAAATTTGACCAGCTCTCTACAAAAGAAGGCTGCAAATTTTTTTGAAAAAAATTCCTTTTCCGACGGAATATTCCGTCGGACAAAGAATTAAAAGCAAGCCCCATGTTTAGGGGTTCATTTCGCCCAAAACTAGAGAGAGAGAGAGAGAGTGCGAGGTAGAGAGAGAAGGAGAAGAGCGACCACCGCCAGCCCGCCGCTGTCGTGCCTGTTTAACGACGCCGCCGCCCAGCCGTTGACTGACCACCGCCAACTGCTCAGCTCGCCAGCAACCCCAACTCCACCACCACCACTTTTCTCCTCCAAATTCAAGTAAGTGATATTTATATAATTTGTAGTGTATTTTTTTATGAATTTGACAAATTTGAGCTAGAATTTAACAATTATGTGATAATTTGTATTTGTTGCTGAAATTTTATTGAGTTATTTGTAGATTATGGGTTTTGAATTTGGTTGTGTTGATGTGAATATGAAAGTTTAATATGTAAATGTTGTTTGTTTAGGTTGTAGTGGATATGTTGATGAAATTGAGAAATTGAAGTGACAATTAAACAATTATATGGTAATTTGTGTTGGTTGTAGATATATTGTTCAACAATTGATAGATTTTAGATTTTAAATATGGTTGTGTTGTTGTGAATGTGAAAGTAATTATTGAGTATTATTAGTACGTAATTGTGTGGATGATATAAAAATGTAATTGAATGTTAATTTTTGGAACGTATTATTCGGAGTTTTGAATTTCTAACTTTAGAGAATTTCATATTAGAAGTGGATGTTTAGTGTGGCTAACTCGAAGAATTTATGATGGTTATAATTAATAGTGACCATTTAGAAAATTAGTATGGTAGTATATAGAAAATGTGGGACAGTGAAATATTGTGTCGTATTATTTGGGTAATATGTGTACATGTTATTTAGTATTGCACAAGTACTTGTAATATATTAATGTCAAAATTTAATTAGATAATAATTGTAATTAGTGGATTATTTCGTATGTTGTACCTAAAATGTAATAAATTAAATGAACGAATGGTGGATAATAATTGGAAGTGAGATGATGAAATTGTATTATTTTGTGAACGTGTAAATATTATTTATTGTTATGTACGTAGAGTAAATAATAATACGTTTACTATATATAACGTAAATATTTGAAGATTTAATTTGTGTGGATGATTAATATGAAAGATATGAGTCATAAGAGAAAACATATTGTGAACGGGAAAAAAATACGTTATTGTTGTTGTGAATGTCGTTATTGTCGGTGTGAATGTCACAAGTTTGGACTGCAATTTCAGACATTCGAAAAGGTTTACATCCTGACCTAATTGTCGTACTATCTTATTTTTATGCATCGCATATTAAACATAGTGCATGACGAAGTAGTATAATCATATGTAAATTATTGTTGTAAAAATGTATGAAGGAAAGTGTAATCATTATGTCCATTATTATTGTAAATAAGAAATTAATGTATACATTTGTAATGCTGTACAGTGGATAATATTGGTGGACCACCCCATCGGAGGTGGATGTATAAAAGATTTTTACCAGGTAGAAAAGGGTATAGACAAGAATTTTTAGACAGAGTTGAATTGTTTGATCAATTTGCAAGAAGTTAAGTGGAATTCATAAATAATGGACATTATAGATGTCCTTGTGCTAAATGCCGGAATAAAGCTTATAGAGAACCTGATGACGTGAGATTACACTTGTACCACAACTGTTTTGTTAAAGGCTATTGGTACTAGACATCTCATGGGGAAGCGAAATCAACCTCCTATGACAATGTTAGAAGTAGCGACGCACAGAACTTATATGACAACATGGTTTCAAGTCCCATAGATGTTGATAATACTGGACCATTTGTGGATAATGTTGAAGCAATGGTGAATGATGTAATGATTACTAATGAAGTTAGTGACAATGAGCAAGCAATTGCAGAAGTTCACACATTCTATAATATGCTGCAAGCTGCAAAGAGACCTTTATGGGAAGGGTTCTAACCAAACTGAATTGTCAAATGCGGTCAGATTGATGAGTATCAAATCTGATTATAGTATGCCTCAAAATTGTTTGAACGAGGTAATGCAATTAATGCATGAGAGTTGTCCGATAGATAATCGTGTCCTCAGAAATTACACAGAGTTGAAAAAGAAGATTCGAAGTTTGGGTTTAGACGTACAAACCATTGATTGTTAACGCAATGGTTGTATGTTGTACTTTCAGGAGGATTCAGTAGTTGAGAAGTATAAGTTCTGTGATGCAGCAAGGTTGAAGCCGAAAGGGGATAATGGGAAACCAAAACCATATGTGAAAATGTTCTACTTCCCGGTTATACCTAGGTTGCAACGCCTTTACCCCTCAAGAAGTACAGCTGAACACATGCGGTGGCATTATGACAATAGCGTGAGGATGGTGTTCTTTGTCACCGTTCAGATGGTGAAGCATGGAACATTTTGATCGCAAACACTCAGATTTTGCTTTGGAGGCCCGTAATGTGAGACTTGGTTTGTGTGTGGATGGGTTTAACCCATTTGCACAATCTGCACGGCCTTATTCAATTTGGCCTGTCATTGCGACACCTTACAACCTTCCCTCAGATATGTGCATGACAACGCCATATATGTTCTTAACTTGCATTATACCTGGGCCTACAAATCCGAAGAACGAAATAGATGTGTACTTGCAAACTTTGATTGATGAGTTGAAAATGCTATAGGATGGTGTTCAAACTTATGACATTTTAACGAGGCAGAACTTCGTTATAAGAGCTGTATTAATGTGGATAGCAAATGACTTCCCAGCCCTTGGAATGTTATCTGGATGGAGTACTCATGGTGTTTTAAGTTGCCCTATTTGTATAGAGAAGTTGAAAGCAACACAGTTGAAACATGGGGGCAAACTATCCTAGTTTGACTGTCATCGTCGATTCTTGCCCAGACATAATGCATTTCGAAGAAATCGAACTGCATTTCGTAAAGGGAAAGTTGTTAACGATGCTCCTCCATCCAGAAAAAATGGGGAGGAACTATACGAAGAGGTTCGGAGTCTTCCTAAAGTAACCACTGATGGAGATTTCGTCATCCCGGGTTTCAAGGAGAACTACTATAATTGGAGAAAGCAAAGGATCTTTTGGGGGTTACCTTATTGGAGAGACCAACTACTACATCACAATTTGGACGTAATGCACATAGAGAAGAACGTTTCTGATAACATCATCAACACTGTGATGGATGTACCTGGTAAAACAAAAGATGATGTTAAGGCAAGGCTAGATATGGTGGAGATGTGTGATCGAAGTGAGCTGAACGTCCGACATGGTGTTAATGGTCAAACACTAAAACTGAAGGCCGCGTACGCCCTTTCTTTAGACAAACGAAAGGGGGTGTGTGAGTGGGCGCAGCAACTAACAATGCCTGATCGATATTGCTCCAACTTTGCAAACTACGTAGATATGAAGTCTACAAAGTTTCAAAACATGAAGAGCCATGATTGTCATGTGTTTTTATAAATGCTTATGCTAATAGCATTTCATGCCCTTCTAGATGACGTATTAGAACCACTCGTTGAGTTAAGTGAAATTTTCAAAAGCCTTTGCTCAACAGTATTAAGGGTTGATAAATTACAAGAAATGCAACGGAATATATGCATAATATTTTGTAAATTGGAGAGAGTTTTCCCACTGAGATTCTTTAATGTCATGGAGCACTTGCCTATACACTTGGCAGAAGAAGCATACATAGGGGGTCCAGTGCAATATCAATGGATGTATCCATTCGAAAGGTTAATAATTATCCAAACATCATGGAGCACTAAGTTCAGCAGTAGTGCCATACTGAAATACTTGTACAAGTTGTTCTATTTTAGGTACTTTGGAAGGCTTAAGAAGAAGAAAAGAAACAAAACACATCCTGAGGGATCAATGGCTGAAGCATACTTGGTGTTTGAGATATCGCAGTTTTCCTCGTATTACTTCGGTGATGATGTGCCTTCAATGTGCACAAGACGTCGACGTAATGAGGATAACAATGACGAGCCACAAATGCAACCTACTTTATCAGTTTTTTCAACCCAAGGAACTCCAGTAGAAATTCGTACACAGAGGTACCTAACTAATGAAGAGTTGCACGCTGCACACCTTCACATTTTGTTAAATTGTAATGAAGTGCAACCTTATATTGAGTAAGTCCAACATGTGCCCTTTTGTATTGTGATGAAGTTAATTGGGAACTCAGTACTGATGAATGTCATTCTCACTATTTATTCAAACAACAACAATTACAAGGAAATCCCACTTTGACGGACGTGGAGATAGATGCCTTGATTGAAGGTCAATTTATTTGGTGGTTCAAAAAATCAGTAAGAGCGTAAACTTGCCTCTTACGTTATATATTTATCTCCTTCAGCACATCTTACACAATATCGCTCCCATGTTGATAAAGTTTGTAAAAATTAATATAGGTTGAAATTGTACAAATCTTCAATGACGAATGCCAAGTACATATATACCACTTGGTTGAACTACCTTTAAGGAAAGTTACATCGTGGTCTGCATTAAGAGTTAATGGATTTCTATTTCACACACAGAAAAGGTGTGAAGGGAAAAAGACTTTCAACTGTGGTGTTTGCGTTAAAGGGAGCAAGAAAGGTGGATATGAGGACGATTATTATGGAATTCTTCAAGAGATTATTCGCATTGAATATCTTAGAGAGCCACTCAAATAATGCATGATGTTTAACTATGATTGGTTTGATAACAACCCTCGAGGAACATGTTGTCCCAAACTATGTCCATTTGTAGAGGTGAATGCCACTCGAAGATATAGAAAATATGATCCATTCATATTTGCCAGTTCTGCAACACAAGTGGTGTACATGAAATACCCTAATGGAATAAGATAAGAGATAAGTCTAATTGGAGGGTTGTTGTACCAAACAAACCTAGGCATAAAGTGCATAAGGAATTCACTTTACCATTTGCATTCCAAGAGGATCATGTGTCTCACGTAACACCAGTGAATGACACAATTCCTGCAACTTTGTTGAGTCACGAGGAAGACATTGAAGTTGTTAATGAGGAAGGCGCAAATGAGGGAGCTGCGGAGGCAGAGTGGGATGATGATTATGAATACATTGAAGACGAAGTCATTTTGGACCATGATGATTCTGACGAGGACAACAAAATTGAGGATGATGACTGGTCTTCGTTGAATTGGTGTAACTTTTTCGTTGTATGGATGTACACTTGGTCATCATATGCATTTAGTCTTTGTTAAATAATTAATGATACAATTGTCATTGTATGAGTTATTGTTATTTTTTAATTCTTGCATTTTAGGTTGTTTGATCACTATGGTTTGTATGTTTGTCTTAAAGATGTCAGGTATGCCACGGGGACGAGTTGGTGGACGTGGTAGAACTCGGGGAAGAGGTCATAACAACCAAGCTGGCCAAGCGGAAGAAGAGTTCCAGGGATGGCAAAACTACCAAGACATCCCTCAGAATGCATTTCCTGATCCTAACAGCGTCCAAAACATGCAATTCACCCAACAGGTACATCAAAATGCTACGTTCCCTCAAGCTGACATGTGCTTCTTCCAATCATAATGACCTTCTAACACTCAGACGCAAGGAGCATTTATGGGCAACCAGTTTGGCTCTTACATCCTTGTACCACATGTTATTCCACAACACAATGAACAAAGGAGTAGGGATCGTAGTGAAGGTGCTTCAAGCCATGGGAGCCCGTCCAACAAGGTGCTTATTAGGCCAGATGGTAAAGAGTAAGTGATTATACATTTCCACTTTTGTATATTCGGAACCCGAACATACATATAAATATGTTTGTTGTGAACGCAAATTTGTAACTGTATTTCTTACTTGTAGTTTCTTTCCATATGATGTGGTGTTTGAAATAACGAAGATATTTGTGACCAAATTTCCCGAGCCATGGCCAACATGGGGTAAAGTCCCTCAATCACAACGGGATTTGTGGTTTGGCGAGTTCAAGGTAAGATAAATTTATAAGTTTGCTATATCTATAAATATATTGTTCACTAACATATTGTTTATGTTTTGCTCAGTTTGATTTCATAGAAGCGTTTCTATTGGGCTCCAGATCATGACTCCCAGATTAGGAGCAACTTTGAGAAGATGGGGGCTAGTAGATTGAATGATACATTTGGGGAGCTAAAGAAAAGGGGCAAGCAGCCTTTGTGGTTGCTGACAGCACTGGGAAGTCACTTCAAGAGTACTGGGCTTCCGAAAAATTTAAAAAGGTGAGTGCATAAGCAAAGAAGAACCGAAACAGTGATCAAGATGGCTTAGGTTCTTCTTTGCATATATGTGGTTCAATCCCATTTAGCGAGCAAAAGAGACGTTTGGTGAGTACGAAGAACTCTCACTTATTTCAACTTATTGCATTTTGTACTTTGTATGTGTTTTACTTTGCAATGTACGAAGAAGTCTCACATATTTCAACTTATTTACATATTGTATAGGCTAAGAAGCATCAAAGGGACCCGACTGCAATCGAGCTATTTAAAGACACACATCAACACGAGGGGGACAACACATGGGTTGATAAAAAATATGAAAAAACATATGTAAGTAACATGTATTTTTTACGTGTTTAAAATATTCTTACTCCGTCGGCATTACTAGATCTGTAACATTTAATATTTTTGAACTTATTTTGTAGACGGAGCATCAACAGAAACGGGAACAGATCAGGAATTCCCAATCCTCGACAAATCCTAGCTCCGAGCCATTTGAAATTCCATCTGAGACGGAGTTGTGGGTGTAAGGCAACGTAAACAAAAAGGGGCGCGTGTATGGATTAGGTTCAGAAGGGGTGGAACTGAAGCACTTGTTCAAGTCCTCAGCAACATCCAGCGGCATTTAGGAGCTGAATGTACGAGAGATGGTCACCCAATTGAACAATGAGTTAAGTTCAATGGCGGAGTTAAATAGCCGAACTGAAGAACGGAACCGTCATTTAGAAGAAAAAGTGATGATGTTGAGAGAACAACTTAGTGTGGTGCAAAACACACAGATTGCATTCATTAGATCTCAAGAAGGATCTGGTTCTGGATCACGCCCACGCCCTTCTTCACACCCTCGATAGTACCGCCGCTTCACTTATGCTACTACTGCTGCTCCTCCTCCTCCTCCTCAACCTCAAAATGATGATGATGATGATGATGATGATGGTGATGATGATGGTGATGGTGATGATGATGATGGTGATGGCAATGGTGATGGTAATGACCATAGGTATGATCCGTACTCTACTTATAACTATTTCAACTATTAGAACTTATAACATTCAAAAAATTTCATGTTATGTATATTGGGTACAGTTAATGGTTTGGGTTTGTATGTGCTACGATTATTTGGATTTGTGAACATTTTGTACTTGTGATGTTGAATGACAGTAACCATGTGTGATGGTTGAGTTGAAAGAATGTAACCACGTGTGGTGGTTACCATGGTTTTGATTCATATACCATGTGTGGTGGTTGTAATGTTTCAGTTTGCAGGTTTTGTGTAAATTGTAATTTGGGTTGGCTCAAAATGTCGATTTTTTTTTATGAAAATTTGTCAAAAATTACGACGGAAACACTGACGGATCGCGATGGAATGTCGACGGACATCCGACGGCGAATTCTTTTTTTTTTAAAGGGTGGCTGGTGTGGGAGGCGATAGATTTTCTTGCCGTCGGACACGAGATTTTCCATCGGTGTTCCGTCAGAATCTCACACCGACAGCACGACTTTTCGTTGGAACCGTGTCGACGGAATACAATATTCCGTCGGAACCCGGTCCCAACCCGCTATATTCCGACGGCACGACTCAGTCGGTATTCTGTCGAGAAATCATTTTTTCGACAGAAAAAGTTACTTTTTTGTTCGGAATTTCCGTCGGAAAAGTCAGCTTTTCTAGTAGTGAATCATCAAAGCCTTACACATTAATTGGGCAAACAATTTCCCCCTTTTTCGTGATGACAAACCAAATAGCCATAAGTCATCCTGGACAATTAATAGTGAGACAGGGCTATAATACATTAGTGCCAAAACAGTTATCCACCCTTACACTAGAGAGAAAACAAGAGTTAAGGGGTCAACTTAAACTAGGCAAACCAATCGAAACAAGGTCATACTCATCTTCCCCCTTTTGACATCATCAAAAAGGGTGAGGAGGCCAGGAGTTGAAATCCAGTGTGGATGCAATCACCACCAAAGCGGTAATGCAGGAGAGAATGACGATAAACTCAAGTGTATGGTACAGTAAGGATATTGGCCATCCGAGTCACGCACAAACAAATAACATAGGCACAAGCAAAGGTATAGCATACATGCATAAATCGTCTAAGAATAGGCACAAACTACTACTAGTCATACACACAGTCAAGTGTTGGCAAATGGAAATTAGCAACAGTGTTGAAAACAGAGCATAAGAACATATTAGGGAAGGGAGGATAGAGAAGAAAATTTAGCCGTGAGAGTAGAGAGGGCACTTAAGATATCCTCGTGGCGTTTTGCATTGAGGGCCTTCTCCTCTGTGAGCGCCTTCTTCACTTCAGCTATCTCTCCCTTCAATGTAAGCTAGTCCTGTAATAGAGTATTGAATGTAGGACCAGTGGAGGTGGATGCCTCTCTAGGAACAGGGGCAATAGATGTTTGGGTCTCCTGCTGTAAACTAGCACTGCTCTCTTTTTTCACCTTGAACCCACATCCAACCAAAGTATTGCTGCCAATTTCATCACTGACCTGAAAGCCCCCCCTCTTCTACAAAGGAATCTCAAGTTGTTCAAACACAGAAGTCAACAAAAACCCATATCCCATATCATGATCCTTAGATGTGTTAGCTATTCGCCTGATGTGGCTAATCACGATTGCGAGCAAGTTAATTTTCTCACCCCGGTCTAAGAATTCAGTATAGCACATGTCCATACGATCAGCAAGGTTGCGTCCTTGACCTCGGGGAACGATGTTCTTAATGAAAAACTAAAATAACAATCGATGCAATGGCATCATTTCCCCCTTTCGCACAGATCGGGACTCGGTTAGGTGGGGTTTTTGGGCTAGCTTGCAGGTCAATTCCAACAACAGCTCATCACCAAGCACACTCTTCTCCTCACGGATATACACATCAAAACCGTCAGAAGGTACCCTAAGCGTTTCACCTAAGTCACGAGCATCAAAACGCAACTTATGACCATTAACTGTACTTGTCACCACTCCATTGGTGACAATACTGTTAACATAAAATTCAGCCAAATCAGGGACAAAGCAACCTCTTTTAGTGTTGGTGAACAAGTCCAACCAACCTTGTGCATTCAAATTTTCTAAGAGCACCCCAAGCTCCTGTTCCTGAAATTAAGAGACTTTAACCACCTTGCCCCGAACTATAGATTTCTGAAGAAAATGCTTATACCTTTCACCAAGTGCCATGTTTTTCCTAATTTTTTTTCTCTTTGGTTCATTTAACTCCTCAATCAGTTCTAACACTTGTTCTGAGGCCTCCCGTTTTTGGGTAGGTTTCTTGGATGAAGCTGGTCTAGAGGGTGTTTTGGTGGGTGTTTTGAGAGTTGATTTTTTCTTTGTGACAGAGATGTCGACCCTGTCTTTTAGAAAAGGCAAAACAGTGGCAGGACCTGAACATCGCATTCTGGGTCATGATACCAATGGAGTGAGGGGTATATTTGGTAAGGTTGTTGTCTTCCGTTGACGTTTGATACCTGGTTTAAATTTTGGTTGTGGGGTGGTCTGGACAGTTCTTTTGAACCGCAAAATTGGTTCATCTTCATCAATATCGTCCACTATGATGGAATCAGTCTCGAGAACATGTTCTTCTGCAACATGCCCAATATCCATATCAACAGTATACTCAACTGACTAGGACAGATTTCCCCCTACCCTTGATTTGGCCACACTTGGGTCATAAACCACCAACTCCCATCCCGTAATTGGGTTCACAGAAGGTATAACATCACTTTTCAAGCCTACTAACTGTAGGTCTAAATTCTTCAAGAACCCAAATATTGAAGGACTAACAGAGAAAGGAGGTGAGGGAGAGGTTTCCATACCCATGGAGACTTCGGTTGACGGCGGTGACGCCATTGTCCAAGTCTACCATCTGGCTTCTTTTTTCCTTGCTAATTGGCCACGCAATGAGCGTGCTTTGGACGTCTTGCACCCAGAGGAAGTAGTCCCACTGCGAGTTCGTGGCATTATTGAAGACTGTGGAGAAATTAGGGTTTTGATGGAAGAAGGAAGAGGAATGAATTTTGGGTTGTTGATGGGTTTAAAGAATGAGAAGAGAGAGAATGAAGTTGGAGTTTTCGTGGTTTAGAGGAAGAAGAAGGAAGTCAAATTTTTATGGGAAGGACAGAGAAAACGGATGGTTGGGTTTAAATGATGGTTTCAATTTCCAACACCTTGGTCTTGCCACTTGAACAGCATATATTCCGAAGAGTGGTCAGATCTGCTCTTAGAGCCTGTTCTTACTGCTAAATGTTGGGTGACTCAGGACAATAGGGGCAATATCATTAGACCTCAATGAGTGTCAGCATGTTGTACTCCACACATATGCCAATAATAGCACAGAAATTGAATGCATCTACCGAATCAATTTTATTTGGCCTAAAACCCTTAACTAGTCAATCATTTGGGGGTTAAACAAGCATGCTCAAGTCCCTTTAATCATACCCAATTCAAGTCTATTCCTCTCAAACTGCTCTCTACTCAGTGCTTTGGTAAAGATGTCAGCAATTTGTTTGTCAGTGGCACAAAAGTGCATTGAAATTAAGCCCTTTTCAACATTATCTCTCAAAAAATGATGATGTATGTCAATATGCTTAGTCCTTTTATGTTGACATGGATTTTTCGCAATGTTAATTGCACTTTTGTTATCACAAAATATGGGAATGCATCCAGTGTCAACAGAAAAGTCCTTGAGTTGTTGTCGTATCCACAATAGTTGAGCACAACAAGAAGCAACTGCTACATACTCGGCTTGTACTATGGACATGGCAATAGAGTGCTGTTTCTTGGTTGCCCAAGACACCAAACAGGGTCCAAGAAAATAAGCCACGCCTAAGGTGCTTTTTCTATCAACCAAGAACCCAACATAATTAGCATTCGCATACCCAACGAGATCAAAATTGCATCCTCGATGATACCACAGGGCTAAGTCAGAGGTGTGTTTTAAATATCTCAAAATTCGTTTTACAGCTTTCAAATGTGTTTCTTTAGGATTTGACTGAAAACAAGCATATAAGCCAACATTAAAAACTATGTCAAGTCTACTAGCGGTTAGGAATAGAAGTGACCCTATCATGCCCCTATAGGTTTTCTCCTCAATTGAAGGACTCCCATCATCCGCAACCAACCTGGCTGAAGGAGAGATGGGTGTGTCTATGGGCTCAGCCGATTCTATTCCAAACCTCTTAATTAATTCTTTGACATATTTTTATTGATGTATCATAGTTCTGTTTGAGGTTTGCTTGATTTGTAAGCCTGAGAAAAAGTTATGCTCACCCATCATGCTCATCTCAAACTCACTCCTCATCAAATCTGAAAATTCATCACATAAACCATTGTTAGTTGCACCAAATATAATATCATCAACATATACTTGGACAATCAACAAATGTTCCCCCTTTGATTTGAGAAACAAGGTATTATCAACCTTGCCCCTTTGAAAACCATTACCAATTAAAAATTTTGACAAGCGTTGATACCAAGCTCTGGGAGCTTGTTTTAAACCATAAAGAGCTTTGTCAAGTTAAACACATGGTTGGGGAAATCATGATTTTCAAAACTAGGGGGTTGACTTACATACACATCTTCCTTAAGGTATCTATTGAGGAATGCACTTTTGATGTCCATTTGGTACAACTTAATCTCCATGTGGGCTGCGAAGGCCACCAAAATGCTGATAGCCTCAATCCTTGCAATAGGTGCAAATGTTTCATCATAGTCTATCCCTTCCTCTTGGTTATAACCTTCAACCACTAGCCTAGCCTTATTCCGGGTGATTGTTCCGAACTCATCCAACTTGTTCTTGAACACCTAGTTGGTACCAATTATCGATCTGTCCTTAGCCCGTGGTTCAAGATGCCAAACCTTATTCCTTTCGAACTGATGAAGCTCCTCTTGCATGGCAGTAACCCAGTCAGAATCTGCAAGAGGTTCATGAACATTCTTTGGCTCAATGTTAGATAAAAAGGCATAAAAAGCACAAAAGTTTCTGATTTTAGATCTGGTTTGCACTCCTGTGTTAATGTCATATATAATCTGGTCATGAGGAAGCGAACTCTAGTGCTTCCAAGGTCGTGGAGCAAACATATCCACAAATACACTTACCAATCTCTCCTGGGTACTTGGTGAAACAGGTTCTGGAATTGTTCTGGTGCCTGTTCCCATATCAGTTTGGGAATAATTGGGTTGAGTGGGTCGGTTCTGTTCAGGTTCAGCAATGCTTTCCCCTGACTGGTTTGCTCCCTGCCGACCTTCCAAATTATCAGTTCCACGACTTGGTTCACGTTCAGGAGCCTTACCTTTGTCAAGTATGGAGCTTTGAGTGAGCGAGAGGTGTTTTCTTACAAGTCCAAGGTCAAACTCTTCATCCTGTGTATCATGCTCAACCATAGAGTTAGTCTCATCAAACAATACATGCACACTCTCCTCAACACACAAGGTTCTTTTGTTAAACACTTTGTATGCCTTACTGTGTAAAGAGTACCCTAAGAATATGGCTTCATCACTTCTAGGGTCAAACTTTCCCAAAGGATTCTTTCCCATTATTGTGCACATAGCATTTGCAACCAAACTCCCTTAGGTGCTTAATCTGAGGTTTTCATCCTTTGAAAAGTTCATAGGGAGTCTTGTTGAGTATAGGTCTGATCATGCATCTATTAATAATATAACACGATGTATTCAACGCCTTTGCCTAAACATTTCTAGGAAGAGCACTAGTGACAAGCATAGTCCTAGCCATGTCTTCTAGAGTATGATTTTTACTTTCTACCACCCCGTTCTGTTTGGGTGTTCTGGGGGCAGAAAAGTTGTGATCTACACTGTGTTCATTACAATAATCAATGAAGCTCGAGTTTTCAAATTCTTTGCCATGGTCAGACCTAAGACTTACCAAGGAGTGTCCTACTCTCTTTTCAATTTTCTTGAGAAGCACAAGAAACTTCTCAAATGATTCATCTTTCGATGGCAAAAATAAAGTCCAAGTGAAACGAGAGTAATCTTCCACTATAACAAACACATACCTCTTCCCACCTCTACTTGTGATCCCCATACGACCACACAAATCAACATGTAGTAGTTCAAGAGGCCAAGAAGTGCTAACACAGTTCTTTGACTTGAAAGAAGTGCTAACTTGTTTTCCTCTAGCACAAGCGTCACACACCTTGTCGTCATTGTACTTGGTGGAAGGTATTTCGACTACTAGGTCCTTAGAAACAAGTTTATTCAAAAGAGAAAGGCTTGCATGACCTAGCCTTTTGTGCAAAAGCATAACATCATCATCAAGAGCACTTAAACAAGTCAAATGATTTTAGGGAAGTGAAAGAACACACACTTTATACACATTGTTGTGTTGCTTCCCCCTCAACACAACACTACCAGAATTGACATTAGTAATCAAGCATTGATTTGAAGAGAATTCAACGTGATTACCTCTATCACATAATTGAGACACACTTAGCAAATTATGTTGTAATCCATCAACCAAGTACACATTATCAATAGAGTGAGAGAGTGCTTTACGTATCTTACCTACACCGACAATTTTCCTAGATTTGTCGTTTCTAAATGCCACACTCCCTCTATCGAAGGCTGTAAGTGAGAGGAAGTTTGATATGTCTCCCGTTAGGTGCCTTGAGCAACCACTATCCAAGTACTATAGTTGGTTGCCTCCTCTCACTTTAGCCTGCAAAACAGCTAAGTGTTAGCCTTGGGAACCCAGATCCACTTGGGTCCCATTTTCTTTGACATAGAGGTTAACTCATCTTTCCTAGTCCATATTTGTTTAACATATAGTTAGTTTCTTTCCATGGCCCTTCTTCTCAAAGGGCAAGTGTACCGATAATGACCAGTCTTTCCATAGTGAAAACAGATGATATTTTCTTGAAGTCCAACATACTTCTTGTTTACTAGCTTAGTGACAGGTCTATTCACAAATCCTAGTCCCCTTTTATTTCGACTATGGTGAGTATTTAGCCAATTAAGCACTTATGAGGAACTGTTCCAACGCTTGTTCTGAACTAGGTCGGATTTGACCTTATGAGCATACACTTCTGAGGAGCTGTTCCAGCGTCTGTTCTGAACGAGGTCAAATTTGGCCTTATGCGCCTTTTCAAGCAGTTGGTTATTTTCACTTACCAAGGATTATACCTTAAGTTTCAGGTCTAGGGACTCACTATTCAGCCTTGTAAGATCAGAATTAAACTCTTTCTCTCTTGTATTTATGAGGTCTTTAAGTACATTAACGTCATTACCTAAGGCAAGGGTCTGTTCTTCCTCCTCAAATTTTTCACACTTGAGGATTTCATTCACACGTTCAAGTTCTTGTTTATTCCTTTCAAGTACTCTAACATCCCTTTTTAGTTTCGAACAAACATCTTTAAGCATGCAATTCTCAGTACTTATTGGCTCACATTCATCCATTAAAGAGAATAATAATTTCACAACTTTTGCTTTGTTAAGACCACGTACCTTTTCCTTGAGTTGGGACAAACTTTCGACCGGTTCATGATTCGAGTCGGACTCACTTCTGGCCATGAGCGCAACTACAGCTTCTTCCTTTCCAAAATCATCTTTTTCCTCTGAAGTATCACCCCAGGCAGCCATCATAGCCTTAGTGAACCACCTCTGTTGTAGTTTTTTGCCACGGTTTTAGAGTTGTTCTGACCCCTGTTCTTCCTTCTGCATGGGGCAATACTTTACAACGTGATCGAGTTTCCCACATCTGAAACATCCAGAAGTCTGATCTTGATCGCTATTCTTTGCCCTACTAGTACTTCCTTTCTTGATGATCCTCCCAGCCTTGAAGATTTTCTTGAACTTCCGAGTTACCAAGGCCATTTCTTCCTCATTCAAATCCGAGTCATTGCTTTCCATAGCCTTTAGAGTAAGGCCTCGATCTTTCTTTATTTTTTCTTTCATTTGGGAGTTCTTCCTCAATTTGTAAGTTTGAAGGTTCCTAATGAGCTAATCCAAGGAGATTTCGTCCATCTTCTTTGCTTCCTGGATGGCTGTAACTTTTGTTTCCCATGATTAAGGCAAAAACCGTAGGATCTTCCTTACCAACTCTCTAGTGGTAAAGGATTTCCCTAACGATTTCAGCTCATTGGTGATGTGGGTAAAACGTGTGTACATATCCATCACCGTCTCTTTGTTGCTCATTTTAAACAACTTGTATTTTCTCATTAACAGCTCGATCCTGGATTGTTTGACTTTGTTAGTTCCTTCATGAGCCACTCGAAGAGCATTCCATATCTGTTTTGCAGATTCAGACTCTGAGATACTAGTGTACTCGTCTGGTCCAAGGCCAAAGTATAGCATCTTCTTAGCCTTAGCGTTTTTCTCCATCTTTTTAAAGTCATCTGAGTCGAACTCATTTGGCTTCTTAGGAACGGTCTTGCCATGTTCCATGGTGTTCATTGGGATGTAAGGACCATTCTCAATTATCATCCACAGCTCGTAGTCGTTAGCCTGAATGTAATTGTCCATGCGATTCTTCCGCTAGTTGTAATGTTGTCCATTGAAATATGGTGGTCGAGTCATATATTGACCCTCCAAAATTCCTTGTGGTGTAATCATCTTTTCAGGATCTCTCAAGGTGTTAACCTAGATATGAGAACTCTACTCTAATACCACTTGTTAGATTTACTCACACAAGGACACAAGAGGGGGGTGAATTGTGTCTACCGGTTTTTTCGGTTTTCTCAAAACACTCTTCAGAACTGTTTGGAACGCGTGTTTGCAGTAAAGCAGAAACAAGTATAATTACGAAAATAGTAAAGGAGATACAATATTTTTAAATAGAAAACCACCTCTACCCCAACTGAGGTGTAAAAACCACAACCTACCACTATAGGATTTCAACAACACTTTCACGAAACGGGCCGAATTCGTTACACACGTAACTAATCTACCCTGAGACCCTAGTTACAAACGCCACGTCCAACATCTCCCAAGACTTGGACAACCTCACACGGACACCACGTCCAACGTCTCCTAAGAGACCACGTCCAATGACTTGGACAACACGTCCAACGTCTCCTAAGAGATCACGTCCAATGTCTCTCAAGACTTGCACAATTTCCGAATTCAATGATGAAAAAGAAATAACAAGACACCTTACTTGAATGCTTCTAAACAAGCTGAATATTGAAAACTCCATTTAGCACTCTCTTTGAACGTTTTTGTCATAGAAAATTCTGACTCTCCAAGATAATTTTTGCACTTGGAAACCCTTGAAAATCCCATTGGAAAAACTAGAGAAGGAGGTGACTTAAATAATGGGCTTATGCCGTAGGGTTAGGAAAATTTCCTTCCTTCAATCACTCTAACACGCAACCTCCTAAAATCTTTCCTCTTGATATTCTTCTCTTAAAGGATAGGATAAAATCTTTCAAAAATCTTTTAATAATATCTTTTAAGGAAAAAATCTCTCAACATTATCTTTAAAGAAAAAATCTTCTTAGACTCAACTGACAAAGGGAAATTAATCCTAATTATTTCAAGAAAATCGTTAGTAAAAAAATATTCTAAAATCTTGAAATTCGTTTTTTGTATTTGACGTCAGAGCCCCGCAGACCTGACTTCTCAAAACTGTTTTGAGGCAGTGTTCTGAAGTACTTAAAAACATTTCAAAGCAAATGCTAAGTCAAGACCTTCTAATTGGCATATTAACAAGAATCTAAAAAATAAAACCAATACTAAGCATATGACTTTTGTTATCAGCTGAACTCCTTGCACATGATTTTGATGTTCCATGCGATGCTCCATGCTCTGTGCTCAAAACTGTTATGAGGTAATGTTCTCAGACTTTTGTTATCAACTGGGCTCCTTGTGCATGTATCGCCTTTGATGCTCCACGCTCATTCGAACCGCTCCAAGTATTTTTGGATCCTGTCTCAACACACAACTCAAGTACATCATATTGGCTGGTCCATTTGGATTGTTATCATCAAAACCTTGCACATTAATTGGGTCAACAACCAATATAAAATATATGAAATCACAAAATTGTGATTTCAATAATGTATGAAATAGATTATGATTAACTTAGGTGAATCATAAATACCATAATTGAACATTTGCAATCAATAAAGGAGAAATCATAAATAAATGAGTAGTAATTAGAGAAATTTAGTTAGACCTTTATGATAATTGAATTTGTGTGACAATAACGAAAACGTTAGCAATGTGAATGGCTACCATGCTAAAAAAAGTCTAATAAAGTATAAAACTACAAATTTAAATGAAGTTAAACTTCTTAAAATGAAACCTAATGGAACAACAATAAACCAATTTTCCCAAAAAGAGGAAAATCTCACCTAATTTCATTTTTAAAAAATTGAGCACTACATTTCAATTCAAGAATTGAGATATTTACGCACTTCCAGGCTCAGACGACAGAATGGCCTCGAAATGAGATTTAATCATACTTAGAACTAAATCATTCAGAACCTAAAAATAAAAAAAAATTAGCATACTTGTTATAATCTTTCATGGAAGATATCACTTTTAGAATTTGCATACCCATATTATGTAAATGAAATAATAATGTGATTAAACAAAACAAAAACAAAAACAAAAATACATATGAATCTATATGAGTGGACTTAATAATTTTTTCCTAAATAATTCTTGAAGTTACACAAAAAAAAATAATAAAATAAAAGTGGGGAAATATCAAGTATATGGTGGTTAAGACGAATCTAAGATAAGGCTTTAAAATTTGAAAAATGAAGCCTTATTCTACTCCTGAACTAGCCCAGCGAGACACCCCCCATTCCCCTGTTACTTCTTCTTTCTTGTCTTCCCATCAACAGTCACCCCCCTTTGCCACTGCGTGCTGCACCTGTAACAGATATCCATGCCACCCAGCGTGCCCTCATTAGCTGTTGACGGTCACCAGTAGTGCCACCACCTCCTCCCTCCACTCTTTGACATGCTTCAATGGTGGATTCGAAGGGGAACCTCAAAATCCCTTCAAGTAGTTCCAGTCCTTTTTTTACTTCCTAGTTTGATTAGTTAGACTGCTCTTCTAGTTTGGATACATGTTAATCTATCTAAATTCATGGTTAGTATGGTAAATTAGAGGATTAAGAAAGTTGAAGTTGAGGGTGTTCATGATGGGATTAAAGTTTGAGTATGGGTTGTGAAGTTGTGGCCATAAAGTATAATTTGTGTAATGTTTGAAGACTTTTGTGTGTATAAATGCATGTTTAAAGACTTGGCAGGTGGATTTTGGGTGTTAGCCATGGATGGGTGAGACAATGCTTGAGGTTAAAGAAGGGAATGGAGGAAGGAATGAATATTGGGAGGTTTAGTAAGTAAGCTTGTTTAATATAAATTATTGGGATTCATTTGAAGGATTAGAGTGGAATAAGTGAGCAGATTGGGGGTAATAGTAGTGGAAATAAGGTAATTGTGAAGCTTAGTGTTAGTAATGAAATTAATGGATTTAGATTAGTTCAACAAGCTCATAATGATAAATATGTGCAATTTGGGATTACCCGTTTGTCAGTGAGGATGACTCTAATTTAGAGGTTTCATTAAGACATATAGACATACTTCATGTTTGGGTGTGGTAAGGTTCAAGACAAGAAGCAAGGATCCCATTCGCAACTTCTTATGTGATTAATTACACCTAACTTTCCCGATAAGGGAAATGCATTATGCTGCAATATCCATGTGTTGAATCAATATGAAATAGCCATTGCATTAGTGAAATAGTGTATATGTCTAAGGGCTTATCGCGATGTTAGAGGTTATTTGCAATTACAATTTGTTGTGGTGATTTATGTGACGTTAGTCCTATAGCTTATGCTATCCTACTTGGTATTGTAAGGGTGTGTGTAGTAAGATAATGCTATCATGCAAAGGAAGCAGTGTTATTGATTGGCTTCCAGATTACGGGAACTTATGTAGGCTACTGTAAGCTAGGTATATACAAATCATTGTAACCTAAAGCATGTTTTACAATTATAAAGCTAATGATGGGGTGGAGAATATTTAGATGTGGGTTTTTGGTTGACACTGCAACTTTGGACCATTGACTTAGGTTATATAAATAAACATGCCTCAATCAAGGTGATAGAAGGTATTGAAAATTGTGAAGATGTGTAGAGAAAACTCCTTTAAAGATTTGAGATTGTATAAGGTGGTTGAGCATATAATGTTCATACTCGTTATGAGATTAAAAAAACCCCTAAGGGTATGTTTGGTTTTAGCAAAAGTTAGATGGAAAGAAATTTTTTTAGGAAAATGGTTTTCTTTCCATTGTTTAGATTAAAGAAAAATGTAAAGAAAAAAATTTAGGGGAAAAAGCATGGAAAATTTGATTGATTTTGTTCAACGTATTTTCCACCCAGAAACGAAAAGAAAGTGATTGGAAAATCTGGAACACACATATCCCGGCTCTCACTCTCTCTGTCTCTCTCTCCCTCTTGCCCTCCCTCTGCAAAATTGTTGAGCAAAGCCACTAGCACCCATAACTGCTACCACCACTCACTAGAGTCGTTCATCATCGATGGCAAAATCTACTGCCGAAGCTGTGTTTAGTCTCCGATCATTAATTGTCACCGCCATCGTCGTCGCTTACACCACCACCGATAAGTTTGAACGCTCCCAACGCGCAAACCAGAAAGAATGGAGAGAGTGTGCGCATTAAGCACACACATGGATCTTGAGAGTGAGAAAGAACAATTTGACTACAATATCACAATTTGGGTGAAATTTAAGGAAAATTAGTGAAATCAATTCCAGGAAATTAGACTAAATTACAAAAAAATGGGATCAATTATGCAAAAATATTTTGAGATTTGGGTTCTATATTGGGAGGTTTAGAGTGAGAGACATGAAAATGCATATGGTTCCCTTCAGTTCGTGCAAAAGACCATGATATATCTTCCTTTTTCCCTTTTTCTCTTATTTGTAATTCATATATTTCTTAAGACCAAACTTTGAAAAAAAGTTAATTTTCAGCCATTTTTCTTTCCTTCTAATTTTCATTCGTACTTATTTTCTTAAAACCAAACACAACCTAAAGGTACATGGAAATCATTAAGAGTGGACCTTAGTACCAAGATATTCGTAAGAGATTGTAAGGAAAAAAATATAGATAATTCTTTCGATTTTGGTGGATAAGGTGATGAGTGATATTGGGTCGACACGCTCATAGATCATATAAAATAATTAAATTGGAGAGGATTTTAGTATGTAGAGTATGAAGTGATTCGGTAAGCCCACTCCTTTGGGGTCAGCAAGAATTAGACAGAAAAAAGAGAGAGAAAAAAAGAGAAAAGAAAGAAGAGAAGAGATAGAAGAGAAAAGGGAGAGTGAAAAGAGAAGATACTTACGCATAAGATTCATAAAAAACATAGGAGTTGCAGTTCACAACTTTAAACATACTTATTTTTTGGAACATGATTATTCACAAAGGTGGAACCATAGGAAAAAGGCTCGAAGATGTGTTGTGTATGTGTACAAATTCTTTACTTATGTATACCAAAAATTCTGTGGGTCATAACTTATGTTTAGCAAATCAGTGGACAAGGTTTGTGGATAAAACTTACGGAATAAGTAATCTATGGAGAAGTATAATATGGTGCAACGGTTATATGGGTTGAACTTAAGGCGATTGATTTTAAGGCATCATAACTCATGCTACTAAGTAACTGGGGAGTACTGACTTGGGAATGTAATGCATGGACTCTGTAGGATTATTAACAGTGATTTTATGAGATTGAAGTATCAAATTCAAGAGGATATTGCCAAGACACATCACTAGGTACAACAACAGAGGATTATAGGGCAACTAGATATGGGAAGTGCCTACATAAAGGTTAAAAAAAAACCCAAGTGACTCTCTTGTAAGCACATCAGCCCTATGCAGTTATAGATGTAAAAGGCCTATAATGATCTAAAAGAGTCTATGGTGACCCTTGGCCAACTAACATTAGACCGTTCTTGTAAGATATCATTACATAATTGTGTATCCTTAGCTTGCTCGAAATCGTGGATCTCTTTGATTACAACCCGGAGTTAGTGACACTAATATTATGCAATAACACAATCTAACATATGATTCCTTATCAAGTCATATTAACGCCCTTTGATTTCTAAAAATTGTTTAATCCCCTTGGCCATACCTCGTTGAATATATTTTTCACCACTGTATTATTACCTTATGACCTCCATTATGTGGAATCCCCATCACCAAGTCGAGATGTGTAATAAGCCAACCCTAAAGTATGTATATTTATTTAATTACCTCATTTTAATGATTCTCTCATATTTGTTTATCGCATTTAATCATCCTAGTGATGAAAAATTTATTTGGGCCCGCACTTGGAAATTCAGGTTTTATTTACTTCTTTGATTATTAACAAAAATTTTGGGAAAATTGATAGTAGGCCCTAACAATTATAATCTAAGTGATTTATTTTGATTTCCATAACACTACAAAAACTTAATTTTGAGTTCCGCAAAAATGTTATCGTTACGGGGCGTTTTATTTCCACATCTAACTTATTTCGGCCCAATTTGAAGCCCAACAAGTTTGCGTTATTAACTTAGCTGATAACCATGATTTAAGCTTAACCATGGTTAGTAAAAAGCTACTTTTGGAGGTATAAATTCAGTCAAGGTGTTGATAAGTCAAAAAATACAACCAAGATTCAACCTACATCTCACTCCTCTCTCTCTCTAGCCACGACCAGCCCCCCTCTTTGCCTGTTGTTGCTGTTTCTTGGTGTTTTCTAGCCAGCTTGGCTACCTCTGACCACCCCCTGACACCCTAGTACCCCTAGCCACCATCCCCAATCCTCAAAAGTCAAAACCACCAAACATCACCTCTATTTGTACTTTTTTTCCCAAAGTGAGCAACCCTAAACTTGTTTCTTTGAATTTTTTGATTTTGATTCTTGTTTATGTTGATTTGAGTTTTGATCATGTTCTTTGGATGGAAACAAGAGTTATTTTGATGTTTTTAATGGTTGATTGAGTTTGGAGCATGTTAGGGTTAGGATTTTTTAGGATCATGCAAAGTTAAGGTTGGAATTATGTTTTTCTTGGATTGTTCGTATTTGATTTAGTGGTTTTAATCTCTAATAATGTTTATGAGGGTGTTTTTGGTGATTTTGGGATGAGATAAAGAAGAGGTAAGTTGGTTACAAGCTAGGGTTTTGGCAAGTAATGCACGGTTTGAATTATTTTGGCATTAAGCATGTTATTTGTGTATATTTGATTGAGAAATGAATCTTTGATGTATATGATTATGAAGTGAAATTGAGTATGCTGGCTTTGTATGGTAACGGGAAGGACCAAAGCTTTGTTATATGATTTTAAGGATTGATTTTAGATAAGGATTTGTGTGAAACAAAAGGAAAAAGCAATGACAGTGGGGGCTGTGAAATGGTATAAAATAGCTTAAACTTTGCCAACAAACTAGTAATGATCGGCCCAACCAGAAATCAATGACAGTGGGGCTTGGGAAATGACAGAAATAGGGAAAACTTTACCAATAAACTGGTAATCATCGGCCCAGCGAAAAATTATTATTTTTTGTGGGTAGATAGATCAGTGTGTTAGCTTTTAGATGCCTTTTGAATTACCTTAATCTGAGTTATGAAGACAATGTTATGGCCATTTGCTAGAACTGTGCATGTTCGATCAAAACTAGTACACTTGTGTTCTAACCCCATTTTGGGAGCTCTATTGTATGAATCATGTTTTGTGCTACAAATGAAAGTTCCTATACTGATATTTTTGTACAGAATCATGGCCTAATCTATCATTTCCTCTCCTTTTGTGCATAATCATACTCAGTGAAATTTCATTAAAAGTCCCAGGTACGTTCATTGTCTGTATCTTTAGAAATCAGCGCGTATTTATCAAAATTATCATGTTTAATAAGTACATCAATGAATCAGTTTAGTCAGTGGTTTATCACATAATTAGTGACCCCACCAGTTATCAGTTACAGGGCATTGCCCTTCAGTTACACGCTCGGCTTTAGGCCAGGTCTCTTGATCGGCTTGGCAGTGTACACCTATCTTCAGATTGTAACAGTTACTAGGAGTTCACTATCATGTAATAATTGACGATGCAGTTTTATGTTTATCTTATTCCCTATTTCAAAATTAAAATGAATTCCATGAACGTTTAACAATACAGCAATGCATGCACTGAGCTGCGGCTCACAATTCGAAATATTTTCATGTTTTGTTTTAGGCAAATGTTTAGTGAATCACCCTCAAGCTGGCAGGCCGACCGAAGGTGATAAGTGAGCAAGGAAGTCTAAATGAAACTGTGGTGTATTAGTGTTGTGCAATAGTCCAATCTTAAATCATGTTTATTTATTTAATTATCTCATGTTAATGATTTTCTCAGATTTAATTATCGCATTTAAACATCCCGAGTGGGAAATTTTCATTTGGGCTTCACCTTGTAATTCTTTTTTTTTTATTATCATGAAATTTCATGAGAATCAATAACCGGCCCTAATAAATATGTTTTAAAAGATTAAATTATTTTTCACAATGACCCAAAAATTTAATTTCCAGCTACGCAAGATTTCAATCGCATATAGTGCATTTTCTTACGGGCCCAAAGTTATTTAGGTCCAATTTCAGCCCAACGAGTTACTACTCAATTTCTTAGCTAATTATGCTTAATTATTATTAGTAAAAAGATGCTTTTTGAAGCTTAAAAACTTAGCCAAGTAAATTTTGGCTCATTTTTATCCAAGTAAAAACACTCATAAATATCGAGAGCTCCTTTCTCTCTCCTCTCCCTCTCTTTAGACGGCTGCCCAGCCCTCACTGCTGCTATTTTGTACTGTAGCCACCACCCATCAGCCACCCTCTGCCCACCAAGGCATCCACCAACCGTCTGCACACCCCCCTCAAGCATCAAACATCACTCTTACCTAGTTTTCTTCAAGCAAAGTGAGTAAACCCTAACCTTGTTCTTGTTGATTTTGCTTGTATCTTCATTTTGGTTCTTGTTTTTGTGGTTCATCATGTTGTTTTGATAAAAATAAGAGTTATTTTGGATGTTTTAATTGTTGGATAAGTTAGAAAGCAAGTAATGGTTGAGGTTGATCATGTTCATGCAAGCTTAAGTTAAATCCATGTTTATGGATTGATTTGTACTTGATTTGGTGATCTTTAGCATTATTAATGATTATGATGGAGTAGTTACAGGTTTGGATGGTTTTGATTGAGTTAAAGGTGAACCCAAGTGGGCCAAAAGTTAGGGTTTTGATGATTATACAAGGTTGAGCTTTCTTTTAATAGCAAGCATGTTATATGTGTATACTTGATTGAGAAATGAATCTTTCATGTATATGATTATGAAGTGAAATTGAGTATCGTGGCTTTGTATGGGTATGGGAATGACCAAAACTTTGTCACATGATTTTAAGGAGTGATTTTAGATGAGGATTTGTGTGAAAGGAGAAGACAAAGCAATGACAGAGGCTGGAAAATGACAGAAAATAGGGCAAGCTTTGTCAATAAACTGGTAATGATCGGCCCTACCAAAAACTATAATTTTTGGTGGGTAGCTAGATCAATGTGTTATCTTTAAAATACCTTTTGAATCATCTTAATCCGAGATTTGTCAAAAATGTTATAGCCGTTTTGCTAGACCTGTGCAGGTTCGACCAAAACTGGCATACTTGTATTCTAGCCCCATTTGTATTGTGGGAATAATGTGTTGTGTTTTAAATAAAAGTATTTTGAGACTTCTTAAGCTTTCTATATTGGGGAATTAGGTCTCAAATGGAGGTTGGGATATTAAGTTACGAGTCATTTACTTTAGCCCCTATTATGCTTTACTTTTTCTTTTACTAAAGTATTAACTATGAAAATAAATACGTTTGCTAACTATACATTCCTATAATGATATTTTTGCACGAATCAGGGCCTAATTTATCATTTCCTCTCCTTTGTGCATAATCATACTAAGTGAAATTTCATTAAAAGTACCAAGTATGTTCGTTGTCTGTATGTTTAGAAATCAGCACGTATTTATCAAAATTATAATGTTTTGGTGAGTACATCAATGAATCAGTTTAATCAGTGATTTATTACATAATTAGTGACCCCATCAATTATCAGTTATAGGGCATTGTGCTTCAATTACCCGCATGACTTCAAGCGAGGTACCCCGATCGGCTTGGCAAGTGTACACCTATCTTCAGATTGTTACAGTTACGAGGGGTTCACTATCAGATAATGATTGACAATACAGTTTTAAATTCATCTCATTCCTTGTTTTAAATTAAAATGAATTACAATGCGGGCTTAACCACTTTTTCAATGAACACTTAGCAATACAGAAATGCACGCACTGAGTTTCAGCTCATAGTTTGAAATATTTTTATGTTTTGTTTTAGGGAAATGCTCAGTGAATCGCCCTCAGGCTGACAGGTCGACTGCAGAAGACAAGTGCGTGAGAAAGTCTAAAAAGAATAGTGGTGTTTTAGTGCTAAAATGTTTTGAGCACTTTATTGTAAAATATTTTGATGTCGAAACTATATACTCTATAAGAGTTATTAAAATTTTGGTGTAAACCTTGGAAAAGTTGAATCGTTTAATGTTAGAATTGATTATATATGGTTTAGTGGGTTGTGATTATGTGAGTTCCTTGTGATGGTAAACGTTGTTTAGCGCTACTATATTCATTGTTTACTGCAAAGCCTTATCCTTTTTTGACAGCAGTAACGCCTTTATCATTTAGGATAATATTTCTAATTGGTGAATCTAATAAAGAGAACGCAAGCAGTGAATTATGTACATTTGGGGTGTATTAGTGCTAAGATGCTTTCAACACTGTATTGTGAAATATTTGGATGTTGGAACTGTATTCTCTACAAGAGTTACTATATTTTGATGTAAACCTTGAGATAGTTCAACAGTTTGGTGTTAGAACTGTTCATATATGGTTTTGATGGGTTCTAATTATGCGAATGCCTTGTGATGTAAATCTTGTTTAGTGTTGCTATGTTTATTGTTTACAAGCAAAGTCTTGTACTCTCTGGGACGGTGGTAATTCCCCGATCATTTTGGATATTACTTCTAATAGGTGAAAGTAATAAAGAGAATGCAAACAGTGAATTATGTACATTTGGGGTGTTACAGATTTGGTATTAGAGCCAGGTTTTGATTTTCCTGATAGGATGCGGAGTATGGAGTTTAGATACAGGGGGTGAGAAGGGTGGTTAGCAAGGAATATCGTATACTATTAGAGATTTGTGATATTAGAAATAGACTTGCAATATTAGAAATGCATATTGTTTATCTTCTACATGCCTCTCATTTGTATTTTCCTTGCTAGATGGATCCTTATACTATTAATATGGTGCTTGGTACATCTGTGGCGGCCCGTATTTCACTGTTGCATGCTAGCATCATAGCTCATGCGGAGGACCCTTTCTCCAAGTTTCACAGCATCACGGCCTGTGCATTCAGATTGTTATGGTCCTTACCCGCGGTCAATCCATTTTTAGAGTTCAGGCTACGTTATCATCATTTCATGACGACGGGGAACCCAAGTTAGGACAGACTCAGGTTCCAGGTTCAGGGGGCTTGGACCATCACTTCGGAGTTGATATTACGGGAGGAGTTCAAGTAGTGGGGGATTGCTTTGGAGACTCTTCAGCACCTTTACATTAGGCACATCCCCCGCCTGCACCACCCACACCAACACAGGGATCACCCTCGCCGCTTGCACCAAGTCTTAGTATCAGTTTTTAAACCACAGTGGATATTGCTAGTTTATGACAGAATCCTCAAACAACCTATGTTTCATAAAAGAGGGATTGACCATTAGGATCGATGAAAGCTTACGCGTCTTTGTCTTTAATTAGAGCATATATCAGTTCCGATGATAACCGACTAGATAAAACTCTATACAAACTGCAATATAGACCACATATTGAGAGGATCCAGGAGAAGGAACAAATAGATCTTACATATTACAACAGCAACACATCAATCATCAGGTTATCTATGATGTGAGTGGAATATGATCCTCAATCGACGTCTCCAACCAATAAAAGAGAACCAATACATTGGAATCCTTATAAGGCATTTTTTTCCACTCCATCTTTTTAGGGCAGGGGGGTTGGGGGGAGATGTTGACAGAAGTGTAGCCTTCTACCCTTACCCTTTCACTGGAAATGTAAAGAGCCTATTTTTGTTTGAGATTGGTTTCAAATGCCAACTACCTGCCACACTACACCAAAGGAAATCTCGAACAATTTACATGAGATTTGCTAGGGTCCACATAGTCCAAAGTTGAAAAACATTTGCATCCTAGAACTTGCCTGTGGGCTAGCCTTTTATGACTTAAGAATGATCAATCAAGGTCCTAAGCTGCATTGTTGACTTCCAATCAGTTGAAGTTGATTCAGAGAAATTGTGATGATAAACAACTCCATTGCTAAGTATCCTTATACATTAGTCACATTGCATCTCTTAAATGAAACAGTTGCCCTCATGTGTGGAATAGAGTATACATGCATGATTACCAAGACCATATCATTGCTTGATCCATTAGATCATCAGACAAAAGCACAACACCACTCATCCCCTAATTTTTATACCCATGAAACTTGTTTGTTGAAATGTACAAGCTGTAAAAAAGTCCCAATTACAGCTGCTAGTGGGATTTATTAATTGTAATATTAAATTAGATATCTTAGCTTTTTTAAAACAACAATGTGCCCACACAATACTAACTTGGTAACTCAAAGATTAGGGTCTCAACACTATTAAACAACCCCTACTAAAAATCGTTTTGGACGCTGGGGGGGGGGGAGTTGGTTACTTTGGAATACTTATAATGGTCATATAAAATTAATGGCCAAAGAAAGTTAGGCTATTCATTACCATGTTTTGGACCAAAACAATCCAAAGCAATTTGTTCTTTCTTCTAAATATACCCTAGCACACGACAGAGAAAAGGATATTTTTTGAAGCATCTTAAACAACTAGACAACGCAAACAATTTACCATAGTGTATTACGTTAACTTTAATGAAATGCTCCATCCAATAGATAGTATTGAGGGACTTTTACGTTTGGAAAACACAGAGATGAATGATTTTCTTGGGTACAATAAGAGCATTTTTGATATTCTTACCTGGAAAAAGTTCTTGTAAGGCCAACTAATTTGTGAAAGATTGGATAAAGTTATATTTAGAGAAGATTATACGAAATTATTCCCTAGTCATTTAGTCACAAATGGACCATTTACTTGTTATAGGGGCAACAACACCGAGAGACCTATCCCAGGTCACCATCCTCCACTGATGGTTCGACTTTGTTCGCTAAGTGTTTATTTTCATTTGAAACAGGTTGCCAATATTTTTTTCCTTTTTTTTGGCGAAAAGCTGAATCCTGGCAGACCAATGGAAACTAGACCAGGGTTTTAATCAGGAACCCGGCCAAGTTCCTTGGCCAAAATCAAGCCCAATTACCTAGTCCGATCCTCAGCAGCACGTATTGCTTGATCTAGGAGTACGGTAGCCAGTCTAATCCAGAAATTTGGCCGAGTTACTAGGCTAATACATGGCTCAAACTTTGGCCCAGACTGTTATACTATCTTGGATCGGAACCCTTTTGCCCAAAAATAAAAAAAAAAGATAAGCGTAAAAAGGTGAAAGCAATAAAACTAATTAGTAGTGTCACCAGTCAGTTTCAGAAACAACCTACAAACCGCTATCACTTTTCGAAGTGAATCATTACCAATAAAGACAACAGAACGGACATTGAAAGGACAATTGATTTCACTTTAGAAAGATTTTCAAAAGGCTCCCAAGCAATCACTATTGTTGGGACCATCTTGACTCTTTAGTCTTGAAGTGAAGATCTAGATTCGGGGGCAAAGGTATGATTTTATAATAGAATGCACCACATCACCACCCGTTATCACTTACATCCTCTACTATTCAATATAGGAAATTAAACTTTAATCACACTGTCACATAGCCATGTAGTTATATTAATACGAATCACATTAAATAATGCAAAAGGTACAATTTTTAGTCTAACAAAAGCAAAAGTAAAGTAAACAAATTAAGTGGGTAAGGAGCTACCTAAAGATTACATCTTCAACAATTTAGAATAAAGAATCATAAAAAGAAACAAAGTAGAAGAATAGACAGAGGATTTTACCTCTCTAATTTCTAGTACCTCTCTAGTAGAAATCTCTCACAAATTTTCAATTCTCTCACTAGTGCCCAATATTAGTTCCTAGTTAACACTAATTTTTTTGATGCCTAACTAATGCCAATTTTTCAATGCCTCTAACCCTAGGGGATGAGCCTCTTTTTATAGTGGTTGAGGGGATAGTCTGAATCGTTATAAAGAAGGGGGACATAATCCTAGTCATATTAAGGTTAGTCTAAACGAATGAATTAATCCTGATGAGACTTTGATTAATTAAACACGATGAATTAATCCAACTAGGATTTGAATTAATTAATCAACACTTAACCAGAAAGGGGGTTGGAGAGTGGAAAAAATAAGAAACCTAGCAAGAATCCCTATTTAGTAAATCAGCCAGTTCCCAACCTCTATCCAATTAGGCCCATTTGGCCACTATCTCCCTATTCTGTTTTGCTTTTTTTTCTTTCTTTCATTATTTCGAATTCTATATCTCATAGTCACCTTTATGGGCTCCCAAGTACATAAGTTAGGATATTGTTTTTGTGATTAGGCAATAAAAATGCATATGCCATTTTTAGGCGCCTATAGTTAGCTGCCACTTTGATCAGGCTTGAGGAAGGTGATGGTCAAAGTAACGATCTTTACTCGTAGTGGCTTGTCTGGCTATACTGATGTGACACCTAAATCTGGTCGCTGTAGGGCCTGAGATTCGGTGTGCACCTGCTTTCACTGTTATGGTGGCTTGATGATGTGAAATCCAAACCTTGCTGTTGAGGGTCTTGAGATTTGGCATCTACCAACTTTGCCTATGACGATCGTCTGATGATGTGAAATCCAAACCTGGCCACTGAGGGTGCTGAGAATTGGCATTCGCCAACTTTGGCCGTGACGGTGGCTTGATGATATCCCATTATGCCAGTCAGTAATGTTGTTGACATATCCCATTGTGTCGGGAGCTAGTGAGTTCTTATCTTTTCATCGGATTAGCAGACCTTTCATTGGTCTAGCGAATTTTTGGATCTACCCTTTTGCTAAATTAGTAGGTCTTTCACCGGTCTAGTGAATTTTTAGATTTGTCCTTTTATCATATTAGCAGATCTTTTGTCGTTCTAGTGGATTTTTGAATTTATCCTTTCCCCGGATTAGCGAACCATCTGCCAATGTAGCTGATATTTAGATCTATCCTTCACCGATCTAGCATATTATTTAATTTGGCGATCTATTTAAGGACTCTTGCCTTGTTTACTTTCTATTATCTTCTTACTGACACTTTCTTTCTCCATTATTATCAAGGTTAGTGCTTGCCTGGAATAATTTGAGTGATAAATTGACAAGTTTAGACTTGTTACTTGCTTGGCATGTAATAATGAACCTAGCCACGTCCCCTTTGTCATTTTCTCTTCTTGCTTGCCACTTATAGTTTGTCCTGATGCAGGGGGGAGGTAGCGCTTACGGTCATTATTCTCCCTGGAAACCGATTAGGTCCCCTTGACCACTTCTTCCTTTTTTCCTTCTTGTTTTTTGCTCTTTGGCCAAGGCATGCACGTGATGCTAGTTCCAGCCGGGTCCTAGGCTCTTTTCTTCTCATACTCTTCCTCATTGATTGATTTTTCAAGCTTTCACATATAGGAAGGAGTACGGGCTAGGCCCCAGGCTAGTATTCCTCTTTTTTCTTTCTTGTTTTTATGCACATTGGATGCTTGAATCTTGGATTCTTCCCTTTGATGGATGACGGCCAGGTTCCTCATTACTTTTGGTTCTTTTCTTTCGGCTTTTTTCTGCTTGATTTTGAGTGATTTGTTTTAATGCTTTTGGTAAGTATCTCCAAGTGGAACTTGACTGATTTCCACCTCCCTTTGCTTGCTCTTTTCTTCTATAAATAGCCCCTTTGGCCTTGCATAAATCACACCAACTTTTTATCTTGCATTCAAGTGTGCACTTTTCTCTCAACTCGTTCCATTTTCTCCTTTATTCATTAGGAATATTGTAGTTGTATTCAAAAAATGTGAGCGTAAGGAGAGCTCACCCACCCCGTTGGTAGGAAAGACTCCCTTAGGATTCCTTCATTGAGAGGGAATAGAGGCTTCTCACTACTTGGGATGGATGCGACCTTTTACTAGATGTCGGTTGTCATGCATCTAGTCGTGCTGCCACAAATGATGTAAGTGTTGTTCATCTTTCCTTTTCCTTCTTATTTTCATCTAGTGTGAATATGATGTAATCTTTTTTGATTGATTACTTTTTAGGATAATCTAATTAAGAGAGTGGGAGCCCCTTAGAAGTTTATGAGGGAATTAGGATCTTGGAGAGTTCAGATCTTATCAATGTTGGAGCATGTGGGATTTGATGCCTTCTACTCTACATTAAGCAGGGTAGTGGACTTAACCGACCGTTGCAGTACTGATGGTTAGGGATGGGTGTAGGGTGTGTTCAGGGTGGGTTGAGTCATACCCGCACCCATACCCATTTTTAAAACTCATACTCATACCCATATCCATCGGGTTTTTCAGGTTTACAGGTTTTATTCAGGTATATATAAAATTTGCAAAAGTGTCACCCACATGTAACCCACATTTGCATACACACTGTATTTGATAAGCATTTTCAAGCAACACAAACTCACAGAAGTTAAAATGATAAAAGAATTTAAAATTTTATTTCTACATAAATAATACTATGCAATTAGAGTTTCACAGCTAAAGTTTATTTTTGGATTTTACAGTATTTTGGTCGCCTTTTACTGGCAAATCGGGTACACAATTGGGTACGGGTTTTAAGAATCCATACTCATACCCGTACCCATTTTCAAATGCAATACCCATACCTATACCCATACCCACTTAAAACCCATTTTCATCACCCATTCAGGCACTAAATGGGCTAGGTTCTAATCGGGTTTTTTCAGGTTTGGGTAATGCTCCCATCCCTAATCATGGTGTGATTGAAAGATTCTAGGACACCACCAATAGGTTTTGGATTTATAGGGGAAACGTTAGTATATCAAGAAGATTTTCACACCCATTGTGACCAACTCTTTGCCTAGTGCTTTCTTTTCAACTTGATTCATCATGACAAGTAATGGGCACAACATTCACCAGAGCAGTAGTCTCCCATCATTCTCACTCTTCTTCTTAGCATGACAATCTTTGCTGCTTTTGGTAATCCCAGTCATTTCAATTATTTAGTCAACGTGATTGACCTAAATGGAGTGACAAACTTAAACTATGGAGTTCCTACGTATTCCACCCTTATTTGTGGAATACGCTAAGGAGTGTGGAAAATCAAGCGAACTCGTGGGGAGCAACGTACGAGTATACCCCTTGGGGGGTTTATGCAGAGTTATTGAGGTATTGGAATTTTTTTGACTTCCCTTTACACTCGATAGCATTTCACACTAGCTGTTTTATTTTACAACTTTAGTGTTATGAATACTTTTCGAAACTTTCGCTAAGATCATGGGCACTTACAAGTTTCCCTGCGATGGTCTCATGGACCAATTAGAATCAATTTTGTGACAATTCCAATCAGAAGATCTTCAGCATCTTCGTGCAACTATTAATGACATAGAAACGATAATGTGTTTCCATTGAAACTGTCTCAACCTCAGGATTTTACTCTTCAGAGCTTTTTTTACAGACTAATTTTCATCCATGGGAGAATCGTATGCCAACCCCTGAAGTTGAGGCTGCTCAATTCTAGAGTCAACAATGGGTCCTTTTGGAATGACGCTACAGCTTCCTCTGGTACATGGGTGAGCTTGTCCCCGAAAACCACCTTCATCTATATGTTGTGTGAGAGCTCTTACTGTAGACGATATGGCGATGATGAAGGAGAGCATTCATTTTGTGGACTGTGTTGATCACTATGGCGATTGTGCCACCTGTCTTCAACAGCTTATGACTCATTTGGTATATTTTTCTTCTCTACTTCATTTCCTTGACTTAGCATTTTATGATGCTAATGTTTGCAATGTTTTTTACATGTAGTGGCTACCAAAGCTCCTATACCGAGCCTGAACATTCATATAGCATGATAAGTGGAGCAGGTTGCTTACGTCGAGGTTTTGTTGGTTCCTAAATTAGAATGCCCTGAACTCCCGTTTCGTCCCACATTTACTGGGTTAAGTGTGTTGCCTACCTTGTTGTCATGGGTTAAACCGCAACCTTCAGACTATTTCGTCTTTTTAGTGTAATTGTCAACAATCTGGACTGATAGTGCATCATTTCCACTCCATGAGGAGAGCATTTGTGAACCTGTTTACCTATTGTCATCCCCAAACAAATGAGTTAAGTTGCTCCCTTTAAGTTGATTTTGCATGTTACTCCCTTTCATTGACTCTTCTTCAAGTATGAAAAACGACTTGAAGATGATGTTAGGCCACGGAGGCCTCATGCCTTTTATTCTGGAAGGCTTTCTTCTAGAAGGGCTCTATATATTCTTGAATCTTCTTACACTAGAGAAAGAAAGGTGTGTATGGACTTCCTATTAGAGGTGGAGCTACTTCAAATTTACAACCCTAAAGATCCTTACGCTCTGCCCACTTCCTAGAGACAACCCAATGTACCCTATATTTTATATGGTGATATCTCCTCTAGGGTGGTGCATGATGTTCATGCGCATTCTTCTTAGGCGCCCGGGGCAATCCTTGAGCTGATGTAAGCCCCAGACATGCTTCAATTGATCCTAGTTATGATTCGGGCTATGCTGACTACTTCTTTGGGGAAAGTAGTAGCGGGTTCTTAGATAATCAATAAGGGCAACTCTTTAGGTCTATCTATGATGCTTTCACATGACGTTGTAATCTAACTATATTTTTATGCACTGCCAGCTTCATACAAATTTTATGTAACCCTGTTGTGAATCTAATGTACATTAGCCCCCATTCTCCCAAAATTTAAATAAGAAGACATAATAAAAAAAAGACATAATAAGTACTTAACAACTCTATGGTCTTGAGTTACAAATAACTTCTAAATTACAAATAACTAGAGTTTACAAGCCAGGAGGGGAAAATAAAAATTAAAGTGGCGAAAAATGGTCCAGTGACCCTCCAGGTAAACTAGCCATGTTCTCCATTTGATCATTATGCCAAGCCCAACTTAGACTTGGCATTCAACCTAGTCTAATTCGTACTCAGTTGTTGGTCCTGTGAAGAACAAGAACTCGATCGGTTCCTTATGAATCATTTGCCCGAATTCTTCTGGGACTTGGATTAGTTTTTCCTGTAAGTATAAATTAAAGTGGCCTACTATTTGAGTTCCATGTATTGGTAGTGTGATCTTATAAGCTTAAAAAAAAAAACACGATAAGGTGTTGACTTCCTGACTTCTTTCCCTTGCTACGGTGGATGAATATGTTCTTAAGAGAATTCTATTGAATGGTCTTCTTAGTATGCGCCAAGTCAAGATATCCTATAACTTTCTTAGGGTTGCTTCTACTTTATGGGGTTCTGAACTTCATGTCTTTCATTTTAAGAAGTTCGAATTGTGTTCATTAGTTGAGGAATTTAGTGCCATTATTAGTTTCCCCTTTGCTGTCCTCCTTTTCTGCCTTATACCCAAAGGGATTTTTCCTCTTAATTCAATCATGCTTTCAATCTAAGGAAGAAGGATGTGGCCACCATACTCTTTGGGGATCAAGTAGACTTCATGACATTGATCTCCTATTTTTATAAGAATAATTAAGTTTTTGATGTTGTACACTGGTGTAGAGCTACCCTCATTTGTCTTCCCAGGGCCATCCTATTTGTGTTGGTTTTGCAAATAGAGGACCTACGATGCTTTTGAGTGTAGCAGTAGCAGTGTTTTGTGACCAAACATCAATGCTGCTTATTGTTGCTAAGACCAGATTGTGCTTGGACCATATCCATCATCATCCAGATCAATGTTTTAAGGTAGTCTGTTGCTGTTGCAGGTAGTTTTCAAGCCCATTCGGCCAGGAAACTCGATCGGGTTTCCACTTCAGCACTGTTTATTTCTTCTCTTTTTCAAAAAAAATTCTTTTCATTCTATTTTTTTCCTTTCCGGTCTTTTTTTTGGGCTGAAGCACCTAGCCAGTATCCGTTGGGCCTTGCTGACTCTTCTTTATCATTCTTCTTTTTTTAAAAATTTTGTTTATGTGCAGATTTGGCTATTGGAGCAACTAAGATTGATAGAAGTTCTAACAAATATGAGCATGTACTTGGCCTTGCAATTTTGCCAAAGAAACAGACTATTTAAATATTAGTTTGTGGTCCGCTTGATTAGTTTCTTCGAGAAGAATGCTCATCTTCATGGGGTAGCTCACTGGTGGTGCATATGATGAGTTGTGATCAATGAGGGAACTCTTGCCCATATTTGTCTTATTGGCTTATTCACATGAACTTATTATTTTCTAGGTTGAGTAATGACACCATTAAGTCATAGACAATGTATCATGCACTAGGTTTTGTTACCCCTAGGAGCTACAACAATGACCCTACTCGCATTAAGTGTTGGGTGGACTGCTAGCTTAATCTCCCACCATTGTAATGTCGTCCGTCCTATGCTCCCCATTTGTCTCTAAGCATTATTTGGAATGGATGACTGAGCATGACGTTGAGGCGAGGAAGGCTTTCTATGCTAAGGAGATTGCTACTAAGAAAGGAACTTTGCTTGAGTATAACTCGTCTCAAAGTGCGAAAAAGAGAGGTAAGGATCCTATCCCCCAAAAGACAGCACGCTCGCTCATGAATGACGAAAAATTGAAGAAGGATTATGAATTTTAACTTTACCTCTTGTTTTAGAATAAAGTTTTAACGCTTTCTCACAATGGGATGCTACCTTCATTTTAAGTTGTATGCTTTTAGAATTTTGGATGGCAATACAAGTACTATAATTTTGCCCTTATTACCATTATTGCAAGTCCTTAAATTGTTTGAACTTTTTCTAATTGCATGGCCCTGTTGCTTTCTGCTGGTGACACTTAGAGTCTATCCTAACTTACCGTGAGGCAGGCCTAACCCATATTCATCGAGAACCCGCCTAGCTTTCACAGTGGAAACCGGTCGGTTTTCCAACAGTTGGTCCATTAGGCCTAACCATTTGGTTCATAGAAATTCACGTTTTTTTTTAAAGGAACGGGTATGCAAATAATAAGTTATTAGGCCGAGCCGTTAAGGCTTCCCACATATCCGAATTGTGGAATTAGGCCTTTATAGTTCATTAGTTTGTATTTATTTATTTAAATGTATTTATTTTTGTATAGGCCTAGCACGAAACCTTGTGAACTTTTTATGGGTCCAACAAAAAGGGACAGGTAAAAACTCATTTCCTCTTGAAGCCAAATGTAGACTTTAAAGGAAAAAATCATGGAACTTGTTAGGCATAATATCTCTTCAATTGATCAAGATTAGTACACTGAGTATATTCCTCTCCATTTATATCCAAAAGCTTCACTGCTCCTCTTGATAAGATTGTTATTATGATGCAAGGGCCCAACTAGTTAGGTTTGAACTTTTCTCTTAGGTCCTGTATAGGTGTGCTTATCTCCTTCAAGACCAGATAGCCTTCCTGGAGGTCCCTGGGCTTAACTTTCGTGCTGAAAGCTCTTAAAATGTGGATGGGCTTGGTAAATTTTAACACTATGTAATTCCCTTAACCATCTTTCATCTAGCATCACTAACTCTTCATACCGAACCTTTGCCTACTCTAACTCCAGGATTTAGCTTTCCACAATTACCCCATGTTAGGGTACTGCTATTTCGATTGAAAGTACACGTTTATTACCTATACCAGGGAATATGGTGCTGCTCCCATGGGAGTACTAATTATGTAGCTCCATAAATCAAATGGGAGTTTGTGAGGCCAGTTTTTATAATTCTCATCTATTTTTTTGATTATTATATATGTGGACATTCTTATTGGCAGCTTCGACTACTCCATTTGCCTAAGGCCGATAAATGGATGACTTATGGTGTTGAATGTTATACTTTGCTAGTAGGACTACTACTTCCTTTCTAAAATGGCCCCTTGATGACTTATTAGTTCATATGGCATGCCATATCTACATATAATGCTATTGAGGAGGAACTTAGCTACATGCCTTGAAGTGATTTTAGCATAAGATGTCGCTTCTACCCATTTTGTGAAGTAATCAATTGATACAAGTACATTTTCATGTCCAGTTGTCCCTTTTGCTGTAATCTTTCCAATAATGTTGATTCCCAATGTAGAAAAGGGCCATGGGAAAGTATGTTGAGAGGAAGTGCTACGGATTTTATGTTCAGTTTTAAAAATTCTTTTTACTTGCTAGTGCACATGATCAATTTAAGGATTATATTCTTCAAGGTCTAAGAATAAAGAATGTCTACCATTGATAAAAACCCACAAACAATTATGAGAATAGTATGAAATCACCACCACAATAAACATCAAACGAAATAAGAAGAAAAGAAAAAAGGAATAATAAATAAAAGAAAATAAAAGAATGATCTAAGGAAAACAGATGAAAATAAAGGAAATAAAAGGGAAGGGGATCAAACAAAACTAAGGGAAGTAACTTAAATAAATAAAATAACAAAATAAGAAAAATAAAATTGTTAGATTAGATTAGGAAAGAATGGAGAAAATAGTAAGATTAGAAGGGAATTGGGAGAAAAGAAATAAAATTGTTAGATTAGAAGGAATGGGGAATGAAATAAAACAATGAACAAAAAATAAAAGAATGGGGGTTGAGAACAATTGGGGAAAAACAAATAGATAAAAAGAATTAGAGGAAAGAAAATTAAAAATCACTAATCGGTCCCATGCAATAGTGCAAAAACTTGGCATGGATTTTATGTTGAGTTTTAAAAACCATTTATACTTACAATAGCACAAGATCAATTGTAGACTAGCGAGTATGGGTGTCGATCCCACGAGAAATACTAACAATTTTAAATTTAGCTTTTCCAATTAAAAAGAATAATTCAAGGGAGGAGTTCAATTATCAATGTAAATTAAAGAAGCAAAAGAAAACCAAATGAGTCAAGAAAATAGAGAGAAATCAAATTACATAAAGACGGCTTTGGATTTTGCCAATGACACAAATATTGAATTATTAACTCAAACAGGGGTTCAATTAGTCTTTTATTCAACATAAACTATAAGCATTAGACCATGAATTAGAAAAATGAATTTTAATTATCAAATGATATTATTTAACTGGAAGGTAGCATGAATCATTCTTTTTGGACATAACTCATCTAATTTATAGCACAAATTATTCAACATTAGTAATTACAGTTTTAAGAACAATTGCATAACATCATATTAGCCAACAAGATCTAATATATAATGGAGACAAAAAATTAAACCGTGGTAATCAATATGAATAAATAATAGTATTGAGATGCATAAATATGTTCGTATCAAATATAAACGCAAAATTATCCAATGTAAGAAACAAAAATAATCCCAAAAGAAATTAGTAGTCAATATTATTAATCAATGATCCATCTTAATCCTGAAAAATCAACTCAGTTAGCCATATTTAGTGAAAACACCACCGAAGTTGGTCTAACCACACTCTCTATAGTGGTATATTTCACTTCCTATGCCCAAAGGTTAATACTTAATTACATAAAACTATATAATTAAGCATAGACTCTCTCATTTGACTCATAAATGAGATGAGAATAGAAGAGTAAAAATAGCTAACAAAGCTTATTATTTTTCTAAACCCTTCCACCAAAATGGTCTTGCCATACAAAAGACTCTTCCTAAAAATTGAAAGGTCAGAGATAAAAGAATGGAAGAATGCTTGAATGCTTGGATGAGTGGATAATGGAATGATTTTTTAGTTGTTGCAATGTGGACTTGCATGAGAAAAGTCTAGTCTTTAGCTGAAAATTAATCTTAATTGATTGCATTTGACTAGGTGAACAACTGAAAATTGAATCATGTGGAGAATTAGGCACTTAACAAAATGGAGCTGTTGGGTCACATGTGCAAATAAGTAGGCCCAAGCATGAGGAGAGGGGGAGGCAGAAAGGAAGGAATAAGAAAGGGGATGGTGCTGGGTCGTGATCTTTTCGGCCACACTGTTGGGAGGTGAAACAGGCCCAACCAGGCTGCTGGAAGGCTGGTATGGACGGGTTGTGCAAAGGCCAGATTAGGCTTAACGTCTTAGTGAGGGAAGAGGGAGAGAAGAGTTGAATGCGGGACGGGCTTGTTGGCCTGATGAGCTGTGCATATCAAACCGAGATGAAAAATGAAGGGAGGAGACTAAGCTAAGCGTCTGGGCTATTGCTGGGCTAGAATTTCTATGCTTAAAGAAAACAAATCAGCTTTATTAATTTTATACTCAAATTCGTACTTCTTCTCACTGAAAATCATAAATATTATACATTATTTCCACTTGAAAATGCTTTTCAAAGACTTTAAGAATAGGAAATGTAACGGTCCGAACCTAAAATTTTTGCAAATTACTTCGAATTACCATAATCACAAATTAATTAAGTTGGGCGCCGCATTTCAATTTAACATTTTATGTGTATACATATATATATTTATGCATCGCAGGTTGAAACGACGACGTGACCTCAAAATGAACCTTGTAATGCTTCTTAAAAGAATTCTTTCAAATTCTAATAAATATTGGAATGCCTAATTGTTAAAGGACTAATTTGAATACTAATGATAATAATAAATGAATAAATAGAATAATAATAATAATAATAATAATAATAATAATAATAATAATAATAAAAAATAAATAAATAAATAAAAAGATAAAAAGGGGAAGGGATAATTATGGGGAAAAATCTAGATTTTAGTTAGGTGTCACCAAATGAAAGGAAAAAAAAAGGGAACAAGAAAAGGTTAATTAAAACCTACTTAAGTTAAGTTAATTAACTAAACAAACAAAACAAAAAAACAATAACTTTCAAAAACAGCCCAAACCCCCCAGACTTCCCAGAACCCGTTTCCCCCTTCTCTGCCTCCCCTATTTTGTCCATGCCAGACCCCCCTCCCCTGTCTCATTGCTGGCCACGCCACCTGTGCCGCGTCCCACCATCACTTGTCGGCGACCACCACCACCGGAAACCGCCGACGGGACCCAGTCGCCCACTTGCCGGCCTCCCTCTCCCCTCCTTTGAGTGTGTTTGAGTGATTTAGTGGGTTGAAAGGTGAGAACCCTAACTCCCACTTCATTCAATTTTGATATTTTTATGCTGAGATTTTGGTTGTAAATGAAATAATTACCATTGATGGGTCTTTATTTGTGAAGTTCTTGAGTTATTTTGGATGGTGGATTGAGTTGTAAAGTGAGAAAGGTGATGAGTGAGGTTGAAGATGATGCTTGGTTTTAGTTGATTGGAATGACTTGATGAGAATTAATTAACTGTTTCATGGAAAATTTAGAGAAATTTATGAGTTATATATGCATATAACTTGGTTGTAATGTCTTGATTATGGGGGATGATTAAGGTTAGGGTTGAGGTATATTTGAGTTAATTATGTGAATTCTAAAGGTTTAGATGGGCTAATTGATTCATATACTTAGAGCATGTATATTTATATATGTGTGTATGTAGCTTATGAGTTGTAAAGATGGGCTAATTTAATTGATGTTACATAGAGCATGTATACTTATGTGTGGGTGTATGTAGCTTATGAAGAGGTGATTAAGGGTTGTGTTGTAAAAACAAAGCACATGCTTGGGTTTAACTTATGTGGTATTTAAGTAATAGAGGTTAAGGGAATGTAAGGTATGTGTGGAAGAGATTTACCTCCAATTGGGATGTTTAGCATTTAAACAAGTCTCAATTATCGGACGGCAAAAAGGAAAAACTAAGCATGTACGCCATGCTATTGTCTGAACCATGGCGAAGTTTATTTTTCAAGTATAAATAATGGAAAAGGATTGAGTAATATAATGTATTTCGTTAATAAGTGATGTTATGATTAGGGTTCAACTTGAGCTTGATCCCATGAAGTTGAATCACCTTCAAACATACCTCAAGCAATAAATCATAAAAGAGGAACGATAGCCATAATAATATTAATTTAAGAATAGCCGCAACATCAATACTAATACCGACAATAATACTAATCATAATAATCCTAATAATAATATCCAGTTATAAATCTAATGCGGTAATTCTATAATAATTACTGCTGATTATTATTATTACAACTAGAAGCTACTGATTAACCATGCAAATTTACGTGATCGAAGGCGTTGTAATAAGAACAACAAACTCAAAATAATAATGATTTAATCATTACAATAATAATAATAATAATAATAATAATAATAATAATAATAATAATAATAATAATAATAATAATAATAATAATAATAATAATAATAATAATAATAATAATGATGATGATAATAATAAAGGTAACAATGATGGTAACAAGGAGACTGCCAATGTCAACAATAATAATGATTGATGACGTCGTTAATGACTAACTCACAATAAACCATACTCTTACATTATCAATAGACCCGTTCAAAGGTTCTGGTTCCTTAGTCGTGAATGTAAGAAGAACATAACAGAAACCAAATAAAATGGAGTCCAATGGCATTAGAAATAATGGCTACATGCATGTTAGGAAGAGAAATCAAAAGGATTTAAATTACGTAAGAAACCACGAAATTTAATAAAGCTTCCTTAACCTTTCACTAACCAAAGGAAAACTACGTGTTTGAAGTAGAAGTGAGGCCACGTCAGTCACTTCAAGCTGCCAGCAAACAACTTTCAGTAAAAGAGAGAGAGATTTTCAAAGACCAGGTACGTACATTGTCTGTGCTCTTCGAAAACACTCACATGTTTCTCAAACTATGCTAATTCAATACGATAATCATATAATGAATCATTTTATGCAATGTTTTGTCATATAATCAAGTGGCCCCATCAATCATCAGGGCTTATGCCCTTCAATTTACCCGCGCGGTTGCAACTCAGGCTTTCCGATCGGCCTGGGAGGTGTGCAACTATCTTAAGATCGTAACAAGACGTACGTCGATCAAGGGGTCCACTTCCAAATAATAATCAACAAATCAATTTTACTTGTACATTCTCTCTCTCTTGTTTGCAAAATAAAATGTTTTGAAATGCGGGCGCCCAACAAAATTTTAACTCAAAGCTTATTTTATTGCATAGGGATGTGCATACTGAGCTCCGGCTCATACTTCGAATGTTTTTATGTTTTCTATTTTAGGTAAGGGATTAGTGAACAGACCTCCTGGCAAGCCAGAGAATAGTAAGAAGTGAAGTAGTGCCCAATTCCTTTGATGGAGTTTCGCTAGCTAAGAGCTCACAATGATTCATACGTTAGCCAGCACTTTCAGTAGCTAAGGGTTGTGTAATCTTTTGAACATTGCCAATTACTAGAATGTTGTACTCGTATATTACATTTACAGGTGCATCACAACTTATTTAAATGGTCGAAAGTATGTTACTCCAAGTCTACCATAATTCCCGTCATTTCGGCAAGCCTTGCTCCATCACAGAACGGCGGTAACACCTCCAATCAAAGGACTTCCGCTACAAATCAATAATTAGGAATAATTAGGTTAAACTAATTAGGCATTGTAAATTGAAGGTGTTACAGGTAAAGTGGGAGCAAAATATCACATGAAAATATGAATTATCAACTCCCCCATGCCAAACTTCGCTACTTCTCGAGCAAAGAATAACAATAATTTATATATTGATTTCACTCAATAGATAAAAGAAGATTAGGAAAGAAATTAAATATTCAACTGTACTTACCCACTCTAAATCACATGAGAGAACTCACCACCAACCCACAACTCACTATCAAGCATTTCAAATATCAATAAAGTCAATAGGCCAAGACTCAAGCAAATCAACCACACAATGAAACCATATAACAAACTGCAAGTACAAAACTTCACCCCATACAACAAAAATCACCATAACATCTTTAAAATTAAATCCCCAATGCTAAATCAATTTATTACTCTTGCTTTCTGCTTTCGTTTTTTGAACTTCTTTCAAAAGATACTCGATTCCATGTATTTTCTTGAGTGGATAAAGATATGAATAAACATAGCACTTAGAAAAGCACTTAGTATATATTCAGGCTATTAAAGATATGAGCAGAGATAGAGCCTGAACATTGGTACCAGAATCAGAACTTAATTAATTCTATTTATTCTATTTATTGACGAGAAGTTAATGGGGCACATAATACTTTTTAAATACTCATAATGACATTGAAAATAAGGTTATATTTGAAACTTAAAATTGGCTATATAGTGACATTAACACCAAAAAAAAAAAATTGGCTATCAACTAGTTAACTCTAGAAATAATCTCTAATAAGCATGGGTCACATGAATAAAGTCTACATAATAAGAGTAGAACATGCATAATCAGAACACTCAAGCTCTTCCCATAAACAAATTCACCCAAAGGTTTTAAAGTTAAATTTTCCTTAAAACTTTCATTTTGCCTTACCCCCCACACCTAAACCATGCATTGTCCTCAATGTAAAAAACAATAACAAAGAACAACACGAGAAAAGCATTTTCATATAAGCCCATTAAACCAACTCCATAGATACCTTCAAAACTGTAGCTAACCATAAAGCCAAAAACCAAGTGTAGCGTCACCCTCTAAAACATAAGCACACATTGATAAACAAAGAAAACAAAAACAAAAGACTCAAGCTCACCTAACAAGATTGGGTTGCCTCCTGACAATAGCTAAGTTTTATGTATTCAGCCAAACAAGGTCCTATCCACTATTCACAGTCAACTTGGTCTACTAGATTGATTGACTCAATCAAACCAGGCTAATTCTCATCAACGACAACCGATTTTAAAAGTTGACCATTGACAGTAAGAAGTCGACTATGTTGGGATCCAAAATTGAACTGCCCAAGAGGAAACACTTGTTGGACAACAAAAGGATCGTCGCATCTAAATCTTAACTTGACAGGAAACATCCTAACCTTAGAATTAAAAGCAAAACCTTCTGGCTAGGTTGAAAATATTTACGAGAAATCATTTTATCATGAAAAGTTTTAGTTTTACTTTATAAATCTTAGCATTCTCATAAGCTTCGTATTTATTTTACAAATCTTAGCATTCTTATAGGCTTCATATGTTCTACATCTCATATGGTCAAGTTTGTGAAAAGTTTTAATTTTACTTTATAAATCTTAGCAATCAAGCTAGGTCATTTAATTGAAACCTACGGTTATAGCACGCTTATTTCACATCAAAATTAAAAGCTTTAATGGCCAAAAAGCATGGTGTTCTAGTTCGACTGGCAAGAGACAAAGCTTACCGGAAACAAGACGATAAGGAGACATTCTAAAAGCAGTCTTATAAGAAGTACGATACACCAACAGAGCATCATGCATTCTCAAAGACAAGTCTATTCGATCTAGTCGAATCGTTTTCTCAAGTATGTACTTAATCTCATGGTTAGACACCTTAACTTGACCATTAGTATTAGGCTGATAGAGAGTAGCTACTTTATGAGTCATATAATATTTTCTAAGCACAACCTCAAAAGATGGATGACAAAAGTTTCTATCTCCATCACTAATAAGAGCTCTGGGCGTCCCATACTGATAGGAAATGCACTTTTTCACAAACTTGACTAGAACCTTGTGGTCATTGGTCCAAGTAGCCAAAGCCTCTAACCACATTGATATAAAATCAATAGAAACTAATATTTACACAAAGCCAAAAGATGGGGGAAATGAAACTAATGTGGTATACATCAAATATCTCAGCAATTAGAAGAGGGGAAAGGGGCAACATATCACGATAGGGCAGGGTGCCCGTATGCTGACAACGCTCACATGCAAGACAGAAACAGTAAGCATCACAAAATAGAGTGGGCCAAAAGAACCCACTTTGTAGGACTTTAGCAGCTGTCCTACAACCTCCAAAGTGGCCACTACAAGCATAAGAGTGACAAAAGGTCATAATACTATGAATTTGACTCTTAGGGACACATCTATACACCACTTGGCTAGGATAATATTTGAAAACATGAGGGTCTTCCCAATAGTAATGCCTTACTGGTGAGAAAAACCTATCTTCCTATTGTTTGGACCAATGAGGAGGAATCTTCCAGTGGCAAGGTAATTCACAATATGAGAAAACAAAGGGAGGGGGCATTGACACAACAAAAATTTGCTCATTAGGAAAATGCTCATAATATACAACTTAAACATCAGTATACTCAGTAAAGATTTTGAATAAGTGGTCTAAAACTGGATTTTCATAACCTTTCCTATCTTTTATCTCAATGTCAAGTTCTCGGAGTAACAAAATCCACTTAATGAGTCTAGATTTGGTTGCATTCCTGGCCAACAGATGCTTTAATCCAGAATGGTCAGTAAATACAATCACTTTTGAACACAAAAGGTATGAACATAATTCATCAAGTGCACATACTAGAGCTATAACTCTTTTTCACTAATGGAATAATTCTTTTGAGCATCAACTAGAGTTCTATTAGCATAGTATATGATATGAGGCATTCTATTCATTGTTTGACCCAAAACAACCCCAATAGCAAAATAAGAAGCATCACACATAATCTCCAATAACAGAGAAAAATCAAGGCATTGTACGTTAGAAGAAGACCCCAACAATGTACAAATCCTTTCAAAAGCTTTCACACAAGACTCATCAAACACAAAAGAAGCATCTTTGCTGAGGAGATTATTAAATGGTCAAGCTATTTTACTAAAATCCTTAATAAATCTCCTATAAGAACTAGCATGACCAAGAAAAGATCTGCTTTGATTCACTGAAAAACGAATAGGCAAATTAGAAATGAGATCAACCTTGGCTTTGTCAACCTCAATCCCCTTTTTAGATACTTTATATCCCAATACGCTCTCTACTTGGTAATGAAAAGACTCCTTTTCTAACTCAAGGAAAGATTCACTTCTTCGAATCTTTTCAACACAATGGATAAATTTGCAACGCATAAATCAAAGGAAGAACCAAAAATAGAGAAATTATCCATAAATACCTCTGTGAAATTATAAGTATAATTAGGAAATATTGCCATTATGCATCTTTGGAACATGGAAGGTGCATTACACAACCCAAAAGGCATCCTCCAATACGCGAATGTATCATATGGGCATTTAAAGGTCATTTTCTCTTGGTCCTCAGGATAAACATGTATTTGATTGTAACCAGAATACCCATCTAAAAAATAGTAAGAACTCTATCCAAATAATTTTCTCAAAATTTGATCAATGAAAGGGAGAGAGAAATGGTCCTTTCTAGTGACAAAGTTCAATTTTCTGTAATCGATGCACACCCTCCACCACGTGGTCTGTCGAGTAGAAATTAGTTCACCTTCATTATTCTTCGCCATAGTTATGGCAGATCTCTTAGAGACCACTTAAACAAGACTGAACCATTGACTATCTAAAATAGGGTAGATAATGCCTACATCTAAAAGCTTGACTATCACTTTATGAACAACTTCTTCATATAGGGGTTCAACCTACATTGCATTTTCCTAGCAGATTTAAACATCATCCTCTAAGTGAATTCTATGCATGCAAATAATGGAACTAATCCCTTTCAAATAAGGAATCGACCACCTATAGCAACCTTATGATTAAATTAGATAGGAATCAACTCTTTCTCTTGATCACAAGAATAAAGAGAAGATATAATGATAGGCAGGGTCTATTTAGGGCCTAGAGACACATACTTGAGTGAATTAGGAAGAGGTTTTAACTTAAGTTTAGGTGGAAACATAATAGAAGGTGGTATAGGAGAGCTAGCCAAAGGTGGGAGGGATTCGTAAGTGGACATCTAAGAGGAAAACTCAAGATGAGGAGTGGTGTCAATAATAGAATCCATCTCATCTAGTGTACTTCCTAGGCCAAACACTCTCAAGTCGTCATGGGAAACATAGGTTCCCAAGGGATCATTGCTTAGAATAGTAGATCTTCTTCAATCATTCCATCAATCACATCAACAAAGAAGTATTCATATTCATCTTCAAACACAGGTTGAGAAGAAGCTTTAAGAGTGTTAAGCCTAACCCTCATGTTCATAATTGAGAGATCCACCATCCTCGACGTACAATTAATAGTGACATTAGCTATGGCTAGGAAGAAACGTCCTAAATAAGAGGGATTTGCTTAGACGTATAGATAGGGTCCATGTCCAACACAAAAAAGTCAATAGGAAAGAATCCTTTATGAATTTGAACCAAGACATCATCTATCCGCCCCTTAGGAGTCCTCACTAACCTATCAGCAAGTTGAAGAGTATAGTTGGAAGGTTTCAATTCATCCAATCCCAACTCTAAGTAAATAAAATATGGTATCAATTAACACTAGAATCCAAATCCAAAAGTGCCCTTTCAATTTGTGATTACCAATATATCATGATATAGTAGGGACACCAGGATCTTTGAACTTAGGTGGAGTGTTAAATTTCAAAATAGAACTTACTTGTTTAGTTAGACGAACGTTTTTAGACCTGTCATCTTCAGATTTCCTTTTAAAAGTGCACATGTCTTTAAGGAACTTAGCATAAGCAGAGATCTTTTCAATCACTTCCAAAATCAACCTTAACTTAGTTAAAGATCTCTAGAATGTCATCTCTTTGCTTGTCTTTCTTAGAAGGGAATGGTGCATCTAAAGTTTGAGGGTAAGGAACCCTTGGCTTATATGTGACAATAGGATCAAAAATAGCGCGGGAAGGGGATGAGTCATTTTCCTTTTCAGTTTCAAGGTCATTCCTAATGGGCTTAAGTCTTTCCTCTTTATCATGTTCCTTTTTACTCGCTTTGTTATCTACTTGTTTCAATTATAGCTTTCAATTATAGCTTTCAATTGTTTCAAATTATTGGCCTTTAGGGTTTTGAATGGGATGATTTGAAAGTTTTCCTTCTTCTCTTTTACCTATAGCTATGGCTAGTTTCCCAAGTTGGGTTTCTAACTTAGCTATAGATTGTGAGTAAGAGTCAACAATGTGCATTTTAGACTTAATTGCTTGGATCTTATAATCAACATTTTACACAATAGAAGTTAAGATTCCATGGGTAGTAGTTACCTTGTCTATATTAGAGCTCCCATATGGAGCTTGATAAGAAGTAGAAGGAGCATATCTCTAGTTTTGGAAACTAGGAGGGGCATGTCAACTAGATTGGGCATGAGGACTTTCAACATTTTTAGACCTCAACAAAACATTAGGATGATTCCTCCTAACATGATTATAAGTGTTAGAAAAAGGATTATTGTATTGGGGGAAATCCATGGGCAGCATTCACTTATTGAGTCACATAGTCAGACTTACCAACACAAGGATAATCAACCTTTCATAAATGGGGTATTAGACACTTTGTCCATACACAACAATTGATCAAATTTCTTAGTTCAAGCATCAACTTTACTAGAAATATCAATTGAATGTGAAACCTTATAAATTCCCTCTTTTACTTCGCAATTGCCTAGGCAAATTAAAATGTGAGGAAGTATCATGTAAGGGTGAATTTTTACTTAGATGTTCAAACAATTCCCAAGTTTCTTTAGTGGTCTTATATAAGAAACTACCACCATAAGATGCATTAACCATCTGCCTATTGTGATCATCTAACCAGAGTAAAAACTCATGACGAGTTGCCACATAGGAACCTCATGGTGAGGACAATTTTGCAATAATTCTTCAAACCTTTTCAAACTTTCATGCAATTGTTCATTTTTATTTTATGAAAAAAGTGGTTATAGCATGTCTTTCGGTGGTCAATTTACCAAGAGAAAACACCTTTTTCGAGAATGCCTTTTGCATTTGATCCCAAGTGGTGATATTTGTCTTAGTATCTAGCCAAACTTTAGCTTTATCTTTCAAAAAGAAAGGAAAAAGACGTAAACATTTCTAGAGACATTATTTAAGAAGGTAGTAGAACATATCTATAAAAATACGTCAACATGCTTGAAAGGATTTTCAGACTCTAACTCATACAATGGAGAAACCATTTCGATAAGGAAATACTTAATCTCAAATGGCCCTATAGCAATGAGTGTATAGGTTCTCGTAGGTGAATCATAAGTGGTAGGAGTTAAACACTCCTTAAGTTGCTTAGGTGGGGCTTGTTCTTTAGCCATCTTTTTCCTAGATTCATGTTTCTTAGCTCTTATAGTACTAAGAGAACATTCAATTTTAGGATTATACTCTTCAAGATCTAAGAATAAAGAATGTCCACGATGCATACAACCTACAAACAATCAAAAGAATAGTATGAAATCACCACCACAATAACCACCAAATGAAATAATAAGAAAAGAAAAAAAAGTAATAAATAAAAGAAAACAAGAGAAAGAACTAAGTGAAAAAATGAAAAAGAAAATAAATGAAATGAAAGGGAGGGGATCTGAACAAAACTAAAGGGAAGTAACTAAAATAAATAAAATAAACAAACTAACAAAAATAAATTGTTAGATTACATTAAGACAGAATGAAAACAATAGTTAGATTAGTAGGGAATTAGGAGAAAAGAAATAAAATTGTTAGACTGGGGTGGGATAAGGAATAAAATAACATAAAATAAAAATAATGAACAAAAAATAAAAGGATTGGGGTTCAAAATAATAGGGGAAAAACAAATAAATAAAAAGAATAAGAGGGAAGAAAATTAAAAATCACTAATCGGTCCTCGCAGCGGCACCAAAGTTGGTGTGGATTTTTTTGATCAGTTTAAAAACCCTTTTTCCTTGCAGGTGCACAAGATCAGTTGTAGACTAGCAAGTATAGGGTGTCGATCTCATGAGGAATAATGGTAAGTTTAAATTTAGCTTTTCCAATTAAAAAGAATAATCCCAGGGAGGAGTTCAATTATCAATATAAATTAAAGAAGCAAAAGAAAACCAAATGAGTCAAGAAAAAGGAGAAAAATCAAATTAGATAAAGACCTAGGACTTTGGATTTCACTAACGACACAACTATTAAATTACTAACTCAAATGGGGGTTCAATTAGTCACTTGTTCAACTTAAGCTACAAGCATTAGGCCATGAATTAGAAATATAATTTTAATGATCAGATGATATTATTTATCTAGGAGTTAGCATGAATAATTCTTTTTCGTCATAACTCTTCTAATTTCTAGTATAAATTATTCAACTTTAGTAACTATAATTTTAAGCCTAATTGCATAGCATCATATTAGCCGACAAGGTCTAATATATAATTGAGATAGCAAATTAAACTACTGTAATTAATATAAATAAACAATAGTATTAAGATGCATAAATATGTTAGTATCAAATATAAACTCAAAACTATGCAAAGCAATCGACAAAAATAACACCAAAAGAAATTAGTAATCAATGTTATTAATCAAAGATCCATCTTAATCCTAGAAAAGCAACCTAGCTGGCCATAGTTAGTGAAAAACGCCATTGAAGTTGGTCTCACCATACTCTCAACGTTGGTATGTTTCGCTTCCTATCCCCAAACGTTGATACCCAATTACACAAAACTATATAATTACGCACAGAATTTGACTCACAAATGAGATGAGAAGACAAGAGAAGAGAAAAAATAGCGAACAAAGATTATTTTTTACTAAACCCCTCAATCGAAATAGTTTCGTCGTACAAAAGACTCTGTCTAAAAATTGGAAGATGGAAGATGAGAGAATGGAAGAATGCTTGGATAAGTGGATGAGTGGATGATTGAATGATTTTTGCTCTAGCCTTGTCCCCTTTTTGTTCTAGTTCCACACCCCTCTTACGACCCTAAATTCATGAGAAAAATTAAAAATTCATCGGTTGGTACGATGTTGACTTGCATAAGAAAATCCTAGTCTTTAGCTGAAAACTAATCTTAACTAATTGCATTTGACTAGGTCAATAGCTCAAAATTAACTCATGTGTAGAATTAGGCACTTAAGAAAATAGAGCTATTGGGCCACATGTGAAAAGAAATAGGCCCAAGTGTGTAACACCTGCATTCCTTTTTTTTTTTTTTTACGTTACGCTGACTATCTAGCCTTTTGATGTTCTAAAATCGTATTTTAGTAACGATATGAGTTTAATTATTATCGATGTGCTTATGTGAGCGATAATTTTATTAAAAATAGAATATTATCATTGTTATTATTATTATTATTATTAGTTTTGAAAATTTTTCGATGATTTCTAATAAGCGTTCATCAGGATTATTATCAGGTGCTAAGTCGAGTAGAATCCCGAGTTCCATTAGGTTGTCAACCTTAGAATTCGTTTCATTGTTTAATAAATCGAACCTTGACATATTTGGGAACGAATAATCGATGAAGGAATGCATTATCTATTCAAGTTTAGAATACGGGATAAGAAATTAGGCTAGCAGTGTTACGTATTCAGTAAGTTTGAAACAAAAAAAATAAATAAATATGGGATGAGGGGCATTTTTGTCAAACCCACGCCAGAATTACGTTGGCCTTTTCTTCCTCGTCTAGTCCAACGACCCCTCCTGAGCCCCATTCTATCTCTCTCTGCTCTTCAACATCTTCCTCTTCTCTGCCCTCCACACACGAAGCCTCAAGCTCCCAAAACTCCATCAATTTTCCTCTACATAGCATGTATTTCTCACGTTCAACCTTCCCCAGAACCCTCCCAAGCCCCATTATAAGGGTTTGGAGCACTGAACATGTGCCCAAATTTGGCCCATGCAACCCAGCCTTTAACCACTACAGTTCTTCTATAAATTGAGGTTGAATTCGTAGCATAAGCATCAGCCACAACATCAAATCAATGAGTGAACATTTGGGATGAAATTGGGGTCCGAATTGCGTGATTTGAGCGTGGTTGGAGCAAATTCGTGTGGGTTTGGGCGTGATTGTAGCAAGGAGTTAAAGATTGGAGTTTTTAAGCACCTAAAGTTGAGGCCAAAGCCCTTCGACAGAGTTTCTAGCCTGGAATCGAGGTGGGTGTTTCTCGCCCCCTACATTATTGCTAATTTGTAGCGAATTTTACGGATTTTAGTTGATGCATGTCTGAATCAAAGTTAGGAATAAATATTTGGAGAATTTAAAAAGGAAATTGGGAAATTATAATGATGATGCTGATTTCGAGATTCTTGCATGTTGATTTGAAGCGTAGTTTACTGATCGATTAATTTGGAAAATTATGAAACAAACGAAGTTATGCTAGATGCTATTGTTAGTTCAGTTTTGGTGTGCCTAAAATCTATTTAGAAGGTCACATGTGATCGTTATACCCAAGGTTGCTAACCGGGTGGTTGAGGTATTCGTAAAGCAAACAGAGTTTAGGGATTATATAATTAGCAAATTGGGCACCTTGTGAGTAAAGAATGCTCTGAATCGATGCATGTTAAGTTAGTTAATTGATGTTGGAGAATGGCCTTGAAACAACCTAAGAATGCTTTAAATCGATGCATGCCAATTTGGTTAATTCATGCTTGAAATGACCTTGAAACGACCTAATAACCTCGGTTAAATTAAAATAGATTCGAAAGCCTTAATGTGACTAGATTATACTTTTGAAATTAACATGAATTGTACATGTTTTTCCCTAATTGTGAATTATGAATACAAAGCTTGTTTCGTGCCTTGTTAGTTCAGTTCGGTTCGCTAAGTGCCTTATTTAAGCTAATGATATATATATTCACATATGTCGTAACATGTCACCGGTTGGGTGTTGCTTGCTCGATAAGTTAATATGTCACTATTGAACATTTCATTATGATCTTCGTGATAAAGAGCTATGATTGTGAAATAGAAGCCGAGTTGGTAGTTGGATGGTTTGAGGCTGAACTAATGAGAGTTTTTTAGGCTCTTTGTGGTCGGTGTTGTGTGAGGAGGAAGCCTGGGTTGTGATTGATCGCAATCGTGTGAATTACGAGGCCATGTGTGGCATATTATGTATAATGATTTTTGAACAGAATCAAAGCCTAAACGCTCATTCTCTCCATTTTAGTGCATCTATTTATTCTGTGATCTAGCTTTTAAAAATCCCAGGTACGTTCATTGACTGTATCTTTATAAATCAGCACGTATTTATCGAAATTATAATGTTTTGGTAAGTACATCAATGAATCAATTGAACAAGTGATTTATCAGATAATTAGTGACCCCATCAGTTATCACTTACAGGGCATTGCCCTTCAGTTACCTGCGCGGCTTCAGGTCAGGTCTTCCGGTCGGCTTGGCAGGTGTACACCTATACATAGATCGTAACAGTTACTAAGGGTGTGCACTAACAGATAATAATCGGCAATTTAGCTTTATATACATCTCATTCCCTATTTTAAAATAAAAATGAATTGCAAAACGAGCCCTCATAATTTCTTTCCCCGGTGAATCTTTATCAGTACAGGGATGCATATACTGAGCTTTGGCTCACAGTTCGAAATGGTTTTATGTTTTGTTTTAGGAAAATGTTCAGTAACCCGCTCTCAGGCGGGCAGAGAGGCTGAAGGTGATAAATAAATCAGGACCGTCCATATGATTGGCGGATAGAAGTGCTAAGATGTTTTCATGCCTTTTTGTCGTGCTTTTTGGTGTTCCAGTTGTATATTTGAACTGCAACATGTTTTGGGGTTACAACTGTACATTTAAACTGAGTTAAGTATGTTGTTTAACCTTGATGTAACCCGGAGAAGTTAGAATCTTTCCTGTATGTAATTGAATGGTTTGAATGGATGTGTGCCCTTTGAGGATAAACTTTGATTTTATGGCTAAATTTTTCATTTTCAAGCGAAGCCTTGTCCTTGCGGATGGCGGTAATGCCCATTCATTGATTTCTTGGTGTTAAGCTTAGTTAGGTAAATGCAGCTATGATTTATATATTATTGGGGCGCTACATTATGCCAAGTTTAATTATAAAGTATTTGAATATGCTACGCGTGAACCCCCTCCCCTTCATGTCATTAAGCTTTATCATGTGTGTGAGGGTGAAATTTTGAAAAAGAAGGCTTTTTGTGGTTGAAAATAAAAGTAGCCATACCTATTAGAGAATGATGGCCTATTTTTAGCTATACGAATGTAGTTTTCAGGCTTAAGGATTTTACAAAGGAGTGCGTTGCATGATAATTGATTTCACTGTAAGAGACAACAAACTTATTGGCCATTATGGTCATATGCTTTAAATTGGCTAAGAAATCGTGCTTAGGGAGAATGAGATGGGAGTGAACCAGGTAGAACGGGGGAATCCCTAGCCTAGAGAGTAGTCCCAGTAGTGGGAAACCTTGGAAGACCTTGAACAGGGTGAGGGCCAATTACTTAGCCATCCCGGGAGTAAGAGCTTACCGTGAGCGATTGTCTCACTAGGGGTTGAGCATAGATCTCACCCAACTAGAACATTATGATGATCTTATGCCCAGAGTATTTTCCTAATAAGTAAGAAAAGCAGTTTGAGTGGCTAACACGAAGCGTAACGGTGAAAATGATTCTTTTTTAGGACTATGATTGCCTAATATGATACTAATATACAAATGATGTGTTCCTGCTACTTATCATTATTGCCTGCAAATGGTTTTAGTTTTTAAGGAGTTGGGAAGTACTCATTGAGCATTTGGTAGCTCATCCCATTACTATTTCCCGTTTTCCCAGGTTTTCATTACGACAGGTAGAAGTCAATTTACTCATGTCGAGTTGGAGTTTATCCTTGCTTGGAAAAGGTGTCATGTGTGAACATATGGGAGTGGATTCACATGCTAAATGATGTAATATAATTTATCCCTAGAGTTGTAAATGTATGTAAACAAAGTACTCTAGTTCATGTAACGCATATTGTTCAGAAGTCGCTCTGTATGGCCATGTGAGGCAGTCGTCTGATTAGTCAGTCACCACTATTTAAGTTGTTTATTTTTGGGATGTCAAACCCCAATACTTCAGATCTGTGATCTGTTGAGTTGTATCTTTTATTTTCTTCTTTATTAGTGAACTTTATTGTTTTGGTGTACTCCGGGAGAGTGGCCCGTACAGTTGTGGATTCCGGTGTGTAGCCGTTGAGCTTATTTTAGAGTTCTTTATGCTTCTATTGATTGGAGGGATTTAATGTAAGACTTTAAGCTTGGGAAATGGATAGTTTTTAGCCAAAAATCTGTTCGTTTTGCCCTAGAATTTAAGAAGGATTTAAGAAGTTGTTAATGCTCCAAGCCCTAGAGGTTAGGGGCGTAACAGATGGTATCCAAGCAAGGTCCTGCGACCACAGGCCGCAACCTGAGTCTTGCATTTCATAGAGTCGCCTAGGAACACGTTGTGATAATGTGACATATGCTGCACTCTGTGTGTAAGAATGCCTTACAACATGGACGTTTACGACTTATGTGTGATTCGAGGAGGTCAATTGATTAAAATTAGCGAGTTATACATTAGTATAGGAGCTAAAGTGATCCCTATGCCTTGAGGTGGCATTGTGGGTGCTCCATTGGTGCAATGTGTTCGTCACGTGCTAATTGACTTGACTGATTGACTGTTATGTGGTTGACTACTATGTGATTCAGTTAAGCCGATCGGATAAATGTGAATCGTGCGTTAGAATGTGAACCCAATTGACTTGTGCCTTCTTATGTGAGCTAAGTGATGGTCCGAATAGTAAAACATTTATCCAGGTACCCTGATAAGAAAAACGAAAGTTAAAGCACGTTGTTTTAAACTCAAATGATCGAAAACCTTTCTCCAACCTCAGTCTTTGCCCCTACGTGCGGATTTCGGGCCCAACAATAGAGAGAGCATACGTGCTCGAATGATTGTTGGCGTGATACTTGCATTACATGAATCCTATTGCTTCCTGTTATAGATTGAGTGGTCGGATGTTAGTGACTATCAAAATTTGCATTTACATGTGCTCATCATCGCATATCTTATGTTTACTAAGGATAACACGTTAGTACCTCGTATTTAGGGGCCAAACTCTATTTGGATATGTAAATGCCTATGTGCTTCATGTGACACGATGATGGGTAGGTGTACTTGTGGTCACATGTGAGCCTTTACTGTACCCCCTAGTCCCTAAAGTTATGGAACATGCAGTTAAAGTGTTTAATTGAAGTGTTCTGGGTGGTTTGACTATATAATGGTAAATATTTGTGCATCTTCATTAGGACATGGGCATCTCGGTTTACCTGTCTGGCTTCATGACTTAGAAAGAAACCAACTCCCTATGGAAACTGGAGGGTAGAGCCTTACATTACTTAATCCAATGTGATTAACCTAATGTAACTACCGTGCTTATCATTGCTCGTGTAACAATACATGACAACGAAATATCCTTCATTAGGACCATGTTTCCCAAGCTGTTCTATGCTTAGTGATTGACAACCACATGTGTTACCCCAGTAACATGCTTCATATATACTGAAACGTGAATTAACTCTGTAGATTATGCTTGATTTCAAAGTGCGACATTGTTATGAGCATATGTATAGTTCTTGTGTGTTGTCGTTCATATAATGCTATGCGATGCTATGTGATCCTCATGTGGCGCCCTTGCTGCTTTAATATGTTATAGGAGTCTCCAGGTTAATCGTTTTGATTTTAGAGGTGACTTAAGTTCATGTTTTAGAAAGAAACTGCCTATATATGACCTTAAAGTTGTTATAGCCCATTTATCATATTGTTAATATGATGCACATACATAGAGAGGTTGTTTACTATGCAGATTGAGTCTAGATAATTGAAAGTCTATTTTTCTTTTTAAAACAAGCTTAATATAGTTTTCGATGCCAAGTCATTTGCCCCTTTTCTATGCGATTGCCCTTGGCGCCTAAATGGAGTGAGTAGCTGCTCAAAGAGGATTTGTCGAATGGGAGACTGGATACCATGAGCCTCTTTTTCGGTTTCAATTAATTATAAAACAAGAACTTGGATTCTAGTGCGATTTGTGTAGACTATGTCAAGTGTATACTCATCTTAGGTTTGACTGAACTGAGCTTTGGAATTTTGAAGACGAAATTCTTTTAAAGGGGGAAGAATGAAACACCTCATTCCTTATTTTTGTTTTTTTTACGTTACGGTGACTGTCTTGCCATTTGACGTTATAAAATCATATTTTAGTAACGATATGAGTTAAATTATTATTGATGTGCTTATGTGAGCGATGATTTTATTAAAAATAGAATATTATCGTTGTTATTGTTTTTATTATTAGTTTTGAAAACTTTTCGATGATTTTCAATAAGCGTTCATAAGGATTATTATCGGGTACTAAGTCGAGTAGAATCCCGAGTACGATTAGGTTGTCAACCTTAGAATTCGTTTCATTGTTTAATAAATAGAACCTTGATGTATTTGGGAGTGAATAATCGACGAAGGAATGCATTATGGATTCGGGTTTAGAATACGAGATACGAAATTAGGTTAGCAGTGTTAAGCATTCAGCAAGTTTGAAACTAAAAAAAAAAGGGATAGGGGCTTTTTAGTCAAACCCATGCCAGACTTAAGCTAGCCTTTTCTTCCTCCTCTGGCCCGCGACCCCCTCGAGCCCCATTCTCTCTCTCTCCGCTGTTTATCTTCTTCCTCTTCTTTGCCCTCCACACACGCAACCTTAAGCTCCCAAAACTCCAGCAATTTTCCTCTACCCAGCTTGTATTTCTCGCATTCAACCTTCCCTAGAACCCTACAAGCCATTGCTGCGAATTTTGGGCTCGAACAAAGCACACTTATTTGGTTTTCGTCCGTTGTGGCCATAGTTCGGAGCACCAAACATGTGCCCAAATTCCGCCATGAAACCCAGCCTTTAGCCACTCCAGTTCTTCTCAAAATTGAGGTTGAATTTGTAGCATAAGCATCCGCCACAACATTGAATCAGTGGATGAACATTTGAGGTGCAATTAGGGTTCAGATTTGGGCGGATTTGGGCGTGATTGTAGCAAGGAGTCGAAGATTGGAGTTTTCAAGCGCCTAAAGTCGAGCCCAAAGCCCTTCAAATGAGTTTCTAGCTTGGAATCGAGATGAGTTTTTCTCGCCTCCTACATTATTACTAATTTCCAATGACTTTTACAGATTTTAGTTGATGCATGTCTGAATCTGAGTTAGTAATCAGAATTGGGAGAATTTAAAACGAAAATTGGGAAATTATAATGATGATGCTGATTTCGGGATTCTTGCATGTTGAACTGAAGCGCAGTCTACTGATCGATTAATTTGGAGAATTATGAAACAAGCAAAGTTATGCTAGAAGTAGCTGTTTGTTCAGTTTTAGTGTACTCAAAATCTGGTTAGAAGGTCGCATGTGATCATTATACCCTAGGTTGCTAATGCGATGGTTGAGGTATTCGTAGAGCAAACAGAGTTTAGGGATCATATGATTAGCAAATTGGGCACCCTGCGAGTAAAGAACGCTTTGAATCGATGCATGTTAAGTTAGTTAATTCATGTTTGAGAATGACCTTGAAACAACTTAAGAATGCTTTTTATTGATGCATGCTAATTTGGTTAATTCATGCCTGAAATGACCTTGAAATGACCTAACAACCTTGGTTAAATTAAAATAGACTCGAAAGTCTTAATGTGACTAGATTATGCTTTTGAAATTAACATGAATTGGACATGCTTTTCCCTAATTTTGAATTATGAATACAACGCTAGTTTCATGCCTTGTTAGTTCGGTTCGGTCCGCTAAGGGCCTTATTTAACGCAATGATATATATATTCATATATGCCGTAATGTGTCACTGGATGGGATATGCTTGCTTGGTAAGTTAACATGTCGCTATTGCACATTTCATTATGATCTTTGTGATGAAGTGCTATTATTGTGAAATAGAAACCGAGTTGGTAGTGGATGGTTTGAGGTTGAACTGATGAGAGTTTTTGAGGTTCTTTGAGGTCAGTGTTGTATGAGGAGGGAGCCTGGATTATGATTGACCGCAATTATGTGCATTCCGAGGCCGTGTGTGGCTTATTCTGCCAAGTTGAATTATAAAGTATTTGAATGTGATACGTTTGAACCCCTCCCATTCATGTCATTAAGCTTTATCAAGTCTGTGAGGGTGAAATTTTGAAAAAGAAGGCTTTTAAGTGAATGAAAACAAAAGTAGCCATCTATTAGCGAATGACGACCTATCTTTAGCTATGCAAATGCAGTTTTAAGGCTTAAAGAATTCCAAAACGAAGTGCGCCGCATGATACTTGATTTCGTGCAAGAGACAACAAGCTTATTAGCTGTTATGGACAGATGTTTTAAATTGGCTAAGATATAGTGCTTAGGGACAATGAGATAGGAGTGAACCTGGTAGAACGGGGGAATCCCTAGCCTACGGAGTATTCCTAGTAGTGGGAAACCCTGGAAGACCCTGATGAGGGTGTAGGTCCAATTATACAGCCATCCCAGGAGTAAGAGCTTAGCGTGGCCGATTGTCTCACTAGGGTTGAGAATAGATCTCACCCAACCACCACATTATGATGATCTTATGCCCAGAGTATTTTTCTAATAAGTAAGAAAAGTAGTTGGCATTGCGCATTTTAAGTATTTTAGGAAAAAGAAAGATTTTAAGGGCCCTTAAAATGCCAGTTTGAATAAGATTCGAAAAGCTTATAAGGGTCATTAGAGAACCAATACGAAAGAGATTTCTTTTTAAAGAATATGAGCATCAAGAGGCTAAGTAAAGTGTTTTTAAAAAAAAACAAACAAAACTTCCTGTGCATATCTTATGAATAAGATTCCAAGTATAGTTTGAATGAAATTTCAAATAAAGTATGGCTATATCCTTATAATGCATCGAGCATATAACTTTTCAAATGTGCACATGCTTTGAATAAAACATGAGTCACCACGTTTTGAATTTGAGTATTTGAAAGCACCTTTGCTCTATCCTCGTTGCTTACTTGCTTATGTGCCTAAATGCTTGATCATTAGGAAAGTTTCGTCATCAGAGGCTTAGCAATAAGCTTGAGTGGCTAGTATGAAGCTTAAGGGTGATGATGATTCCTTTTCGGGACTATGATTGCCTAATATGATAGTCATATACAAATGATGTGTGCCAGCCACTTATCATTATTTCCTATAAATGGTTTTCGTTTTTAAGGAGTCGGGAAATACTCATTGAGCGTGTGGTTGCTCATTCCATTACTATTTACCCTTTTCCAAGGTTTTTACAGTGACATGTAGAAGTCAATTTACTTATGCCGAGTTGGAGTCTACCATTGCTTGGAAAAGGTGTCATATGTGCACATACAAGAATGGATTCACGTGTTAAACGATATAATATAATGTATCCCTAGGGTTCTAAATGTATGTAAACAAAGTACTCTAGTTCATGTAATGTACTTTCGTTAGAAGTCGCTCTGTATGGCCATGTGAGCTAGTCGTCTGATTAGTCAGTCACCACTATTTAAGTTGTTTATTTTTGGGATGTCAAACCCCAGTACTTTGGATGTGGGATCAGTTGAGTTGTATCTTTTATTTTCTTCTTTATCATTGAACTTTATTGTCTTGGTCTACTCCGGGCGATTGGCTCGTAGAGTTGTGGACTCCAACGTGCAGCCATCGAGCTTATTTTAGAGTTCTTTACGCTTCTATTGATTGTAGGGATTTAATGTAAGGCTTTAAGCCTGGGAAATGCTTAGTTTTTAGGTGAAATTCTGTCTGTTTTGCCCTAGAATTTAAGTAGGATTTAAGAAGTTGTTAATGCTCCCAATCCTAGGGGTTGGGGGCGTAATAGATGGTATCAAAACAAGGTCCTGCGACCATAGGCCGCGACCTAAGTCTTTCATTTCATATAGTCGCATAGGAACACATTGTGATAATGTGACATACGCTATGCTCTGTATGCAAGAGTGCCTTACGACATGGACATTTATGACTTATGTGTGATCCAAGTAGGTCAATTGATTAAAATTGGCGAGTTATACATTACTGTAGGAGCTAAATGGCTCCTTATGCCTTGAGGTCGCATTGTGGGTGCTCCATTGGTGCAATGTGTTCCTCACATGCTAATCGACTTAATTGATTGACAGTTATGTGATTGATTGTTATGTGATTCAGTTAAGTCGATTAGATAAATGTGAGTCATGCATTAGAATATGAAGCCAATTGACTTGTGCCTTCTTATGTTAGCTAAGTGATGGTCCGAATAGTAAAACATTTATCTGTGTACCCTGATAAGATTGTTAAGTCAAAAATCATGCATTGTTTTAATAATTATTTTAAGTATATTATATATATTATTTCTTCTAATTTACTTCATTTTATATATTTTCCAGGTTAGGCTTTAATTAAATAAAGAGGAGAAGAGATGACGTCGAAATTCGAATTTTATACACTTGGCTACAAGACGGTCCAAAAATAATAATTATGAAAATTATTATTTTCATAATTATTATATTGGGCTAGGGTTTCAAGAGTTGGTGAGAAGCTAGAAGTCTTGGGGAAGAAGAAATCTAAGGAAGAGAGGAAGGAAACCCTAATATACTAAACCTAACTTCCCTCACTCCCTATATATAAACCCACAATAACAAGGCCTTGAGGACCCTCCTTCTCACGCCTAACACTACAAACCCACGGCATCATCTCCTCATCCCTCCTTCATCACCATCATCATATTCCACCATCACAATTACTCACACACCTTACCCACACTAACAAAATCACGCCTAACACTACAAACCCACGACATCATCTCCTCATCCCTCCTTCACCACCATCATCATATTCCTACATCCTACACGACCTTCTCATGATCATCATCACGAAGCCATCATCTTAGGAGGGTTGTTTTATTTTTATTATTTATTTTTTTTTTTTAGATTATTGTTAAACATGCATTATTTGGGTGAAATTTGTGATTTTATTTTTAATATGAGTGAGTAATTCCTTTGTGCTTGGTATAATCTTCTTGAAGCCATGCTAAATTACTTATTTTGAAACAAGTTTTATGCTTTAATGTCTAGTTGAATTCTATTCATGATTCTTTAGCTATTAGTGTTTATCGTTTATGAAATTTGTGTTAAATCGATTAGAATGCATGCTAGTTGATTAAATATAATTTCGATTGATAGTTTAGAAGACTATAATACGTAAAAGTTATAATCTTTTAGGCCTAGGTATCACCCTAATTAATCATGGATGGCTCAAACCCATCTCTTTTAATTAGGTAATCGCTTTAGATCTTTATTAAATCGATTTGCTGGTAAATTGGTTACAAAGTGTTAAATGATGTTTTTCTAATTCTTAATGCTCTAATTTGGTTAAATTTTTGCGCTGGTGTAAAGATGATCAAATTAGTAGGGTTTATATTAGGGTTGGACCTGAGTAAACTAGAATCTAAGGAAAAACAGGGAAGAACCGCTGGTGGATATCTTCTACAGTTTAACTCATGAATAAAATTAACTTGTGTGTTAATGATAAATATCAATTTGCATGGTGGATTGAGATTATACTAAGTATCCTTCATAAATTTGATAACTTTTGATTATTATTTATTACTTA
>JACYFF010031954.1:62563117-62632911 GCA_017589665.1 Selenicereus undatus | reverse complement strand
TAGATAGCTTAGATTTTGATTTTTAGAGTGGTTATAATTTTAGATTGGTTTATATTCAGTTTTAGTATTCAATTACCGGTTTGTTAGAACTTAGACTAAAAATAGTTATTTTTGTTATTTTTTGATTTTAATTAATTCCGAGGGTTCATATAGTGTCCTAGTCTGCTCATATTCAATTTTGTAATTTTTGGGAATTATTTGATAATATTTCAGAATTATTTTGTGAAATTGGTATGTGCAGGTTTTTAGGTAATTAATTCTTAAAATTTCGATTTTAATTGTTAATTCACGATTATTAGGTGCTGTTAAGTCTAGAAAATTGTGTCCTAGGATTAGGGTAATTGTCTTGATTATTTTCGTATTTATATTTATGCAGATTATTTTATTTCCAATTTCAGATTTAATATTCTGCTTGATTATTCTGCAGTAATTGACTGATTTAATTTTCCTGAAATCAATCAGAAATTATTCTGGAGTTATATGCTTATAAAGTTGAATAATATTAGTTTAGGTTACTGTTTTTTTTAATATTTATTTTCTGATTATTATTTACTTTTATTGATTTTTAATTAGAATTTCAGTTACTATTCTGATTTTATTTTTCTAGATTATTTAGGAAATATTTTTGCTGTTTTATTTCCAGAATATGATTTAGAATATTTAGGAACATCGTTGGGTATTTTTCTAGATTTTTAATCATTATATTTTAATTATTTTAGAATTACTAAGATTAGACTTAATAAATTGGATTCGTAAAATCATTTAGGATTAAGCTAGCCTTTTACAACAATCTTTCCTCGTGGATCGATCCCTGCTTCCCTACGCTATAAAAATTATTTAATAACCGAAGTAGTGGTTAAATTTGTAGCTCTCGACAGGCTTTACAAAGATAATTGAAGTTAAAGCACATTCTTTTAAACTGAAATGATTGAAAACCTTTTTCCAGGCTAATTCTTTGCCCCTACGTGCAGATTGCTCCTCGGGCCCTACAATAGAGAGAGCATACGTACTCAAATGATTGTTGGCATGTTGCGTGCATTATATGACTCCTATTACTTCCAATTGTAGATTGAGTGGCCGGATGTGCTCATATTGAATACACGACCGAGCGAATATCAGAATTTGCATTTACATGTGATCACCATCGCATATCTTATGTTTAAAAAGTATAACATGTTAGTACCTCGCACTTAGGGGCCAACCTCTATTTGGATAGATAACTGCCTATGTACTTCATGTGACATGATGATGTGTAGGTGTACTTGCGGTCATATGCGAGCCTTTATAGTACCCCTTAGTCCCTAAAGTTCTGGAACATGTAGTTAAAGTGTTTAATTGAAGTGTTTTGGGTGGTTTGACTATATAATGGTAAATATTTGTGCATCCTCATTAGGACATGGGCATGTCGGTTTACCTGCCTGGATTCATGACTTAGAGAGAAACCAACTCCATACGGAAACTCGAGGGTAGAGCCTTCCACTATGTAAACCAATGTGGTTAAGCTAATGTAATTATCGTGCCTATTATTGCTCGTGTAACTATGCTTGATAACGGAATATCCTTCATTGGGACCATTTTTCCCAAGTTGTTCTATGCTTAGTGATTGACAACCACATGTGTTTCCCCAATAACATGCTTCATATATACTGAAACGTGAATTAACTCCGTGGATTATGCTTTATTTCAAAGTGCTACATTGTTCCCAACATATGTATAGTTCTTGTATGTTGTCGTTTAAATAATGCTCTGTGATGCTACGTGATCCTTATGTGATGCCCTTACGGCTTTAATATGTTATAGGAGTCTCCAAGTTAATCGTTTTGATTTTAGCGCTGACTTAGGTTCATGTTTTAGAAAGAAACTACCTGTATATGACCTTAAAGTTGTTATAGCCTAATTGTCATGCCGTTAATATGATGCACATACATAGAGTGGTTGTTTACTATGCAGATTGAGTCTAGATAATTGAAAGTCTATTTTCCTTTTTAAATTAAGCTTAATATGGTTTTCCATGCCAACTCATTTGCCCCTCTTCTATGCAATTTCCCTCGGCGCCTAAATAAAGTGAATAGCCACTCGAAGAGGAATTGGCGAAAAGGGGACTGGATACCATAAGCCTCTTTTTCATTTTCGCTTAATTGTAAAACAAGAATTTGGATTGTAGTGCGATTTGTGTAGACTGTGTCAAGTGTGTACTCATCTTACGTACGACTGAACTGAGCTTTGGAATTTCGAGGAAGAAATTCTTTTAACGGGGGAAGAATGTGACGCCTTATTCCTTGTTTTTGTTTTCTTACATGACGCTGACTGTCTTGCCTTTTGATGTTATAAAATCGTACTTTAGTAATGATATGTGTTAAAATATTATTGATGTATTTATGTGAAAGATAATTTTATTAAAAATAGAATATTATTGTTGTTATTATTTTTATTATTAGTTTTGAAAATTTTTCGATGATTTCTAATAAGCGTTCATAAGGACTATTATCGGGTACTAAGTCGAGCAGAATCCCGAGTACGATTAGTTTGTCAACCTTAGAATTCGTTTCATTATTTAATAAATCGAACCTTGACGTATTTGGGAACGAATAATTGTTGAAGGAATGCATTATCAATTCGGATTTAGAATACGGGAAACGAAATCAGGTTAGCAGTGTTAAGCATTCAGCAAGTTTGAAACCAAAAAAAAAAAAGAAAAGGGATGAGGGGCATTTTTGCCAAACCCACGCCAGACTTAAATTGGCCTTCTATTCCTCCTTTAGCCCGTGGCCCCGCCGAGCCCCATTCTCTATCTCTCTCTCTCTGCTCTTTATCTTCTTCCTCTTCTCTTCCCTCCACAGCAGCCTCAAGCTCCAAAAACTCCATCAATTTTCCTCTACCCAACTTGTATTTCTCGCATTCAACCTTCCCCAAAACCCTACAAGCCATTGTTACGGGTGCAATTGGGGTACAAATTGCGTGATTTGAACATGGTTGGAGAAGATTCGTGTGGGTTTGGGTGAGATTGCTGCAAGGAGTCGAAGATTGGAGTTTTCAAGCACCAAAGGTCTAGCCCAAAACCCTTCAAACGAGTTTCTTCAAAACCCTTCAAACGAGTTTCTTGCTTGGAATCGAGTTGAGTGTTTCTCGCCTCCTACATTATTACTAATTTCCAATCAATTTTTACGGATTTTAGTTGATGCATGTCTGAATCTGAGTTGTTAAATAGTGTTGGGAGAATTTAAAACAGAAATTGTGTAATTATAATGATGATGCTGATTTCGGAATTCTTGCATTTGAAGTGCGGTCTACTGATCGATTAATTTGGAGAATTGTGAAACAAGCGAAGTTATGCTAGAAGTTGTTGTTAGTTCAGTTTTGGGGTGCCTAAAATCTGTTTAAAAGGTCTCATTTGATCGTTATACCATAGGTTGCTAACCGAGTGGTTGAGGTATTCGTAGAGCAAGCTGAGTTTAGGGATTATATGATTAGCAAATTAGGCACCCTGTGAGTAAAGAATACTTTGAATTGATGCACGTTAAGTTAGTTAATTCATGTTTGAGAATGGCCTTGAAACAACCTAAGAATGCTTTAAATTGAGGCATTCTAATTTGGTTAATTCATGCTTGATATGACCTTGAAACGACCAAATAGCCTCAGTTAAATTAAAATTGACTCGAAAGCCTTAATGTGACTAAATTATGGTTTTGAAATTAACAAGAATTGGACATGCTTTTCCGTAATTGTGAATTATGAATACAAAGCTAGTTTCATGCCTTGTTAGTTTAGTTCGGTCCACTGAGGGCCTTATTTAGGCTAATGATATATATGTTCATATATGCCGTAACGTGTCGCTGGATGGGTGTTGCTTGCTCGTAAGTTAACATGTCGCTATTGCACATTTCACTATGATCTTCGTGATAAAGTGCTATGATTGTGAAATAGAAACCAAGTTGGTAGTTAGATGGTTTGAGGTTGGACTAATGAGAGTTTTTGAGGTCGTTTGTGGTCGGTGTTGTGTGAAGAGGGAGTGTGGGTTGCGATTGATCGCAATCGTGTGGATTGCGAGGCCATATGTGGCCTATTGTTCCAAGTGGAATGATGAAGTATTTAAATGTGTTACGTGTGAATCCCTCCCCTTCACGTCATTAAGCTTTATCATTTATCTGATGGTGAAATTTTGAAAAAGAAGGCTTTTTCATGGTTGAAAATAAAAGTAGCCATACCTATTGGCAAATGATAGCCTATTTTTATCTATACGAATGTAGTTCTAAGGCTTAAAGAATTTTAAAAAGAAGTGTGTTGCATGATACTTGATTTCGTGCAAGAAATAGCAAACTTATTAGTTGTTATGACCACATGGTTTAAATTGGCTAAGATATCGTGTTTAGGGACAATGAGATAGGAGTGAACCTGCTAGAACGGGGGAATCCCTGGCCTAGGGAGTTGTCCCAGCAGTGGGAAACCCTAGAAGACCCTGACGAGGGTGTAGGTCCAATTAAGTAACCATCCCGCGAGTAAGAGCTTAGCGTGAGCGATTGTCTCACAAGGGGTTGAGAATAGATCTCACCCAACCAGCACATTATGATGATCTTATGCCTAGAGTAGTTTCCTAATAAGTAAGAAGAGCAGTTGGCATTTCACCATTTTAAGCATTTTAGGAAAAAGAAAGACTTTAAGGGCCATTAAGAGGCCGGTTCGAATAAGATTCGAAAAGTTTATAAAGGTCATTAGAGGACCAATACGAAAGAGATTTATTTTTAAAGAATATGAGCATCAAGAGGCTAAGTAAACTGTTTTCCAAAAAAAAAAAAGAAAAGAAAGAAAGCTTCTTGTGCATAACCTGTGCATATCTTATGAATGAGATTCCAAGTATAGTTTGAATGAAATTTCAAATAAAGTATGGCTATATCCTTGTAATGCATCGAGCATACAAGTTTTCAAATGTGCATATGCTTTGAATAAAACATAAGTCACCACCTTTTCAATTTGATTATTCGAAAGCACCTTTGCTCTATCCTTGTTGCTTACTTGCTTATATGCCTAAATGCTTGATCATTAGGGAAGTTTAGTCATCAGGAGCTTAGCAATAAGTTTTAGTGGCTAATATGATGCTTAAGGGTGATGATGATTCCTTTTGGGGACTATGATTACCTAATATGATAGTCATATACAAATGACATGTGCCTGCTACTTATCATTATTTCCTGCAAATGGTTTTGGTTTTTAAGGAGTTGGGAAAAACTCATTGAGCATATGGTAGCTCATCCCATTACTATTTTCCCTTTTCCCAGGTTTTCATTACAATAGGTAGAAGTCAATTTACTTATGCCTTGTTGGAGTCTACCCTTGCTTGGAAAAGGTGTCATATGCGCACACACAAGAGTGGATTCACGTGTTAAACAATGTAATATAATGCATCCCTAGAGTTTTAAATGTATGTAAACAAAGTACTCCAGTTCATGTAATGCATATTGTTTAGAAGTCGCTCTGTATGGCCATGTGAGCCAACCGTCTTATTAGTCAGTCACCACTATTTAAGTTGGTTATTTTTGGTATGTTAAACCACAGTACTCCGGATGTGTTATCCGTTGAGTTGTATCTTTTACTTTCTTCTTTATTATTGAACTTTATTGTTTTTGTGTACTTCGGGCGAGTGTCCCATAGAGTTGTCGACTCCGACGTGTAGCCATTGAGCTTATTTTGGAGTTCTTTATGCTTCTATTGATTGTAGGGATTTAATGTAAGGCTTTAAGCCTGGGAAATAGTTAGTTTTTAGGCAAAACTTTGTCCGTTTCACCCTAGAATTTAAGTAGGATTTAAGAAGTTGTTAATGCTCCTAACCCTAGGGGTTAGGGGCATAACAGATGGTATCAAAGTAAGGTGCTGCGACGATAGGCCGTGACCTAAGTCTTGCATTTCATATAGTCACCTAGGAACATGTTGTGATAATGTGACATATGTCGTACCCTGTGTGCAAAAGTGTTTACGACATGGACGTTTACAACTTATGTGTGATCCGAGTAGGTCAATTGATTAAAATTGGCGACTTATACGTTACCAGAGGAGCTAAATGGCCCCCTATGCTCCATTGGTGCAATGTGTTCCTCACGTGCTAATTGACTTGACTGATTGATTGTTATCCGGTTGACTATTATGTGATTCAGTTAAGCCGACCAGATAAATGTGAGTCGTGTATTAGAATATGAACCCAATTGACTTGTGCCTTGTTATGTGTAATAAGTGATGGTCCGAATAGTAAAATATTTATCTTTGTACCCTAATAAGACAAACGATAGTTAAAGCACGTTATTTTAAACTCAAATGATCGAAAACCTTTTTCCAAGCTCATTCTTTGCTCCTACGTGCAGATTGCTCCTCGGGCCCTACAACAGAGAGAGCATACGTACTCGAATGATTGTTGGCATGTTACTTGCATTACATGACTCCTATTGCTTCCTGTTATAGATTGAGTGGTCGGATGCACATATATTGAATGCACGACCTAGTGAATATCAGAATTTGGATTGCCATCTGCTCACCATCGCATATTTTATGTTTACTAAGGATAACATGTTAGTACCTCGCATTTAGGGGCCAACCTCTATTTGGATGCATAAATGCCTATGCGCTTCATGTAACACGATGATGTATAGGTGTACTTGCGGCCATATGCAAGGCTTCACTGTACCCCCTAGTCCCTAAAGTTATGGAACATGCAGTTAAAGTGTTTAATTGAAGTGTTCTGGGTGGTTTGAATATATAATGGTAAATATTTGTGCATCCTCAGTATGACATGGGCATGTCAATTATGTGCCTGGCTTTATGACTTAGAGAGAAACCAACTCTCGATGGAAACTAGATGGTAGAGCCTTACATTAGGTAAACCAATGTGATTAAGCTAATGTAATTATCGTGCCTGTTATTGCTCATGTAACTATACTTGATAACAAAATATCCTTTATTGGGACCATGTTTCCCAAGCTGATCTATACTTAGTGATTGACAACCACATGCGTTACCCCAGTCACATGCGTCATATATACTGAAACGTGGATTAACTCCGTGGGTTATGCTTTATTTCAAAGTGCGACATTGTTGTGAACATATGTATTGTTCTTGTGTGTTGTCATTCATATAATGCTATGTGATGCTACGTGATCCTTATGTGATGCCCTTACTGCTTTAATATGTTATAGGAGTCTCCAGCTTAACCGTTTTGATTCTAGAGGTGACTTAAGTTCATGTTTTAGAAAGAAACTACATGTATATGACCTTAAAGTTGTTATAGCCCAATTGTTATACCGTTAACGTTATGCACATACATAGAGTGGTTGTTTACTATGAAGATTGAGTCTAGATAATTGAAAGTCTATTTTCCTTTTTAAAACAAGCTTAATATGGTTTTCCATGCCAAGTCATTTGCCCCTCTTCTATGCGATTGCCCTCGGCGCCTAAATAGAGTTAGTTGCCGCTCAAAGGGGATTTGGCGAATGGGAGACTGGATACCATGAGCCTCTTTTTGGGTTTCAATTAATTGTAAAACAATAATTTGGATTCTAGTGCGATTTGTGTAGACTGTGTCAAGCGTGTACTCATCTTAGGCTCGACTGAACTGAGATTTGGAATTTCGAAGATGAAATTCTTTTAAAGGGGGAAGAATGAAACACCTCATTCCTTATTTTTGTTTTTTTTACGTTACGGTGATTGTCTTACCATTTGACGTTATAAAATCGCATTTTAGTTACGATATGATTTAAATTATTATTGATGTGCTTATGTGAGTGATGATTTTGTTAAAAAAAGAATATTATCGTTGTTATTATTTTTATTATTATTTTCGAAAACTTTTTGATGATTTCCAATAAGCGTTCATAAGGATTATTATTGGGTGCTAAGTCGAGTAGAATCCTGAGTACGATTAAGTTGTCAACCTTAGAATTCTTTTCATTGTTTAATAAATTGAACCTTGACGTATTTAGGAACGAATAATCGATGAAGGAATGCATTATCGATTTGGGTTTAGGATACGGGATATGAAATTAGGCTAGCAGTGTTAAGTATTCAGCAAGTTTGAAACAAAAAATAAAAATGGGACGAGGGGCATTTTTTTTAAACCCACACCAGACTTAAGCTGGCCTCTTCTTCATCCTCTAGCCCGCGACCCCCCCGAGCCCCATTCTCTCTCTCTCTCCGCTCCTCATCTTCTTCCTCTTCTCTACCCTCCACGCACGTAGCCTCAAGCTCCCAAAACTCCATCAATTTTCCTCTGCCCAGCTTGTATTTCTTGCGTTAAACCTTCCCCAGAACCCTACAAGCCATTGCTGCGAATTTTGGGCAAGAACAGAGCACAATTACTGCGATTATCGTCGATTCTGGAGAGGGTTTGGAGCACCGGACATGTGCCTAAATTCGGCCATGCAACCCAGCCTTTAGCCACCCAGTTCTTCTCTAAATTGAGGTTAAATTCATAGCATAAGCATCAACCACAACATCGAATCAGTGAGTGAACATTTAGGGTGGAATTGGGGTCCAAATTGTGTGATGTGAGCATGTTTGGAGCAGATTTGGGTGGGTTTGGGCATGATTGCAACAACGAGTCGAAGATTGGAGTTTTCAAGCACCTAAAGTTGAGCCAAATGCCCTTTGAACGACTTTTTAGCTCGGAATCGAGGTGGGTGGTTCTCGCCTCCTAAGTTATTACTGAATTCCATTGAATTTTACGGATTCTGGTTGATGTATGTCTGACTCTGAGTTACTAATCAGTATTTGGAGAATTTAAAATGGAAATTGGGTAATTATAATGATGATGCTGATTTCGGGATTCTTGCATTTGAAGCGTAGTCTACTGATCGATTAATATGGAGAATTGTGAAACAAGCGAAGTTATACTAGAAGTTGTTGTTAGTTCAGTTTTGGGGTGCCTAAAATCTGTTTAGAAGGTCTCATTTGATCGTTATACCATAGGTTGCTAACCGGGTGGTTGAGGTATTCGTAGAGCAAGCAGAGTTTAGGGATTATATGATTAGCAAATTGGGCACCCTATGAGTAAAGAATACTTTGAATCGATGCACGTTAGGTTAGTTAATTCATGTTTGAGAATGGCCTTGAAACAACCTAAGAATGCTTTAAATTGATGCATGCTAATTTGGTTAAGTCATGCTTGAAATGACCTTGAAACAACCTAATAAGCTCGGTTAAATTAAAATTGACTCGAAAGCCTTAATGTGACTAAATTATGCTTTTGAAATCAACATGAATTGGATATGCTTTTCCCTAATTGTGAATTATGAAGACAAAGCTAGTTTCATGCCTTGTTAGTTTAGTTTGGTCCGCTTAAGGCCTTATTTAACCTACTGGCATATATATTCATATATGTCGTAACGTGTCGTTGGATAGGTGCTGCTTGCCCAATAAGTTAATATGCCGCTATTACACATTTCATCATGATCTTTGTGATAAAGTGCTATGATTACAAAATAGAAACCAAGTTGGTAGTTGGATGGTTTGAGGTTGAACTAATGAGAGTTTTTGAGGATCTTTGTGGTCGGTGTTGTGTAAGGAGGGAGCTTGGGTTGCGATTGATTGCAATCGTGTGGATTGCAAGGCCATGTGTAGCTTATTCTACCAAGTTGAACTATGAAGTGTTTGAATGTGTTACATGTGAACCCCTCCCCTTCCTTTCATTAAGCTTTATCATGTGTGTGAGGGTGACATTTTGAAAAACAAGGCTTCTCGTGGATGAAAATAAAAGTAGCCATTCCCATTAGCGAATGATGCCCTATTTTTAGCAACAACAATGCAGTTTTAAGGCTTAAAGAATTTTTAAAAGGAGTGCGTTGCATGATAATAGATTTTGTTGCAAGAGACAGTGAACTTATTAGTAGCTATGGCCATACGCTTTAAATTGGCTAAGATATCGTGCTTAGAGACATTGAGATGGGAGTGAACCTGCTAGAACAGGGGAATCCCTAGCCGATGGGTTATTCCCAGTAGTGGGAAACCCTGGAAGACCCTGACAAGGGTGTAGGTCCAATTATGTAGCCATCTCGGGAGTAAGAGCTTAGCGTGAGTGATAGTCTTACTAGGGGTTGAGAATAGATCTCAGCCAACGAGCACATTATAATGATCTTATGCCTAGAGTATTTTCCTAATAAGTAAGAAAAGCAGTTGGCATTTCTCCATTTTAAGCATTTCAGGAAAAATAAAGATTTTAAAGGTTATTAAGAGGCTAGTTCGAATAAGATTCGAAAAGCTTATAAGGGTCATTAGAGCACCCATGCGGAAGAGATTTCTTTTTAACGAAGATGAGCCTCAAGAGGCTAAGTAAAGTGTTTTCAAAAAAAAAGAAAGAAAGCTTCCGGTGCATATCTTATGAATGAGATTCCAAGTATAGTTTGAATGAAATTTCAAATAAAGTATGGCTATATCCTTGTAATGCATTGAGCGTTTAAGTTTTCAACTGTGCATGTGCTTTGAATAAAACATGAGTCACCACGTCTTCAATTTAAGTATTTGAAAGCACCTTTGCTCTATCCTCGTTGCTTACTTGCTTATGTGCCTAAATGCTTGATCATTAGGGAAGTTTGGTCATCAAGAGCTTAGCAATACGTTTGAGTGGATAGTATGAAGCTTAAGGGTGATGATGATTCCTTTTTGGGACTATGATTGCCTAATATGATTGTAGTATACAAATGACATGTGTCTGCTACTTATCATGATTGCCTGCAAACGGTTTTGGTTTTTAAGGGGTCGGGAAATACTCAGTGGGCATGTGGTAGCTCATCCCATTAGTATTTTCCCTTTTCCCAGGTATTCATTATGATAGATAGAAGTCAATTTACTTATGCTGAGTTGGATTTTACCCTTGCTCGGAAAAGATGTCATATGTGCACATATAGGAGTGGATTCAAGGGTTAAACAATGTAATATAATGCATCCCTAGAGTTGTAAATGTATGTAAACAAAGTACTCTAGTTCATTTAAAGCATATTCTTTAGAAGTCGCTCTGTATGGCTATATGAGCCAACCGTCTGATTAGTCAGTCACCACTATTTAAGTTTTTTATTTTTGGGATGTCAAACCACAGTACTCTGGATGTGTGATCCGTTGAGTTGTATCTTTTATTTTCTTCTTTATTATTGAACTTTATTGTTTTTGTGTACTCCGGGCGAGTGTCCCATAGAGTTGTGGACTCCGGTATGTAGTCGCTGAGCTTATTTTAGAGTTCTTTACGCTTCTATTGATTGCAGGGATTTAATGTAAGGCTTTAAGCCTGGGAAATGGTTAGTTTTTAGGCAAAACTTTGTCCGTTTCGCTCGAGAATTTAAGTAGGATTTAAGAAGTTGTTAATGCTCCTAACCCTAGGGGTTGGGGGAGTAACAAATGGTATCAAAACTAGGTCCTGCGACCATAGGGCGCGACCTGAGTCTTGCATTTCATATAGTCGCCTAGGAACACGTTGTGATAATGTGACATTAGTCGTACTCTGTGTGCAAGAATGCCTTACGACATGGATGTTTACGACTTATGTGTGATCTGAGTAGGTCAATTGACTAAAATTGGCGAGTTATACGTTAGTGGTCCGCATAAATGGACCATGCAAGGTTTGGGGAGTCTGATGTAGCAGCCTTTCCCCACAATTGCAAAATTATGTGTAGACTAGTTCCGATTGACCCTAGACTTAAAAACCGTAGACTACCTATTAGTCCACATAAACGGAGCTAAAGAAATATTGAGAGACATTTTGCTTTAGTTCATACGATCCAATCTGAAAAAAGAAGTTCAAACTTACTTTTTAAGCTATACAGGATTCTTCGCATATGAAAATTATAAAAATTATACATTATTTCCTCTTAAAAATACATCTCAGTAAGGTGTGGGTAAAATGTCACATGAAAATATGAATTACTAGGCCTAGAACTTATGACACCTTCTTACATATGCATAACAGTCTAATTCCATTGTAGATCAATAATACTCCATCCGATTTTTGTGTGCCCACATTACGTAAAGTAGATTGATGCCCATATTCAGTTTTTTGTACAACTTCCCTTATCCTTAAAATATTGCGAGGCTAGCAACCTTAATGCTTGTTAAGCATTTCAAGAGGACCCTAGCAGGTATTCTTTCTTGGTTAAGTACTAGTAAATATCATAATACTAAGCGGTGAGGTCAACAGTACATACTTCACTGGTATAGCAATGGGCTAGCCTATTTCTCCTTTGCACTGCCAACGACATGTAATGAATACCACTAGGGATATTGTTCATTGAAGCTAATTTTGCCAGGGCCTTCCTGAACTAATTATGTTATCAAGGGAGACGGGTATAAATGATGTGAGCAAAGTTCTTGGTAAGGCTCACTAGATGACCTTGGTATGATGCCAAGGTTTCACTTCTTATTAGACTTGGCAAAAATTGACCCGGCCCGAAAACCCAACCCAAACCCGCCTGAAAATTTTGGTTTTTGAACATAATTTTCTCGACCCGAACCTGAAATAAATCAAACCCGAAAAACCTAAAAATTAGTGGGTGAAACCCGACCCGAACCCGAACCCACCCGATTGACCTGAACACTATATCCTTAGTTTTTTATTTTTCTCTAATTTATCAATCTTAACAATAATAGTTAGTCATTTTCATCAAATAATTTAAAAAGGCATTATATAACTATTGCATCTATTTACAAGTTAAACATTGATAACCTTATTTTTCTTCTCCATTCTCTAAAAATAATATTATACACAACTGGTAAATGAAAAAATGTTTAAATGGGTATAAAATTACAGGAAATAACTATCTAATCTTCTAAAAAAAAGCTAATTTAAAAGAAGACAAACAGTAAAGATGTGCAAGTCATAACACTATATACTTAGTTAAGCAAATATGTCTAATTATTTTTTAAACTAATTAATTTGTAATAATTTAAAATTTTGATGTTATAACTGAAATATAATATCTTGTACTTCTTTTATTCAATTTTGTTTGGTTTTAACTAGTCTTGAACTATGATGCTAGTGGAAGGAAAATGGCTAGCCGTATTCGCATTGGGGTCAGTCCATTAATAAAGTTTTACCTGATTACACATTGGTAGGTTAGTTCATAAAAATATTAAATTATTAAATAGGTTATAAGCGGTCAAACTGCTACAACCCATTAAAATACTCTAGACGAGCTGCCTCATAAATGGTTAACCCGCTATTGACCTTCTTTCAATGTATGAATCGATCTACCTAAAACTAAGTGGGGCTTGATTCTTCGCCTGCCCATACAAGTGCTCATGTATTATAATAAAAACTTTGAATATTTTTAATATTCTTTTGAAAATTCACAATTATTTTGCATTTTCATTAAATATTGACAATTTTAAGTAATAAATATGCAGAATTTTAGATTTTGAAAAAAGAAACATAACTCACAAAAAAGGCGCTCTAAACCCGTTGGGTTAATCCGAAACTTGTAAAATCGAAATACACCCGCCCGTATTTTATCCGAACCTAAAATACACACGACTCGTATTTAACCCGCCTGCTCAAACTGACAGGTCTACTACTTATTGTGCATTTTTGTGAGATTTGATTAATTATCGAATTGGAATCTCTGTATACTTATAGATTTTTTACTCCTATTTCTACAACGTCTAATAACCCTATAGTGTTAACCTCAAAGACCAATTTGACTGAAATAGGGGTCTGCGCCCCTTCTGGAGACACCAAAAGGATGCCTACCCCAAATACTTTTGATTTGAAAACTATCGAAATACATTTCCTACACGTCTTCTTCTACCTGAAGGACTTCGTTATTGAGGAAATAAAAAGATTCCTCTTGATCTTTCATTGGCAGGTCTGCAAAGAAGCTGGACACGACCCTACTTTTGATGGACTTCCATAAGATGTAATACAAATCAAACTATGACATCATTAATGTCCACTGGCTACCTTGCTGCTCATCACTAGTAGCTGAACCAAATGTCTTATCAGGTCCATTGATGCTACCACATGTACCATATGGGTTAACATATAATGTCTGAGCTTCTTAGTTGCCCATACAAAGGCCAAGGTGGTTTTTTCCAGAGGCATGTAGCAGCTTCATATTCACAAAACGTTTTACTCACATAATAGATAAACTTTTCTTCCCTTTTGATTTTCTAGGCTAACATGGCCCCTATGGCAGTAGCTGCTATTGTGCGATGTAGGACGAGGGGAATGCCCAGTTGCAGGGGTGCCAACACTGGTGGTTTAGACAAGTATTCCTTGATCTTATCAAATGCCCTTGGCACTCTTGATCTCATTTTGACTTTACCCCTTTCTTCAATTTCTTAAAGATAGGTTCACATAATTTTATGAGCTTTGATATGAACCAATTGATGTATTGCAAACGAGACAAAAATCCTCATATTTCCTTGCATCGCTTTGAGGGGTCAGCCTCAATTCCCTTAAGGCTGACCACATATCCTAACAACTTTCCCAAAGTGACTCCGAATGCATAATTCTATGAATTCAAATGCGTATTATATTTTCTAAGTCTAATGAAGAACTTTCGAAGAGTTGGAACATGCCCATGTCTCTGCCCAGATTTTATAATCATGTCATCCACATATACTTCTACTTCTTTATTCATTAAGTCATGTAGTAAAGTAGTAGTTGTTCTTTAGAAAGTGGCCCCATCATTCTTTAACCCAAATGCCATCATAGTGTACCAATAAGTCCCCCACAGAGTAACAAAGTTAGTTTTCTCCATATCTTGCACTACCATCTAAACCTGGTTGTAGCCGGCATACAACAACAACAACAACAACAACAAACTCCCAATGTGGGTCCCGCTTTCGCGGGGTCTGGGGAGATCCAGCTGTAGGCAACCTTACCTCTACCGGTATTCCTACCCATAGAGAGGTTGATTCCAAAAGACCCACAAAAATAGTTTTGTGAAAAAGGTTTGAAGGGAAAAAACGATTGTTGAAACCATTTACTGGGTAAGAGAGAGAGAGAGAGGATGAGAAAAGGGTCCAAGAGGCAAATACAGAGGGAGTGGAAACAAAGCAAATAAATAAGGAGCGGAGTAGAGACATACCTCAACAAAACCCGGAGCGCTTGGTGTGGTAGTGGTAGTGGAAAGTCATCTTTTGGACTTGCCTTATTAAGATTCTTGAAATCATTACACATTCTTACTTTCCCATCTTTCTTTGGAACTGGTACAATATTTGTTACCCATTGAGGGTAGTGCATAACTTAGACAAACCTTGCTTCTAGTTGGTTCTGTATCTCTTCGTCTTTTTTCAAGGTCTATTTTGGTTTTATCTTAACAAAATTCTGTTTTACCGATTTAACATCTGGGTAGAAAGGAATTTTATGCTCAATGATATCCCGATTTATGTCCAACAAGTCTTTGTAGGATCATGAAAAGACATGTATAAATTTCTGCAGGAGTAAAGTAAAACTTTCTTGCTCCTCCAAGGTTAGTGATTTTCCTATTTTAAGATCTTGGGGTAAGTTCCCATGTTGATTAATATTGTACCTCAATTATGGAAGTTCGATTTTCATGACCTTCCACCGCTTTAATTAGTTCTTTATGAGTTATATTTTCGTTTTTATTATAAAAGGCAAAGCATTTAAAAGGAAAGGAATAAGACCAGTCGTAAGCAAAAGAGTTCATCTTATTCAAATCAGGAGCAGGTACATCTAATACAGAATTTGAAGGAATAGGAATTGAAGGATAACTCTTAAACTCTATCCTATACTTAATCGAGCACCCCTTATAACTATGGTAAACACTTTTCCTTCCTCTTTAACTCTCCAAGTCACCTGCTTGTAGCCTTCACTGTTAGCCTCGATAACAAAGTTGGCCTGGTCAAAACCACTGCTAAACATTGCAAGGGATAGAATAGTGGTATGGTCTTGTTTCTTCCTATAGCCTTGCTCAAACAGGATCCTAAAGATTTTGCTTTCTGCCAAGTTAACCCAATCTTGAGTGGATGGATCTCCTCTCATGGTAATAAGCACCTCTTTTTCTAGTAGCAAGCAGTCATTGAATACTTTTAGCCCATAATCACTAAGATTGTCTTCTCTTTTATGTAGCGAGGCTCAAGGAAGCCAGAGAAGGGAAAATTATCTCCCATGCGCAAGAATTATCCATTAAGAGTATGGGGATAAGGCTTTATAATGTAGTGCTTCGAGTATCCTTTCCTAGCAGCAGCTTTCTAGGCCTGGGCTTCTTGCCTAGCCTTAGTTATCTCTTCAAGAGTGGGTTGATTCCCTAACCTGAATTTGTAATCCTTCTTTTGAGACAACTAGAAGGTAGTCCACCCCTGTGTTGCTCGCTCTATAGCCATTGTTGGAAGTAGCTCCACCTTTAAAGGATAGCATTCAGGGATCAAAGTTGAAAGCAGCATTATCCTTTCCATGACTATTATCATTTCAAATTTATAGAGTTATTCGTCGTTGTGATTGTGCTCTTTTTTCAACACTGGCCTCTTACTAGAAATTGTAGCATATAAGTGATCTCCTTTGATAGTGACCACATATCCTTTTATCAGCATTTTCACGTTCTAGGAGCTAGTATCCTTTCTATTGTTCATTTTCCCCTTCTAGTCATCGTCTACCTCTTCCATGTTGTGGGGTTGCTCACAATTATCCACTTGGGAATCTTTGGTGAGGTTTTGGAGCACTGCAGCATTTGCCTCCATCCTCTTATCACTCTCTTCTATTTTAGTTTACATCTTTTCAATCATCTTCATGAGTTAGGTGATCTCGTTGTTCCCTGCCATTGGAAGTGGTGTAGGATTTGTCTTTCACTTGGATCTTGACTTTGACCTAATAGGTGGAGTTTTATCTGATTGTTCCTCGGATAGAAGTCTCGCAGTTGATGGACTTCGCTTGTCTACTTTCTTAGTCTTCCCTATTCTACTAGATAATCGAGAGTTTTTGTAATAGTCCGACTCTAAATCATGTTTGTTTATTTAATTAAGCAATGTTATTTGTTTTTCACATTTATTTATCCCATTCAATCATTCCGATTGGGAGAATTCATTTTGGGCCCCACTTTGCAATTCGAGTTACATTTACGATAACAATTTCAGGAGAATTGATATTAGGTCCCAATAAATATGATTAGGTGATTAAATTATTTTTTATAATGTCACAAAATTTTAATTTTTAACCATGCAAATAAATTTGGGCCCAAATTTATTATGTTTGGCCAAATTCATTTGGGCCCGATTTGCGGTCCGATTCATTTTGGGTTCAAATTTAGGCCCGAAAATTTTGGTGTAATTAAATTAAACTAATCACCATCATTCATACATAATTTTAAGTAGTAAAATGATATTTTTGGAAGCATAAATATCAGCCACATGCTTAGATAAGGCAAAAATCTTCAAGCAAGCAACCAAACACAAAGTCTTCTTCTTCTTCTTCATTTCTTCCCCAAGCTATGGCTGCCTTGCCTTGTTTCCAGCCCTGTGGTTGTTGTTTTTTGGTGGTTTCTGCCACTTCCAGCCACCACAGGCCACCATTCCTCACCCACAACACCGCTAGCCATCATCCCCAACTCCTACCACCATCAAACACTACCTCCATCCTCTTGTATCCAAGCACAAAGTGAGGTAAATCCTAACCTAAGCATGTTTAATTTTGGGTTTTTATGTTAGATTTGATTATGGATCATCTTATCTTGATATAAACAAGTTTAGTTTGATGTTTTATTGCCTTTTTTAAGTATGGAAGCATGTAAGAATTGGAACTATACTTGATCATACAAGCTTGATCTTGAAAATGATGAACCTTGTGTTCTTTGATTTAGTGTTGTGATCTTTGGTATACAAATGAATTTAAGGTTTGCGAATGATCTTTTTTAAATTTATTGTGATGGTTGGATGTAAGTTTGAGTTGGATATAATCTGGGGTTTTAAGATCATGCATGATTAAGGTGGATTTTTGAGTCAAGTATGTGTACTTGAAAAGATTTAGATGTAATTTAAAGGTTGGATGTGTTATTGATTTAAAAGGATGATGTTATATGAGTTTTGTCAAAATTAGTGGATTATGAAAAATTCCATTAGTGGCCAAAAGAGCTTGTTTGAATTATTAATACAAATAAGTGAGTTTATGGGAGCATTTTGAGTGTTATGTAAAGAAAAAAGGGCACTTAGAGCTGTGAACAACCCCAAAATAAGGGTCCCTTTACGAATAAACTGGTAATGATTGGCCCATTGAAAAATTGTGATTTTTGCTGGGTAGCTAGATCTGTGAGTTATCTTTCAAATGCATTTTGAGTCACTTCATTCCGAGTTATGTGGAAAACTTTATGGCCGTTTTGCTAAGACTACACAGGATAAACCTGAGCTGTGCACACTTCTGTTTCAGCTCCACTTTAGGGGTCGTGTTGTGGTAATTATGTTTTACACTATAAATAAAAATTTTGAGGGACTTTTTAAGCTTTTCATATTGGGGTTTTAAAGCTCAATTGGAGGTCGGGGGTGACAGATATGAATTTTCTAAAGTAGACCTTCAAATAGTAATATGAGGGAAGAAAGAAATCATGGCATTTGGAAATATTATCAGGCGTTTCTACATAATTATGGACACTGCAAAGAAATTACAATGTTTAGTGAGTTCAACAACTTGTGTTTTGTATAGAAGCTTACTTGAGTTGGAAAACTGAGTTAACTGGGCATGAGAATGAAATTGGAGAAGTAAAGAAGGTAATGATAGAAGCTAAGGTTATATGAGCTTTCCTGAACCTCAGAACACCCCTCTTGTTATTAAACCTTCTATTATTCATTTCAGAAACATCAAAAACCCATATTCCATTTGTATCCATTAAAATACTTCCATTATCACCTCAATTATTTCATTTTGGTCTATTTTGCTTCAATTTGTTTTGCTTCGAGTTCAATGACCCTAACTTATTTATTTTTCAAAATCATTTTAGTACAACCTATCTTATGTTCAATTGTTTGAATTGTGGATTCTCTTTTTATTAATCAATTATGAAGTTACAAATTATGGGAGTGAAAGTTGTTTGCTAACTGCATTTACCTATAACTATATTTCTTAACCAGAAACGGGGTCTGGTCTATCGTTTCCCATTGTAATTGCATTTTAAAGACTTCATGTACGTTCATTGCCTGTATCTTCATAAATCAGCACATATTTATCAAAATGATAATGTTTTGGTATGTACATCAATGAATCAGTTTAATTAGTGATTTGTTATATAATTAGTGACCCCATCAGTTATCAGTTAAAGGGCATTGACCTTTAGTTACCCGCGCGGCTTCAGGCCAAGTCTCTTGTTCAGCTTGGCAGGTGTACACCTATCCATAGATAGTAACAACATCAGGGGGTTTACTTTCAGATAATAACTAGCAATTGCAGTTTACATTCTTCTCATTCACTGTTTTTGTGTTAGCTTAAAATGAATTGCAAAGCGGTCGCCCAATCAATCTATGTAAAGATCATTTATTAATACAGGAATGCATGTACTGAGTTTTGGCTCACATTTCGAAATGTTTTTCATGTTTTGTTTTAGGGAAATGCTTAGAGAATCACCCTCATGCTAGCAAACCAGCTGACGAGAATAAGTTGAGCAAGGGAATCTGGAGGGATCAATCAATGATATAGTACATGTATATTTTGGAGTCATATTTTGAAATCTTCAGTGGATGGAGGTGTAGATTATGAGGTGAATTCCTTTACTATGGTGTATAAACCATATTTGGGATTAACAATTAATTGTACATGGTTCGATGGTTCGATAATGTGTGAATGCATATGGTTGAAGCTATGCCTAACTATGTTATTGCTGGTACACATCAAGCCTTGTCCTTTTGGACGGAGGTAACGCCCTTATCATTGAGTTTGTTAGTCCTAATTCAGGGATTTATTAAGACTCAAAACATGGTGACTTATGAACTAAAACAAAAAAAAACCTTAACACCAAGAGCCCAGTATACTGATTGAATACTGACTCGAACTAGGGCATATTGAATTTAACAAGACTGTAGGATGTCAGCCGGATTTTATATTAGGCCCCATGATTGGCATTATGACTCTTGACCCTTTTTGTCCAAGTTCAGACCTAATCTATTATAGTCAGACTCTAGGAAATCGGTTGATCTCCTTATTGTTCACTTAAGACTGGCTTCCTAGCTTTAACCCTTTTTGTCCTAAGTTCATACCTAATTAAATGCAGGCAGAGTCCCTTAGGATATTGGTCGGGTTTCTACTTAGCATGGGAGACTGATTCTGACCCTCTTTTCCTAGATCCAGACTAAGATAATCCTAGTCAGACTTTTCTAAAACATTCCTAGACTACTACTAGGACACAGACTCGTTTTCTTCCCTTTTGCTTGAACACCCAGCAGTGCTCATTAAAGCTCAATTGATCCTTTTAGGAACCTTTATTCCCTAGGCTAAGGCTAAAACCTAGTCGTTCCAAGGTCAAGAGCCCCTTAGAGCTCAATTGGCCTCGAAGCCATATTCGATAATAAGTCTAGCCGCTACATTTTGACCTTCCTAACATCGTCTCTCCTAAGACCTAAAGCATAGTCCCTAAGTCTAAGAAATTTGAATCACACAAGGGCATAAAGAAGCACACACAGAAGTTCCAACCTAAGCTAATGTTCTAAATTACAAGGGTTTCAAGTTAAGTTTAAACAGTCCTCATGCAACCACATTCTTTGTACATTATCTATGGGGTGCATGCAAGACTGAAACATTTCGGTTGCTTTCTTAAGTTGTGTACACCAAAAAGTGTATCGTAAGTAGGTGGATCAATGCAAGCTCAATATAATCTAATGGACCCACCGAGTTAACCAGTTGATCTCCGGAGGGGCAATAGCAGGTTCACCTATAAGCACTATTGATCCGGTTAAGGGGACACCTTTCAATGCAAGATGCCTAATGCAAGTAGAATTAAAATGATTTCCTATATTGAAGTTCAAATCTCTCCCACTTTTAGAAAATTTCCCAAGTGAAGTCGCCACTATAAAGACAAACAACCCTAGGGGACCTATTCCGGGTCGTTGTCCCCTACGGATGGCTCGAATTTGTATACTAGGTGCGTATTTTTATTTGAAATTGGTTGCCAATAATTTTCCCTTTTTTGGAAGAAAATCTTAATCCTAGCAGGTCAATAGAAAGTGGAACATGGAATTGGACCAAGATTCCGATCCAGGAACCCGCTGGGTTCCTCGGCCAGAATTAAGCCCAATTGCCTGGTTTGATCCTTGGGAGTAGCTACTGCCTGATCATGGGCCAGTGCAGGGCCCATATCCTGGTCCAGACAGTTATATTGTCTTTGCAGATCCCTTCTGCCTAAAAATAAAATAAAGATAAACATAAAAAGATGAAAGCAATACAATTAATTAGGAGAGTCGCTAGTGAGTTTTAGGAAAAACTTATAACCTGCAATAACTTTTCGAAGTGAATCATTGCCGATGTGAACAACCAAAGGGGCAATTGATTTCACTTCAAAAGGTCTTCGAAAGGTAACTTCAAGCAATCCCTAGTGTGTAGACCATCTTGACTCCTTAGCCTCGAACCGATGATCCAGATTTCACTTCAAAAAGGGTGTAGGTACGATGATGTGATGGGATGTATCACATCATCGCCCGTCATCACCGACAGCCTATACTATTCAATATGGAAATCAAAATTTAATCACACTATCACACGGTCATGCAGTGTATTAGTATGAATCACATTAAATAATGCAAAAGGTACAATTTTTAGTCTAACAAGAGAAAAGGTGAAGTAAACAAATCACAGTGGTACCACCCTAAAGATTATGTCTTTGGCAATTTGGAATAAAGAATCATAAAAGGAAACAAAGTAGAAGAATAAAGGGAGGATAGAGATTACGCCTTCAATATAACCTACCTTATTTTACCTAGGAACTCGGCAAACTAGCACCTTCTTTGATTAACCGTTAATGCACTCAATAAGAAATTTAAGATTTTGCCTCTCTAATTTCTAGTACCTCTCTACCAAGAATCTCTCAGAAGTTTTCAATTCTCTCACTGATGTTAAGTACTGGTGCCTAACTGATGCTAATTTTCTGATGCCTAATTGATGCGAATTTTCTAATGCCTTAAGGCTAGTTGGGAAGCCCCCTTTCTATAGTGGTTGAGGGGATAGTCCGAATCGGTTTAGAGAAGGGAGACCTAATCCTAGTCCCATTAGGATTAATCTAAACAAGTGAATTTAATCTAGATAGGACTCTAATTAATTAAGCATGGTCAATTAATCAGACAAGAATTTGGATTAATTAATCAAACCTAGGTAGACAAGAGCTCAGAGAGCGAGAAAAATAAGGAACCCAATTGGGTTCCTTATTTAGTGAACCGTCCGGTTCCCAACCTGTATCCAATCACGCATATTAGACCTCTCACCACACTCACTTTTGCTTTTTCTCTCTTTTATTATTCCAAATTCTAAATCTAATATTCACCTTACTGGGCTCCCAAGTATGTAAGTTAGGATATTGTTTTCGTCATTGGGCGATTAAAATATAGATACCATTTTTAAGCATTTACAGTTGCTTCAACCATGCTAACTCGAATCCTGCACATTCGCCTAAACAAGGCACTCATTTTAGAGACCAACATTCCTGGATGCAATCCAAAGATACACATAAGGTTGTGAAGAAGAACTAGACAATGATAACGGATGGTACACATATGTATCGAGTAACATAGAAACTCAAAAAGATCAAACTAAATCTCAAATCTTGGAGCTTGAATACCTTTGGAAACTTATGTACAAGTTAGAAAGGAATAGTGAGAAGCTTTTACAAAAGGAATCAAAATTGGTGCAGAACCCAAATAATGCCCGCTTACGCAGCTGGAACTATAGGCCAATCAAGCAAATCACAAAAAAATCTAACTTTATAACCAGATTTGCTGTGGAAAATGAGAAGAAAAGAATGGATTGTCAATGGAGATAGGAATTTTGATATTTTCCATAATTTATAAAGTCAAGGAAGGCTAGAAGCAAATACGAAAGTCAAAGATTCCTTCAAAATTTGGATTGATGGACGTGCTCAGATAGAAAGCATGTTTATTAACAATCTCACAGTAACATTGAAATTAGATTAGAATGATGTAGTGAACATAGATATGGAATCACTTAATTTAGCTACTTCGGAGGATAATGAAATGTTACTAAAACCCATTCACGATTTGGAAATTAAAGACACCATATTTTTAAATGGACAAATCTAAAGCTCCAAGCCCTAATAGTTTTATAGCAGTTTTCTTTCACAATTACTGGCACGTTATTCATAAAGAAGTCTATGAGGTTGTTTGATCCTTCTTTCTAGAAGGGAATCTACTCAAGCAAATTAACTACACACTTCTTGCACTAATTCCAAAAGTACACAATTTAGTAATGACTAACCAATTTCGACCAATTATTCTGTGTAACAACTTTTACAAAATTATCTCAAATATTATAATCAATCAAATCCGACCCACTCAGGAGAAAAAATTTATCCGCTTTGAAGCACACTTGTGATTAAACGCTCTATTCATGATAACATACCCTTTACGCATGAAATCATGAATAAATTCACAATTTCGAAAATGATGCTTGGGCAGTACTTAAGCTTGATATGAAAAAGGAATATGACAAAGTAGAAAGCAACTCTCTAGATAGCATACTACTTAGGGGTAGAATAGATCAACGAACGGATACTCATAGGTTTTTGCTCAATAATTATCAATGATGATGTATCTGGCATCTTTAAGCCCACAAGAGGCATTTGGCGAAGGGATACCCTCTTTCCTTATATGTTTATAACCTGTATCGAGTTTTTAATGTGGATCCTTCACAAGGCTCTTAATAAGAAGAATTGTGGGGTTGGTACTAAAATCTCCCCAAAAGCTGATAATATACCATGTTTACTTTTTGCATATGACAACCTTATCTTTGTAGAATTAATATTGAATAATGTCAGGAGTTGTATACATTGGTCAAAAAATTCTACCAAAATTCTAGCTAACTTATCAATTTCCATGAACCATCCTTATCCTATTCTAGTGATGCTAGAAAGCATGATAGCTAAATTGTTTCATCTATCTTAAATATCACACATAAAGATAATCTTGATAAATATCTTAGATGTCTAGTATTCAAAGGTATGCCAAAAAAAAAGAAACTTTTTTGAACTACCCAATATGGGATAAAATAGAAGGAATGTCTGCCCATAGAATGCAATGTTTTTAATTACCTAAGAAATACATCTCCCAATAAACAAAATCAGTAGAGATTTCTTTTCAAAGAAATCTAACAATAACAAAGGCCTGTCCTTGATTTCTTGGGACAATATTTGTCAACATAAGAAAGCAAAAGAGGCTGAGCTTAAGGAATATGGAGATAATCAATACTGCTTTTCTAAGCAGACATACTTGGAAATTGTTCCATAGGCAAAGCCACAAAAATGCAAGCTACATATCCAATTGATTAGAAGGTGTTTTTTTTTTTGGCTACGAAATCAAAGCAGATGGACTCGTGGGCTTGGCAATGTATCCTTAAAAATTTCAACAATTTTGTAAAGGAGTTAAATAGAATGTCGAAAATGGAAATAAAATCAACTTTTAGTTTGATAATTTTTTTGCCAATGATGGTTTAGTGAATCTACTTGGTTTAACTTACCACTCTTTAATAGATCCCTCTTTAAAGCTATCATAGTTCATCACACCACATAGAGAATGGGGTACTGGCAAGCTTAGGTGAATAATGATCACTTATAAATGACTCTTACAACACCTTTACTTCAAAATCCAATTCAAGACTCTGTATGTTGGGAACTCTCAAGTCATGGAGATTTTACTATCAATTCTATGACTTTGGTAGCTCATGGACTAGATCTATGAAATTCACCCTCATGGGAGCATAATTGAATTTGGAACGTACACATCATGGCTAAGATAAAATATTTATATGGAAACTTTGCCTTATATTTCTCCCCACTAATGGAACCCTCTTAAAGAGGGGAACACAAATTGGTCTACTATGTCCCCTCTGTCATGTAGAAATAGAGGATGATGACAATCTATTCTTACATTGTAGCGCCACCCACAATGCTTAGAGGCTAGCATGTAGCCATAATTGGATCAGAACCACCTTTTTTGTCTCATGCTTATAACGAAATTTTACAATTGCTCTTTAATGCCAGAGTCACCACCGCGCCAGTAACGATGGATAGAGTAGTTGCTCTACTTTGGAGCATATAGAAAGCTAGGAATAACATGGTGTTTCACAATGAAACACTTACTTTAGGATCCATATTGATAACTGCAAAAAAAGCTTGCACTGAATGCTGTATAAGGCATAAACTCACACAAACACTCCAATTACCAAACCCAAATGTCTCAGCCTTCAACCTCAAAAAGACTTAGTAGGTGGCATGGAGTAACCTTAAGGAAGATTCATCAAAATCAAGTTTGATGCATCTAAAACATGACATGGAGCTATAAAAGGAATCATAATTTGTAATTAGGAAAGCAGATTTATTCTATAAGCAACATTTAATTTTGGAGAAGCTTCAATATTTGTACGAGAAGCAATAACTATGAGAACTAGACTTAAAGCAACACTGTAAGTGCGGTTTGTAGATATTCACATTGAGGGAGATAATAATATCCTCATTGAAGCAGTACAAGGGCACATTAAACCACAATACAGGATTCAAATCTTGATACAAGATACTACCACTTATCATGAGAGTTACGACAATATTATTATCACTCATATTTTAGGCAACAAAACTGTGCAGTTAACTGGTTGGTAAAATATGGTCTATATCTATATTCCACAGCTATATGGAATAAGGTCCCCATAGGGGCTTACTTCGTTTCCTCTATGAGGATAATTTAGGGAGAGCCCTACAAGGATGGGCTTTCTAAATTGTATTACTTACCTTTCTTACTGAAAGTAAAGAGCACAATATTGATATTATTGAATTGTAGAATTATAATATAATTGAATATTAATAAAACATAAAATTTACAAATTCGTTTTTTGGGAATGCTTGATGTTCTGGAAATTGTTAAAATTATTATTAACCTTAAAACGTGTAATTTGAGGAAATCCCTTGGCACTTGGTTTCCAAAAATACATTGACAACTTAAATAAGAAATTATAGTTGTTCAAAAATATAATGATATGCACGCTTATTGATAAATTAAGTTAACTAGAATAATTTAGGTTCATAATCGTTGCTTCAAGAGCTGGTTTTGTAAGATGTTACATAGTATATGCCTAAGTCTCCCCTTTAGTATTTAAACAATCACATCAACTCCTCGTACGTAACTATTCATCAAATTTCATACCTAAACTTTAATAACATACCTAAGGTCCTCTTGTGATCATATCTCCATGAAGTCCACTATCAGGGCTATAGCACCTTAGAGCTCTCTCACTAGAACTCTGACAACCTGTGCATGCTCAAGGTCTTGCTTACACTTCTCCTCAACTGCTTGCGTCTTCTATTTATAAACTTTTTGAAACTTAGAAGATCGTTAGAGAAGCCCATTAATCGTTGGATTTTTACCATTGAGGCTTCACATGTAATTTTCAATATGCAACTTTCTTATTTAGGGTCTTTGACCTTCTCTTTGAACGTTATACATTGCAAACTTGGATTCTATCTAGTTTCTTTGGTGAAACTTGGCTTTCATGAGCTACAATTGGCATTTAATCTCTAAACCATTGCACGCTAAAGTGACAAATGCTATCTTACTCGTTTCTCAATCTTGACAACAATTCGTCACTAGCTTTCTCCATACAACCTTCTTTGGGTCGTAATATGTTCTTTCTCATTTTGGCTAATACTCAGAAATTGAGTGGAAAGCTCTTATTTGGCCTCTTTTCTTTCTGTATGGTCCATCCTCATCTCATGTAATCTCACCAAGCTATGTTATAAGTGTTTTGCCAAACATTATACTAAATAATATTAATACAGATATTAAAATGCAATTCTTATAGTAATTGTAATCATTGAAGGTGAACGAAACAAATATTATGTCATATTAATGACAAGCATATCAAGCAAAAGGGACCCATAATTTCATATTACTCAACAAGATTTGCATGTAAAATAGCCCATGTAAAAACTATATGGATGCTAAACCAGAACTAATTAATTAATGCATAACTTTCTCGTTTTCTCAATTAGTCACTTCAATTATAATGTAGGTAACATTCAAAGTCCATAGACTTTGTTGTGATGGTATATCCTGACTTTCATTTTAGTTTCCTTCCGTTTGAGTTATAGTTAACTATAATGCCCCAGCGCCATCCCAGGCTGGCATAGTTACGAGGAATGACTTTAATTAATGATCATTGACTGACCCCATAAATCACTACAAGCCTTTCCGGTATACTTCGTCCTCGCTCACACGCTGCTTCGAAAATTTTCCAAAAGGTTTGCCACCATAAGATTTCTCCATAACAAGCACGCTTAACTGTGAAGTTCTTAAGAGTGGGCTTTTCAAAAAGGAAGGTGCACCTTTGGTGATATAGGTAGTCACATCAAATTTTTTCTAAGCCACACTCGGGGTGTTACAATTGCTCACCGTCTAAAAGTTTACATAACAGAGATGATCAAGATTGCTTTGTGAGGGTTGCTCCCCTCAAGTTCAGGTTTCTCTCCTTCAAGAGTGGTGAGGGAGACTAGTTTTCTTTTGCAATCAATCATTACCTGATATTTCACAAACTAGTCCATCCCTAAAGTAACATCAAAGCGTTGCATTTCTATTTTCACCACGTCACCAGGAAGATTTTTTCCACTAACATTTTTTAATTATATATAGCATTAGTTGAAAATTAAGAAAGAGGATTTACCCAAAACCGCATTCAGAACTCGATGTGGACACTATGATTTACTAATGTTACCCTTTGGGTTGACAGGTGCTCCACCTTCTTTCATGGACCTTATGAACAGGGTATTTAAGCCCTATATAGATGAGTTTGTAGTGGTTTTCATTGATGACATCTTGATCTATTCAATATCTAAGGAGGAGCATGTCAAACGTTTAAGAACTGTAATGAGGGCTTTAGAGGAGCACAAGTTACTCAAGAAGTGTGAATTTTGGTTGGAGAGGGTCCATGTTACGTGGTGACTAAGGACAGGATATCAATGGATCCCGCTAAGATGAAAGTAGTAGTGAATTGGTCTAGACCCACAACTATGACAAAAGTTAGGAGTTTCCTGGGTATGGCAGGCTATTACAGGAGATTTTTAGAAGGCTTCTCCAAATTAGCTTTGCCTATTAGTAGGTTGATTCACATGACCACTAAGTTTGAGTATCTGAAAAGCGTGAGCAGAGTTTTCCAGCTGAAGAGGAGGGTAGTATCAGCCGCAGTTTTAGCAATTCCTAAGGGGCCTGATGGATCTGCAATCTACAGTAAAGCCTCCAAAAAGGGTTTAGGATGTATCCTTGTGCAAAAAGGGAGAGTGATTGCCAATTGAAACCATATGAAGAGAATTACCCCACGCATGACCTGGAGCTAGCATTGCTAGTGTTCGCTTTGAAAATTTAGAGGCATTGTCCATGTGGAGTTAGGTGTAAGATTTGCACTAAGTACAAGAGCCTTAAGTACATTTTTACCCAAAATGAGTTGAACATGAGGAAAATAAGGTGGTTAGCACTTTTGAAGGACTACGACATCAAAATCAAGTATCATACGGGGAAGGTGAATACAGTTGCTAATGCCCTTAGCAAGAAATCAAGGGGGCCATTTTCCTGTCTACTTACTTAAGAAAAGAAGCTTTTGAAAGAGTTTGAAGAATTCCATATTGAAATTGTTTTACCTAGAGATAGAGCATACTTGGTAGCACTCCAAGTAGCCTCAACTCTAGTGGATGGGGTTAAGAACCAACAGGGTGAAGACCCTGAGTTAATGAAAATCATGAAGGGAGTTGAAGAGGGAAAGATCAAGGACTTCCACCTCAAGGAGGGCATCCGTTTGTTTAAAGGGAGATTATGTGCGCTAAATATTGCAGAACTCAACAAGGAAGTGATAAAAGAAGCACACAACTCCACTTTCACTATTCATCCTGGGAGTACTAAAATATACCATGACATGAAAACTAACTTTTAGTGTGTTGGGATGAAAAGAGATATGGTGAATTTTGTGGCTAGGTGCTTGACATACTAGAGAGTGAAGAATGAGCACCATAAGCCAGGCAGTGTACTTCAATCCCTAATAATCCATGCACGACAATGGGAGTAGATTACCATGGATTTCTTCATCGGCCTACCTAAGACCACCAAGCACCACGATGGCATTTGGGTAGTGGCCAACAGACTAACCAAAGCTGCTGATTTTCTAGCCACCATGATCACATTCACTTTAGAGCAACTCGGTAATCTCTATATCCAGGAGATAGTCAGACTAGATGGTATGCCCCTTAGCATTGTATGAGACAGAGATATTAAGTTGACTTCCAAATTCTGGAATGAATTCCACGAGTCAATGGGTACTGAACTGCATTTAAACACATCTGTTCACCATCAAACAGATGGGCAGTCAGAAAGGATAGCCTAAACCCAGGGACAAGCTGAGTGCTTGTGCCCTAGACTATACAAGTAGCTGGGACAGTAATTTACCTGTAGTAGATCTTGCATACAACAATAGCTATCACGCTAGCATTGGTGTGGCCTCATTTGAAGCATTGTATGGGTGTCGATGCAGGAGGCTAGTTCGTTGGCATGAAATAGGGGAAAGAGAACCATCTAAAGTAGAGTTGATTGACCAAAACCAATAAGGTTGTCAAAATCATTAGGAAAAGACTTTAAGCAGCTCAAAGTAAACATAATAGTTATGTAGACTCCAGAACAACGTCGTTGGGATTTGGCATAGGAGTTCATGTGTATCTAAAGGTTTGACCTCTTAAGGGGAGTCTACAATTTGGCCAAAAATGTAAGTTGAGCCCTAAGTTCATCAGGATGTTTGAAATCCTACAAAAAGTGGGATCGATGGCTTCCCGATCAGCCTTATCACCCTCTCTACAAAGCATACATGAGGTATTTCATATTTTCAACCTCCGCAAGTACTGTAATATCCCAACCATAACCTATATTTATTTAAATTATATTTATTTTCATGGTTATTTATTAAACCAAATCATGTTTATTAATTCAAATACACCCAATGATTTGTTTAGCAAATTACAATTTGTTGGGTCCCACTTTGCAGTTCGGTTTCAATTATCGTAAAATTTCAGGTCAATCGATAGTAGGCATCGGGAATTATAATTTAAGAATTCATTATTTTTATTATTATTACTATTAACACTATTATTTTTATAACCTTGCAAAAAATTTATTTCGAGCTACTAAAAATTTCAATCACAGAAAGTGTAATTTTCTTTCGGGCCTAAACTCATTTTAGCCCAATTTCAGCCCAACAAGCTATTACCTCATTTTACTTAGTAATGACCATTAAATGTGTCAAATTACTATTGGCTTAAGCTTACGTTTGGTAAATGAAAACTCAGCCAAGTAAGAGTGAATCATTTTGAGCCAAGTAAAACCCATAAATATCAATCTCCTTCTTTCTTCTCTCTTTCTAAGCCATGCTTGCTGCTGCTGCTATTCATGGATGCCACAACCACTAGCCAGCCTTGGCACCACCATTTCATCCACCAAACAACCACCAATAGCCACCCTAGCCACCACCCACACTCCCACAAACATCAATCACCACTTATACCTCTGTTTTAAGCATCAAAGTGAGTAAACCCTAACCCTGTTCTTGTTTATTTTGCTTGTATCTTGGTTTTGATTATTCTTCTTGTTGTTTTTGGTGGTTGATCATGTTGTTTTGATAGAAATAAGAGTTACTTTGGATGTTTTAATTGTGGGATAAGTTGGAAAGTAAGTAAAGGTTGAAGTTCATCATGTTCCTGCAAGCTTAAGTTAAAACCATGTTTACGGATTAATTTGTATTTGCTTTAGTTATCTTTAGCATTATTAATAATTATGATGGATTTTTTGTAGTTTTGGATGGTTTTGGAGGAGTTAAGGAATGATTTCAAGACGAGAAAGCAAAAACGGTGAGGGCTGGAAATGGCAGAAATTAGGGGTGACTTTGAGATTAAACTGATAAGGATTGGCTCATTGAAAAATTATGATTTTTGGTGGGCGGATAGGTCATTGTGTTAGCTTGCAAATTCCTTTTTAATTGCCTTAGTTCGAGGTTTGTGGAAAATGTAATGGCCGTTTTACCATAACTGCATAGGCTAGACCAAAACTGCCATACTTGTGTTCTAGCCCCATTTTGGGAACCCCATGATGGGAATCATGCTTGGTGTTCTGAATGAAATTTTTTCGAGACTTCTTAAGCTTTCGATATTGGGGTATTGGGTCTCAATCGAAGATCAAAAGACTAAGCTATGAGTCATTCTTTCTAAACCCCTATTATGCTTTTCCTTTTTCTTTACTAAAATATTAGCTATGAGATAAACATTCATGGATTTTATTGGGGTTTTCAGCTCGATTTATGAGAGAAAAGAAGAAAAACATTCATTTTTGGAGCTTAATTATGAGTTTTGAATCAATTATGGATATTACAAGGAAAGTACCACGTTTGGGGAGTTTAATATCTTTCATTGGGATCAATAATCTATTTAGGGTCAAAAACTGTATTTAATGGACTTGTAAATGAGAAATGGGAAATGAAGAGAATTTTTGACTCAGAAACTATATTTATCAAACCTAGTTATTGCAGTTTATTCTATTTTGAGCCAAGATATATCTCTCTTGGCGTCAAACCTCTATTACTTACTCAACTCAGAATATATCAAATGTGCTTATCAAGCCAATATAGTGTACTCACTGTTATCTTGAACCAAGCTATACATCAGCGAGCCTTAAACCTGTATCAACAACTTATCTCAGAAAAGGCCAAAACCACTCTCCCATTTGTCACCATCAAGGCCTTTTCCTTTGTAATCTCATTTATCTCATTGTGTTCTATTTTACTTTCGTTTACTTTATATCAGATTTAATTACTTTTAATATTTCAGTTTTGAAGTTATATTGAAATACCCAAGTTATGTATACCATTTAATTACTCAATTTCTATTACACATACTTTTACTTACTCAACTATGTGAGTAAGGATCATTTACTGACTACACATACCTACACTGACATTTATGAAACAAATTCGAGACCTAGTTATCGTTCCCCGTTATGCATAAGTGTTATTAAGTCACAACATATGTTTCAAGTCAGATGACATTTATGAAACAGATGACATTAATCAAGTCAGATGACATTTTTAAAGACTCAAGGTACATCCATTGCCTGTATCTTTAGAAAGCATAACATGGCTTCCAAGTTACAACTCTTAATGAGTTTATCAATGAATCAGTTTATACAGTGATTTGCGAATTAACTTGTGACCCCGTCAGTTCATCTATAGGGCATCAGCCCATTATTTACCTGCGCGGCTTTAGTCCAAGTCTTAATCAGATTGGCAAGCGTGCACCTATGTATATATCATATCATTGGGTTCACATCCAGATAATAATGAGCAATTCAGTTTTATATTACTTTCATTTTCATCGTTATTACGAACTAAATGAATTGCAAAAAGTGGGTACCCGCCAGTAATTTTTTAATGTTCATTTACCCATATGGGGATGCATGTACTAAGCTTTAGCTCACATTTCTCGAAATGTTTTCCTGTTTTTCATTTAGGTGATGAAGTCGCACATATACCTCCATTTAGCAAGCCCCTTTGGGAGTTATCAGTTGCTCACAGTGGATTAAGCATGGCATGAAGGTTGGATACAACCTCAACAACAAGACGAGTTTATTCTCCATGTACATGTTTAATGTGGAGTGCAGGATGGCCCTTTGGATGAATATGTTGATGGTATTGAAGTTAGACCACTATGGTTTTTGACTTAGAGTATTTTAAGTTTAATGTTTCCTGTATTTATGGTCGTGAGTTTGCAGTAATGAGTAGTCTCTGTTAGCCTTATCCTATTTGGTGTGGCGGTAGCTCCTTCAATCATTAAGTCTTCCACTGTAGTCTCCATAAATCAAGTCATTAGTATTTTGGGGGCGTTACAAGTATGTACATAATCCGGATCACATAATCCACTATGAACCCCTTCAAATCAGGTAGAACCTTACCTTTGTGGAGGAACCTCTATGTATCTTGGAAAAAAGAGAAAAGAAGGTGAAAAATAAAACTATTCCTTATGTCAAGGTCCTGTGGAAGCATCACAAAGTGGCTGAAGCAACCCGGGAGCCTGAACACGAGATGCGGGAGAAGTAGCCCACCTTATTTACTACATGTATTTAAAATTTTGAGGACAAAATTTTTTAAGCGGGGGAGAGGGCAAGGTCCCTGGAATTTAGTTTCAATTAATTACATGGGTTAGTTTAATTAAGTCGAATTGCTAGTGAAGATTAGTGATTATATGACGTTTCATTTTGGGTAAATAGATGCTTGTAATTAATTTCGGTTTAGTTGATTGCTTTAATTTTGAAATTTAGGTCTTTATATATGTTGCCCAATTTGTGTGAATACTAGCTGAACTCAAACCCATTATGGATATTCACGATAGCTCTGTTATTGGCTAAGAAGCAAAAAGGGGGGAAAGAATTTGTGTGGTTAGGGATTAACCACATAGTATTCAAGCTTTCAAACAAAAAAAGGGAGAGAGAGAAGGGGGGCCTCCGCAGCAGAAAGTTAGGGGCTTTGCCTCACACACGCAAAACACAAAACACACGCACACAACACATCTATGAGATAGACACTTCACAGCAGCATAGAGGGGAAAAAGAGAGGAAAGACAGAGGAAGAAGAAGAGGAGGAAAGGCTTGGGGAGAAGAATTAACGCCTTGCTATTGCCATTCAAGTCCGTTCACCCAAATTTTTCATATGGGTAATTCTCTCCCTAAATTATATTAATTTAAAATTAAATTGATTTTAGGGTTTATGTTAAATGTTGGTGATTATGAGTAGAATTTAGGGTCATTTAGTTGATTTATGAAATTTTGAAGTGAAAGGAAAGCATAATGTTAATAGTCTAGGTTTGGTGGATTTTGAAAGTTATTGGGTATAGCAGTGTTAGAATGAGAATTTGCGGCTAAATAGCTAGATCCCTTTTTTTTAAGAACAACCATGACATTTATATGGAAATTGTTGGATTTGGTGGGGGTAGGGGAAGAGGGCAGGTTAAGACCACAATTTTGTTGGATTATGGATTAAGGCATGTGTTATTATTAAATGAGATAGTAAAGGATTAACTAAGGAAAAAAAAAGATAAGGGAAACAAGGAAAGGAGAAATTTAATGGAGATCAATAAAGAAAAAGAGGAGTTTACGTACACTAAGTACGCTTTTAAGGCTTGGTGTAACTCCCCCTAATTAAGCATGTGCCACTGTTTGCAATCACTATTCTGATTTCCTTAATTTCAACTGATAAACCCAATGATGGGGACGTTACCACCATCCAAAATGGGCAAAGCTTGAAGCATGAGTACTAGAATTAACATAGTTAGGCATAGCTTCAACCACACACATTCATACACGATCAAACCATATACAGTCAACTGTTAACCAACATAAGGTTTATACACCATAGTAAATCAATTCACCATATAATCTACACTTCTATCCACTTAAGATTTCAAAACACAGCTTCAAAATATGAATGCACTATGTCACTGTTGATCCATCCAGATTCCCTAGCTCAACTTATTTTCTTCAACTGTTTTGCCAGCATGATGGTGATTCCTTAAGCATTTGCCTAAAACAAAATATGAAAAACATTTCGAACTGTGAGCCGAAGCTTAGTACATGCATTCCTGTATTGTTAAAAGATCTTTGCAAAAATTAGTTGGGCGCCCGTTTTGCAATTCATTTTAAGTGAAAACTATGAACGAGATGAATGTAAACTGCAATTGCTAGTTATTATCTGATAGTGAACCCCCTTGATGTTGTTACAATCTATGGATAAGTGTACACCTGCCAAGCCAATTCAGGGACCTGGCCTGAAGCTGCACGAGTAACTGAAGGGCAATGCCTTATAACTGATAACTGATTGGGTCACTAATTATGTGATAAATCACTGATTAAACTGATTCATTGATGTACTTACCAAAACATTATAATTTTGATAAATACATGCTGATTTCTAAAGATACAGGCAATGAACGAACCTCACGTCTTTAAAATGCAATCTCACTTGATAATACTTATGCATAATGGGAAACGATATACTAGGCCCCGTTTCTACTAAAGAAATGTAGTTATCGGTAAGTGCAGTTACTAAATAGCTTTCACTCACATAATTTGTAACTTTATGGAAATTGATCAATAAAAAGGGCAACTATGATTCAGGCAATTCAATATAAGATAAGTTACACTAAAATGATTTGAAAACCAAAAAAGTTAGGGTCAATGAACTTGAAGTGAAACAAGTTGGAGCAAAGTAGAACAAAATGAAATAATTGAGGTTATAATGAAAAAAACTTTAATAGATATAAATGAAATATGGGTTTTTGATGTTTCTGAAATGAATAATAGAAGGCTTAATACCAAGAGGAGTGTTGTGAGGCTCATGAATGCTCATATAACCTTAACTTGGCCCGATGGGCCTCGATCTTGAGTCATTACTCTCCCCATTTCTCAATTTTCATTCTCATGCCCTTGTAGTTCGGTTTTCCAAGCCATGTGAGCTTCTATATATAATCAAAGTTGTTGAACTGATTAAAATTTGTAATTTCTTTGTAATAGCCATAATTATATAGAAACTCCTGATAATAGTTCAAAATGCCACGACTTCTTTCTTGCCTCATATTACCGTTTGAAGGTCTACTTTAGAAAACCTATATCTTTCACCCCCGACCTCCAATTGAGCTATAAACCCTCAATATGAAAAGCTTAGGAAGTCCTGTAACACTTTCATTTGCAGTACAAAACCCAATTACCACAACACAACCCCTAAAATTGAGCTGAAACACAACTGTGCACAGCTCGGATCTGTCTTGTCGAGTCTTAGCAAAACAGCCACAACTTTTTCCACACAACTCGGAATGAAGTGATTCAAAAGGAATTTGAAATATAACTCATAAATCTATCTACCTACTAAAAATGCCCCTTTTTCTTTACATAACACTCAAAATGGCCCCTTTTCTTTACATAACACTCAAAATGCTCCCAGGAACTCACTTCGTCTAAATCTTTTCAAGTACACATACTTCATTCAAAAATCCAACTTCATCATGCATGATCTTCAAGCCCTCGATTATGCCCAACTCAAACTTACGTCCAACCATCACAATTATATAAAAAAAAAAAGATCACTCACATCCTTCAAATTCGCTTGTATACCAAAGATCATAAACCAACTCAAATTCAAACATTCTTAATTCAAGTTCCATTTATCAAATTCAAGCTCACCTATTCAATTTCTCCAACCTCCCAAAACATAATAAAAATTGCATGCTAGCACTCATTTTGATCAAAGGGAGTATAAATCATCACTACAACAATCATCAAAATAAAAAATAAGTCAACATCAAGTGAGAGCTTACCTCACTTAAAGCTTGAAAGAAAGAGGTGTAGGTGGTGTTTGGTGGTTGTGGGGGAGGTGAGTGATGGTTGGTGGTGCTGGGTGGTGGGGCTAGTGGCCAACGGTAGCCTAATTAGCGGCAACAGCAGCAGCAGCTGGTAACAGCAGCAGCAGCTGGCAACAGCAGCAGCAGCTGGCAACAGCAGGGTGGTCGTGGTTGAGGAGGAAGAGAGGAAGAGGAGAAATTGGTGTTTGCTTCTCTAGATATTTTTCTTTGATCATATCTTGCTAATTTACTTATTTAAATACATACATAAAGTAGATTTTTGCTAAGCAAAATTTAGTGCAAATGACAGTGATTAGCTTAATTTAATTACCAAAAATTTTCGGGCCAAAATTGAGCCCAAAATGGATTGCGCCATAATTCAGGCCCAATTGAATTGGGCCAAACTTAATAAATTTGGACCCAAATTTTTGCATGGTTAAAAAATTAAATTTTTGTGACATTATGAAAAATAATTTATGACCTAATCATATTTACAGGGGTCTAATATCGATTCACCCGAAATTGTTACGCTAAATGAAGCTCGAATTGCAAAGTGGGCCGAAACTGAATTCACCCAACCGGGATGATTAAATGAGATAAATAAATATAAAAAATTAATAACATGGCTTAATTAAATAAATTAACATGATTTAGGGCCAGGCTATTATAGTCTTCCCTCCTTAAAGAGTTTCGTCCTCGAAACTTATGAGCTTTGACAAAACATACAAGTTCATCTCAAATAGATGTGTGTACTTAGCTTGCATCTCATCCTCGGTTTTCCCAAGTGCCTTCTGAGGAGGTATGATTTGTCAATATACCTTGACTAAAGGTATCTGCTCGATGCATAGTTGCTTAATCCTGCGACCTAGTATCTGGACTAGGTGCTCTTCAAACAGTAGACCCTCATTGACCACAATGGAATTGGTTAAGAGAGCGTGGTCAGGATCTAGAATGTACTGCCTGTGTTGTGAGGTAAGGAACACGTTATGCACGTGTCTGAATTATATAAGCAGATCTCGTCGACAAGCTATGGGATTCAATCTTTTAATAAATTTGTATGGTCCAATAGATCTTGGCCTCAATTTTGCTTGCAGTTTAACCTCCTTATACCATTTGTTGGCAAAACTTTATGAATAACTTCTTCATCTACTTGAAACTCTAGGAATCTCCTTCTTTTATCAGTATAGCTTTTCTGTCAGTTCCAATAGTCTGTGTTCAAGAGTCTTCTGATGTATGTCACCTCATTGAATGTTGAAGAAAATCTTTATGACCCATTGGATGATTTTTTCGTCAATGTCTGCACCATTTTACCCTGATGTTTCATGTAAATTTCTCTGCTAGTATTTTCACAACATCGACCATTGGGAGTTCCATGCTTTCTTAAAATGCTAATGTTGGTCCTTGGTCACGAAGTGCTATAGGCTCAAACTTAAAAGAGTTGGATTCATTGATATTTTTAGATGCTTGCCCACGTGACAGTAATTTAACACCCAAATTCTCAAGCCCCTAAAAAGGTTCAACTGAGTAATCCCTACAGTGTTAAGGTATGTTGTGCCTTCATGGTCACGGCATCTACCATAACATTTGCCTTTCATGGGTGATATTGGATGTGCAGGTCATAATCTTTAAGCAATTCCAGCTAACGCCTTTGTCTCAAATTGAGCTTCTTTTGAGTGAAAGTGCACTTCAAGCTTTGATGATCAGTATAGATCTCGTAAGGTACTTCATACAAATAATGTTTTCAAATTTTCAGTGCAAAGACTGCAGCTACTAATTCCAAATCATGAATAGGATAATTTTTCTCATAAGGGTTGAGTTGTCGAGAGACACAAGCTAGTGCTTTGTCTTCCTGCATCATAACACCCCCCAAACCGTTCTTCAATGCACCATTATAAATGGTATACTCCTTGCCTTCTACTGGTAGAATTAGGATTGGGGCGATAGCTAATCGCTGCCTTAGCTCTAAAAAAGCTCTCTTATTTTTCTCTATCCGCTCAAATTTGTTCGCTTTCTTTAGCAATTTGGTCAGGGGCAAAGCTATTTTCAAAAACTCCTTAATGAACCTTCGATAATAGCCAGCTAAACCCAAAGACTTCTAATCTCATAGCATTGGTGAGCCATGGCTCGCTTTGTAACTGCTTTCACCTTCTGCAAATCAACCGTAATCCCTTCCTTTGAAACTACACGCCCCAAAAATACCACTTCTTCTAACTAGGACTCATGTTTCTTATATTTGCTTTGTAATTGATGTTCCCTCAAGGTTTGCAACACTGTCCTCAAATGAACAATATGTTCATCTCTGTCCTTGGAGTATATTAAGATATCTTTTATTAACACCACCATAAACTTGTCTAAATAGGATCTGAAACTCTATTCATAAGATCCATAAAGACCGCGGGGGCATTAATCAGGCCAAAATGCATCATAATGAATTCACAGTGACCCAAACCTAGTCCTAAATGTGATTTGGGATCTTCAGGTAAAATCTTAAGTTAACAGTATCCAGATCTCAAATAATTCTTGGAAAAGACTCTTGCACCTTGCAGTCAACCAAATAAACCATCTGTTTCAAGCAATGGGTATTTGTTCTTGATGGTGATCTTGTTCAGCTTTCTGTAATCAACACATAATCGCAAGGTTCCATCCTTTTTTTATAAGTAGAACTGGGGCACCCCTTGGTGACACACTTGGTCTAGTAAATCCTTTTTGTGATAGCTCATCTAATTGAATCTTCAGGTTTCTAAGCTCTTCTGGGGCCATACAATATGTGGATTTAGAGATACGTTGAGCATCAAGGATTAATTCAATCTCAAAATCAATTTCTCTTTGCAAGGCAGTCCCAGTAACTCTTTAAGAAAATATCTCTAAATTCACAAACTAAAGGGATATCTTCTGCTTTTTCTTCCTATAGTTGAGTGTCAATAGTATAATACCAATACCCAATATATCCTTGACATAAGAGCTCACTTGCTTTCATAACAGAATTTAAAGGACAAGGTATTTCCTCTCTTTGCCCACAAAACATATTTCTTTCTCTCGTTCATTCTTGAAACAGCCTTAAGGTTCTAACAAATTATCTTGACCCCATAAGTACACAACCAGCTCATTTCTAGAATGACATCAAAGTCTGACAAGTCAGATTGAATTAGAACTCCAGGGAATACTATCCACCCAATAGTCATTGGAATAAGTTTATAAGAGATAGAACACTAAACTCTGGAGTCATTGGGTAACTTGATTCTATAGTTGGTTTTTTTCTCCTTATTTTCAAGGTTCAGTTGCACAGCATATCGAGTGGGTGTAAATGAATGAGTGGCAACTGAATCAACCAATACACAAAATGGCTTTGAAATTAAAAAGGGGGTTCCAGTAACTACCATACCAAAGGTGAAAGCTTCCTTCTTGCTTACCACATAAGTCCTTCCTACAGCTATAGGCCTTAAAGATGGGAGCCCTTGTCTACAGCCTTCAATCTTTGGGGGCAAGCAATAATGAGGTGCTTCGGGCTATCGCACCACATGCATTTGTTAGTTCCCACTCGGCACTCAGGAGTAGTGTGGTTAGTTCTTTACATTTCCCACAGGACTCTACTAAGCCTGCTGGATGACTATTGTAAGGAGCGAGAGCAGACTTCTTTCGATGTACAATCTCTCTTGGAGCTCCTTGCTCGGTCCACTTCCTCTTCTGATTAATCAGGTTGAAGACCCTTAACTTAGTCTTCACTCATTCCACTTCAGTTGCTCACTCGTACAACTCTTGATAGGTGATGATTGGTTGACCAGCTAGCTGGTTGTGAACATAGAAAGCTAATCCCTCTTAAAATCTCCTCATCTTCAGTATTTCAAATGACACAAACTCCTGAACAAACCTGGATAGTTCTATAAGTTGGCTAGCATACTGCATCACTATCATACTACCACTCATCTTTAGTTCTATAAACTCTTTCTCCTTTTGCCATTGAACCATGACTTGGTAGAATTTAGCTCTCAATTCTTCTAGAAATCTATTCCAAGTGAAATCAGACCCTAAGAGCCTATCCTTAATAGTGTTCCACCAAAAGATTACTCCCTCAGTTAGGTAAAATGTTGCAATGTTCACCTTTTTATCTTCTAGAACCTCCACTGTCGTGAAAATCTTTTCTATCCCTCTAATCCATGCTTCTAGCTCCCCTGGGTCATACCTTCCATAATATACTTTAGGGTTGCATCGCTCACCCTATCTGCTAATTTACTGACTTTATGAGGGATCTTGGAAGGTGTTGGGGCTACTCGTTTCATAAGCTCAGACAGCAAGGCCTGTTAATAGTTAGAGTTCCCACCTTACTAACCAAATCAGGGGGAATTGAGGGCATTCCACTAAGGGTTATTAGCATATTACACAAAACTTGGTCACCTGACCCCTGACTATGATCTGAATTTTCTTCAATGTGAGTTTCTGCATTGTTTTACACCTATTTTGACTATCCATTCAGCTGAATAATTCAGTCAACCGACTACAACCAACATATAAGATACACATACACAACAGATACAACTAGCATGACCCAAGTATTATTAAAATATAACACAAAGCTTCATTATGTCATTGCCATAATTGCTCGCCTACATACATATACATGGTTCCACAAAGAATATCACATCTAACTAACCACCCAAGGTTAACCTCTGCACCTACCTCCTAACTAAAACACTACTTAGCCCTAGACTAAGTCCACCACATGCCCAGAAGTAGGTGGGACTAGTCGACACATTCGGAAAGACCTGTCTAACTATATGCAATGTAATGACCTGCACAAAACTCATCTATCCAACTGGCTATACCGTATACATGTGGGCTCAAATGTAATCTATCTAAGATGTCAACATATAATATAAACCAATCTAATGATCCCTAGATGGATCATAGTCTAGGTCGGACTCATCCCAAGGCTCCCCGTCTGAGTCAAAATTGTTGTCTGGAGCACCAATCTCTACATTCTCATCATCATGATCAAGCTGATGGCCTTCCTATTTCTGGGTCCTTCTATGAGTCTTCTATGTGATCACCATCAAAGCTAAACTATGGTGTATCAGGGAGATATATAACAATGTGGACCTCATTTAATCCATCAGATACAGGGATCCCCTCTCTAGGTTCCGATGGCTTTGAGTTGTCAAACGGCTGAGGACTGCTCGATGTAGGTGGTGATGATGGGGGAGATACGAAGTGAAGTGAAAATATATGCTGCAGAATGTCCATGTTATTCCCTCTCGGCTCAAACTCTTCCCTTAATAACAGCTCGGTGATAATGTAACCAAAGCCCAATGAAACTGAAGTCTAGGCTCGAGTCTCCATAAAGTGATGATATGGGGTCTTAAACTCGACCCAAGGGCCAACTATAGATTAGGACCACAACAACCTACATCCAAGGACCATAACACTATGAAATCAGAAATGGGTTATGTAAGTATGCCACCATACTAGCGTATAGTAAAGAGATGTGAATGGCCACAGAAATACTTGATATCATATTCACTACGTATGGATCCACCTAACAAGGAGGAACATAAGTGAAGAACATGGGAGAGATAAACAGGCATTTGTACTGCCATAAATCTCTAATGTTATAAATCTCCAATGATATATTAATAACCTTCATTAACCAACCTTCTCACCCTCCAATCTCTACTCTCCATACTGCATATCGCATAAAAGAGAATCAACCTGGCTCTGGTACCAAATCTTTAATGCCCCCTAATTAAGCATGCGTCACTGTTTGCAATCACTATTTTGATTTCCTTAATTTCAACTGATAAACCCAATGATGGGGGCATTACCGCCATCCAAAAAGGAAAAGGCTTGAAGCATGAGTACTAGAATTAACATAGTTAGGCATAGCTTCAACCACACACATTCATACAAGATCAAACCATATACAGTCAACTATTAACCAACATAAGGTTTATACACCATAGTAAATCAACTGACCATATAATCTACAGCTCCATCCACTGAAGATTTCAAAACACAGCTTCAAAATATGAATGCACTATATCACTGTTGATCCATCTGGATTCCCTCGCTTAACTTATTTTCTTCAACTGGTTTGCTAGCATGAGGGTGATTCACTGAGCATTTGCCTAAAACAAAACATGAAAAATATTTTGAACTGTGAGCCAAAGCTCAGCACATGCATTCTTGTATTGTTAAAAGATCTCTGCAAAAATTAGTTGACCACCCGCTTTGCAATTCACCTTAAGTTAAAACAGTGAATGAGATGAATGTGAACTGCAATTGCTAGTTATTATCTTATAGTGAACCCCCTTGATGTTGTTACGATTTATGGATATGTGTACACCAGCGAAGCCAAACAGGGGACCTAGCCTTAAGCCACGCGGGTAACTGAAAGGCAATGCCTTGTAACTGATAACTGATGGGGTCACTAATTATGTGATAAATTTTCGATTAAACTGATTCATTGAGGTACTTTCGAAAATATTACAATTTTGATAAATACGAGTGGATTTTTAAAGATACAGGCAATGAATGTACCTGACCTCTTTAAAATTTAATCCACTGGATAATACTTACGCACAATGGGAAACGATAGAATAGGCTCGTTTCTGCTTAAGAAATGCGGCTAGTAAATAGCTTTCACTCCCATAATTTGTAACTTCATAGAAATTGATCAATAAAAAGGGCAACCATGATTCAGGCAATTCAATATAAGATAAGTTACACTAAAATGATTTGAAAACCAAATAAGTTAGGGTCAATGAACTCGAAGTGAAACAAGTTGGGGCAAAGTAGAACAAAATGAAATAATTGAGGTGATAATGAAAAAAAAAACTTTATTGAATATAAATTAAATATGAGTTTTTGATGTTTCTGAAATGAATAATAGAAGGTTTGATACCACAAGGAGTGTTGTGAAGTTCATGAAAGCTCATATAACCTTAACTTGGCCCGATGGGCCTCGATCTTGAGTCATTACTCTCCCTATTTCTCAATTTTCTTTCTCACGCCCATGTTGTTCGATTTTCCAAGCCATGTGAGCTTTTATACATGGTCAAAGCTATTGAACTGACTAAACTTTGTAATTTCTTTGCAATAGCCATAATTATATAGAAACTCCTGATAATAATTCAAAATGTCACAATTTATTTCTTGCCTCATATTACCGTTTGAAGATCAACTTTTAGAAAATCCACATCTTTCACCCTCGACCTCTAATTGAGCTATAAACCGCTAATATGAAAAGCTTAGGAAGTCCTACAGTACTTTCATTCACAGTACAAAACCCAATTACCACAACACGACCCCTAAAATTGAGCTAAAACACAACTGTGCACGACTCAGATTTGTCCTGCGTAGTCTTAGTAAAAGGGCCATAATATTTTCCATAGAACTCGGAATGAAGTGATTCAAAAGGAATTTGAAATATAACCCACATATCTATCTACCCATCAACAATCACAATTTTGTAATGGACCAATCATTACCAGTTTATTCGTAAAGGGAGCCCTATTTTGGGTCTGTTCATTGCTCTAAATGCCTCTTTTTCTTTACAAAACACTCAAAATGCTCCTATAAACTCACTTATTTGCATTAATACTTCACACAAGCTCTTTTGGCCACTTATGGAATTTTCCATAATCCACTAATTTTGATAAAACTTACATAACATCATCCTTTTGAGTCAATAACATATCCAACCTTTAAATTGCATCTAAATCTTTTCAAGTACACATATTTGATTCAAAAATCCAACTTAATCATGCATGATCTTGAAACCCCAAATTATTCCCAACTCAAACTTACATCTAACCATCGCAATTACAAAAAATCACTCACAACCTTTAAATTCATTCATATACGAAATATCATAAACCAACTCAAATTCAAACTTTCTTAATTCAAGTTCCATTGACCAAATTCAAGCTCAACTTTTCAATTTCTTCAACCTCCCCAAACATAATAAAAATTGCATGCTAGCACTCATTTTGATAAAAGGCAGCATAAATCATCACTAAAACAATCATCAAAATCGAAAATAAGTCAAGATCGAGTAAGAGCTTGCCTCACTTAAAGCTTGAAAGAGAGAGTTGTAGGTGGTGTTTGGTGGTTGTGGGGGAGGGGAAGGGGAGTAATGGCTGGTGGTGCTGGGTTTTGTGGCCGATGATAGCCTGATCAGCAGTGGCAGCAGGGGTGGCTGTGGGTGAGGAGGAAGACTGGAAGAGGAGAAATTGGTGTTTGCTTGTCTAGATATTTTTCTTTGATCTTATCTTGCTAATTTGTTGATTTAAATACATACATAAAGTATCTTTCTGTTAATCAGATTTTAGTGCAAATGATAGTGATTAGCTAAATTTAATTACCCAAAATTTTCGGGCCAAAATTGAGCCCAAAATGGATTGGGCCATAATTAGGGCCCAATTGAATTGGGCCAAACTTAATAAATTTGGGCCCAAAATTTTGCATGGTTAAAAATTAAATTTTTGTGACATTATGAAAAATAATCTATCACCTAATCATATTTACCGGCGCCTACTATCGATTTACTCGAAACTGTTATGGTAAAAGAAACTTGAATTGCAAAGTGGGGCCGAAAATGAATTCGCCCAACCGGGATTATTAAATAAGATAAATAAATGTGAAAAACTAATAACATGGCTTAATTAAATAAATTAACATGATTTAGGATCGGGCTATTGCACTTGGGTTGGATATTATTTATTGAAAGTATTATGTTAATGATAGGCGCTAGAAAGTCTTGGATATGGGTCCTAAGTCAAGTGCCTTTAATTAAAGTGATATTTTAGTTTAGTGTGACTAGTGGTAATGTGGTAAGAAACTAATATTTGAGACCATGAATTATACTTGAAGACTTTTGGAAGTTCTCCTTGATTATGCTAATCGATTATTTGCCTTGTTATTGTTGTTATGATTATTATGGAATCCTTAATATTTAATATGTTTTGTCAAGCAATGAATTGTTATTTTGACAATGACTTATGAAATGATTAAATGGTTTATCAAGATGATGGACACTCAAAGTGTGTGAACTTGTTTTATAAAGTGAATTATGCTAAAATGGGTGTTTGGTGCTTATGATTGCTGATCGTTTTGCCATGGATTAAGTGTTGTTGGAATGCTTATCATGTTTTGAAAATTACTTCATTTTCTAAATAAAGTGGGTTCACCATGGATCATCAGATCTACCACGGACCATCCATGGTGCGCTCTATTTCTGAGGTTTCATATTTTTCATGGCAGCATGTCCATGGACCTAATTGAGCACCAGTAGGGGTCCGTGGTGGCTGCTGGTAGAGCTGCTAAAACTCTCTTATTATTTTTTTGATGATTGTTGTTCTCTTATTTCTACTTCTTTTGCTTCTGTTTCTCTCTTTTATTTCTTATTTTTTTTCTTTTTTCTATCTTTCATTAGAAAAACAAAAAAAAAAAAACAATGCACTATATACAATGAAAGAAAAAAAAAACTAGTAAATAGAAAAACTTGGGTTCTCTCCCAAGAAGCGCTTTTTTTAGGGTTAGGAGCTCAACTGTCTCTTCTAGCAGGGCTCGGGAACAGAAAGATGGTGGACAATAGGCTTGTCAATGAGCTCCCCCACATCTCCTAATTTCCCTTTATCGTGGACCTCGAAGTCAAACTTTTGCACTATAAGGTAACATCTCAAGAGCTCGGGATGGAGGTCCTTTACAATCAAATGGCTCGAATTAGCTTGATCCGTGTACATAATGAATTTATATTTAGGCTCCATCAGATGGGCCACTACCATGTTCAACTCTTAATCACACTCTATATCATCAATAGGAGGTATAGAGCGCCCTATTTGAGCAAACCTACAATAATTGCTCATGAAAACTTCATTAGTAGCATAAGGCTCCTCCTTGATTATGCTAGGTGGCACAGGCACATTGAACTCCACCATAGCATAACCTAGGCCGAGGCCTTCAAACATAACACATTCAAACATAAAAAGCTCAACATACCACCAATCATCAAATGAGCTAATCTCATGAAAATTCATATCTTCTTCTAAAGCAAATGAAGGAGATGGGATATTCTGTCTTTCAAACAAGGCAAATTCAACATGGCATTCTCCTGCATCAAATGTTAATCGTCCTCCTTTCACATCAACCTTGCAACCAGAAGTGGCCAAGAAGAGTCTCCCTAGAATAATCTAGGCATATGCATCTACGGCCATATCTAAGATGATAAAGTCATCAAGCACATAAAAATCACCTACTTTTACGGGAACATTCTCCAAAATACTCAAAGGAACTTTACGGAACCACCAGTGAATTGAAGTGAAATAGTTGTTAGTTGCAACTCACCTAATCTAAGCGTCTGGAAACTGGAATGGCGGATAAGACTAACACTTGCATGAAGATCACAAAAGACCCTATCAATCCTTGCCTGATTGACCATACAAGGAACAGAGAAGCCACATGGGTCTTTAAGTTTAGGGGGAAACTCTTCAGGTACACCACATTACGCACCCCTCCAAAGGGTGGGGTCTTAAACTCAGCATTTTGCGCCTCACTCTTGACTCTAGGCACCTCTCCACCTTCCTCAAGCTCCATACCCGTACAATCCTCAAACCCTCTTTTCAAGGTATCACAGTTATACTATTCACAAGGATTTGGCTTGGGCTTATGGGAAGTCTACCTAGGGGTGCAGATGAAGAGGTAGTTTGTTGGGCGATTTGAGCTTCTAACATCTTATTACGAGTAGTAAGCACATCAACCTTGGAGGCTAATTACTTAATATACTAATCTTGTTTTTTACATGCCAAAAGCATACTCTCTATCATGGTCTCTAAGTTAGATTTTTGAGGTGCTTGTTGAGGAGAAGGTGATCTTTGAAATCCAGGGGGTGATCTAAAATTCAACTGAGGCATAGAAGAGGCATTAGACCTATATGAGAAACTAGGATGATTCCTCCAACTAGGATTGTAGGTGTTAGAGAATGGGTCATTGGTCAATCTAGGATTGAAATTGTTGATGTAGTTGACTAAGTCACTAGCATCTTGAGCAAATGGACTCCCGACTTGACAATTAATAGTCAAATGATCAACAGACCCACAAATTTCACATAATGGGGAAGGGGTAGTTGAAGTAATAAAATTAACATCAATTACTCTAACCTTTGAGACATGGCATCTATCTTAGCGGAAAGCATAGAGATAGCATCAAGTCCTAACTTACCTCCAACCCTCTTGGGTTGACTTCTCTCATTGGACTATAGGTAGTTATTTAGCGCCATCTCTTCAATAAGTTGTAAGCCTCGTCTTCAGTCTTGTTCATAAGTGTACCACCTGTCTATAATAGAACTCACCGATTGAGTGACTCCATTGTAAAAGACTTGCACTAATATCCACTGTTGATGACCATGATATGGACATAGCCTCAAGAGGTCCTTAAAATGCTCCTAGACTTCATGTAGCTACTCATCCTCCCTTTGAGTGAAAGTGATTATTTGGTTTCTCAAACTTACCGTCTTACTAGGCGAAAAGAATTTTACAAGAAATATTTTAGTGAGCTCATCCCATGTTGTGATACATCCAAAATGCAAAGAATGTAACCATGCTCTTGCCTTGCCCCTAAGTGAAAAGGTAAATAACCGCAATCATATGACATTGGTAGAAATATCGTTGAGCTTCAATGTGTCGCACACCTCTAAAGATACTAAGAGGTGTAAGTTTGGATCTTCTAGCAGGGTGCCTCCAAATTGGGATTGTTGCACCATGGAAATAAGAGCCAGCTTATGCTCAAAGTTGTGGCTTTCATGTTGGGTCGAGCGATACTTGAGGCAATGCCTTGGACCCCCGGAATGACAAAATCCCGAAGAGTCTTTCTTTGATCATCTCCTCCTCCCACCATCGTTGAAGAGGCTTCTTGAGCTTTGGTTCTTTGCTCTTCTAACTTCAACTTCTTCCTCCTAGAGTGAAAAGTCCTTTATATTTTCAGATCGAATTCAAATGGAAAGGGACTTCGCATATAAGTGGAGACATCCTGTGAAGATCACCACAAAACACTACCAACGCAAAACAAGAAAATACAATGAAAAAGAAAAATACAAAAAATACTTAGTTAATCTAAATAGGTGAACTCAATGTCCACAAATTGGTCTCCGACAATGGCGCCAAAAACTTAACATACCGCAAGCACACGGGTGTTGTAGTATAGTTTTAATATGATTCCCACATAGACCAAACATAATCCACTAAGTTTTAAACTATTAAAAAAGGCTAAGCAACCAAATTCCAATGGGTTGTCTCAACTATTGCTATTTAGCTATCGAGAAATTCAAACAAATTAAAAGCATCTAGGGAATTATTTCACCTAGTAAAGAGTTGGATCGTTGGAGTTAAATATGCACTTTACTTAAAATTGGATAATTCAAAGGAGCGCAATCAAACTAAGAATTCAATCTTTTCTTTTGAAACCAAATGAATTGCCTAAACTAATCTCATTAACATTCTTTCAAATGTCCTTGATTTTAGCCTTCATTATGGATTTTTTATTGCTAGGATTTCCTTTTAACAAACAACTCTCTTTCAAGAATCATTAAATTAAGTTCTAACTTGTTGCTCTAATAGTGAGTTTCTCCTTTCAGAACTTCACTCAACTATCTAGTATAAGCAAGCAAATCTAGCCAAAAATTTACTCACAACAGTTCAACCACAAGATATAATTCAATCAAACCAATTTTGATAAAGCACAAATATTGAAAATAAGAGATCTAATATCAATACTTTGGCTAACAAGTCCCTAAATTAAGTAAAACTACTCACACATAATTGTAATCAACATCTAAACAAAAGTTTAAGAAGAGATTAGAAGGAAAGAAAACTTAGCAACAATAGTGGTCTTCAATGGCTTCCCAATCTCCAAACCTCCAACTGCCAATCTTCCACTTCAATTCCTTCTTACTCTAAAGAAAACTTAAAAATCCTAAAACGAATGACAGAAGTGTGATAGAAGTGAGTGATAGATGTCTTGGCTCTCCCTTCTCTGCAGCTGAAAAACCCTATTTTGTCATGAACTCGACCGTAGTCAGCCACAAGATGAAGGAAGACGAAGAAGAAAGCAGTTTCAAGCTCACCATGGACCGTGGTCTTTACCAAGGATGGTCCGTGGTTGACTCTGCCTCAAAATTCTCTAGCTCGTCTTTCTTCTCCACGGGCATGGTGACTTGGAGGCATCTACGGGGAGTCAAAACATACTCATTTGGGGTCAAAGTAAACCTGCAAAACACAAAAAAGAACCATACCCAAGCATAACAAGGGAAAAGGAGTGTAGATTATAACATGAAGTTCATAATTCTCCCTAAAAATGCAGCAAAACGACCCCAAAATGAAGTGTACTCTAAGCATTTATCAGTGTAATAGGGTTCTCACTTTTAGGTCTACTCCCTAGGAATTAGGGTTCCGACATACCGGGTCTACTCCCTTGTGTCCGAACAATTGTCAACATCCGTCTAGAAAAACATTTCAGATGCATCTCACTTTCAAGACATTTTGCATCAAAATTTTTATTGCATCACAACAATGGCATTTCCATTTTCAAGAAGGCTAAAACACCTTAATAAAATCAAGTTCACTTATGAAAAGCATACAACCACTCATTTTGGCAATGCACGCTTATAAACAAGTTAACGGGCCAAGTAACCATTCACTTTTAAAAGGAAGGGATACTAAAACTCGTTTTAGAAGCTACTAGTTTGCAAGCCACTCACAAATAGTTTCACTTAAAAGCACTTGCAAGTTTGGTTCTGTGAATTAGTCACTTACCTCCGTTTTTCTAAATTTGTTCCAATTTTATATGAAATGAAATGCTTAAACAAGCTCACAGCCTTAATGTAACAACTTTATTAATTCAAAGAGCACCTTTTCAATGTTTTGGTCCATGGTTCAACCCACTAAACAATTCAGCTGAACCATTTAGCTGAACTATTCAGTGAACCTAAACATTATTCCTGGTTTAGGGTACAACAATAACCTAAGGTTTGAAATGTGATCAAACGCGAAACTATGGTTTAGCTAGGGTAAGCGGGACAAGGTAATTCATTGTTCGGTTCACGAATTTGATTCACTACTAAACCAACTCATTGAACTGTTCAGCTGATCCCTGCTCCCCCGTTTCATTCTAACGTAAACAAGCCATTCATGAACCAACAGTTAACAACAATAACAATTCTAATGGCCTGCAGGTAGGATTAAGGCCTGGATGGGGCATTAATGCGAGGGAACAGAGTGACAAATTGATTTTGTTCAAGGAGAGACTAAGATTCACTATATTTAGTATAGGCGTCATGATTTCGAATTTGTTTGGTGAAATATATGGATAGGTCTAGCGAAGATGTTTGATTAGAGGTGGAAGGGTGTTTAGTTGAGGCTTGAGCATGGGTTAATGGAGGAAAATCTTGAGAAGGTAGAGCTTGAAATTGGTCAGCTATAGTAACTATAGAGAATCTTAATCTCTCCCTGAACAAAATCAATTTGTCACTCCACTCCCTCGCATTAATCCCACATCTAGGCCCTTAATCCTACCAGCCTAGGTCGATCCTACCCCCCATTGGTATCAGAGGCAGTTTACATATTTAGGTACTATCACACCCTTGCTAGCGTTGGTCAGCTGTTGGTTAACCCCGATTAGTTTGTTGGTCAGCCGTGTGTCAGGTGGTCCCGGTGAGGTAGTCCTAGTGGTACCGGTAGAATGTGCGTAACTCCTAGCTATGTGTTCAAACATAACTCAGATGGCCTCTTGGTTCAGAGAGTGTCTTAGTTTAGGTGGTAGTAAGAATTCTAATCTTGTTAATAGCAAGGAAGTTAGTTGTGAAATTGATTTTTCAAATTGGAAAATTCCTAAACAAAAGATAGAAATAATATTATTAAAAGTTGAATCAGATTATATTACTTCTTTTATTCCTAAATTGTTAAAATAGAATGAAACTACTATTCCTCAAAAATTTATTATTCAAAATACTAGGCCACTAAGAAATATTGCATGTCTTCTAGGTTAATAAGATTTAATAAGATTTAATTCACTCATCTACAAGATTTTAATAAGATTTAATTACAAATAATTGAAGAACCCGATAGTAGAGTATTAATAAGATTTAATTCAACTCGTGAGAAAGGCTCATCTACAAGATTTTCTAAAAATATTGAACTTCGTAGATCTTCATATTCCATGTCTTCTAGGTCTTCTAATTACAATTATTTAAAAGATAACCAAGTAGAAGATTCTCAAAAAATTTATTATAAAGCTCCAATTGTTGAGCCAATAGATGATGCTTCTTCATCAATTGGTTCACCAACATACTCAACACTGGAACCTCCAACATTTTCCTCAATTAATGTCATTGCAAAGCCCTTTGAAATCAATAAAGATTATTTAAGACAAAATTTGAATTCAATAGAGAATAAGGCAAAAAAAGGTTGGTTTCTTTCACATTTTGATTTAAATGCTCAATCATTCATAAGACAAGAGTGGTACTCATTTATGGAAAGACATAAAGTTAATGATCCTTTTTTCAATTCGTGAACAATATTCGCCTCCGATCATAATCTTCTAGATCCATTTCATGTTAAAGAGGTAAATACTAATATTAATTTTGCTAAAAAAATGGACGCCAAAAAATGGTCAAATAGTTACTTCTTTCACTCCTCCATTAGAAAAATTTGTATTAACTACTCCTGAAGGTAATATTCCTACAATTCCATTCAAAATAGGAGGAAATTATCCAAAAAATCGTCAAGTACCTTTACATGATATTAAAAAGGTGGATCATCAAAATAATTATACAAATCAAGTATTATATACAGTGTCCCAACAAGTTAATATGGTATCCACTCAAATTGAAGCAATCGTGAAAAAACATGAAATTGATTCATTAACTGAAAAATTAGAAAATTTAGGAATCAATAATGACAAAAAAAAGAATAAGCCAAACTTTTTAGATGATATTGAAAAGCCTCTATTTAAAGTAAGACGCCCAAATAAATTAGAACTACTTGATAATAATACTCCTTTAATTTCAAAACTAGATGAAAAATTAAAAGCAGCGGAAAGTTCAAATAATAATACAGTTAATATTTTAGGAAAAGAATTATCTCATTCCAATGATGATATAAGTTTCCAAAATATTAATAAAATATACAAAAAGGAACTTCCATATTATTCCAAGCAAACTCCTCCAGATCTTCAACTTGAAAGTGCTAGGACAATAACTACTAAAAGCTTTGCCTGCCATTCAATTTATGAATGGAATATTGATGGCCGCAGAGACCATGAAATATTCATTACACTCCAAATAATTTTTAATTGCTTGTACAGTTTATATTACTAAACATGCAATAGATTTACAGCTGTTTGATTTATTAACCTTCGGATTCACTGGTGTATTCAAAAATTGGTGGGAGAACTATATTCAAGAGGATGAACGTAATAAAATAAGAAATCATACAAATTCTGAAGGACAACCTAACAATATAGAAACATTAATTTGTACAATTGTTACTAATTTTCTTGAAAGTCCAAAAGATATTAATGCCGCAATAGACATTCTTTTAACAAATTTAAGATGCCCAACCTTCGAAGATTGCAATTGGTATAAAGATACTTTTTTGGCATATCAGCTAAAAAGGAAAGATTGTCGTCAACCCTATTGGAAAGAAAAATTTGTCTCAGGATTACCATCATTATTTTCTCAATGAATATTTAATAAATTAAGTGAAGTTATTGGTAAAGATCCAATTCTATTTGAACAAATTACATTTAGTCAATTATTAAGTTTTATCAAAAAAGAAGGAATTTCATTATGCGATGACCTAAAATTACAAGCAAAACATTCCACAGACAAAGACGCAAAACGGAAAGAATTAGGTTCTTTTTGTGAAGCGTTTTGCCTTCCAAAATTAGAAGTACTATCTGTGAAAAAAAGAAGAAAAACTCAAATTAATAAGAAGAGACGATATAAGACACAAAGTCGTAAAAACAAAAAATTAAGTCCTAAAAAGACTACTACAAAAAAGAAACCCGATAATACAAATACTTGCTATAAATGTGGCAAACTAGGACATTATGCAAAAAATTCTAAAGTTAAAAAAGAAGCTAAATGAAATATATGCAAATGATCCAGAAATTCAAGGAAAACTAATTTCATTATTTGAACTCAAAGATACTCCAATTCAATCGGAAAATTTATCATTTTTATCTGATTATGAAGATTATAACATCAACGAATTAGAAAGCGACTTAAGCGAATATTCATCAGGTAATGAGTCATTAGGAATATGTTATTAATATCTTAGCTGCTAATAAAAACAAAAAAGAACTTTTATTAGATTTAATTGAACGAATTCAAGAGGTAGAATCAAGAAAATAGTATCTACAAAAACTCAAAGTTATATTAATAAAAGAAGATTCTTTAGAGCCCCCCTCCTAAGATAAGTATAAATAAAATATTTGAAACATATGAAATTCCAAATATTTTAAAAGTAGCTAAAATTCAAGACTTAGAAATGGAAATTAATACTTTAAAAGAACAAATTAAAAATTTACAAAAAGATTTGTGCTCATTACAAACAAAAGATCTTGAATTGGAAACAAGATTAGCATTGATAGAAAGTAAACCCTCTCCTTCAAACATTCAACCTGAAAATATTCCAAGTTCCTCCAATAGTCCTACGAATCAACAATTTGTTTCAATTATTAACCAAATAAATTTTCAAAAATGGTATATTCATATCAGTCTTAAAATCAAAGATAGTTTTGAATTAAATACTATTGTACTATTAGTTAGTGGTGCGGGTCAAAATTGTATAAGGGAATGACTAATTCCCTCTATATATTATGAAAAAACAAAAGAAATTCTTCATAGCACTAATGGAATTGCGTTACAAATTAAATATAAATCATCAAATGCTTAGATATGTAATCAAGAATATTGTTTCAAAAATTCATTCTTCCTAGTAAGAGACATAGGCCAAGAAGTTATTCTTGGAACTCCTTTTATTACTCAAATTTATCCATTTAAAGTAGATAAATTTGGTGTTCATATAGAAATAATGGGAAAAACAATATAATTCAATTTATTACTCCTATTTATCAATAAGACTTATCTTTACTACAAGATTCCTCAATATCAAAACAAATCAATGTAATTGAATGTAATAATCCAAGATATTGGCATAAATTAGAAAGGATTGAAGTCATGAAATGGCTCAATAATGATCAAAGGGAAAAGCAAGAAATAAATCAACAATTAGAAAAAAAATAACCGTTATTTTAAAAAATCATATTACATCAACTTCACATAGGGACTTCAATGAATTTTATAAAAATTGGTTAAATGAGCATTATCATTTAATATGCCAATGCCATGATTTAGAAAGAAGTATAGAATACTGGGAAACTAGTCTTATAATACTCAATGCATGCATAGCCAACTACCAAATCATATAGTGAGAATCTTGCAGTCAAACCTATTCAATGCGGCGTAAAATATTTTCAAAGATTATTTTAGCAAGCAATTTAACAAATTCTTTTACAACATTGAAATTTTTTAAATGAGTTTTACATTTTTTGACAATAACTAAATTGTTTTCCAGCTATCAACATGAACCAAGATAATAGGAATTAAAAAAAAGGTTTCAAACTCCACAAAAATATGCGATGAAAATCAATACTCAAACCCATCCTCAATATCAATCTCTATAGCCAACCAATTTCAAGCACTACCTTCTCAAGATTTTCCTCCATTAACCTATGCTCAAGCCTCAACCAAACACCCTTCAACTTCTACTCAAACATCTTCGCTAGACCTATCCAAATATTTCACCAAACAAATCTGAAATCATGTCGCCTGTACTAAATATAGTAAATCCCAATCTCTCCTTGAACTCAATAAATTTGTCAAAGCCACTTTGGTTCCAGATTGCTACTATATTCCAGATTCCCCATTAAAAACTAGACAATTTTATGAACTTATCCTTGCTGATTCCAAATATGTCAAAATAGAACATAGTCCAGATAAAAATAATCCAAATCTTATAGCCTATTCCAAATGCAGAATCCTCAAAGTTCTTACAGGAAAAGACAGGCCTACTACATATACAATCAAGTCCTTTTCTGTTCCACTCAATCTTTCAAACTATCATTACATTGATTATCAAAATGCTTGGCATGAAACATTTCTCTATTGCGTATTCAATCATTTATAGTTCATTAATTTAGATACAAGAACTGAAATTACATTTCCATTATTGTTCTATGAATGGTCGACCGTCTATGGCAGTCTTAAGACATATGGCCAGATGAAGTCCAAAAATCATTCCAATTTTATTCAAAATTAGCCACAAATTCTCCAAATCTCATAGAAATCCTTTTGTACAAGAAATTTGGTATTACATGGATTTTCTGTTGGTCTTTCAATATCATGCGATATTATCCACCACCGACATCATTATCTCTCATAAGAGAGTACAAAATCAAATGGTGGGAAAAATTTGCAATTGACAAATTTTGATCCTTAGAAATAGTACAAGCAAAAATGTTACATATGTCAAAGCAAATTACTCCAGCAATGCCAGCGACTCCACTAAAGAAAGAGGAAGGCAATTCCAAAAATAAAGGCAAAGATACCTCATCAACTGAGCTTGATGAAATTCCATTACTCAAAAAGAAGATTAAATTACTCAAAAAATAAAAACAATTGTTGTCAATCTCCAAAGCTAGCTCATTAGATTGATTATCCTTCTCAGTTCATTCAAGTTATGACCCATTTGGCGGTCCATGTGCTTGCCATATGAATTATGAGTAGATTTCCTACTCATTTTGTTTATTCAAAAAAAAGTTTAATTCTAATGTGTTTTGCAGGTATCCATCATTTCAAACATTTCCCAATTCAAAATCCCCAGAAAGGGATGACTCATTAAAGCAAGCAATCAAAATAATTGCAATTATTATTCATTATGACCTATCTGATCTAACACTATGACTCATCAAACACAATTATGCAAGGTCACTATTCAAGATAATTCATCAAGACAAATTATTCAACATGTCAGCATCAGCATGACTCATCAAAACAATAATTCAATATCAGTCCAAAGTCCGTCATTGCTCAATACTGTTATACTCTTGATGTGGTTCCAGTTCAAGCTGAACAAGAAGTGGAAATAATTCAAGACTATCAGCAGAAGTTATCAAGATCAAGATTCCATTTTTATCATTCAATCTTTACCATGGACGTGTCAACAATTGTTTCCATATTGTATTCTATAAATAGGTACTCCTTAGCATTGTATCAAACAGCCACTTGCACGGTAAAATTCATATATCTTAATTCACACACAAACACTCTCTTATAATCCTTCGTCCTCTCAAAGCTATCCCTAAGCTTTCTCTATTCCCTTGTATTCCATTACCAAGAGCTGTCAATTCAATCCTTTTATCAAGTTTTATTCATTCAAATAAAGTAAGTTTTTATTCATTTGTTTTGTTCATTTCAATTTTATTATTTCCAATTTCGTTTTAATTATCATTTCAACTCATATTATTTACAAAATGAGTTTGATCCTCCGCTCCCTCATGTTAATCCCGCTTCTAGGCCCTTCATCCTATCGGCCTAGGTTGATCCTGCCCTCGATGGGATTAAGGGCCTAGATGTTGGATTAATGTGAGGGAACAGAGCGTCAAACTAATTTGGTAAATAACATGATTTGAAATGATAATTAAAACGAAATTGGAAATAATAAAATTGAAATGAACAAAACAAACGAATAAAAACTTACTTTATTTGAATGAATATTATTTTGAGCAATATTTCTTGGTGGCCAAGTATCTTGAATAATAAATTCTTGATGGATAATAATTTCACTCCATTCTAATAATTTAGGAGTAAAAGTAGTATTATCTAATTCAGGTTTTAAGAATATTGTTTCATCTAAAGTAGGTTTTAATATACATTTAGGATTGAGTTGGGATAATAATAATTTGAACTATACTCTATAAGTAATAGCAAATTTTCTTGAAAGCTCACGAAATTGAACTTTTAAATCATTTTGAATATTAGGAAGATGAATATCTAAAACTAAAGTATCTAAAATCCAAGGGTCATGTAAATCTAATAAATAATTTGGATAACAATTAAAATATATGGGACCATTGCAAATATTAGTTTGATTCATGCCTAATAATGAATATTTGTAACGTCTTAATTTATTGTCTCTGTGGGCCATGAATATAGCACAATCTAATCCTTCTTATTAAAGGTTTGAGTGCAACTTGGACTAGAATCTTGATCTTGATAACTTCTAAGGAGTACCTATTTATGGCATACAATATAAAAATAATTGTTGACACATGAATAGTAAAGATTGAATAATGAAAATGGAATCTAGATCTTGATAACTTCTGCCGACAATCTTGAATTATTGTTGCTTCTTCTTGAACTTGGATAGAACCATGTCAAAAGTATAATAGTATTGAGCAATAATGGACATTGGACTAATCTTGAATTATTGTTCTGATGAGTCATACCAATACTGACATGTTAAATAATTTGTCTTGATGAATTATCTTCAACAGTGACCTTGCATAATCGCCTTTGATGAGTCATAGTGTTTCATAAGATAGGTCATAATGACTAATAATTGCAATTGCTTTGATTGTTTGCTTTAATGAGTCATCCCCTTTCGGGGCTTTTGAATTCGAATATGTTTGAAATGATGGATACCTGCAAAACACGTTAGAAATAAAAAAAAATTTTAATAAACAGAATGAGTAGGAAATCTACTCAAAATTCATATGGATCTTGAGCACATGGATTGCCAAATGGGTCATAACTTGAATGAACTAAGGAAGCTGATGAATCTGATGAACTAGCTTTAGAGATTAACAATAATTATTTTTGTTTTTTTAGTAATTTAATCTCCTTTTGGAGTAATTGAATTTCATCAAGCTCAGTTGATGAGGTATCATTGCTTTTATTTTCAGAATTGCCATCCTCTTTCTTTTCTGGAGTCGCTAGCGCTGCAAGACTGGAGTAATATGCTTTTATGTATGTATCATTTTTGCTTGTACTATTTCTAAGGAGCAAAATTTGTCAATTGCAAATTTTTCTCACCATTTGATTTTGTATTCCCTTATGAGAGGTAATGATGCCGGTGGTGGATAATATTGCATGATATTGAAAGACAAACAGAAAATTCATGGAATACCAAACTTCTTGTGGAATAGGATTTCTATGAGATCTAGAGAATTTGTGGCAAATTTTGAATAAAATTGATATGATATTTTGACTTCGTCTGGCCATATATCTTGAAGACTGTCATAGACAGTCCACCATTGATGGAACCATAATGGAAATGTGATTTCAGTTCTTGTATCAAAATTAATAAACTATGAATGATTGAATGGGCTATAGAGAAATTCTTCATACCAAGCATTTCGATAATCAATGTAGTGATAGCCAGAAGGATTGAGTGGAACATAAAAAGACTTGATTGTATATGTGGTAGGCCAGCTTTTTCCTATAAGAACTTTGAGGATTCTGCATTTGGAATAGGGTTTGGCTCACATCTACCTTTAATTTCTCCACACATCGCGCCAGACAAGGTCTGGTGGTGGCCCTCATCGTTTGCTACAGGTGGTTGGTTGCCGCTACCGCTCCTCCTCTTTCTCGCCCTGTGTCGCTCTCCCTCTCCCTTTTCCTCTCTCTTTTGGGTTGGGGGTTGATGGCAGGAGAAGAACATACGCCCCCCTAACTCTCCTGAAGGAAAAGGCTCCAGCCTCTCTTTTTTCTTTTTTCTTTTTTGGCTAGATAAAGCGTGGTTGGCCCAATTATGCTAAGCCCAACTAATTCAAGATCACTAGCGCAATTCAACTCTACTAATCTCACATAATCACGCCTTAGTCCAATCTTAACTAAATCCGCTAATTCCACAACATCATGCAATAAGTTGAGAAAGTACCAAAACTAATCAACATAAATTAATACACTTAATTAACATGAAAATTTTAGTCTAATATATCTACTTTAATAAGCATAGCTAATGAAATTATTAATCTAAACAATTAGCTTGACATTAAAAATCCTCAGCTTTAATATTAACTTTAAGGCCCTATTCTTTTCATCGGTAAATCAACCCACCCCACTCCTTCTCACTCCTTCCTACTCCGTTCAACTCCTTCCCACTTCTTCCTACTCCTACCCACTTCTTCTCAATCCTTAAAATACATATAGCTCCAAATTAATTACAAGCTTTCAAATGCTTATATTTGCAACAATGAATATTGTTTCAAAAATGTTTTTATACTTGTCAAAAATCTCAAACAACAAGTTATCCTTGGAACTCTCTTCCTTACTCAAATATATCCTTTCACTGTCAATTCCAAATGCATTTATTTGAATATTCTTCGAAAAGAAATTAGATTCGAATTTGTTTCTCCCATGAAAAATAAGGATATTCCAGCTCTTCAAGAAGCTTCAATCTCAAAAATCTTTTTTGCTAAAGAAAAACAAATAGATTTTCTTCAAACACGAATTATTCAAGCCAGTATTTTAAATTTGAAATAAATTACAAAGCGTGATTAATTAACACTAAAACTTGATTAAAAAAGAGTACAGCTTGATTAATAATTGATTAAATCCATAAGCATGAACAAAGTAATGATTGTGAATGATGAAATCAATAGTGCAAAACTTTAAAAATTTATTGAATATGAATGGTCCTAAAACGTACATGAATAGTGATAGATGAATGAATTCAAGCAAAACATATGAATAATATTTGCACAGTGAAAGTTGTTGAATGAACTTACTGATATTGATTGAATATTGCGAATTGATTACAACAAGGCAGAAGATAAAGATAAGAAGGAAAGTGGGGAACGGAAAATGTACAAGAAAGAGGTAGGTAAGTTTTGTCGTTGCTTACAACTTTGAAGCCTTTATATAGGACCAAAAGGTAAAATATACAGTATAAGATATTTATTGCTACAGTAACATGATAAGATTTCTAGCATTTGAATAGTAAAAAGATAAGATTATTGAAGCATCTTGAATAGTGGACTGATCTTGAATAGTTGTATGCGTACATTTTTGAATGGTAGACATTTGACAGGCTTATTAAAACTTGACAGATGCATCTTGATTTTTATTACTATGTGCTACCTTGTCGAAATTCCAAGGGGCTTTGCTGTATAATGTCACTTAGTGGTCATAAAGTCTTGAACATTCGCATAATATGCTGCACCGGTGGTTTTGAATACAAGTAGGTGTCAATTGAGTGTATTTTGTAAAAATGGAATATCCGTTCTCAACCTACTGAACTAATTTATTGAATTGGTCCTTTAAGCATTGCTTTTTCTATCACAATTCATGAAGATACCATTACTTTAAATGATCATTACAAAACCTTTCCACTTTTATCAAGAGTTTCAATCAATAAATACCTTCAAAAAGGCTTTAAATATGTTCATTTTGGTCTAGTTCAAGTCGCTGTTAAACCTTTAACTAAATTAGGAATTGATACCGTCGTCTTCTTAGCCTTAAGATACGGCAAAGTAAAAACATACAAAGATTCACTCCTTGCGATGGTTCAATAAAATGTTTACAATGGTCCCATCTATTTCAGTTGCTATCCAAACTATACAGTAGATCTTGTTGATCCTTTGATTCTTCAAACTCTAGTCCTTGATGTTCATTTAATAACTGATAAATTTAAAGAGCTTTCCAAAAACCTTGCAGTCACCTATCTAGTCTAATTTAGATTACTTTCTTCCCAATTAAATCCAAAATTTAGCATTATTCCTCCTAAGAAAGAAGAAACCATTCTTATTCAAGTTTGTGCTGATGAATCAACCACTTATGTCTCTAAAAGGCTAAACAAAAACACCTCCTATTTTGGGTCCCGCTTTTGCGGAGTCTGGGGAGATCCAACTGTAGGCAACCTTACCTCTACCGGCATTCCTACCCGTAGAGAGGTTGATTCCAAGAGACGCACAAAAAATGATTTTGTGAAAAATATTTAATTGAGGAAAGATTTTGTGAAAACATTTAATTGGAAAAAAGGACACATATCCAGGAATAACCAAGATATAATAAAAGGAAAGTAGCTAGAGCTATGAAGCATAAGACCAATCTATCAGAGGAAGGTGACATACCTTAACAGCCCGAGGTAAGCAAACGCTGACTCCTCCCAAGAGGAAGTACTACCTGGATACAAACACGACATGCAAAAACACCACTACCAGCACAAAGCCACTACACCAAAAGATAGCTAGGGGGTGGGCTCTCTGCGATCCAAGATCCTAATCCTATCCCACCATAGCTTCCTATCCTGAGCCAGGTCCTCCGTCAAATCGACAACTTTCAAGTCCTCTCTAATCACCTCGTCCAAACTCGTCTTTGGTCGTCCCCTCCCTCTTTTGCCTTCGGGGATGTCGATCATCTCACATCTCCTCACTGGAGCGTCCACACTCCTCCTTTTTACATGGCCAAACCATCAGAGTCTTGTTTCTCTCATCTTATCTTCGATGGGAGCTGCTTTAACTAAGTCCCGGATAATTGCATTCCTAATTCTGTCCATTCTCGAATAACCACACATCCACCTAATCATCCTCATCTCTGCTATCCTAAAAGGCTAAAGTGGGATGAAAATATTATACCTAAAGAACTCATTATTCCATAACCTAAACCCCCTAGGAATTTTACAATCAGAGAAATTTCTTTTAGTTCAGAAACCTCTGATGGAAGGCTTTTACTTTGATTTAGTTCATTCGATGAGCCTTCTAGTCCTACTATTATTCTAGATTTCTAGTCAGTTGGATTCTCAATCTCATTTGTGCCATCCACTAATAGAAACTCTCATATTAGTGGAATGGTGGGTCGAACTCCCTGACCTGAAGTCATATACAATGATACTCAATCTGATGAACGCCCCACGTCACCTACCTTTTCTTAAATGAGAACTTCGTCTGAATTAAATGAAATTACAAAATTTGCTTTTCAAGTTAATAAATGTTATCTCAATAAAGAACTTTACCAGGGTTATAACCAGCCTTATAGAAAATGGTTCTTTTCCCATTTTTCTAAGGACATGCAACAATTACCCAAGACTATTTATTACAATGAATTAACCAAAATCAGAGAAAAGATACCCTTCTTTGACTAGCTAAATACATAATTGCGAAAACATCGGATTGTTATTCCAGACTATCATCCTTCAATTTGGGCAATAGAATGCCAATCAAAGTTGTGGCACAATCCTGTTACAAAACAATCAACAGTCTCTATTCATCCTCCACTAAACACCATATCCATTCCTATATCCAAAGATGACTCTGTTATTGTCACTCCATTCAAAAAACCCCGGCAAGGAGATAGGGCAAAAGACAAGAAACTCAAAATTTTTTGGATGGAACACGCAAGATCATTGAACAAAATAATTATTCCAACCAAATACTGCATACTATGGCTGCCCAACTAGATCCAATAACCACCAAATTAGGAGAAAATTCTAGCAATTATTTAGTAGAATTCTCCAAAGTAAAAAGAAGTCCTAAGAACAATTCTTCACCATCATTCAGTCCTTTTAGCATACCCATCAAAGAAATTCCTTCTATTCCCGCAACAAAATTAGGCAACAATGACAAAAAGGAAATCGAATTATTTCAGAAAGTTTTCCATACTCTTGAAAAACTAGAAAAACCCACGTTACCAAAATAAACACTTTGCATTCATAAATCATCCCTTACAAACCCTCCAAAAATTTATGATTCAAAGTTAGACTCTTTAGATAAATCAAAACTTATCCGAATTATCAAAACAAATTCCAAGAAATTCCCAAACTTAAAGACTCCATTTACCACAAAAAGAAATTTAAAAATATCTGATTTAAATCTCAAAAAGTCATATTCAAAATGAAAAATATCCAATAAAATGATGTGCCTTAAATATGGAAAATAGAGGGCATATGGCCAATAAAAAGAAATATTACAAATAAACAATGCTAAAACTCGAAAGCAAATATTCAAAGTTACCCCTGCTGAATCGAAACGCCTATATATTCCTTAAAGCCTAAATCAAAGAACATCAAATTCTAAATTCTAGTCTACCATCAATGAAGTTAATTTCAAAAAATGCTATATTTACGTTACTCTAAAAATTCAAGATAATTTTGAACTAAAAACAATAGCACTCCTTGACAGTAGAGCAAACCAAAACTGCATCAAAGAAGAATCAATTCTATCCCAATATTATGAGAAGACATCTTAACAACTCCCTAAACGCTAATCGAAATCAATTAAAAATTTAATACAAATCATCCGATATTTATATTTGTGATGAAAACTATTATTTCAAGAATTCATTCATTCTAATAAAAAATATAAGACAAAACGTTATTCTTGACACTCCTTTTATGACATAAATCTGTCCTTTCAAGGTAGATCAAAGCGGTGTGAAATACCTCTATCAAGGGAGATAATATTTCTTTCAAATTTATCCTTCCAAAAGATTCAATTCTTCCTAAGCACGTAAATATGATCAGAGTCCATGAAAAATGTATCCTAAAAGATGAAAAGATTCAAATAATAAGAAGACTTGATTTAATACAAAAGGACAAAGACGCCATATTCAAATTATTAAAAGACATTGACGAAAGACTTTCGAGCCTAGCTTGGGAAGCCAAAAAGTCCTACACTCCAAAATTAATAAGTCTTTTTGAATTGATGCAAACTCCTTATATTCAAGAAAGAACTCAAGAAATTTGTTCCTTATTAAACAGAGCCCAAATATTAATACGACCAGAAAATATTGGAATCAAAACCTTAGAATAACCAAAGGGCATTAGCCCAATATGAAATAACTTAGAAATATTCCAAAAATTAGTATTCAATTTTATTCCTTTCTATTTTTGCAAAAACACATTCCAAAGGTTATTCTTTCAAAAGCAATAACAATCATATTCCTTTAATCATGCTCTTCTTGCATAAAGAAATTCGCATTCAAGGGTTAGGGTCCGCATTCATTCATAGCATATGCATCTGGAAGGAAAAAGTGTCCGATTCAATCAAGTTAAAACCTACATTTTTAGGACATCGATTCAACTACTATTACGAAGAATCTCACAACTTTAAAACTAGTTTTAATAGTATTCAAAAAAATTATTTTAAAATTCGAATTTTGTTATTCAAAAATTTTTAAAGGAATTTTCCCAACTCATTTTCTCACTGGAAAATTTCTTTGAAGCAACTCACTTTAATGTCTCTATTTTAGATGGAACAAAACCCAGATAAAGGTAAGCAAACTCAATCTTATATTCCCACAATTCAAGACTTTGCTATTACACCTAAGAGCCAAATTCAGACACAAACTCATCCAACTTATCCTGAAATCAAGATTCAAAATCAATATGAAAGCCTTACTGAATTTCCACCTCTAGCATACAACCAAGTTGTAAAATCCACCCCTCATACTACTCAGAAGCCTTCAACATCTCAACTATAAGTTTTACAAAAACCCCAATCTCCATCCTCCTACTTTTCAAAATTAAAATTTGAATTCATAACCTTTACTCCTCTTCCTGAACCACAGCCTATTAAAACTCTAAAACTTCAGACCTCAACCCTGTTTTTCACCCAAGAAAGTCTCTTTCTTGAAGCCGATACACTCAAAAATCACAGATTCTATAACTTATACTCCTTGGCACCAAATCAGCTTGAATCGAGCATATTAAAGATGACAAAGGAAAAGTTCTTTGTTCTAAATTGCAGATTCTCAAGACTTTATCATCCAAAGGATGGGATTCGTCCCCATTTGAATATAAAAAATTCTCAATCCATTTCCAATCTAAACATTTCAATTTCCTAGACCACAAAATGGCATGGTTTAGAGCATTCTACTATAAGAGCTTTGACCATTCCTAGTTCACCTCCTCTGATAAAGGAGTCTCTAATTAATATATTTAAAGTTGGTTCTTTGACTGGTGGACATTATTTCGGATTCAACTCCGATTCATTACCTTCACCAGTGGTTCCAGGATTTCAAGTTCTTATGAAGCAACCCAAATCATTCAAAGCATTAAATAAAATTATATTTTCAATAGAATTTGAAGTCCCTTGGATTCTCTGTTGGAATTTCAAATATCACGAGGTTCATAGTGATGATCGTTATGTCTCGATTGTCTACAAATTTAAATTCATGTTATGGGAAATATCCAATTTTGATCAGCAATGTAATCTTGATTGAGTTCAACGATATTTAAAGATTCAGACAAAGCAAGTCATGGAGAATCCCTCAACACCAGTCAAAAAAGATGACAAACGTCCATTATCAAGTTCATCTAAAGGTTCCAAGTAGAAAACTACATTCAAGAAATTCATGAAATGGTTAGAGCATCAAAGCGATATAGATAGCATTTCATCCACTGAGTCCTACTCTGGTGCAATGGGTGGTCCATGTGCTCAGGATTTGTACAAAATTTGAAAGCGCAATTATCCAAAACCATGGGGCACTACACAGCAAAACCCCTTAGAATTTGATACGCAAGCACGCAATAATAAAAATTAAGAAGCAGTTGTCAACTTTTAACAAGTTTGTCAAACGTCAACCATTAAAAAATGACTGCATACAACTATTTAAGATGCTTTAATAATCTTATCCTTTTACTATTCAAATGACAGGAATATTTTCGTGTTATTGTAGAAATAAATATCTTGTACTATATATTCTACTTTTTGGGCCTATATAAAGGCTTTAAAGTTTTAAACAAAAGCCAGAACTTACCTGCCTCTTTCTTGTATGTTTTTCTTTCCCCACTTTCCTTCCTATCCTTATCTTCTGCCTCATTGTAATCAATCCGTAGTATTCAATCAATATCAGTAAGTCTATTCTACAATCTTCACTGTGCAAATTTTACTCATATGTTTGGGGTGAATTCCTTCATCCATCACTATTCATGTACATTTTAGAACCATTCATATTGAATTCATTTTTCAAGTTTTGCACTATTGATTTCACCATTCATAATCGCTACTTTGTTCATGCTGATTGATTTAATCAATCATTAGTCAAGCTTTAATCTTTATTAATCAAGTTTTAGTGTCACGTTTTGCAATTTATTTTAAATTTAAAAAATTGCACTTGGTCCTGTCCACTAAACCTTGTTTAATAAACAGTAAAGCTTGACTAATAATTGATTAAATCAATAAGCATGAAAAAAGTAATGATTATGAATGGTGAAATCAATAATGCAACACTTGAAAAATTAATTCAATATGAATGGTCCTAAAACATACATGAATAGTGATGGATGAAGGAATTCACACAAAACATACGAATAAAATTTGCACAGTGAAGGTTGTTCAATGAACGTACTGATATTGATTGAATACTGCAGATTGATTACAACAAGGCAAGAGATAAGGATAGGGAGGAAAGCGGGGAAAGGAAAATGTACAATAAAGAGGCAGGTAAGTTCTACAGTTGCTTACAACTTTGAAGCTTTGATATAGGGACAAAAAGTGAAATATACAGTACAAGATATTTATTGCTATAGTAACATGATAAGATTTCTGACATTTGAATCGTAAAAGGATAATATTATTGAAGCATCTTGAATAGTGGATTGACCTTGAACAATTGTACGCGGACATTTTGAATGGTTGACGTCTAATAGGCTTATTAAAACTTGACGACTACATTTTGATTTTTATTGTTGTGTGCTTGCTTGTCGAGATTCCAAGGGTCTTTGTTGTATAGTGTCCCCTATGGTCATAGAGTCTTGAATGTTTGCGTAATATGCTGCACAGGTGGTCTTGAATACAAGTAGGTGGCAATTGAGTGTGCCATTCCGTAAAACTGTAGGAGGAGGATTGTTGAGTGTAAAAGAACCAGTGCTCCTCAGCTGGACAGATGTATGCATCTGGAACAACTCGTTGAATAAATTGGAGAACTTGCTAATCAAGTGGTACCCAATAATCCGAGATAAAGTATTTATTAAACCAGAGCTTTGGAACATGGTCGTTGGTATCACGACAAGTACCGAATGACCGAAAATTCTTGTAAAAGAGTTCGGTAAATTTTCAATATCTTTAGATATGAATAAAAGAAAGTCCATGAAGTTGACAGCCATTGATCATAGCAGATAAAAATGGCATATTCATTGTATCAAAGTCCTTTGACAGGAGTAATAAAGAGTTCATTGTCTTGATCTCTGAGCTAAAAGATGAGAGGTTCTTGAATATCTTTCATGAGGTTTGAATGTTGAATGTGAGTTTCATCGGTTGTGAATGACATCTGGAATAGGGAGATTGAAGCAAAATTACTTTGCTTGAAGGAATTCCCTAGTGAAGAAGTCAAGAAGTGTTATTCTCACCATTAATGAAATCAATATCAAAATTAGAGGCCGCAAGTATTGCTTGCCAGTGGGCCAAAATTTATCTTGAAACAAGATTTTGAACATCTTTTTGGAAGAGTTCTTTTGCAATCAATTCTTAGTAAGAATTTTTTGAAATATAGATCATCTTGAAATTTTAAAATGCATAAAACAAGAGCTAAAACTTCCTTTGTAATAGTGAAATAATTGACTTGAGGTCCAGTCCAGGTTCCACTATGGAACCTCACCAATTTTCAGTATTTGGGCCAAGAAGTTACTCGAAAATTCCTCCAAAACAATTGTCTGACGAATCGGTTTGAACTATCATGAATGCATGTGTGTTTGGCATGCCAAGACATGGGAGTGATTTGACCTTACTCTTGATATATTTGACGATTTGAGTATGCTCATGAGACCACACAGGAGGATTTTTCTTGAGTCTTTGAATAATGGTTTGCAAATTTCCCGAAGTTTAGAGAAAAAATTTGCAACATAATTGACACAACCAAGGAACCTTTGCAAATTGAATTTTATCTTTGATTTCATTTGACAATTTATCTGCAAATTCCATAGATCATTGAATGGGTTTAATAGTACTAGTAAAAATATCATGGCCTAAGAATTGAATTTTAGTTTGAAATAATTTCATTTTTGGAGCAGATACAGCCAAACCATTTCTTTTAATGACATTGAAAAATGTTTTTAGATGTTTAAAATGTTGGTCCAATTTTTTTGAATAAATGAGAACATCATCGATGTAAACTATTGAAAATTCAAAATAATCATTGAGTATATCATTTATAATATGTTGAAATTCAGAAAGAGCATTTTCGAGTCCAAATGGTATCACATTCCATTCTAATGTGCAATTGGAACTTTAAATGCCGTTTTATATCTATCTTTTTAAGCAATTTGAATTTGCCAAAAATCCAGATTTTATATCAAATTTTGAAAATATTTTTACATCATATAATCTTCGCTAATAAATCTTTTTTGTTGGGAATTGGATATCTTATCCATTGAAGAACTTTATTTAGTGGTTTGTAGTTTATGACTAATTTAGGAACACCACGTTCCTTTTATGCTTGATTGTAGACATAGAAGGTTTCACAACTCCAAGGAGATTCGAAGGATCTGATGAGCCTTTTGTCTAATAAAGATTGAATTTCCTTTTTATAGAACTCTAATACCCCTTTATTCATTTGAATAGGGCGTTCTTTTTTTAGAATATTTCTTTCATCAAAATCTTTTTCATATGCTAATCCTACAATATGTTCCTTTCTATTGCAAAAGGCATTTGGAATATCATCGCAAACATAATCTTGAAATAATTTCTTGATTGTATGAATTTTTTGTTGGTAAAACAAGTTGTTCTTCAATATTTGCTTGAATACTTTCTGTTTGAAGAAAAGCTATTTGTTTAGCAGAAATAATTTTTGAAATTGAAGCTTCTTGAAGAGCTGCAATATCTTTATTTTCCATAGGAAAAGAAAATTCAAATTTAATTTCTTTTCTAAGAATATTTAAATAAATTCCTTTAGAATCGACAGTAAAAAGACATATTTGAGTAAGGAAGTGAGTTCCAAGGATGACTTGTTGTTTGAGATTTTTGACAAGTATAAAACCATTTTTGAGACAATATTCATTGTTGCAAATATAAGCGTTTGAAAGCTTGCAATTAATTTGAACCTTCGATTCGGTAGCATTAGTCATTTTTTCCTTAGATTCGTCAAAATATTTTAAAGGAATTAAACCGTCTTGAATGCAATTCATATCGGTCGTGCTATGTAGCGGAGCGATAGAATGAAGTTTGAAATATTTGACT
>JACYFF010031954.1:62396332-62528117 GCA_017589665.1 Selenicereus undatus | reverse complement strand
TTTTGTTTTTAATTTATTTTTCCATCCCCCTCAAAACCCGATCAACACATATCATGCATTATTTATAAGAAAAGAATTTTTTTGTTTTTTCGATTTTCAACTTTTTTTTTTCAAGAATAAAAACTGCAGGGATTAAATGCAGGATGCACCCCCCCACACTTAATTCGTGCACTGTCCCTAATGCACTCAAAAACATAGAAATAATGAAAACGAAAGCAAAAGTAAATAGGAACTTCCCTAAAATCGTTGGGTTGCCTCCCAACCAGCGCCTTTGTTTACAGTCGTTGGCTCGACTTCATGAAGCTCATGGATCCTCAAGTCGGATCTCTTCTATTAAACATACCTAGTCTCCATCATAGAAATGCTTTAGCCTGTGACCATTCACTTTGAAAATCTTGTTAGTAGCAAAGGATTTAATCTCTACAGCACCATGGGGATAAGTCTTTACTACCATAAAAGGTCCTAGCCACCTAGAGTTTAACTTACCAGGAAAAAGTCTCAGTTTAGAATTGAATAATAGCACTTTCTCACCTACCTGAAATTCTTTACTAATAAGTTTGGCATCGCAAAATGCTTTGGCCTTACCCTTGTAGATGACTAAATTGTCATAAGCTTCTAAGCGTATCTCTTCTACTTCCTGCAATTGCAATTTACGCTCTTTCCCTACTAACTGATAATCAATATTGCATTGCTTCACAACCCAATATGATTTATGCTCTATTTCTACAAGGAGGTGGCACGGCTTTCCAAAGACTAATCTGTAGGGTAACATACCAATTGGAGTCTTATATGCAGTCCTATAAGCCCAAAGAGCCTCATCTAACCTAAGACTCCAATCCTTCTTATCTGACTTAACTACCTTTTCAAGTATGCCCTTAATCTCTTTATTAGAAATTTCCGCTTGGCCATTAGTCTGGGGATGATAACTAGTAGATACCTTATGAGTTATCTGATATTTAGCTAATAAGGAACCTAAAGTTCTGTTACAACAATGAGTCCCCTTATCACTGATGATCGCTCTTGGCACTCCATATCGATGCAGAATTAGAGATTTAACATGTTTCACCACAGTGTTAGCATCATCAGTCCTAGTGGCCACAGCTTCTACCCATTTGGATACATAATCAACAATCACAAGAATATAGGTATATCCAAAAGAAGGGGGAAAGGGTCCCATGAAATCAATGCCCCATATATCAAAAATTTCACAAAATTACATATTATACAAAGGCATTTGATTCCTCCTTGATAAGTTTCCAGTCTTTTGGCACACTTCACATCTTTTACAGAATTCATAAGAATCACTAGATATAGTGGGCTAATAAAAACCACACTCAAGCGCTGTAACACCCGAAATTTCAACCCCTCCGTTCAGCCGATGTATGCCATTATAAATTCTGCCTGAGTGTCGATTTTATTGAAATGAATATTATTATTCTCACTGTTATTAGCTTTTTGGGTATTAAAGATTATTATTGGAAACCTCATTGAGCAGATTCCCGAATACGACTAGAATGTCGAACTTTGGGAATGATCCTGCAATTTATTGAATCGAACCTTAATATAATCAAAAGGCAAATAAATCGACCGATGATTATATTAATGGTTATGGTTTAAGTTTATAAAGGTCGGAAAATTGAATTTATGGTATAAGTGGGTTGGTGTTTTTATTAGTAGACAAAAAAAATAAAAAGGGAAAAGGGGGCCAAAAATACGCAGAAAACCCCCCCTTTCTTTCCTCACACTGCGCGACCACCCTCCCCCCCCTCTCTGCTCTGCCTCGCTGCCACCGGCCACAGCGCCGGCCGTTAGTCGATCGCCGGCTGCCGTTTGGCCGCCCAGGCAGTCGCCGACACCACCCTACCTCTCTCTTCCCTTCTCTTGCTCGCGGGTTTGTGTGCACAGAGGAGGTTCGCCGATTCTATTTTGGACATCACCGGCCCGACGCCGGTCACAGGCCGCCGACTCCGACCACTGCTCCGCCACTCCCGACGCCAGCCTTGACGCCACGCAGCCCTCCCCTTTCCCAGGCGTGCGTGTGGGTGGAAGAGGAGGGCCGTGCCCTCTGTTTCGGCCATTCCACCGGCTGATCACCGGTCACCAGTCACCGGCGAGCAACTTGGGCAGAAGAAGAGAGAGAGTATGTGGGACAGCAAAGGACTGACCCGAGCACACACCGAACCAACCCAAATCAAACCCTAAAACGGGTCCTTTAGCTTGGATTCGAGGTGGGTTTCCTCATCCTCCTATTTATGGTTAAATTGTTAATTTCGATGAAGCTTATTGATTATGGATTATAGTTCGTTCAGGTTGAATTCAATAGTTATTGATTATAGTTCGTTCAGGTTGAATTCAATAGTTATTGATTATAATTCGTTCAAGTTGAATTCAATAGTTATTGATTATAATTCGTTCAGGTTGAATTCGAATAAATTATCAGTAATACGAGGAAGTTGTAGCGTGAATTGAACGATACCATGTATATATATGTGTTAGTCGTACTAAATTAAAGTTATTGTTTGGCAATTATATAAGGGCTATTTGAGGCGTTCATTTATTGTTTCGAAATTACATTTCAAGCCTAATTAAACCATTTAAGTCTAATACGATTCTAAATGTTCGATTATTACTTCGAAGTTAGTAATCGAACCTACTTAAGCCACTTAAGCATATTACGGTTCTAGGCATTCGTTTATCATATTATCATATTCGAACCTAAACAGACATACGTTGATTCTAAGCATTTATAATTCACTTCGGAGTTAATAAACGGTTACGAATTAACTAAACATACATTCGGCGCTTCTAATCACTTATAGTTCACTTCGAAGTTAGTCTTCAGGCATGATTTAACTGAATAGGTTCGAATCAAAGCTAAACATGCATAATATCATTTGTCAATTATACGAAATTTATTGCATATGTCAAGTTTATTGAGTATATACAGTTATCGATTATATATACAGTTATCGATTACTGATTGAATATATAATGTTCATCGCCGGTTTATAACGTTAAGGTCATTTATTAAGCATTTTATCGATTATATAATGTTCGTTGTTAAGGTCATTGATTATGCAAATTCGATATAATGTATGAACATTATTGATTATATAGAGTTCATTGATTACGCATTTTATCGATTGATGTAATGTTCATCCCTTATTAAATATATAACGTTCATTGATTATGCATATTTATTGAGTTATATATATAATGTTCATCGATTATGTAAGTTTATCGACTATATAACGCTCACTGATTATGCATGATTATCGATTGCATGAAAATCTCAATGATACGTAGTACTTGGTTACATGAAGTCTATAGACATTTTAGGTTGATGATATGAAGTCCCCTAATTATATAATAGATCTTGATCCATAAGGTGAATTCATGGATTATATGATAGACATTTTAGGTAGAGAATAGTTCTACCTTAAATTGGAGCAGAAGTGAGGCCACATCGGTCACTTCAAGCTGTCAACAAACAATGTACAATACAGGAGAGAGATTTTTCGGAATCAGGGGCGTACATTGCCTATGTTCTTCAAAAACTCTATGTTCTTCAAAAACTCACAGTATTCTCAGCAATGAAAAATTAAAACAAGATTCATTTAATGAACCAGGTTCTCAATGTTTTGTCACATAAACAAGTGGCCCCGCCAATTATCATCAGGGCTTATGCCCATCAGTTATCAAGGCTTATGCCGACCAGTATACCCGCGCGCGGCGTCAGGGCTTATGTCCATCAGTTATCAAGGCTTATGCCGACCAATATACTCGCGCGCGGCATCAACTCAGGCTTCTCGATCGGCCTGGGGGGTGTGAGCACCTAAAGTACGATCGTTTCAAGATGTACATCGACCAAGGGGTTCACTTCAGTAAGAATCAACAAATCAATTTTACTTACGCATTCTCTCTCTCCTGTTTGCAAAACAAAATATTTTGAAATATGGGCGCCCAACCATTTAACCTCCAAGTCGGTTTTACTGCATAGGGATGTACGTCTGAGTTTCGGCTCATATTTCGAAACATGTTAGGTGGAAATAGTTTCATGTTTCGTCTATTGCCTAAGTTGTAACCAACCTAAAATAGTTCTTGTCTAGGTGATCGACATTAGTTTATCGATCGACATTACATAGACATTAGCTTACGATCGACATTTTAAGTCTATTGCCTCTATATGTTTATCGATCGTATACACCGTATCCATTATATAGTTTATCGATTGCATAGTTCATCGTATCGTATCCATGGATTATGTGAAGGGTATTGATATCGTATGGTGATTACATGACGTTTGTCAATTGTATATTATAGTCAAGGTCCATAAATGCTTTATTACATGATCGCTAAGTGCTTCTAATTGTTTATTAGCCGCCTGTTTGCATCGATAAGCCATTGGTAACGAAATAACCTAAAACCATCGGATTGAGCAACCGAGCGAGTCAGGTGACTAGTAAATAGGTCGAGCAATAAAGCATTTTTAAGGGTTAGTTGCATCTATAGCTTAACCAACCCAGTACCTTCTTAGAAGCTTGCATGTAACTTCAACTAATATGTTTCAAGCTCATTATTTGGCAGAGGATTCAAAAATCAGTATTTCATTTCTCTGCCAGTAGGCAGAGGATGCAAAAACCAGTATTTCACTTCTCTGCTAGAAGGCAGAGTCAGAGTTCAATATTTCATTTCTCTGCCAGTAGGCAGAGGATGCAAAAATCAGTATTTCATTTCTCTGCCAGTAAAGAGAGGATTCAAAGTTCAATGTTACATCATGTTGCCAGTAGGCATATGTTGAAGTTCCATGTTTCATAACTCTGTTAATATGCCGTAGAGTCACGAGAAACATGGTCAATTGAATAAACAAGCATGTAAAGTTCAGAGGTCAGTATATTCATTTTATTGCTCTTACTACTTGATACTGAAGAAGGTTATTGAATAATTGAATTGAAAACCTGAAAAGGTGATTAATTGTTTATATCTTGTTTAGAAAATGATGTTATAGATCCAATTTATGACACAAGTTCAAAAGGAGAGGAGATAATAGTATTCATAGATCATGTCCACTACTTACATTAACATATGATATTGTTTTATTAAGTTTACGAGTTCATACGAGTGGCTTTTGGTGCAAATGCTATTTCTCTTGCCTTGTGATTGGAACACACTATGCTATAGGTGAATTCTTCAAAGAAAAGGAATTACGAACGACGGTTATTTTTTGAAATAGCAGGAAAGGGTCGGCCCAAGTAAGCCGAAAGGGAGTCACCGCTGTCTAGAAGTGAAATGATGGGCTCGTACGTGAACTGCAATGTGTTTTGTGGTGTGTGATTGTAAATTGAGTTCTTGTGTGCTTGGTTGCATATCATTTAGAGTCGCTCTGTATGGCCATATGAGCCACCATCTAAGTTGTCAGGGCTGTATTTGTCGCTGTTTATTTGGTTAACATTAAACTGCCTTGGTTATAATGCTCCGGGCAGGTGGCCCGTAGAGCTGTGAACTCCGGCGGGTGGTCGTTGAGTTAGTTTATTGTTATTTTCAGTGCAGGGAAGTATTTGTAGGGCTATAAGCCTGGGGAAATGGTCAATTTTAGGGAAAACTCTGTCCGTTTTGCCCCAAGATTTAAGAACAAAATTGTAAAACTCCTGACTTTAGGGTTGGGGGCCTTACATTTTGAGCCCCCATAAAATTCACTAAATCAAGCAGTCGTGTTCCATCATGGAACGGCGGTAATGCCTCCAATCAAATTAGAAGTCTTCCGTGGCTAATTTATGATAATAAGTGGTTATGTTAGAATAATCAGACATTAGAAATTGGGGGCGTTACAAGCACTTTATGTGATGTTCTTTTAGGTCCAAAGTGTCCCGCACTTTCTGAAGAATGACAGAAGGTTAGAATAAAATGAATTTCACTATCATCTACACATCACCTTATAATCTGGTCACCACAAAACTTCCATAAATATGGCTCATCCCAAACATAATATTTGGATTGAGCTCTTATTTTCTCTTTTTCAGCTCTAGTCAACTCAATGGGAAAAGTTTTGGTGACTATATAATTAGCAATATCAGCATACCAAGGCAATCTACTAGTCATAGCATACAAAGTCTCATCAGGAAAACAATCAGTAAAAGGGCTACCATTCTCCCTTATTTCCAATCTACTCAGATGGTCATCAACTAAATTCTTAGCCCCAGGCTTATCTTTAATTTCTAGTTGAAATTCTTGCAACAATAACGTCCATCTAATTAACCTGGGCTTAGAATCTTTCTTTTCCAATAAGTGTTTGAGAGCAGAATGATCAGAATAAAGAGTAACTTTAACACCCAACAAATAAGGACGGAACTTTTCAAGAGCAAAAACAACAGCATACATCTCCTTTTCTGTAGTGGTGTAGTTACACTGTGCAAGGTCAAGAGTTCTAGAACCTTAATATATTACATGAGGTACCTTCCCAACTCTTTGACTTAGAACTGCCCCCACTACCTTATCACTAGCATCACACATTAACTCAAAAGGTAAGGCCAGTTTGGGGGTTGCACAATAGGAGGGGAAGTCAATGTTAACTTCAACTAATCAAAAGCCCTCATACAATCATCATTAAAATCAAAAGGGACATCTTTTGCAAGCAAGGCACATAAAGGAGAAGCAATCTTAGAAAAATCTTTGATGAACCTCCTATAGAACCCTACATGTCCTAAGAATGATCTCACATCTTTGACACACTCTGGATAGGGTAGAGACTGGATGATGTCAACTTTAGCTCTATCTACCTCTAATCCCCTCGATGACGCTACATGTACCAGTACTACCCCATACTCCACCATGAAATGGCACTTTTAAAAATTCAAGACCAAATTGGTTTCAATGCAACGTCTAAGCACAAGAGTAAGATGATGCAAGCACTCATCAAATGAATCACCATGTACAGTAAAATCATCCATAAAAACCTCCATAATCTTGGTGATAAAATCAGAAAAATACTCATCATACATCTTTGAAAACTAGCAGGTGCATTACATAAACCAAAAGGCATATGTCTAAAAGCGTAAGTGCCAAAAGGACAAGTAAAGGTAGTCTTCTCCTGATCTGCAGGAGCTATAGGGACCTGAATATAACCTGAATAGCCATCCAAAAAGCAATAATGTGGCCTCCCGGCTAATCTCTCTAACATTTGGTCCATGAAAGGCAATGGGAAATGGTCCTTCTTAGTGGCCTTGTTAAGCTTTCTATAGTCAATACACACTCTCCAACCACTTTGGACTCTAGTAGGTATCAACTCTCCTTCACTGTTTTGCACTACTGTTGTCCCCCCCTTTTTAGGAACCACATGAATAGGACTAACCCACTCAGAGTCAGCAATGGGATAGATCACCCCAGCATCTAACCACTTAAGAATCTCTTTTTGGACTACCTCCATCATAGGTGGATTAAGTCTCCTCTGAGGGTACCTCTTAGGCTTAGCATCTTTTTCTAAGGTAATAGTATGTGAGCACAAGGTAGGGCTAAGGCCTTTGAGGTCTGCTAAAGTCCACCATATAGCTTCGCTATGTTCTCTAATCACTTTAATAAGTTTTTCTTCCAGATCCAAGGTGAGTGCACTAGAGATAATTACAGGCAAGGTCTCATTGTCCCCTAAATAAGCATATTTTAAATTTTCAGGTAAGGGTTTCAAGTCCAGTTTAGGGGTTGAGATATTCGAGGGAAGTAACTTAGCATGCTTTTCAGACAGTTCAAGTTTGTTAGGTCCATTATGCTCTTGCAGTTGAGACAAAGAACTTATCACCTCATCTAAATTATCATTAACTTAATATGGCGCTTTCTGGGACTCAGTATGATCAAGACTCTTAGTAAGCACAGTAAATAGCTCATCCTCATGGGACAAGTCATAGACGTCTTGAGATAACTCATCAAAAACATCAATTGCATATAGGTAGTTAACATCAGAAGGAAATCGCATGGCATCAAAAATATTAAACTTAATAACCTCACTATCAAATTCCAGGGTTAGTGCCCCTTCGTGCACGTCTATTTTAGTTCTAGCAGTTTTCCAAAAGGGCATGCCAAGAAAAATGGGAATGTCATGACATGCTTCACCCATGTTCATTACATAAAAGTCAGCAGGAAACACTAGTTCATTCACTTGAACTAAAACATCCTCTAAGACTCCATCAGGATAAGTGTTGCTCCTATCAGCTAATAGAATCACTATGCCTATTTTCTTTAATTCGCCTAGGTTCAGTTTGTTGTAAACAGATCTAGGCATAACATTAATAGAGGCACCTAAATCAAGCATAAATTTATCAAAGCAAATGTTTCCTATCTTGCAAGGAACAGAAAACACACCAGGGTCTTGACATTCAGGGGGAAGTTTTCTTTGAAAAATAGCAGACACATTTTTCCCCACACTTATCTTCTCATTACCAACTAACTTTCTTTTGGTAGTGCATAATTCTTTTAAGAGCTTAGCATAACGAGGCACCTATTTAATGGCATCAAGGAGAGGTATATTAATTTCTACCTTCCTAAAAGTCTCTAAAATCTCTTGGTTGGCCTCATTTGCCTTAGACGCAGGGCTTCTAAATCTACTAGGGAAAGGTGGGATTGGCTTGTAAGAATCTCTTTTCTTTTCTCCTAATTCCTTAGTAGTTTGATTAGACTCTGTATTTAATTCTGGTTCAGCCCCTTTCACTTCCAACTCAGGTTCCTTTAACTCTTTCCCGCTTCTAAGTGTCATAGCACTAACATTCTCCTTGGGGTTAGGGTAAGGTTGAGATGGTAACCTATTTTGCAATTGGGCTTGTAAGTTGCTAACTATGATATCAGTTGCTGTTTGTCTCTCTTGAACTTGCTTAAGGGTGGTTTCCATACTCTGGAACCTATCATCCATTTTCTTAAGGACATGTTCTATAAGGAAATTGGTTCTATCTTGACTAGAAGGTTGACGAGAGGGTTGGTCAAAACCAGGTGGGTTAGGCTTAGGGCCATACCTAAGGTTAGGGTGGTCTCTCCATCCTTTATTATAAGTATTCGAATAAGGATCATAGCTCCTTTGATTTTGGTTAGAGTAAAAAGCATTCACATTACCCTCTTGTAGAGTAGGACATGCATCAGTAGGATGCCCCTCTAGACAACAAATACCATATACTACTGCTTTTTGAATACCCCCAGTAACAATCTTATTTAACATAGCAGTAATGTGAGATAACTGATTCTCTAGAGATGAACTTGAACCTATCTCATTTACCTTTTTAACTTGTGAATCCCTAGCACCAAACTGCTGCGTGTTTTGGGTCATTAAATTAAATAGATTTCGAGCATCAACTGGAGTTTTATCAACCAGAGCCCCCCCACTTGCAGCATTAACTATATTACGGTCCATAGGAAGTAAACTCTTATAAAAATATTGAATCAATAGTTGTTTAGTTATTTGATATTGGGGACAACTGGCACACAATTTATTAAATCTTTCCCAATACTCACAAAAAGTTTCTCCATTCATTTGTTTGATTCCACATATATCTTTCCTAATAGATCCAATACGGGATGCAAGAAAAAACTTTTCCAAAAATGATTTATGCAATGCAGTCCATGTAGAAAAAGATCCAGCAGGCATATAATATAACAAGTCCTTAGCATTACCAAGCAAAGAAAAAGGAAAGGCCCTTAGTCTAATTTGGTGCTCAGGAATTCCTTCAGGCACCATAGCAAAGCAGGTAATAAGGAATTCACTAATGTGTCTATAGGGGTCCTCTCCAGCCAATCCATGAAGCTTAGGTAATAAATTAATAAATCCTGAGTTTAATTTCAAAGGTTTATCTAAAACAGCATAAGTAATGGACATTTGTTGGGTTTCTAAGTTAGGGGCAACAAGTTCTCAAAGAGTAGACATGCTTACCTCTTTAATCCTAAAACTTATTGGGTCAGGCTGACTCTCTTTGATTTCAGCTTTCAATGATTGATCCTTGACCTCCTCAGTGTCCTTACCACTCCTTAATTTCATGCACTACAAGAAGTCCTACAAAAATAGAATACTAAAGTTAAACAAATCAATGAAAGGAGTAAAATTAAATAGAAATAAACTAGCAATTTAATTTTCTTTCCCCGGCAACGGCGCCAAAATTTGTAAAGCTTGTTGAGAGTTACAAATTTAACCACTACTTCGGTTATTAAATAAATTTTATAGCATAAGGAAGTAGGGATCGATCCACGAGGAAAGATTGTTTTAAAAAGCTAGCTTAATGCTAAATGATTTTACTAATCTAATTTATTAAGTCTAATCTTAATAATTCTAAAATAATTAAAACAAATAATGAATAAAAATATATAAAAATATCCAATGATGTTCCTAAATATTCTGAATCATATTCTGAAAATAAAACAGTAAAAATATTCCCTAAATAATCTAGAAAAATAAAATCAGAATAGTAACTGAAATTCTAATTATAAATCATAATAGCAAAGAATAATCAGAAAATAAATATTAAAAATTGCAAACAGTAACCTAAAATATTATTATTCAGGTACATAATATTATAACTCCTCAATTGTGTCCAAATAATTTCACAAAAATCAAATCAGAAAATTACTGCACAATATCAATGCAGAATATTAGATCTGAACTTAGAAATAAAATAATCTGCATAAATATAAATACGAAAATAATTAAGAAAATTACCCTAATTATAGGACACAATTTTCTGGACTTAACAATACCTAATAATCGCTAATTAAAATTAAAAATCGAAATTTTCAGAATTAATAACCTAAAAACCTGCACTTATCAATTTCAAAAAATAATTCTGAAAAATTATCAAATAATTTCCAAAAATTAAGAAATTGAATATGAGAATACTATGACACTATATAAACCCAAGGAATTAATTAAAAGCACAAAATAATAAAAATAACTATTTTTAGTCTAAGTTCTAACAAACCGGTAGTTAAATACTAAACGTGAATATAAATCAATCTAAAATTATAACCACTCCAAAAATCAAAATCTTAGCTATCTAAAATTACCTAGACACTCCTAAAAGACTATACTTTTTGGGGGGGGTCAATTGAAATTATATTGAAGCTAATAAAAATAGGACAAAAATTACCAAACAAATCAAATTAACTATAAGCAACAAATAATAAGTTATCAAATTTATGAAGGATACTTAAGTATAATCTCAATCCACCATGCAAATTAATATTTATCATTAATACACAAGTTAATTTCATTCATGAGTTAAACTGTAGAAGATATCCATCAACGGTTCTTCCCCGTTTTTCCTTAGATTTTAGTTTACTTAGGTCCAACCCTATTATAAACCCTACTAATTTGATAATCTTTACACCAGCGCAAAAATTTAACCAAATTAGAGCATTAAGAATTAGAAAAACATCATTTAACACTTTGTAACCAATTTACCAACAAATCGATTTAACAAAGATCTAAAGCGATTACCTATTTAAAAGATATGGGTTTGAGCCATCCATGATTAATTAGGGTGATACTTAGGCCTAAAAGATGATAACTTTTACGTATTATAGTATTCTAAACTATCAATTGAAATTGTATTTAATCAACTAGTATGCATTCTAATCGATTTAACATAAATTTTATAAACGATGAACACTAATCGCTAAAGAATCATGAATAGAAATCAACTAGGCATTAAAGCATAAAACTTGTTTCAGAATAATTAATTTAGCATGACTTCAAGAAGATTATACTAAGTATAAAGAAATTACTCACTCATATTAAAAATAAAATCACAAAAATCACCCAAATAATCCATTTTTAACAATAATCTAAACAACAAAAAAATTAATAAATAAAAAAATATATAAAGTAACCCTACTATGTGATGGGATGATGATCGTGATGATCGTGATGAAGGAAGATGGTGATGGTGATGGTGACTAGAGCAGCGGTGGGTTGTGGCGTGAAGAGGTAGAAGAAGCCGAGCTTGGTGAGCTTGATGGTGGTGATGAAGGATGGTGATGACGGTGAGGAAGAAAGGGTGTGAAGATGGCTGCTTGGAGAAGGAAGCCGTGGGTTTTTGAGGTTAGGCGTGGTGGAGAGATGGGTAGGAAGAGGAGATGATGGTGGTGATCGTGAGGGATGAAGAAGTTTGATGCGTGATGGGATGATGATGCGTGGGAGGTGGAAGTGAGACAGAAGGTGGCTGCTGTGATCATTGAAGATGAAGATGGAAGATGATGAAGAGGGTGATGAGATGAAGAGAAGGAAGGGGCTGGTCATGGGTTTTATTAATAGGATGAGGGTTTAGGGTTTTTGCTTAAGGTTTTCTTCTCCTTTGTTCCTTAGGTTTCTTCTTCCTCAAGACTTCCAACTTTTCACTAACTCTTGAAACCCTAGCCCAATATAATAATTATGAAAATAATATTTTTCATAATTATTATTTTTGGACCGTCTTGTAGCCAAGTATGTGAAACCCGAGCTTCTACGTCCTCTCTTCTCCTTTCTATTAAATTAATACTAACCCTGAAAAATATAAAAAAAAACAAATTAAACAAAATAATATATATAATATACTCAAAATGATTATAAAAATAATGCAGGATTTTTGACTTAACAGCTTGATTACTGCAAGATGGTTTATTCGTGCAGAGTATTTCTTTTAAAATAGAATTTTCAGAAGTATTCTGATCTTCTTGCTTTGGCAAAGAAGATAAGGGATGATTGGAAACAATTGTTTCTTTTATGAGAAGATTGTGCCAAAGTTTCGCTTAGTGGAACATAAGTGTTTGTTATAATTTGGAATAGGAATTTAATGTTTTGGAAGAAAATCATTTAGCCAGCCAAAGAAAGTTGTATTTTCTTTGATTTTAGCTAATTGAGTATAACAAATAGTTTTGAATAATTGTTGCTTATTTTTAGAAAAATAAGAAAAGAATCGGTCTCGAAAAGAATGAGTATAATTTTGATAAAATTCTTTATTAAGATAAACTCTATTACTTGAAAAGTTTGAATACTAAAACATGTTGATTCAGGAAAATCATTTTGCTTGAAACAGTTTCCTTTCAATCTAAACTTTCATTAATCATTACAATTGAATGTAAAAGAGAGTTAGATGATGATGTCATGATCATGAGATGATGATGATATGGATGTCATGATGCTAGAATGATTAGTCTCGGGATAATCAATTAAACTAAAGAAATTAATTAACACGAAATAACACACAAATAATACTTATGTCAAACAGAAAACCACTACGTACCCAACAATACACTACGGGGCCAAACCAGGACCACCTTCGCTTCAACCCCTTTACTATCAGGACCACCAATAACCAGACTGACCAACGGACTTACTAGGGGTGCTCTAAGGATTCACAGGAGGCTGACCAACACTACTAACCAACACAACTTCCATGCTAGATAAGCGACTTATCTCCGTCTTTAATAAGGACATTTATATGTCATTAAGGGTTAATTGACCTTCTTTAGGCTAATTGATTAGTCCTTCGACTAATCATAGGGATTTAGCCTAGATGCATGATGTTAAGGTTAAACAAAAGTTAATTAAGGTATTACTAGATACTTAATAAACACTTAGCTAGTTTGACTAGACACATCACTAACACTTGGTTAACTTGACTAGACGCTTGGGTAGACACTTTGCTAGCACTTGGCTCTGATACCAGTTAGGGGCATGACCAAGTACAATTTTTTAAATTTGAAATAAATTACAAAACGTGATTAATTAATAGTAAAACTTGATTAATTAAGAACAAAAATTGATTAATAAGTCACTCAAGCAGTAAGCATGAACAAACTCTATGAATATTAATAGTGAAATGAATAGTGCAAACTTTGAGAGATTAAATCAATATGAATGATCCTAACTAGTAGGAATGTGATGGAATAGTACAGAAAGAATGAAATCATGCGTAAAAATATAAAGAATTTGCATAGTGAAGGTTACTAAATGAACTTAATGATATTATAGAATTGTGCGGGTGAATAGTACAAGGAAGTAGAGGATAAGGATAGGAAAGTGGGAAAGGGATATTATACAAGCAAAGAAGCAAATAAGTTCTGCCTCCCACTTACAACTTTGAAGCTTTTATATAGGCCGAAAAAGTAAAATATATAGTACAAGATATTCATTGCTATAGTAAGATGATAATATTTCTGACATTAGAATAGTAAAAGGATATAATAGTGATCTTATCTTGAATAGTGATCTTATCTTGAATAGTTGTACGCAGATAAGCCTGTTAAAACTTGACAGTTGCTTCTTGATTTTTATTATTACATACTTGCGTTTGGAATTGCGTGTCGAATTCCAAGTGATTTTGCTCAAAACCCATTGGAATTTCGGCATGCAAGCATGCAATAAGAAAAATTAAGAAGCAGCTGCCAAATATTAGCAAGCTCGTCAAACATCAACCATTCAAAATTGGTCACGTACAACTGTTCAAGATAAGATCACTATTCAAGATGCTTCAATAATCTTATCTTTTTACAGTTTAGATGTCAGAAATATTATGCTGTTACTGTGGCAATAAATATATAGTACTGTATATTTACTTTTTGGGCGTATATAAAGGTTTCAAAGTTGTAAGCGAAAGGCATAACTTACCTGCCTCTTTCTTGTACATTTTCCTTTCCCGACTTTCCTTCCTATCCTTATCTTCTGCCTCGTTGTAATCAATCCGCAATATTCAATCAATATCAGTAAGTTCATTCAACAACCTTCGCTGTGCAAATTTTATTCATATGTTTCGCGTGAATTCCTTCATCCATCAGTATTCATGTACGTTTTAGGACCGTTTATATTGAATTAATTTTTCAAGTTTTGCACTATTGATTTCACCATTCATAATCGTTATTTTGTTCATGCTTATTGATTTAATCAATTATTAGTCAAGCTTTATTCTTTATTAATCAAGTTTTGGTGTTAATTAATCACGTTTTGCAATTTATTTCTAATTTAAAAAGTTGCACTCGGTCCTGTCCCCAACTGGTATCAAAGCTAAGTGTTACCTTAGTGTCTAGCCAAGATTAGCCAAGTGTCTAGTCAAATTAATTGAGTATCTAATACTCTCTCAACTAACTTTTTGTTTAATTTTACCATCATGTACCTAGGCTAAATCCCTGTGATTAGACAAAGGACTAATCAATTCGCCTAAAGCAGGTCAGTTAACCCTTAATGACATATAAATATCCTTATTAAAGACGGAGATAAGATGGTTATCTGGCATGGAACCTATGTCAGTAAGCCCCCTGTGAGTCCTTAGGGCGCTTCTAGTAACTCTGTTAGTCAGCCTGGTGATTGGTGGCCCTGTCATTAAAGGGGTTGGAGCGGAGGTGGTCCTGGTGTGGTCCTGCAATATATTATCGGGTACCTAGCAGTTTTCTGTCTGAGACAAGTCTTATTTGTGTGCTATTTTGTATTAATTAATTTCTTTAGTTTAATTGATTATCTTGGGACTAATCATTCTAGCATCATGACATCCTTATCATCATTATCTCATCATCATGCCATCATCATCATCTCACTCTCTTTTACATTCAGCAGTAATGATTAATGAAAGTTTAGATTGAAAAGGAAACTGTTTCAAGCGAAATCATTTTTCCCAAATCAACCTGTTTTATTAATCAAACTTTTCTAGTTAATAAAGTTTATCTTAATAAAGAATCCTATCAAGATTATAATTGATCTTACCAAGACTGGTTATTTTGTTATTTTTCTAAAGATATGCAACAATTATTCAAAACTATTTATTATACTCAATTAGCTAAAATCAAAGAAAATATACCTTTCTTTGACTGGCTAAATGATTTTCTTTCAAAACATCAAATTTCTATTCCAAATCACAACAAATACTTATGTGCCACTTAGCAAAACTTATGACACAATCTTTTCATAAAAGAACCAATTGTTTCCATTCATGCCTTGTCTTCTTTTCCAAAGCAAGAAGATCAAAATACTTTTGAAAATTCTATTTCAGAAGAAGTGCTCTGTATAGATGAACCATCATCTAGTAAGCAACCTGAAACCTTAGATTCTGAATATGGCTTATCAGATACTTCAAATTTTATTCAAACAATTGAAGATAATTTCAATAGAACGCAAATTAATAAATTAGGTACTCAGAATAATAGATGGAAGATTAGAAATCCTAGTCAGCCATAATATTCTAGACCTACCCCTCCAGATCTTCAACTTGAAACTAATAGATCATTAATTCAACCAAGTTATGATAAAAGTATTGTTTATCAATGGAATATAGATGGAAAGTTAGAATATGAAATTGCCAATACTCTTCAAGAAATGGGTATTTGTGCAACTTCATCTATTGTGAAAGGAGTCTGTACGAAAGATGCCACCAATCTCCTTGCGTTTGGCTTTACAGGTCAATTAAAAATTTGGTGGGAAAATATTCTTACCAAACAAGATAGAATAAACATTTTACACCATCAACTACAAAACTCAATGGAAACCGTTCAAGATCCACAAACTTTTGAAGTCAAGCCAGTAATTATCTATAAATCTGATGCAGTTGAGTATCTTATTTATACCATAATTCTATATTTCATAGGAAACATTGAAGAATTAGCCTCTTCCCATTTGGAAATAATTAAAATCTAAGAAGCCCAAGTCTAAGTGATTATAAATATTATAAAGATACACTCCTCACCTATGTCCTTCAAAGAATATATGCTAATGGAAATTATTGGAAAGAAAAGTTTATTTTCAATTTACGTACTTTGTTTTCTCAAAGAATAAAACAAAAATTAAGAAAACATTGTGGAACAATAGAAATTCCATGGCATAATTTAACCAATGGTCACTTATTCAGCTTTATTAAAAAGGAGGATTAGCTCTTTGTACTGAGTTAAGAATTCAAAATAAATATCATTCCTAAAAGAAGCTATTCCAAAACAAACTTGGTTCATTTTGTGAGCATTTTGATTATCCGAAACTAGAAGCTCCCTCATCCAAAAAGAAAAAAGTCATCAAAAAATCTTTTAAAGCTTATCCTAAAAAATATGAAAAACAAAGATCCTTACTACCAAAACCCCAAGAAAACCTCCCAAGGCAACCTTTCAAATCAAAAGAAAACTACTCCTAATCCCTCTTAAACTCAACTTATTATGTGTTATAAATGTCGCCAAGTAGGACACAAAGCCAATAAATCCCCATTAAAAGAGAAAATGATGAAGCTTCAAAATAAGAAACTTCAAGAAATAATGCTTTCTCTTTTAATTCATGACCATTCTGAAGAAGCCCTTTGTCAAATTCAAACATCTGATTCCAGTCGTTCTAACTCCTTAGATGAAGAAGTTACTGTTTGTCCTAACAAGTCTAATGTTTCTATAAAAGATCAATCCCAAGAAAAACTCTTCTTCGATATTATCAAGTGTTGGGTTTAATGGCCCAAAATAAGCTTCTGTAGATCCACCATGGGTTTTAAGGAGTGTGGGCCACAGTCTGTGGGCAGAAGAATAGACGTGAGGTGTGTCCCGGATGGACAGACGCCACCACAGGTGGCTCGTGGTGCTGACCATGGCCCATGTTGGCCACCATGGTCCAGTCGTGGTCAACACCATGACTGTGGTGGGCTGTGGCAAATTGGTTTTGGTGGTTCCTTGTGTGTTTGCTAGGTTGTTGTTCTCCTTGGAGGCTAGAGTTTCTCCTAGGGGTTTGCACCTTTTTATCTCTAGACCATATATATAGGGCCTTGCCTAGGCTCTAATACTCATTCCTGAATACCAGAAATATAGAATTTGCTATTTCTTTGTGAGAGACTGCTTTGAGAGATTATAATCTTGATCGAATCACTCATTGTGATTGTGATTGTTTGTACTCTTCCTGCTCATAGTGGATTGTTTGTGCTCGTCGCCATCTGTGGTTTTTTCCTGCATTGGGTTTCCACGTAAATCTTGGTGTTCTTTATTGTTCTTGTTGTCGTTGTTTACTTTTAGTTATCATTATTCATCCTAGCGCTTCCGGTATTAGTTTGCTCTAATTCCTAACATCGAGAGGATTGAGGAACCAGAAATCAAAACTCAATGCCTTCATAAGCTAAAAATTTTATTACTTAAAGATAAAGTTGCCGATACAACCTTTTAGCCTAAAACAAGTACTAGAAACCTATGAAGGACAAGGATCAAGTCTTTCAAAACCATTAATAGTCAAAGAATTAAAATAAGAAGTCAATAAACTCAAAGTCGAAGTTAAAAAATTAAAAAATTAGATTAAAACACAAAATGTCCTTGAGGAATCAAATTCAATCCTTATTTCTCAACTTCAAGAGCTTGAAAATCGAGTTTCTTCTCTTGAATCTTCAAACCTCCTAATCAAACTCCTCCTTCTTCTCCTAAATATATTCCAGATGACTCAAATTAGGAAGCATTCCTTTCAATTATTAATCAAATTGACTTTAAAAAATGGTATCTTTTTGTTACTATTATAGTCAAAGATTTCAAACTTTATTCTATCGCTGTGCTAGATAGAGGTACCGATATGAATTGCATTCAAGAAGGTTTAATTCCTTCAAAATATTACGAAAAAGGAAAAAAAGAAAATGACTAGTGCTATCGGATCTAAGCTCCAAATTAATCATGAGCTTTCAAATGCTTATATTTGCAACAATGAATATTGTTTCAAAAATGTTTTTATACTTGTCAAAAATCTCTCACAACAAGTCATCGTTGGAACTCCCTTCCTTACTCAAATATGTCCTTTTACTATCAATTCCAAAAGAATTTATTAAAATATTCTTCAAAAAGAAATTGGATTCGAATTTGCTTCTCCTACAAAAAATAAAGATATTGCTGCTCTTCAAGAATCTTCAATCTCAAAAATTATTTCTGCTAAAGAAAAACAAATAGCTTTTCTTCAAATAGAAATTATTAAAACTAGTATTGACGAACAACTTGTTTTACTAATGATTCAACGAAACATTCAAACAATCAAGAAATTATTTGAACATTATGTTTGTGCTTATATCCCAAATGCCTTTCGGGATAGAAAGTAACATATGATAGAATTACCATATGAAAAAGATTTTGATGAAAGAAATATTCTAACAAAAGCACGCCATATTCCAATTAATAAAGAGCTCTTAGAATTCTGCAAAAAGAAAATTCAATCTTTATTAGACAAAAAACTTATTAAATCCTCCAAATCTTCTTGGAGTTGTGCAGCCATCTATGTCTGCAGTCCAGCAGAAAAGGAACGTGGTATTCCTAAATTAGTCATAAACTACAAACTACTCCACAAAGTTCTTCAATGGAATAAGACATCCAATTCCCAACAAAAAAAATTTATTGGGAAGATTATTTGATGTAAAAATATTTTCAAAATTCAATATGAAATCTAGATTTTGGCAATTCAAATTACTAAAAAAGATAGATATAAAACGGCATTTACTGTTTCATTTGGGCACTATGAAAGGAATGTGATGCCATTTGGACTAAAAAATATTCCTTCTGAATTTCAACATATTATGAATGATATATTCAATGAGTATTTTGAATTTTCAATAGTTTATGTTGATGATGTTCTCATTTATTCAGAAAATTTGGAGCAACATTTTAAACATCTAAAAACATTTTTCCATGTCATTAAAAAGAAATGGTTTAGCTGTCTCTACTCCAAAAATTAAATTATTTCAAACTAAAATTTGTCTTTTAGGCCATGATATTTTTAATGATACTATTAAACCCATTGAACGATCTATTGAATTTATAAATAAAGTTTTAAATGAAATCAAAGATAAAAATCAATTGCAAAGGTTCCTTCGTTGTCTTAATTATGTTGCAATTTTTTTCCCTAAACTTCAGGAAATTTACAAACTATTATTTCAAAGACTCAAGAAAAATCCTCCAGCATGGTGTCATGAATATACTCAAATCGTCCAATATATCAAGAGTAAGGTCAAATCACTCATATGTCTTGGCATACCAAACCCACATGCTTTCATGATAGTTGAAACCGATGCATCAAACAAAGGTTTTGGAGGAATTCTTAAGCAACATCTTGACCTAAATTCTAAACAATTAGTGATGTTACATAGTGGAACCTGGACTAGACCTCAAATTCGTGATTCCCCAATTAAAAGAAAATTTTTATCTATTGTTTTATGTGTTTCAAAATTTCATGATGATTTCCCATTTAGAAGTGATTGCAAAAGTGCAAAAGAAGTCTTACCAAATGATGTTCAAAATCTTGTTTCAAAACAACTTTTTGCTCACTGGCAAGTAGGGCTGGCAAAAATTTGTCCGACCCGATTACCCGAATTTGTCCGACCCAGAAAAAACCGGGTACGGTCACCAAATTTATGTCCGAATTTAAAATTCGGACAATCGGTCATGTCCGAATTTAAACCGGGTCGGGTTCGGGTTTGGAAATCCGGGTTCGGGTTGTCCGGATTTTTGAACCATTTCGGGTTCGGACAAATTCGGACAATCGGACAACCGGGTTAGGACATCGGACAACTATGTTTATATGTAATTTTAGTCCAAATTCTTTAGAAAATTTTATAAAAATAAATTCGGACAACCGGGTTCGGACATTGAAAAACCGGGTTCGGGTTCAGTCACACAAAATTTCGGTCAGAATCTCCTAAAATCATATTACAAATTCGGACATCCGGACAACCGGGTCCGGGTCCGGGTCTGGTCAGAGTGTCCGATTTGTAATCCGAACAGGGTCCGGGTATGAAGTTTTTGTCCGAATGTCCGATTTGTCCGGACCCGAATTGACCCGGACCCGAATTTTTGCCAGCCCTACTGGCAAGCAATACTTTGAATTTTCGATTTTGATATTGAATTCATCAATGAAGAAAACAATTCCCTTCCTGACTTCCTTACTAGAGAATTTCTTCAACCAAAGTAATTTTACTTCAATATCTCTGTTCCAGATGTCATCCACAACTAAGTCAACCCTCATTCAACATTCAAACCTCATAAAAGATATTCAAGAACCTCTTATCTTTTACCTAAGAGATCAAGACAATGAACTCTTTATTACTCCTATCAAAGGACGTCGATACAATGAATATGCCACTTTTATCCGCTATAATCAATGGCTATCAAGTTCCCAGAGTTTCTTTTATTCCTATTTAAAGATACTCAAATTTTACCGAACTCTTTTACAAGAATCCTATGGTCACCCGGTACTCGTCGTGATACCAACTAGCTACATTCAAAGGCTCTATTTTAATAAGCACTTTATCTCAGATTATTGTGTACCACTTGATCTGCATATTATCCAATTTATTCAATGAGTTTTTCCAGATGCACACCTCTGTCAGCCAAGGAGCACTAGTTCTTTTTCACTGAACAATCCCCCTCCTACAGTTTTATGGAATATCACCCTCAATTGCCACCTACTTGTATTCAAGACAATCAGTGCAGTATATTACGTAAATATCGAAGACTCTTTGACCACTAGGGGATATTATATAGCAAAACCCCTTATAATTTTGACACGTAAGCATGCAATAATAAAAATCAAGAAGCAGCTGTCAAATTTTAACAAGCTTGTCAAACGTCAACCATTCAAAATTGCCCGCGTACAACTGTTTAAGATAAGATCACTATTCAAGTTGCTTCAATAATCTTATCTTTTTAATATTTAGATGTCAAAAATATTGTCGTGTTACTGTAGCAATAAATATATAGTACTGTATAATTACTTTTTGGAGGTATATAAAGGCTTCAAAGTTGTAAGCGAAAGGCAAAACTTACCTGCCTCTTTCTTGTACATTTTCCTTTCCCCACCTTCCTTCCTATCCTTATCTTCGTTGTAATCAATCCACAATATTCAATCAATATCAGTAAGTTCATTCAACAACCTTCACTGTGCAAATTTTATTCATATGTTTTGCATGAATTCTTTCATCATATCCATCGCTATTCATGTAAATTTTAGGACCATTCATATTGAATTAATTTTTCAAGTTTTGTACTGTTGGTTTCACTATTCATAATCGTTACTTTGTTCATACTTATTGATTTAATCAATTATTAGTCAAGCTTTACTCTTTATTAATCAAGTTTTAGTGTTAATTAATCATGTTTTGCAATTTATTTCAAAATTTTCAATAAACATGAATAGTGAAAATTTTGAAAAGCGTGATTAATTAATAGTAAAACAAGATTAATTAACATTAAAACTTTATTAGTAAAGAGTAAAGCGTGATTAATTGATTAAATAAATAAGCATGAACAAAGCAACAATATGAATAGTGCACAGTTTGAAAAATTAATTCAATATGAATGGTGTTAAAACGTACATGAATCGTGATGGAACAATATAGAAAGAATGAAATCACGCGTAAAACATGAAATAGATTAAATGAAAACTTACTGATATCATTGAATTCTGTAGATGAATTGTACAAGGAAGAAGAGGATAAGGATAAGAGAGAAAGTGAAGAAAGGGATATTATACAACGGAAAGAGGCAAATAAGTTCTGCTTTTCGCTTACAACTTTGAAGCCCTTATATAGTCCAAAAAGTGCAATATATAGTACCATATATTTATTTATACAGAAACACGATAATATTTCTGACAATTGAATAATAAAAAGATAAGATTATTGAAGCATCTTGAGCAGTGGATTGATCTTGAATAGTTGTACGCGGTCATTTTTGAATAGTTGACGTCTGACAAGCTTGTTAAAAGTTGACAGCTGCTTCTTGATTTTTATTATTGCATGCTTGCATGTCAAATTGCAAGGGGTTTTGCTGTATAATGTCCCTTGGTTTTGGATAATTGCGTTTTTAAATTTCGTGAAGATCCTAAGCACATGGACAGCCCATTGGATCAGAGTAGGGCTCAGTGGATGAAATGCTATTGACATTGCTTTGATGCTCTAACCATTTTATGAATTTCTTGAATGTAGCTTTCTTCTTGGAACTTTCTCTTATTCTTTAAATATCATTGAACTTGATCAAGGTTACATTGTTGATCAAAATTGAATTTGTCCCAGAACTTGAATTTAAATTCACAGACAATGGAGACATAAGGATCATTATTATCAACCTTGTGATATTTGAAATTCCAACAGAGAATCCAAGGAACTTCAAATTCAATTGAAAATATAATTTCATTTAATGCTTTGAATGATTTGGGTTGCTTCATAAGAACTTGAAATTCTGGAACCCCTGGTAAAGGTAATGAATTTGAGTTGAATCCGAAATATGTCCATCAATCGAAGAACCAGCTTTGAATATATTGATCAGAAACTCCTTTGTCAAGGGAGATGAACCAGGAATGGTCAAACTTCTATAGCATAATGCTCTAAAGCATGTCATTTTGTAGTCTAGGAAATTGAAATGTTGAGGTTGGAAATGGACTAAGAATTTTTTATATTCAAAAGGGGACGAACCCCATTCTTTGGATGATAAAATCTTGAGAGCCCGAAATTTGGAATAAAGAACCTATCCTCTGTCATCTTTAATATGCTCGATTCAAGTTGATTTGGTGTCACGGAGTATAAGTTAATAGAATTTGCGATTTTTGAGTGTATTGGTTTCAAGAAATAGACATTCTTGGGTGAAAAACAGAGTTGAGGTTCAAAGTTTTAGAGTTTGAATAGGCTGTGGTTCATAAAAATGAGTAAAGGTTATGAATTCAAATGATTGAAAAGTAGGAGGATGGAGATTGGGGTTTGTGTAAAACTTGTAGTTGGGATGTTGAAGGCTTTTGAGTAGTGTGAGGGGTGGATTTTACAACTTGACTGTATGCTAGAGGTGGAAATTCAGTAAGGGCTTTCATATTAATTTTGAATCTTGATTTCAGGATAAGTTGGATGAGTCTGTGTTTGAATTTGGCTCTTAGGTTTGATAGCAAAGTCTTAAATAGTGGGAAAATAAGATTGAGTTTGCTTACTTTTGTCTAGTTTGCTTCCATGTAAAATAGAGACATTGAAGTGAGTTGCTTCAAAGAAATCTGCTTACGGGAAAATGAGTTGGGAAATTCCTTTATAAATTTTTGAATAATAAAATTCGAATTTGAAAATAATATTTTTAAATACTATTTAAAACTAGTTTTAAAGTTGTAAAATTCTCTGCAATGGTGGTTAAATCGATGTCATAAAAATGTAGGTTTTAACTTGATTGAATAGGACACATCCTTCCAGATGCATATGCTATGAATAAATACGAATCCTGACCCTTGGATGCAAATTTTTTTATGCAAGAAGAGCATGATTAAAGGGATATGATAGTTATTGCTCTTGAAAGAATAACTTTTGGAATGTGTTTTTTTGTATAATTAGAAAGGAATAAAATTGAATAATAATTTACGAAATATTTGTAAATTATTTCATGTTTGGCTAATGCCATTGTGGTTATTTTAAGGTTTTAATTCCAATAATTTTCTAATTGTATTAGCATTTGGGCTCTGTTTAATAAGAAACAAATTTCTTGAGTTCTTTCTTGAGGAGAAGGAGTTTGCATCGTTTCAAAAGTTTTATTAATTTTGGGGTATAGGACTTTTTAGCTTCCCAAGCTAGGCTCAGAAGTCTTTCATCAATGTCTTTTAATAATTTGAATATGGCATCTTTATCCTTTTGTACTAAATCAAGTCTTCTTATTATTTATCTTTTCTTATTTTATGATATATTTTTCAATAGACTCTGATCATATATTACGTGCTTAAGAAGAATTGAATCTTTTGGAATGATAAATTTGAAAGAAATATTATCTCCAATAATAGACATATGAATGCCGCTTTGATCTACCTTGAAAGGATAGATTTGAGCAATAAAATGAGTGCCAAGAATAACGGTTTGTCTTATATTCTTTATTAGAATGAATGAATTCTTGAAATAATAATTTTCATGACAAATATAAATATTGGATGATTTGTATTGAATTTGTAATGGATTTCCATTAGCGCTAAGGAGTTGTTCAGATGTTTTCTCATAATATTGGTATGGAATTAATTCTTCTTTGATGCAATTTTGGTCTGCACCACTGTGAGTGCTATTGCTCAAAATTATCTTGAATTTTTAGAGTCATGTAAATATACCATTTTTTGAAATTAACTTGATTGATGGTAGACAAGAATTTAGAATTTGATTTTCTTTGATTTAGGCTTTGAGGAATCTATAAGCGTTTTGATTGGGCAAGGATAACTTTGAACATTTTCTTTCGAATTTTAGGATTGTTTGTTTCTAATTTTTTCTTTTCATTGGCCATATGCCTTGTTTTTCCATATTTAAGGCACATCATTTCATGGATATTTTCCGTTTGAACATGACTTTTTGGGATTTAAATTAGATATTTTTAATTCTTTTTTTGTGGTAAATAGAGTCTTAAAGTTTGGGAATTTCTTGGAATTAGTTTTGATAATCCGCATAAGTTTGATTTATTTGAAGAATCTGACTTTGAATCATAAATTTTTAGTGGATCTGTAAGGGATTGTTTATTAATACAAAGTGTTTGTTTTGGTAACGTGGGTTTTTCTAGTTTTTCAAGAGCATGGAAAATTTTCTGAAATAATTCCATTTCCTTTTTATCGTTGTTACCTAATTTTGTTTTGGGTATATAAGGAATTTATTTAATGGGTATGCTAAAAGGATTGAATTAAGGTGGAGAGTTGTTCTTAGGAGTTTTCTTTACTTCGGAGAATTCTACTGAATAATTGCTAGAATTTTGTCCTAATTGGGTGGTTAATTAATCTAGTTGCAGTCTGTAGTATTTGGTTGGAATAATTATTTTGTTCAACGATCTTGCTTGTTTCATCAAAAACATTTTGAGTTTCTTGGTCTTTTTCCTTATCTCCCTCCCGGGCTTTTTTGAATGGAGTGGCAATAACAGAGTCATCTTTGGATACAGGAATAGATATGGTGCTCAGTGGAGGACGAACAGAGACTGTTGATTGTCTTGTAACAAGATTATGCCATAACTTTGCTTGGCATTCTATTGCACAGATTGAAGGATGATAGTCTGCAATAACAATTCGATGTTTTCGCAAATATGTATTTAGCCAATCAATGAAGGGTATATTTTGTTTGATTTTGGCTAATTGATTGTAATAAATAGTCTTGAGTAGTTGTTGCATATCCTTAGAAAAATGGGAAAAGAACCATTTTCTATAGGGCTGGTTATAATCCTGGTAAAATTCTTTATTGGGATAACATCTATTAACTTGACAAGCAACTTTTGTAAGTTCATTTAATTCAGAAGGAGTTCTCATTTGAAAAAAGGCAGGTGATGCGAGGCGTTCATCAGATTGAGTATCATTGTATATGACTTTAGGTAAAGGAGTTCGATCAATTATTCCACTAATATGAGGGTTTATATTAGTGGATGGCACAGATGAGATTGAGGATTTAACTGACTGAAAATATGGAATAACAATAGGACGAGAAGGTTTATGGAATGAACTAAATTGAAGTAAAGGTCTTCCATCAGAGGTTTCTGAGATAAAAGAAATTCCTCTTATTGTAATATTCCTAAGGGGTCTAGGTTCCAGAATAATGAGTTCTTCAGGTATGGCAATTTCACCCCACTTTAGCCTTTTAAGGACATAAGTGGTTGATTCATCAATACAAACTTGAACAAGAATGGTTTCTTCTTTTCTAGGAGGAATAATGCTAAGTTTTGGATTTAATTGGGAAGAAAGTAATCTAAATTAGATTCAATAGGTGACTGCAAGGTTTTTGGAAAGCTCTTTGAATTTATCAGCCATAAAATGAACATCAGAGACCAGAGTTTGAAGAATCAAAGGATCAGTAAGATCTAGTGAATACTTTGGACAACAATAGAAATAGATCGGACCATTGCAAACATTTGATTGAACCATCACAAGGAGTGAATTTGTATGTTTCGAATCTATCGTCTCTCAAGGCTAAGAAGACAGGGGTATCAATTGCTAATGTAGTTAAGGGTTTAACAGTGACTTGAACTAGACCGAAATGAATATATCTAAAGCTTTTTTGAAGGTATTTATTGATTGAAACTCCTGATAAAAGCTTAAAGGTTTTGTAATGATCATTTAAACTAATGGTTTCTTCATGAATTTTGACAAAAAAAGCAGTTTTAAAGCTTAAAGGACCAATTGAATAAATTAGTTCAATAGGTTGAGAAGGGATATTCCCTTTGCAATAGTCCCTAAATGCATGAATTTCTTTACTATGTATTATGCTTGACACTAAAGGAGATGTAGATGATGAAGAAGATGTTGATGATGATGATCTAGACAAAAGCCTTCTTAGTAATGCTATCATGATGCTAAAATGATGAGTCTCGGGATAATCAATTAAACTAAAAAAATTAACATGAAATAAACACAAATAATCACTTATCTCAGACAGAAAATCACTAAGTACCCAGCAATACACTACGGGACCACATCGGGACCATCTCCGCTCCAACCCCTTTACTGCCGGGACCACCAATCACCAGGTTGACCAACTGACTTACCAGAGGCACCCTAAGGACTCACAGGAGGCTGACCTACGTGGCTGACCAACACAGCTTCCATACCAAATAACCTGCTTATCTCCGTCTTTAATAAGGTATTTATATGTCATTAAGGGTTAATTGACCTTCTTTAGGTTAATTGATTTTTCCTTCAATTAATCAGAGGGACTTAGTCTAGGAACATGATGGTAAATTTAAAGTACTAGATACTTAATTAATTTCACTAGACACTTGGCTAATCTTGGCTACACACTTGGGTACTTTGACTAGACACTTAGCTTTGATACCAATTGAGTACATGACCGAGCTCAATTTTTAAAATTTGAAATAAATTGTAAAACATAATTAATTAACACTAAAACTTGATTAATAAGGAGTAAAGCTTGACTAATAATTTATTAAATCAATAGGCATGAACTAAGTAACGATTATGAATGGTGAAAACAATAATGAAAACTTGAAAAATGAATTTAATATGAATGATCCTAAAACATACATGAATAGTGATAGATGAAGGAATTCACAAAAAACTTATGAATAAAATTTGCACAATGAAGGTTGTTGAATGAACTTACTAATATTGATTGAATATTGCGGATTGATCACAACAAGGTGGAAGATAAGGATAGGAAGGAAAGTGCGGAAACAAAAATGTAAAAGAAAGAGGTAGGTAAGTTATGCTTTTTGCTTACAACTTTGGAGCCTTTATATAGGCCCAAAAAGTTAAATATACAGTATAAGATATTTATTGCTATAGTAAGATGATAATATTTCTGACATTTGAACAATAAAAGGATAAAATTATTAAAGCATCTTAAATAGTAAGATTTCATATCAAATTTTGAAAATATTTTTGCATCATATAATCTTCCTAATAAATCCTTTTTGTTGGGAATTGGATATCTTATCCATTGAAAAACTTTGTTGACTGGTTTGTAGTTTATGACTAATCTAGGAACACCACGTTCATTTTCAGCTTGATTGCAGACATAGAAGACTGCACAACTCCAAGGAGATTTGGAGGATCTAATGACCATTTTGTCTAATAAAGATTGGATTTCTTTTTCGCATAATTCTAAAAGCTCTTTATTCATTTGAATACGATGTGCTTTTGTTGGAATATCTCTTTCATCAAAATCTTTTTCATATAGTAATTCTATCATATGTTGCTTTCTATCCCGAAAGGCATTTAGGATATCAGCATAGACATATTCTTCAAATAATTTCTTGATTGTTTGAATTTTTTTGTTGAATTTTGGGTACAACAAGTTCCTCCATACTTGCTTGAGTAATTTCTACTTAAAGAGAAGCTACTTGTTTTTCTTTAGCGGGAATAATTTGTGAGATTGAAGCTTCTTGAAGAGCTGCAATATCCTTATTTTTCATGGGAGAAACAAATCCGAGTCTAATTTCTTTTCCAATAATATTCAAATAAATGGCTTTGGAATTGATATTAAAAGGATATATTTTAGTAAGGAAGGGAGTTCCAAGGCTAAATTTTGGTTTGAGATCTTTGACAAGTATAAAAACATTTTTGAAACAATATTCATTGTTGCAAATATAAGCATTTGAGAGCTTGTGATTAATTTGTGATCAACCTTATTTTACCCCTTTTAGACATGATTTTTACCTCTCATTTTGGCGATTTTCAGTAAAACTTCAAGAGTATAGAGGTTGATTAGTTATGCTTTACCCCAAATCTGCCTAAATGTTGTCTTTTTGTGTTTTCAGGAGTTTGATTGAAAGAAACGAGGAAAACAAACTAATGACAAGCTAAATAGGAGCCAAAAGATAGATTTCCAGCCAAGAGGAAGTGGCATGGGGGCACTATGCCAAACAGGGTGACCGTGCCACCCCAGGGAAGTAAGAAAACAAGGGGCAGCAAAGTGGCACGGTGGCACTGTGCTGAATGGCACAACCGTGCCAGTTTAATTCCTTCCATTTAATTGTATTTTGGCGTTGTAATTTGAGAGTTCTTCTTACTGTCGCTCTCTCTCTCGAAAAACAGCGACTTTAGGTTTTTAGGATTCATATTGGTTGTTCTTGATTTGAAAGCTTTGGGTTGAAATTGATTGTTGAATCTGGTAGATTATTACTCCAATCAATCGAAAGTACGTTCCTTTACCCTTTTCCTTTTGCATTTTAATTAAAAGTTAACACTTTTTATTATGTTCGCATTCTTGATTTTGGTGCTGATTGTGATGATGATTATGGGCTAAATTTATTGTCATGTTTTGGTTGTAGCCCCTATTGTGTGATTTGGATTCGTATTCTAGATTTATGTGAATGAATGCCCATGTTGTAATCGAACTCTCACTTAGCATGCCAGGTGTTCGATGAATTGCTTGAGAGGGTTGATTCATGTTTGTAATTGGGGTTTAGGAGATTAACGAGAGTTAAATCCTCTACCTAGAGCTACTTAGTGAACAATTGGATTTCTTAACATGAAAATGGTTGGGTTTCAATTGGGAATTACAGGTTACTCAACGTTGTGGTTTCATGATTCTAGTTTCATGACAATAGATAACTAGAATAACTTGACCAGTCTAATGACCTTTGAGAGAAGGCGTAGATATGCTTAACTTGTAATCATTCCATTTCAATTGTCTGTGTGGGTAGATTCGCATGATCTAGTTTATAGTCCAAGGAACACGATAGTGTGGGGAGTCCCAATCCATGACTTTCGTTAATATTGATTTAGACAATAGTAGTAACTTTCAGTAGAATACAACTGTTATTGAGTAAAAACAATTCCTAATAGACTCTGCCCTAAACAGAATGTTAAAGGTTGATTCGGTGGTTGAAACCGAGTTCCTTGTGGACACGACCCGTACTTGCCGCTGCTAGCTACAACTGGCACCGTGCACTTGCGATATTTTTAACTCAAGAATTTGGAGCTTAGATCTAGTAGCACTAGTCATTTTCTTTTTTGTTTTTTCACAATATTTTGAAGGAATTAAACCTTCTTCAATGCAATTCATATCGGCACCGCTATCTAGCAGAGCAACAGAATAAATTTGAAATCTCTGACAATAATAGTAAAAGAAACATACCATTTTTTAAAATCAATTTGATTAACAATTGAAAGGAATGCTTCTTTATTTTGGTCATCTGGAGTTAATTTAGGAGAACAAGGAGGAGTTTGATCATGAGGTTTGGAATATTCAAGAGAAAAAAATTGATTTTCAAGCTCTTAAGTTGATAAATAAAGATTGAATTCGATTCCTTAAGGAGATTTTGTGTTTTAATATGATTTTTTTAATTCTTTAACTTCCACTTTGAGCTGATTGACTTCTTATTTTAATTCTTTGACTATTACTGGTTTTGAGAGACTTGATCCTTGTTCTTCATATGCTTCTAGTACCTGTTTTAGGCTAAAAGGTTGTATTCTTAATTCGGTAACTTTAAGTTTGAGTAATAACTTTTTAAGCTTGTAAAGGCATTGAGTTCTGATTTCAGGTTCCTCAATCCTCTTGATGATATTGAAGAGGAGTTCTTCTTGACATTGATCTTTTGTAATAATATTACAATTATTAAGACAGTGTAACTTCTTTATTTGAAGAGTTTGAATGGCTAGAATCAGATGTTTGAATTTCATAAAGGGCTACTTTATAATCGTCATGAATTAAAAGGGATAGCATTATTTCTTGAAGTTCTTTATCTTCAAGTTTCATAATTTTTTCTTTTAATGGGCAATTATTGGCTTTATGATCTATTTGATGATATTTGTAACATGTTATAACTTGAGTTTGAGAGGGATTAGGAGCGATTTTATTTTTATCAAACAATTGAAGATAATTTCAATGAAACCCAAATATATAAATTAGGTACTTAGAATAATGGATGGAAGATTAGAAATCCTAGTCAGCCATACTATTCTAGACCTACCCCCTCTAGATGTTTAAGTTTAGATCATTAATTAAACTAAGTTATGATAGAAATACTGTTTATCAATGGAATATAGATGGGAAGTCAAAATATGAAATTGCCAATATTTTTCAAGAAAAGGATATTTGTGCAACTTCATATATTGTGAAAGGAGTCTTTGTGAAAGATGCTACTAAACTTCTTGCGTCGGGCTTTATAGGTCAATTAAAAAATTGCTGGGAAAATATTCTTACCGAATAAGACAGAATAAACATCTTACACCATTAACTACAAAACTCAATAGAAACCATTCAAGATCCACAATCTTCTGAAGTCAAGCCAATAATTATCTATAAATTTGATGCACCATAGTCATGTATTTCATAGGAAACAGTGAAGAATTAAACTCTTCCCACTTAGAAATAATTCAAAATCTAAAATGCCCAAGTCTAACTGATTATAAATGGTATAAAAATACATTCCTTACCTATGTCCTTCAAAGGAAAGATCCTAATGAAAATTATTGGAAAGAAAAATTCATTTCCGGTTTACCTACTTTATTTTCTCAAAGAATAAGACAAAAATTAAGAGATCATTGTGGAACAATAGAAATTCCACGGCATGATTTAACCTGTGGTCACTTATTCAAATTTATTAAAAAGGAAGGATTAGCTATTTGTACTGAATTAAGAATTCAATATAAATATCATGCTGAAAAGAAGCTGTTCCAAAACGAACTTGGTTCATTTTGTGAGTATTTTGGTTATCCGAAACTGGAAGCTCCGTCATCCAAACAGAAAAACTCGTTAAAAAGTCTTCAACAGTTTATCCTAAAAAATATGAAACAAAAAAAATCCTTACTACCAAAACCCTAAGAAAATGTCCGAAGGTACCTTTTTCAATAAAAAGAAAATCACTCCTAATCCCTCTCAAACTCAAGTTATTACATGTTAATGTTGTCAAATAGGTCATAAAGCCAATAATTGCTCATTAAAAGAGAAAATTATGAAACTTGAAGATCAAATACTTCAATAAATAATGCTTTCCCTTTTAATTCATGATGATTCTGAATAAGCGCTTCATGAAATTCAAGCATCTGATTCCAGCCATTCAAACTCCTCAAAGGAAGAAGTTACACTCTGTCCTAATAATTACAATGTTATTACAAGAGATCAACTCAGGAAGAACTCCTCTTTGATATCATCAAGAGGATTGATGAACCTGAAATCAAAACTCAATGGCTTCCAAGCTTAAAAGGTTATTGCTCAAAGATAAAGTTACGGAATTAAAAATACAACCTTTTAGCCTAAAACAAGTACTAGAAACCTATGAAGGAGAAGGACCAACTCCCTCAAAATCAGTACCAATCGAACAATTAAAAAAGAAGTCAATCGACTCAAAGTTGAAGTTAAAGAATTAAAAAATCATATTAAAAGACAAAATCTCCTTGAGGAGTCAAATTCAATCCTTATTTCTCAACTTCAAGAACCTGAAAATCAAGCTTCTTCTCTTGAATTTTCAAAACCTTCTAATCAAACTCCTCATTCTTCTCCTAAATTAAACCAACATGATTAAGATCCTGAACCATTCCTTTCAGTCATTAACCGTATTGATTTTAAAAAATGGTATTTTTTTGTTACTATTATGGTCAAAGATTTCAAACTTCATTCTATCGCTTTGCTAGATAGCGGAGCTTATATGAATTGCATTCAAGAAGGTTTAATTACTTCAAAATATTTTGAAAAAACTAAAGGAAAAATCATAAGTGCTACCGGATCCAAGCTTCAAACTAATTACAACTTTTAAATGCTTATATTTGCAACAACGAATAGTATTTCAAAAATATTTTTATACTTTTCAAAAATCTCAAACAACAAATCATCTATGGAACTTCCTTCTCACCAATTGAAATAATGATTGCTATTTTAATCCATAAAGAAATTCTTTGTGAAATTCAAACTTCTAATTCCAACCATTCTAACTCCTTAGATGAAGAAGCTACACTTTGTCGTAAAAATTGCAATGTTATTACAAAAGAACAATCCCAGGAAGAACTCTTCTTCGATATCGTCAAGAGGATTGAGGAACCAGAAATTAGAACTCAATGCCTTCATATGCTTAAAAATTTATTACTCAAAAATAATATTACCGAATCAAGAATATAACATTTTAGCCTAAAACAAGCACTAGAAACCTATGAAGGACAAGGATCAAATCCTTCAAAAGGCGTGACAATCAAAGAACTAAAACCATAAGTCAATCAACTCAAAACTGCGATTAAAGAATTGAAAATTCATATTGAAAAGTAAAATCTCCGTGAGGAATCAAATTAAATCCTTATTTCTCAACTTCAAGAATTTGAAAATCGAGTTTCTTCTCTTGAATCTTCAAAACCTTCTAATCAAACTCATCCTTCTTCTCCTAAGTTAAACCCATATGACCAAGATCCTGAAGCATTCCTTTTAGTCATTAACTGCATTGATTTTAAAAAAATGGTATATTTCTGTTATTATTATACTCAAAGATTTCAAACTTCATTCTATCGTTCTGCTAGATAGCGGTGCTAATATGAATTGCATTCAAGAAGGTTTAATTCCTTCAAAATATTTTGAAAAAATAAAAGAGAAAATGACTAGTGCTACCGGATCTAAACTCCAAACTAATTACAAGCTTTCAAATGCTTATATTTGCAACAATTAATATTGTTTCAAAAATATTTTTACAGTTGCCAAAAATCTCAAAAAACAAGTTCTCCTTGGAATTCCCTTCCTCACTCAAATATATCCTTTTACTGTCGATTCCAAAGGAATTTATTCAAATATTCTTAGAATAGAAATTAAATTTGAATTTACTTCTCCTATGACAAATAAAGATATTGCAGCCCCTTCATGAAGCCTTAATTTCAAAAATTATTTCTGCTAAAGAAAAACAAATAGCTCTTCTCCAAACAGAAATTATTCAAGCCAGTGTTGCAGAACAACTTGTTGTACCAAAAATTCAACAAAAAAATTCGAACAATCAAGAAATTATTTGAAGATTATATCTCTGCTGATATTCCAATTGCTTTTTGGGATAGAGACCAACATATGATAGAATTACTATATGAAAAAGATTTTGATGAAAAAAATATTCCAACAAAAGAACGCCCTATTCGAATAAATAAAGAGCTTTTAGAATTTTGCAAAAAGGAAATTCAATCTTTATTAGACAAAAGGCTCATTAGACCCTCCAAATCTCCTTGGAGTTGTACAACCTTCTATGTCTACAACCAAGCAGAAAAAGAATGTGGTGTTCCTAGACTTGTCATAAACTACAAACCACTGAACAAAGTTCCTCAATGAATAAGATATCCAATTCCCAACAAAAAAAGATTTATTAGCAAGATAATATGATGCGAAAATATTTTCAAAATTTGATATGAAATCTAGTTTCTGGCATATTCAAATTGCTGAAAAAGATAGGTCTAAACTTGCATTCATAGTTTCATTTGGACACTACGAATGGAATGTGATGCCATTTGGACTCAAAAATGCTCCTTTTGAATTTCAACATATTACGAACAATATACAGAAATTATTGTGAATTTTCGATAGTTTACATAGATGATGTTCTGATTTATTCAAAAAATTTGGACCAATATTTCAAGCATGTGAAACCATTTTTAAATGTCATCAAAAGAAATGGTTTAGCTATTTCTGCTTCAAAAATGAAATTATTTCAAACAAAATTCGGTTTTAGGCCATGGCATTTTTAATGGTACTATTAAACCTATTCAATGATCTATTAAATTTGCAGATAAATTTCCAGATGAAATCAAAGATAAAAATTAGTTGCAAAGGTTCATTGGTTGTCTCAATTATGTTGTAGATTTTTTTCTCTAAAATTCAGGAAATCTGCAAACCATTATTTCAAAGACTCAAGAAAAGTCCTCCCACATGGTCTCATGAGCATACTCAAATAGTCAAATATATTAAGACTAAGCTCAAAACACTCCCATGTCTTGACATGCCAAACCCACATGCACTCATGATAGTTCAAACTGATGCATCAAATAAAGGTTTTGGGGGAATTCTCAAGCAGCATCTTGACCCAAATCCTGAAGAATTAGTGAGCTTCAATCGTGAAACCTGGACTGGACCTCAACTCAATTATTCCACTATTAAAAAAGAGCTTTTATCCAATGTTTTATGCATTTCAAAATTTCAAGATTATCTATATTTCAAAAAATTCTTACTAAGGATAGATTGCAAAAGTGCAAAAGAAGTCTTGCAAAAAGATGTTCAAAATCATGTTTCAAAACAAATTTTCGTTCGTTGGCAAGCAATACTTTCAGTATTTGATTTTGATAATGAATTCATTAATGGTGAGAAGAATTTGACTTCCTCACTAGAGAATTCCTTCAAGCAAAGTAATTTTGCTTCAATCTCTCTATTCCAGATGTCATCCACAACCGATTCAACTCACATTCAACATTCAAACCTCATTAAAGATATTCAAGAACCTCTTATCTTTTACCTGAGAGCTCAAGGCAATGAACTCTTTATTACTCCTATCAAAGGACCTCGATACAATGAAATTGCCATTGTTATCCGCTATGATCAATGGTTGTCAAGTTCATGGACTTCCTTTTATTCATATTTAAAGATACTCAAATTTTACCGAACCCTTTTACAAGAATTCTATGGTCATCCGATGCTCGTCGTGATACCAACTGGCTGCATTCAAAAGCTCCAGTTTAATAAATCTTTATCTCGGATTATTGGGTACCACTTGATCAGCAAGTTATCCAATTTATTCAACGAGTGTTTCCATATGCACACCTCTGTCCAGCCGCGGAGCACTGATTCTTTTACACTCAATAATCCCCCTCCTATGGTTTTATGGAATATCACACTCAATTGCCACCTACTTGTATTCATGACCACTGGTGCAACATATTATGCGAATATTCAAGACTCTATAACCACTAGGGGACACTATACAGCAAAGCCCCTTGGAATTTTGACAAACGATCACACAATAATAAAACTCAAGATGCACCTGTCAAATTTTAATAGGTTTGTCAGACGTTAACCATTAAAAAATGTCCGCATACAACTGTTCACATTAGTCAACTATTCAAGATGCTTCAATAATCTTATCTTTTTACTGTTTAGATGTCATAAATATTATTGTGTTGCTGTAGCATTAAATATCTAGTACTGTACATTTATTTTCCTATCCTTATCCTCTGCTTCCTTGTACAATTCATTCGCAGAATTCCATAATGTCAGTAAGTTCATTCAACAACTTTCACTGTGCAAATTCTCTATTCATATTTTACGCATGATTTCATTCTTTCTGTACGATTCCATCATACTCCTACTAGTTAGGACCATTCATATTGATTTAATTTCTCAAAGTTTGCACTATTTTCACTATTCATATTTGTAGAGTTTGTTCGTGCTTAGTGCTTAATCAATTGTTAATCAAGTTTTGTTCTTAATTAACTAGGTTTTACTATTAATTAATTATGTTTTGCAATTTATTTTAAATTTTAAAAATTGCACTCGGTCCTACCCATAACTGGTATCAGAGCCAAGTGTCTAGCCAAGATTAGCCAAGTGTCTAGTCAAATTAATTAAGTGTCTAATACTCTGTTAATTAACATTTTGTTTAACTTTATCATCATGTATCCAGGCTAAATCCCCATGATTAGTCGAAAGACTAATCAATTAACCTAAAGAAGGTCAATTAACCCTTAATGATGTAGAAATATCCTTATTAAAGATTGCGATAAGCCGGTTATCTGGCATGGAAGTTGTGTTGGTCAGCAGCATTGGTCAGCCTTCTGTGAGTCCTTAGGGTGCCTCTAGTAAGTCCATTGGCCAGTCTGGTGATTGGTAGTCCCGTCAGTAAAAGTGTTGGAGCGGAGGTGGTCCCAGTGTGGTCCCGCAGTGTATTACTGGGTACCTAGTGTCTAAGATAAGTGATTATTTGTGTGTGATTTTGTGTTGATTAATTTTCTTAGTTTAATTGATTGCCCTGACACTAACCATCTCAGCATCATGAAATCCTTATCTTCATCATCATGACATCATCATCATATAACTCTCTTTTATATTCAACCGTAATGACCGATGAAAATTTAGATTCAAAAGCACACTGTTTCAACCAAAATAATTTTCATAAATCACCCTGTTTTACTAATCGAACTTTTAAAGTTAATAGAGTTTATCTTAATAAAGAATTCTATCAAGATTATAATCGGTCTTATCGAGACTGGTTCTTTCCTTATTTTTCTAATGATATGCAACAATTATTCAAAATTATTTATTGTACTCAATTAGTTAAAATCAAAGAGAATATACCTTTTTTTAACTGGCTAAATGATTTTCTACCAAAACATCAAATTTCTATTCCAAATTACAATAAATACTTATGTGTCACTAAGCGAAACTTATGGCACAATCTTCTCATAAAAGAAACAACTGTTTTCATTCATACCTCATCTTCTTTTCCAAAGCAAGAAGATAAAATACTTCTAAAAATTCTGTTTTAAAAGAAATACTCTGCGCTGATAAACCATCCCGTAATAATCAACCTGAAAGCTCAGATTCTGAATATAGCTTATCAAATAATCTGAATCTTATTCAAAAAATTGAATATAATTTCAATGAAACCCAAATTAATAAATTAGGTACTTAGAATAATAGATAGAAGATTAGAAATACTAGTCAGCAATACTATTCTAGACCTACCCCTCTAGATCATCAACTTGAAACTAATAGATCATTAATTCAACCAAGTCGTGATGGAAATACTGCTTATCAATGGAATATAGATGGAAAGTCAGAATATAAAATTGCCAATACTCTTTAAGAAATGAGTATTTAGGCAACTTCATATATTGTGAAAGGAGTCCCAGCGAAAGATGCCACCAAACTCCTTGCGTCTGGCTTTACAAGTCAATTAAAAAATTGGTTGGAAAATGTTCTTACCGAACAAGATAGAACAACCATCTTACACTGTCAACTACAAAACTCAATAGAAACCATTCAATATTCAGAAACATTTGAAGTCAAGCCATTAATTATCTATAAATCTTATGCAGTTGAGTATCTTATTTATACCATAGTCATGTATTTCATTGGAAGGATTGAAGAATTAACCTTTTCCCATCTCGGAATAATTGAAAATCCAAGTTGCCTGAGTCTAAGTGATTATAAATGGTGTAAAGATACATTCCTTACCTATGTCCTCCAATGAAAAGACGCTAGTGAAAATTATTGGAAACAAAAATTCATTTATGATTTATCTACTTTATTTTCTCAAAGAGTAAGACAAAAATTAAGAGATCATTGCGGAACAATAGAAATTCCATGGCATAATTTAACATATGGCCACTTATGCAGCTTTATTAAAAAGGAAGGATTAGCTCTTTGTACTGAATTAAGAATTCAAAATAAATATCATTCCTAAAAGAAGCTATTCCAAAATGAACTTAGTTCATTTTGTGAGCATTTTGATGATTCGAAACTAAACCTCCTTCATTCAAAAAGAAAAAACTCATTAAAAAGGCTTCAAAAGTTTTTCCCAAAAAATATGAAACAAAAAATCCTTACCAGCAAAACATCAAGAAAACCTCTAAAGGTAACTTTTTCAATAATAAGAAAGTTACCCCTAATCCCTTCAAACTAAAGCTATTATGTGTTATAAATGTCGTCAAATAGTCATAAAACCAATAATTGCCCATTAAAAGAAAAAATTATGAAACTTGAAGATAAAAAAACTTCAAGAAATAATGCTTTGCCTTTTAATTCATGATGATTTTGAAGAAGCCCTTTATGAAATTAAAACATCTGAGCCCAGCCATTCAAACTCCTTAGATGAAGAAGTACACTCTGTCCTAATAATTGCAATGTTATTACAAAAGATCAATCTCGGGAAGAACTCATCTTCGATATCATCGACAAGATTAAGGTACTTGAAATCAAAACTCAATGCCTTCACAAGCTTATGGATTTATTACTCAAAGATAATATTACCGAATCAAGAATACAACATTTTAACCTAAAATAAGTATTAGAAACCTATGAAGGACAAGGATCAAATCCTTCAAAACCAGTAATAGTCAAAGAATTAAAACAATAAGTCAATCAACCCAAATTCGAAGTCAAAGAATTGAAAATTCATATTGGAAAGCAAAACCACTTTGAAGAAACAAATTCAATCCTTATTTCTCAACTTCAAGAGCTTGAAAATTGACTTTCTTCTCTTGAATCTTCAAAACCTCCTTATCAATCTCCTCCATCTTCTCCTAAATCAAGCCCAGATGAACAAAATCCTGAAGCATTCCTTTTAGTTATTAGCCATATTGATTTTCAAAAACGGTATGTTTCTGTTATTATTATAGTCAAATATTTCAAACTTCATTCTACCACTTTGCTAGATAGTGGTGCTGATATCAATTGCATTCAAGAAGGTTCAATTCCTTCAAAATATTTTGAAAAAATAAAAGAAAAAATGACTAGTGCTACTGGATCTAAACTCCAAGTTAATTACAAGCTTTCAAATGCTTATATTTGCAATAATGAATATTGTTTCAAAAATGTTTTTATGCTTGTCAAAAATCTCAAACAACAAATTCTCCTTGGAACTCCCTTCTTTACTCAAATATATCCTTTTACTATCGATTCCAAAGGAATTTATTCAAATATTCTTAGAATAGAAATTAAATTCAAATTTTCTTCTCCTATGAAAAATAAAGAAAATTGCAGCTCTTCAAAAAGCCTCAATTTCAAAATTTATTTCTAGTAAAGAAAAACAAATAGCTTTTCTCCAAAGAGAAATCATTGCAGCCAATATTGAAGAACAACTTGTTTTACCAAAAATTCAACAAAAAATTCGAACAATGAAGAAATTATTTAAAGAATATGTTTGTGCTGATATCCCAAATGTTTTTTGGGATAGAAAGCAACAAATGGTAGGATTACCTACCATATGAAAAGGATTTTGATGAAAGAAGTATTCCAACAAAAGCATGTTCTATTCAAATGAATAAAGAGCTTTTAGAATTTTGTAAGAAGAAAATTTAATCTTTATTAGGCAAAAGGCTCATTAGACTCTCCAAATCTCCTTGGAGCTGTACAGCCTTATATGTCTACAATCAAGCCGAAAAGGAACGTGGTGTACCTAGACTAGTCATAAATTACAAACTACTCAACCAAGTTCTTCAATGGATAAGATATCCAATTCCCAACAAAAAGATTTATTAAGAAGATTATGTGATGTAAAAATATTTTGAAAATTCAATATGAAATCTGAGTTTTGGCAGATTCAAATTGTTGAGAAAGACAGACACAAAACTGCATTCATAGTTCCATTTGGATACTACAAATGGAATGTGATGCCATTCAGACTCGAAAAATACTCCTTGTGAATTTCAACATATCATGAATGACATACTCAATGATTATTCTGAATTTTCAATGGCCTACATCGATGATGTTCTTATTTATTCAAAAAATTTGGATCACCTTTTCAAACGTCTAAAAACATTTTTTAATGTCATTAAAAGTAATGGTTTAGCCGTTTCTGCTCCAAAAATGAAATTATTTCAAACCAAAATTTGATTTTTAGGCCATAATGGTACCATTAAACCCATTTTACAATCTATTGAATTTGCGTATAAATTTCGAGATGAAATCAAAGATAAAAATCAATTGCAAAGGTTCCTTCGAAATTTGTAAACCATTATTTCAAATACTCAAAAAAAATCCTCCTACATGGTTTCATGAGCATACTCAAATAGTCAAATATATCAAGAGTAAGGTCAAATCACTCCCATGTCTTGGCATACCAAACCCACAAGCATTCATGATAGTTCAAACCAATGCGTTAGATAAAGGTTTTGGGGGAATTCTCAAGCAACGCCTTGACCTAAATCCTAAACAATTAGTGAGGTTCCACAGCTGAACATAGGCTGGACCTCAAGTCAATTATTCCGCTATTAAAAAAGAAGTTTTAGCTATTGTTTTATGCATTTTGAATTTTCAAGATTATCTATATTTCAAAAAATTATTATTAAGAATTGATTGCAAAAGTGCAAAAGAAGTCTTACAAAGGGGTGTTCAAAATCTGATTTCAAAACAAATGTTTGCCCACTGGCAAGCAATACTTTTAGTATTTGATTTTGATATTGAATTCATTAATTGTGGGAAAAATTCTCTTCCTCACTTCCTCACTAGGGAACTTCTTCAAGCAAAATAACTTTGCTTCAATCTCCATTCAAGATGTCATCCACAACCAAATCAGCTCACATTCAAAATGCAAAGAAAGATATTCAAGAACCTCTTCTATTTTATCTCAGATATCATACTGATGAACTTCATTTACTACATTCAAAGGACCTCGATATAATGAATATGCCATCTTTATCCACTACCATCAATGGCTCTCCAATTCATGAACGTCCTTTTATGCATATTTAAAAATACTCAAATTCTATAGATCACTTTTAAACAACTCTGTAGTCATCCAGTGCTTATCGTGGTATCAACTGGTTATATTCAAACCCTCCGATTTTATGGGCAATACATCGTTGATGGATATTGAACCTTGTTGAATGCAATTCATATAGCAGAGCAATATAATGAAGTTTGAAATCTTTAACTATAATAGTAATAGAAACATACCATTTTTGAAAATCAATATGATTAATGACTAAAAGGAATGCTTTGGGATCTTGGTCATCTTGACTTAATGATGGAGGAGATGGATTAGGAGGTTTTGAAGATTTAACAGTAGAAACTCGATTTTCAAGCTCTTGAAGTTAAGGAATAAGGATTAAATTTGTTTCTTCAAGGAGATTTTGTTTTTCAATTTGAACTATCATGAATGCATGTGGTTTGGTATTCCAAGACATGGGAGTCATTTGACCTTAGTCTTGATATATTTGACTATTTGAGTGTGCTCATGAGACTAAGCAGAAGGATTTTTCTTGAGTCTTTGAAATAATGGTTTGCAGATTTCCCGAGGTTCAGGGAAAAAAATCTGCAAATTCAATAGATTGTTGAATGGTTTTAATAGTACCATTAAAAATGTCATGGCCTAAAAATTGAATTTTTGTTTGAAATAATTTCATTTTTGGAGCAAAAACTAAACCATTTCTCTTGATGACATTGAAAAATGTTTTCAGATGCTTGAAATGTTGGTCCAAATTGGTTGAATATATGAGAATATTATCGATGTAAACTATTAAAAATTCAGAATAATCATTGAGCATATTGTTCATAATATATTGAAATTCAAAAGGAGTGTTTTTTAGTCCAAATGGCATGATATTCCATTCATAGTATCCAAATGGAACTATGAATGCAGTTTTATACCAATCCTTTTTAGCAATTTGAATATGCTAGAAACCAAATTTCATATCAAATTTTGAAAATATTTTCGCATCATATAACCTTCCTAATAAATCTTTTTTGTCTGGAATTGGATATCTTATCCATTGAAGAACTTTGTTGAATGGTTTGTAATTTATGACAAGTCTAGGAACACCACGTTCTCTTTCTGCTTGATTATAGACATACAAGGCTGCACAACACCAAGGAGATTTGGAGGGTCTAATGAGCCTTTTGTCTAATAAAGATTGAACTTCCTTTTACAAAATTCCAAAAGCTCTTTATTCATTTGAATAAGGTAAAATATTTCTTTCATCAAAATCTTTTTTGTATGGTGACACTACCATATGGTACTTTCTATCCCAAAAAGCATTTGAGATATCAGCATAGAAATAATCTTCAAATAATTTCTTGATTGTTTGAATTTTGTTTTGAATTTTTGGTACAATAAGTTGTTCTTCAATACTGGCTTCAATAATTTCTATTTGGAGAAAAGCTATTTGTTTTTCTTTAGCAGAAATAATTTTTGAAATTAAAGCTTCTTGAAGAGCAGCAACATCTTTATTTTTCATAGGAGAAGCAAATTTGAATCTAATTTCTTTTCCAAGAATATTTGAATAAATTCCTTTGGAATTGACAGTAAAAGAATATATTGGGGTAAGGAAGAGAGTTCCAAGGAGAACTTGTTGTTTGGGATTTTTTGACAAGCATAAAACCATTTTTGAAACAATATTCATTGTTGCAAATATAAGCATTTGACAACTTGTAATCAGTTTGGAGTTTAGATCCAGTAGCGCTAGTCATTTTCTCTTTCATTTTTTCAAAATATTTTGAAAGAATTAAACCTTTCTGAATGTAATTCATATCAACACTGCTATCTAGCAGAGCGACAGAATGAAGTTTGAAATCTTTGACTATAATAGTAACAGAAACATACCACTTTTGAAAATCAATACGGTTAATGATTGAAAGGAACGCTTCAGGATCTTGGTCATTTGGGTTTAATTTAGGAGAGGAAGGAAGAGTTTGATTAGAAGCTATTAAACATTCAAGAGAAGAAACTTGATTTTCAAGTTCTTGAAGTTGAGAAATAAGGATTGAATTCGATTCCTCAAGGAGATTTTGCTTTACAATGTGGATTTCTAATTCTTTAACGTCGATTTTGAGTTGATTTACTTTCTGTTTTAATTCGTTGACTGTTACTAGTTTTGAAGGATTTGATCCTTGTCCTTCATAAGTTTCTAATACTTGTTATAGTCGAAAAGGTTGTATTCTTGATTCATTAATATTAACTTTGAGTAATAAATTTTTAGGCTTGTGAAGGCATTGAGTTTTAATTTCTGGTTCCTCAATCCTCTCGATGATATCAAAGAGGAGTTCCTCCTGGGATTGATCTTTTGTAATAACATTACAATTGTTAGGACAAAGTCTTTGAATTTCACAAAGGGTTTCTTTATGGATTAAAAGAGAAAGCATTATTTCAAATGGTGAGAAGGGAGTTCCAAGGAAAACTTGTTGTTTTAGATTTTTTGACAAGCATAAAAACATTTTTGAAACAATATTCATTGGTGCAAATGTAAGCATTTGAAAGTTTGTAATTAGTTTGGAGTTTAGATCCGGTAGCACTAGTCATTTTCACTTTTGGTTTTTCAAAATATTTTGAAGGAATTAAACCTTCTTGAATGCAATTCATATCAACACCACTATCTAGCAGAGCGATAAAATGAAGTTCGAAATCTTTGACTATAATAGTAACAGAAACATACCATTTTTGAAAACCAATACAGTTAATGACTGCAAGGAATGCTTCAGGATCTTGGCCATCTGGGTTTAATTTAGGAGAAGGAGGAGGAGTTTGATTAGAAGCTTTTTGAAGATTCAAGAGAAGAAACTTGATTTTCAAGTTCTTTAAGTTGAGAAATAAGGATTGAATTCGATTCCTCAAGGAGATTTTGCTTTTCAATGTGAATTTTCAATTCTTTAACATCGGTTTTGAGTTTATTTACTTCGTATTTTAACAATTTGACTATTGCTGGTTTTGAAGGATTTGGTCCTTGTCCTTCATAGCTTTCTAATAATTGTTTATGCTAAAAGGTTGTATTCTTGATTTATTAATATTATGTTTGAGTAATAGATTTTCAACTTATGAAGGCATTGTGTTTTAATTTTCGGTTCCTCAATCCTCTCGATGATATCGAAGAGGAGTTCTTCCTAGGATTGATCTTTTGTAATGACTTTATAATTGTAAGGACAGAGTGTTTGAATTTCACAAATGGTTTCTTTATGGATTAAAAGAGAAATCATCATCTCAAATGCTGAGAAGGGAGTTCCAAGGATGACTTGTTGTTTGAGATTGTTCACAAGTATAAAAACATTTTTGAGATAATACTCATTGTTGCAAATATAAGCATTTGAAAGCTTGTAATTAATTTGAACCTTGGATTCGGTAGCTCTAGTCATTTTTTCCTTAGCTTTTTCATAATATTTTGAAGGAATTAAATCTTCTTGAATGCAATTCATATCAGCCATGCTATCTAGCAGAGTGATAGAATGAAGTTTGAAATCTTTGACTATAATAGTAACAGAAACATATCATTTTTTAAAATTAATATGGCTAATGACTGAACGGAATGCTTCAGGATCTTGGTCATATTGGGTTTATTCGAGGAGAAGGAGGAGTTTGATTAGAAGGTTTTGAAGATTCAAGAGAAGAAACTCAATTTTCAAGTTCTTGAAGTTGAGAAATAAGAATTGAATTCGATTCCTCAAAGAGATTTTGTGCTTTAATATGATTTTTTAATTCTTTAACCTCGACTTTGAGTTGATTGACTTCTTGTTTTTATTCTTTGACTATTACTGGTTTTGATAGACTTGGTCCTTGTCCTTCATAGGTTTCTAGTACTTGTTTTAGGTTAAAAGGTTGTATTTTTGATTCGGTAACTTTATCTTTGAGTAATAACTTTTTAAACTTGTGAGGGCATTGAGTTTTGATTTCAGATTCCTCAATCCTCTCGATGATATCGAAGAGGAGTTCTTCCTGAGATTGATCTTTTGTAATAACATTGCAATTATTAGGACAGAGTGTAAGTTCTTCCTCTGAGGAGTTTGAATGACTGGAATTAGATGTTTCAATTTCATAAATGGCTTCTTCAGAATCTTCATAAATTAAAAGGGAAAGGATTGTTTCTTGAAGTTTTTTATCTTCAAGTTTCATAATTTTTTCTTTTAATGGGCAATTATTGGCTTCATGCCCTCTTTGACGACATTTATAACACGTAATAACTTAAGTTTGAGAGGGATTAGGAGTGATTTTCTTTTTATTGAAAAAGTTGCCTTTTGAGGTTTTCTTGGGGTTTTGTTAGTAAGGATTTTTTGTTTCATATTTTTTAGGATAAACTTTTGAAGACTTTTTAATGACTTTTTCTTTTTGAATGAAGGAGCTTCTAATTTCGGATATTCAAAATGCTCACAAAATGAACTAAGTTCGTTTTAGAATAGCTTCTTTTCATAATGATATTTATTTTGAATTCTTAATTCAGTACAAAGAGCTAATCCTTCCATTTTAATAAAGCTGAATAAGTGACCATAGTTCAATTATGTTGTGGAATTTCTGTTGTTCCACACTGATCTCTTGATTTTTGTCTTATTCTTTGAGAAAATAAAGCAGGTGAACCGGGAATGAATTTTTCGATCCAATAATTTTCATTAGCATCTTTTCTTTGAAGGACATAGGTAAGGAATGTATCTTTATACCATTTATAATCACTTTGACATGGGCATTTTAAATTTTGAATTATTTCTAAATGGGAAGAGGTTAATTCTTTAGTGTTTCCTACGATGGTAAAAATAAGATACTCAACTGTATCATATTTATAGATAATTACTGGCTTGACTTTAGAAGTTTGTGGATCTTAAATGGTTTCTATTGAGCTTTGCAGTTGATGGTGTAAGATGTTTGTTCTATCTTGTTCGGTAAGAATTTTTTCCCACTAAAGCCATACGCAAGGAGTTTGGCGGCATCTTCCGAAGAGACTCCTTTTGTAATATATGAAGTTACACAAATACTCATTTTTTGAAGATCACTTCCCCAAAACCCTACACCCCACCTTTACCATTCCCTCAACGGATGGCTAAGGCAAAACTTGATTTGTAATATGGGAAGTTTTCAGAGGTCCTTAAGAAACTCTACATAAACATCCCATTTACTGAGGCCTTCATATGCTAAATTTTTGAAAGAAATTTTGTCTAACAAAAGAAAGCTAGAAGAGCATGAGACTGTGCCTTTGACTGAAGAGTGCAGTGCCGCGATCCAAAATAAGCTTCCTGCTAAGCTTAAGTATCCCAGTAGTTTTTCAATTTCCTGTCAAATAGGGAATGTGTCTATAAACCATGCCTTGTGTGATTTAAGGTCAAGTATGAGCTTGATGCACCTTTCTATGTGTGAGAAATTGGAACTAGGAGAGATGAGACTGACTACTATCTCTTTACAATTGACGGACCGTTTTCTGAAATACCCTATGGGTGTTTTAGAGGATGTTCCAATAAAAGTATGAGATTTATATGTGTTGGTAGACTTTGTGATTTTAGAAATAGCAGAGGATACGCACACCCCCATCATTCTTGGGAGGCCCTTCTTGGCCACCGCCAGGTTCCGTATTGATGTGGAAAATGGTAAGCTATCTTTTGATGTGGGGGTTGATCATATGGAGTTTAACTTGTTTAAAGATTTTAAATTCCCTTCCATTTTCGATGAGTGCAATAAGATTGATGGTTTGATACGGGAGACCGTGTCTAACCTTGATTACAATGATCCTCTTGAGCACTCGATGTTGAGTGATAACACTACTACGGATGTGAATCCTAAAGTAAGCACGTGTGCTCAACCTTTGGAAGCTTTTCCACCAATTCACCCTTCCCTTGCTAAGGTGGAACCATTGAAGGCTGAAAATAAGCCATCGTCTGATGAGGAACAAACTCCTGAGGTATAACTAAAACGTGTCCCTTCCTCCTTGAGGTATGAATTTCTTGGACCCAACTCTACATATCTTCTGATTGTGGATGCAAGTTTGAACGCATCTCAATTTGACTCTTTGTTTAGAGTACTTAGAAAGCATCGTAAAGCCATAAGATATACTCTCGATGGCTTAAAAGGAATTCATCCTTCTATATGTATGCATTGAATCTTAATGGAAGATGACCTCACTTGAACATCAAAGAAGGTTGAACCCTAACATGCAAGAGGTGGTCAAGAAGGAAATTTTGAAATTGCTTAATGTTGGCATTATCTAGCCTATCTCCAATATTACGTGGGTAAGCCCGGTCCATGTTGTGTCTAAGAAGGGGTGATGACTGTCGTCAAAAATGAGAATAATGAGTGAATTCCCACTAAGATTGCCACAGGATGGCGTATGTGCATTGATTATCGAAAATTGAACAAATCCACCCGTAAAGGTCACTGCCCCCTTCCTTTCATTGACCAAATGCTTGTAAGATTGGCAAGAACTCATATTTTTGCTACTTAGATGGGTATTTGGGTTTCTTTCAAATCTCTATCTATCGTAGTGACCAAGAAAATACTATTTTTACTTATCCTTATGGTACATATGCTTATAAGAAAATGTCATTTGGGTTATGCAATGCCCTTGCTAGATTTCAACGTCGTATGATGGCTATTTTTTCTGATTTTATTAAGGACATAATGGAAGTCTTTATGGATGATTTTTCTATGCATGGCACAACCTATCACAATTGATTAAATAATTTCTCTAAGGTCTTCCAAAGATGTGAAAATGTGAATTTGGTTTTAAATTGGGAGAAGTGCCATTTTTTGGTACAAGAGGGGGTTGTCCTCGGTCATGTTGTCTCTAACAAGGGCATTGAAGGTGATAAAGCAAAGGTGGAGGTGATTGAAAAAATTGGCACCACCAACTTCTGTAAAGGGTGTGAGGAGTTTTCTTGGACATGTCGGTTTTTACCGGCGATTCGTAAAAGATTTTTCAAAAATTGCAGAACCTCTCACCCAATTGCTTGTCAAGGATGTTCCTTTTGAGTTTAATGAAGAATGCTTTAGTGCTTTCCTTAGGTTACAAGAGGCATTAATCAGGGCTCTAGTGATGCAAGCCCCAGATTGGGAGCTACCTTTTGAGGTGATGTATTATGCAAATGAGTATGTAGTAGGCGCCGCTCTTAGCCAACAGAAGGACAATAATCCATATGTCGTATACTATGCAAGTCATACTCTTGATAAGGCTCAAGTGAATTATGCCACGACGGAGAATGAATTCTTAGCGGTTGTCTTTGCCTTGGAAAAATTTTGATCTTACTTAATCAATTCCAAGGTCATTGTCTTCACTGATCATGCCGCTTTGAAGCACTTAATGAAGAAATCCGACTCCAATCCCTGACTCATCCGATGGGTCCTCCTTCTTCAAGAATTTGATTGGGAGATCAAAGACAAGGCCGGGTTGAAAAATGTGGTTGCTGATCATCTATCCAACCTAGGCCCCGAGGCTACTCCTAGTGAAGAGCTCCCCATTGATGACTCCTTCCCCGATGAGCAACTATTCGCCATTTCTCACCAAGCCACTCCATGGTATGCTGATTTGGTCAACTTCAAAGTGTGCGGGGTGCTACCTCCAGGATTGTCCTACCAACAAAGGAAGAAATTCCTTTCTAATGCCAAATGCTATGTGTGGGAGGAGCCTCTTCTATACAAGCTATGTGGAGATGGGGTCTATAGAAGATGCTTACCAAAAGATGAGGTCCATAGTGTCATGCATCATTGCCATGCTTCAACCTATAGTGGACACTTTGGACCGGATAAAACGATTGCAAAAGTACTCCAAGCAGGTTTCTATTGGCCCATGCTTTTCAAGGATGCAATAAAATTTGTCATGACTTGTGATAGATGCTAGAGAACGGGGAGGCATGAGATGCCTGAAAGTGGCATACTTGAGGTTGAGTTGTTTGATGTATGGGTGGGGGATTGACTTTATGGGTCCTTTTCCTCTTTCCCATAAGAACTTTTACATCCTTGTGGCGGTTGACTGTGTGTCTAAGTGGGTGGAAGCTGTTGCCACGCCGACCAATGATTCCAAGGTTGTCATCAAGTTCCTTAAGAAGAATATCTTCACAAGATTTGGAACACCAAGAGCTCTTCTAAGTGACAATGGAACACACTTTTGCAACAAGCCCCTTGAGTCACTATTGAATAAATATGGGGTATTCCATAAGGTTGCTATGCCTTACCATCCCAAACAAGTGGGCAAGTAGAGCTCTCGAATCTGGAGTTGAAGAGTATATTGAAGAAAACGGTGGATCGGTCCTGCAAAGATGGGTCACTCAAGCTTGATGATACTCTTTGGGCATATTATACAGCGCATAAGACTCCTCTAGGCACCACTCCATACCGACTGGTGTTTGGAAAGCCTTGTCATTTGCCGGTAGAGTTAGAACATAAGGCATATTGGGTTGTAAAAATACTCAATTTTGATCTTAAAGCAACTGGAGAAAGGCAATTCTTGCAATTGAGTGAGCTAGATGAACTAATGTTGGAGGCATCTACAAAGAGCAGACTAAGAAATGGCATGACAAGCACATCATGAAGAAGAGGTTTGAAAAAGATGACACAGTCCTATTGTTCAATTCGAGATTGAGATCATTTCCAGGCAAGCTAAGATCCCGGTGGTCGGGGCTATTTCAAGTCACCAAAGTTCAACCTAGTGGAGCGATTGAAATGAGGAGTGAGTCTACCAGTGTGTTCACTGTCAATGGACGATGACTAAAGCTATATCTTATGGGGCAACCTATTGAGAAGGTCATCGTCCATACACTCACCGATCCAGAACGAACGTAGAAGCATGGTCAAGCTCCTGACCTTAAAAGAGCACTTCGTGGGAGGCAACCCAAGCCCCTTTGATAGCTTTGAATTTCATTTTTTTAGTAGTTTTTCATAGTAAGAGAATAATAAAAGAAGTAATAAAAGAGAGGAAATAAAACAAAAAAAGGAAAAAGAAGAAGGGATAACAAAAAAAAGAGAAAAAAAAATGATGGGCACCATAGACTGCATCTGTAACACCCCCGAATTTCTAGTTCCATGTTTAAGGCCAAGCAGCCTTAAAGGCAGCGAGTCAACCTAGTGGAGTGTTACCGCCGTATCTCCTTCTTGGAAATGTCGGGCTAGATACCGAGTCTTATAAAACAAATGAAAGGGAAAATCTTCGATACGAAGAAGATTACATCCAACCAAATCCAAAAGAATAACAACTAGCAATAACTACTATTCATCACCATCCAACCCTAACTTATAGTCTTGCAGCATTCGTGCCTCACATTGATTTGACATCCCCAGCCCCTGGCCTACTCATATCACTTGAAAACAAAACATTTTATAAACGCGAGATAAACTCAGTAACATGCACCCCTAACAGTCAAACACGCACACAAATTCCTTTTGAAAACATTTTAAGGGGAAGGGACAGCAAAACATCTTTCAAGCACACAAGCCGTTATCGCACTTCCTTCTTTATGTTTTCAGAATCACACTTCCACAGTTCAGTTCAACATGCATCAGTTTCAATTTGGTTTTGGGGGAGCGACCCCAGTGGGTCTCATGGCCTCCGCTTGTCACAGCGCAGCCGCTTGACTCATTCCTGGCCTACCGCTACTAAAGCGGTTACTGCTTAACTGCTCCTGGCCTACCACCAACACACGTGGTTACCAATAACCTGGCCCACGTCTCAACCCAGCACGTGGCCGCTCACATGCATGCACTTATTACCCGGGGAAGGCTATAGCCTTCAACTTGTTCAAATACATGAAACTCACCCCATTCAGTCCTTTTTAGTTAACAGGTTCTTACTCCTTACTGGAGTCAACATAGCACAATCAGTTCATTCAATTTCAAGCACCTTTCCCACAGCAACGCAATGAAAGTTTATGTAAAACCAGAAATTCTTACTCACGTTCCAAAACATTCGCTGTTGAGCCACACAGGGAAAGGTTAGGGCATGATTGTTACCTGGTTACAGTACAGTTTACGGGCTCGGTTACTTAACAATAGGTTCCCTAGTCCGCACCTAGCCCATGTATAGTCCACAATCAGTCCACATTTAATTTAGGACATCTTTGGTCCTCAAAAGTTTTTTTTATAACATTTCTCTAACTTTTTTGTTCAGCCTATCCTTAACCCCAGTTAAGGGTCAATTAGCCAGATTCTAGGTGTGACCTTCAGCAACCATAAATTTTGTTTCCGGCATCCAAATTCAGTGTTCTAGGTTTATCCCAAAACCTTAAGTCGTCCCCTACATTTTCTGTGTTCGGGGTTTTGCCTGGTTCTGCCCTGAACTAGGTCATGATCTCAGTTATTTCATAACTATCAGTGACTGTTTTCCCATGACCGTTCCTTGAAGAATTTATTGCATCTTGGGCTATGCTACTCGAAATGGTCCAATTTTAAAACAGGAATTTTGTTTACATCTAGAAGTTCACACCCAATAAAGTTCATGATTTTTAGCAACCAATTCTGACCTAGGGAATTTTCCCAAATCCCTGGTTGTAATAGTCCCAGTTTCAGCTTCCCAGTTTCTACCCAGGTTTTTAACCTCACTTCCAAAATCCATAACGTTTGATCCCTACTTCCAAAAATCGATCTATTACACAAATTAGAAACATAATTTTGTGTACTACAACTTTCATGTTTAGAGTTTTTACCAAACCGAACAGTAACTAGGTCAAAACTTCAAAAAACCCAAACCTACACCAACAGCCTTGATTTTTACAGGGTTCGGTATTTCAGCCATAAGTTCCTCATTTTAACTTCGATTCACTTGATTCAAAAACCCACGTAATTTTCACATTCCAATCCATCTACCATAAAAATTTCAGAATTTTTTGAACAAATAGATTAATTTCCACGAACTTTCAAATTCAGGGTAAAACAGGGATGAATCTGAGTATTTTTTTTTCCCTCTCTCTTATGCACAGCTTTTGCCCAGTATTGGTGCACCAAAAATTTATCCTTTCTCAAAAACATCGTCAAACCCTTACCCAGACCCAATAATTCCAAAACAATCCCTTCTTTACCAAAACTAAAATTAAAATGATATTAAAAACATCGTGGCAAAATACCTTGGATCGGTTTCGAGTTCAATTCGATGGGAACACCGCCTTCACTCAAATTTAATGCCGGGAAAGCTGAAAGAAAACATTAGACTTGAATTAAACCTTGTGATTTCAATTAAAACGATCAAAAATCAAAAGAGAAGAGGAGAAGGGTGAAGTTCTGCAAGCATGCTCGATCTTCTCCTCTTTTTCCTTTGTTTTGAAAGCAAAAGAGATGGCGGCGGGTTGGTGGTTGCTTGGTGTATGTGATGGTGGTTCTAGGGTGGAGGAAGAAAGAGAGGGAGGATGTAGAAAGGGAGCCATGAGAGAGAGTGAGGCGTGAGGTGGGGAGAGTGGGTGTGGGTAGTTTAGGTTAAATTTTTTTAAATGTAAGAGGGAAGGAGGGAAGTGGGGTGAGTGGGGAGTTCTACCCCTTCTAGGAGTAGGTTAATTATTTTTTTTTTTATATGTACATGGCCAAGGGGGGGCGGGGGGAAAGGAGGGGGTCGGTCCAGAAATGCATGATTGGTCCAAAAATACATTTTTTTTTTTCAAAAAGCTATGAAAAATCACGAAAGGTTGGTCCGAAAATAGCGATGTTTACGATAGAAAATAATGTACTAAACTGAAAATGTTGTTTGATTGAAACCAACCTAAATCAAAACATAAAAGAGTCAATCCAAAGTTTTTTTTTTCCTGGAGCGAAATAGTTATTCAAAACTCCCTTTACATGACCCGTGTCCAGGTCAGTCCATCCTGACCTTGATTCTCCACAACGAATTTTTTGGGGTTTTACAGCATCACCCCAATACGGCCCGTGAGGTGCCCAACCAGCAAAACAAAAAAATCGGTGTCCAGCAGATACCACGGTCGAACCGTGGTGAGGTGCTATGGGCCGTGGTCAACGGTTTTGACCGCAGGGACTGTCCATTTCCCCCATCTTCTTCTTCTTAATTGACACACACTCTCTCTAACTCCCTATTCTCTCTCTAAACCCAACATTGTTACACCTTCAATTTCTCCCTATTTCTTCTCATTTTCACTCCATTTCCACTCAAAACCTTCCGTTTTCATTGAATCTTTCTCTTTCTGCCACAAATTTCACCTCTTTCCACCATTTCTTCTTCAACTTCATCTCACCTTCACCCATCTTCCATAACCATCTTCTTCCCTCTCTAATTCTTCTTCTTTTTCACTTAAATTCTTCATTTTTCACTTAAATTCTTCATTTTTCTTTCTCAAATCTTATTTTTTAGGTTTTAGTTTCAATTTTTCTTCCATTTGGCAACCATGGCATGAACCAAGAGACAAAGGAGTATCAAGGAGGTAGGAACATCTAGCCAAGCACCATCGTGACCTCACCAGACCTCCCGAACTTCCACCAACGCACGACCCCAAGGCAACGTTCCTCATTCTATTGGTTTAACTAACCCCGACCATGTTGCTAGATATACTTACTTGAATGAACGAATGGTTGTGGAAACTCATTACTATGATGAGGAATTATTAGGTCGTTTAGGATTGTTAGATGATATACGGTGGTTGTTTGCGCGGCGGGGGTATGGGGCATTTCATGGAGATTAAGGAGCATACATATCGGGATCTTACCTTAGAATTCCTGAGTACTCTACATGTTGAGGTCACTCGTGGGTCTCAATGTCAAGCAGGGGATATTTTCTTTTATTTGCAAGGGCAATTTTATGAGTTGGACTTAGGTACCTTTAATATCATACTTGGTTTTCCACCTGGCATGGATTTACCAAACTGTCAAGTCCCCTTAGAATTCAACCCAAATGCATTTTGGGGTGAGCTTTTGAGGAGTCTTAGGTATAGTACTAGTTCTTCCAAATGCACCCATATTCGGAACCCTTGCATTCGGGTAGGTCAACGTATCCTTGCTTGTTGTTTCTTTGCTCAGGATGATAGTTTGAATGTCCCTAGATTATCTGAGTTATATTTTCTGTCTTGTATGATTGATAGTGCCTAACTTAACCCTGGGGCGTTTTTGGCCAGACAATTACATAGTGTTGCTGTTAGCACTAAGGAAAGGATAGTCATTGGTGGTTTCCTCACTACCAATGTTAGATTTTTGGGTGTTGAGCCCAACCCTAAGGATCAAGTATCTGGGTCCTAGCAGCTTGATCAAGCCGCTTTTGAGCTAATGAACTTTTACAAAGTAGAGGCTGGACGTTTGTGCTAGATTTATCCCGGGGATCGGCTTCTGTCGCTTCCCAATGTTTATTGAACCACCTTACTTCACCGACCTAACCTTTATTAGGTACTTGGCGATGCCAAGGTTGTTCAACCCGCACCCCCTCTACCCCATTTACTAGTCAAGCCGGACCTATTTCTTCTTCCCAATCACCCCCCACTAACGATGCTGACCTCCAAGCTACCCTTTGGTCCATCCAGGAGGAGCAAGTATCCCTTTGAGCCTATGTTGCTTCTGAGAACGCCGCTCTTTGTGACTTTGTTCAAGAGCGCCACGATGAGCTTCGTGGGATGCTTGCTAGCCAAACTCAATACTTTCAGGATTATAAGGCTTGTTTAGAGACCTGGCAAGATTGGCATATCTCTTATGGCCAATCACCCCACCCTCCTTCCCTGCCTCCTTTTTGATTGCAGGGAATATATTGTTCTATTTGCAGGGTCAATTGTATGAACTGAGCTTAGGTACCTTCAACAGTATTTTTAGTTTTCCACCTAGCATGGATATCCCGAGTCGCCAAGCCCCCCGTGAATTCAATCCGAATGCATTTTGGGGTGAACTTTCGGGGAGTGTTAGGTACAACACCAGTTCATCAAAATGTACATATATTAGAAACCCCTACATTTGAGTAGTTCAGCATATCTTGGCTTGTTCTTTGTTTTCTCGGGACGATAGTCTGAATGTCCCAAGACTTTCTAAGTTGTACTTTTAGTCCTGTATGCTGAATGGAGATCAGCTTGACCCGGGTTCATTTTTAGCTAGGCAATTGCATAGTGTTGTTGTTAGCACTAAAGGTAAGATAGCTATTGGTGGGATAATAATTAACTACTATTGCTAGATTCTTGGGAGTTAAGCCCAACCCTGAGGATAGAGTTTCCGGGTCCGAGCAGCTTGATCAAGCTGCTTTTGAAATTATGAACTTCCGTAAAGTTGAGGCTGGCCCTTTATGTTGGATTTACCCAGGGGACCGGCTTTTGCCGCTTTCCAATGTTGATTGCACCACCCATCTTCACCGAGGTAACCTTTATTGGGTACCTGGTGATGAGGAGGTTCATTCAGGAGGAACAAGTTTCCCTCCGGGAGTTTGTTGCCTCTAAGAGCGCCGCTCTTCGGGACTTTGTGCAAGAGCGCCACGGTGAGCTTCCTGGGCTGCTTGCCTCCCAGACATAATATTTCTAAGACTATACGTCATGTCTAGAGACATGGCGAGATTGACATATCTTGTATGGCCAACCACCCCATCCTCCTCTACCTCCTCCTCTCTGATCTTGTTTTATGTTATGTGCCTCTCCCCTTCCCTTTTTCTATTATCTGCTCACATTGAGGGCAATGTGTGATTCAAGCATGAGGGAGTTAGTCATTACATTTGGCGTCTTATGCCTGTTTTTGGTTTGGTGTGTTTGTGCTTTGTATATGTTTTTAGTGGTAGTTTTTGTAGTTTTTGATTGTTTTAGTTTTATTTAGTAGTGCATTTAGTTTTCTTTGCATTCTAGGTTGCATTTCCATTTTTATTAGTTTCTTTTGCATTTTAGTTTACATTGTTTGTAGGAGCATGCATGAAAAAAATGAAAAAAAAATTGAAAAGTGAAAAAAACACACAAAAGAAAATAAAAAAAATCCTCCAATGATGATCTCTATAGATTTGGTAGCTTTCTTGGTTTAGTTTGATCCTTTGATTATCCCAAATTGTGCATAAAAGTTTGCAAATGCGTTTTCAAAATGAATTCCATGTTTTGACCACATGTTGAATGCGAGTTCATTTACCCCATGAGTCTTTATAAGATTTTGGAATGTGTTTACTAGTGAGCTAGCTTTGTCTTTGGTAGAAGTCCCATGAGACTTTGAGCCTTTAGAGATGTTCGTGCCAAAAATGAGCTATTTTTAAGGTACTTTTACACCTATTTTATGCTCGTTTTAATCGTATTTTTAAGGTTTTTAATTGATTTTATTTTATTTTACTGATTTTTAATAAATGTGAAAAAATGGCCCAAAATGGTAGAAAATGGCGAAGAAAATGTCAGAAATTGAAGAACCGGGCTAAACGGAGCTGAACCGGCCCAAAAATTGTCAAAAACCGACCCAAAAATCTGAATGAACCGGTTCATGCTTTTAAAGAAAACTGGACCGGCCAGCCCAGGCGCGTGCGAGGCGTGTGACCCGGTTCACTTATTTCACCCCTCCCCTTTGCGTCTGCTTTCTCTCTCCTCCTCACCCGCTACCAGCCCACAGAAACCCAGAACTCGACCATCATCATCTTCCCCATCTTCATCCCTCGTCTATCTCTCTTCCAGCACATCATCCTCATCCACCAACCACCCGCGTTTCACGCTGCCACGCCACGACAACACCTATTGTTGGCCTTCATCTCCATCGTCCACGCATATCACCAAATCGACGGTCGTGAAGCGCTTGGGTTCGGGTATAAAGGGTTGAGGAAGACACCATTGAAGGTAATTAGGAAGTTAGGTAATTTAGGCTAGGTAATTTAGGGTTAGATTAGGTTCAATTTAAGCTTTAGGTTAGTTTAGTTTAATTTCGTTCATTTTCGTATTCATCAGATTTAATTTCGATTTTCAGAATTAAGGTTTCATGGATTTTGGTTTGCCTAGCTTTGAATTTCTTGTAATCATGCTCTAATTTTGAGTTTCCCAGTAGCAATTCACAATACTGGTTTGATTTTGCAAAAAAATTGGATGTTAGTTTGCCAAGTTTGGTTCGTGCTTTTCCCCTTTCCCTGATCGAATTACTTCCCTTCCCCTGAACATCACCTCTGCCAGCTGCTCTTCTTTCCCTTGATGAATGCGTGAGGATGATGGTGGAGTTCCTTCATAGTTTCTGCTCCAGGTTCTGGGTTGCTCAACTCCTTTGTTGGTTTGCTTTCGGTTCTGTCAAATCCCCCTCCCCTGCTGCCGTTTTCTGTGCATATTGTTTCAAGTCAGTTACTCTAATATTGCTGAATGTTTTTGGATGAAGCTAAATGTTCTGGTAATACCTCTGTTTCAGTTCTCAGTTTCATTTAAGCAGTTTGATTATAATTACAATGATTGAGTTGGATTAGTTGATTTCATTAGTTTAGTTGGTTTAGTTGCGTGTAGTAGCTTGGATGATTGGATGAATTAGCTTGTATTTGGATGATTGAATTTGGGTTTCTGGTGTTTGTTTTCTGGTGCTTTGAGTTTATGAAGTTGCTACTCTGTTTGCTTGAAGCTCTGTTTGCATAGGTGGTTGATTATCATAGTAATATTATGCGGCTCGTTTCTGATTTTGATTTAGTTCTGAGTTAGTATTTCGATTTTGAAGTTTAAGTTGATTTAGTAGAAATAATTGGTTTAGTAGTTTAGATGAGCTCAGTTATTTTGAGGTTTTAGTAATATTTGAATAATATCACTTAATTTAGTGTAATTAATTAGTTTAACCGTTTCGTTCTAAATTACCGTAATCTCAACATCGTCCCTGTAGATCGACCCTCAAAGTACTACGCGATATCATATGCTTGAGGTTTTTCTTTCAGTTTATCATCCCTCAAAAATCATCATCAAGAGACTGTTTATCAAATTAGTCTCATATTTCTTTCATGTGTGACTCTTTCTTGATGTTAATTCTCTAGAACTTGCTTTGATTCTCGTTCAAGATCACATTTCGCATATGGATTTAGGCAATATGATTGAGACATTTTTCTTTCATTGATTCATTGAACCCCATGGCCAAATAGCCACCCTGGTTGTGTATTGTATCCCTTGTTAGCCCCTTTGAGCCTGTATCTGTTTTTCTTTATTTGAACCTCCTATTATAACCCATGGTCGAATACTTGTCTTACGTTTAAGCCAAGACTAGAGGAGTGTTTCATTCTTATGCATCATAGGGCGTTAGTGAGGTGGAATGATATCTTGTGGTGTAATTTGGTTGTTTGGTGCAGGGTTGTGAGATATTGATTAATCTCTTGTTTTATTGTACAACATTTAGAGAAGAGTTGGAATTTAAAGTTCGTTATGGATTCCCCCTTGGCTATCCCTTTTTTTAGAAAAATGATAAGTGCTTACGGAAAAAAAACACAAGAAAAAAAATTCGAAAGCGAGAAAAAAGAAACGAAAAAAAAGAACGGAAAAAAGAAGAAAGCGATTAGCCTTGGTGGGAATGTAAGTTATTTGTGATTTTCCACTCTTTCTCTCTTCATTTGGGGATCTATTCTGAATTGATATGGCTTAAGAAGGATATAGTATGATGCATTGGAATTGTTTAGCTCCTGGTCTATGGCCTTTAGCTCCTCATTTCCAAAAACATTTGTTCCCCTCTTTCCTTTACCCTTAGCCCTGTTACAACCCTATTAAAGTCCTCATGATTGTCTAATGTGTTTACATTTTTAGTGATGGCGAATTTGATAATCTTGTCAAGCTTATGATAGATTTGTGTCTAAGGTTGAGATTTGAGAGAACCTTTATAAATATATACATTTCAAACACATGAGGGCTGAGTGCCACATAACTATAGTGAGGTTCTACTGGCATTACTAGTTTCGCTTGTTTCATATGTTGAATGGCTGTATTTGACAACTTAGGGGAGATTGCTTTCTAGTTTGACATTGTGGTCTATAAAAAGTCTTTGAAATTCTCATTCCCTACTCTATTTATTAATGATTTTTTGTATCTTTTTAGGCCACCTTTTGATTAGCTTTGGCAGTTAAATGTTACCTATATCTATCCTGAGGAGGTTGTGTATACTTTTAATCTTTGCATTACTTGAGGACAAGCAACCGTTTAAGCATAAGGGAGTTTGATAAGTGCACAATATGTATATTATTTTAGGGCTATTTTGTGTCAGTTTTAGGAGAATATTGTGCTTTAAGTTGTTATTTACTCTCCTATTCTTGATTTATGCTTGGGTATAGTTGTTTGATGTATTTTGCAGGATTTTTAGCCTTTTTATCCAGCATTTACCATTCAATAGATGCAGTTTGACTTCCCCCACGGTCATCCATGTTATGCCACGCCCGTGGAGCAAAGAATGAGCAAAAACCCTGTTTTAGCATAGGCCACGGTCGATCGACTAAGCCTTTATATAAAAGGTGATGTTTTCCAGCATTCCCAATCTTTCCTAAGCAAAGCAAAAGCATAGAATAACATAGATTAGGGCTTTAGTTTCTTTCTCAAATTTTGTAGTTTTTTTAGTTTAGTTATTGTATTGTTGTGAGTCTTGAGTGTAAGGGTTTGTTCTTGAGACGGTTTTGAAGCCCTTGGTTGAAGGCGATCTCAGTCAAGCCCCTTTTTGCGCAGATTTCTCCAAATGTTGGTTAGCTTGTTAATCTTTTATCATGTCTAAATAGTTTTCTTTAGTCTAGAGATTTAGTAGTTTGTGGAAGTGTTGTTGGATCATGTTTTAATCTATACAATTGTGCTCATTTTTATGATTGGTTTAATTTCGTTTCGTCAAGTGTTTGGATTGTTGTGAGTTGATTTTTTGCTGAAATTTACTTGCACTCTTGAAACAATCGAGTGAAAAACTAAAAGGTGACATTTGATTGTTAGACTACTTGATAGGACTTAACATAACTTCGTCTCGAAATAAAGATTTGCATGTTAGGAGGGCTAGTAAGTAATCGAAAACATTGAGCTTCAATTAAGGCAAATTAGTTTGAAAGAACGACTTTTGCTTAGTTTAGGCAAATTTAGTTGATTTCGAAAGAATAGACTGAATTTCTGAAAAGATTACAATTCCTCGAATTTAACCAATAAGAAGAAAGCACATGTTCAATATTTTTGATCCAATTTCCTTTCACGACTACAAGAATTCCTATACGTTTTTTTTTTCCGTTATTGATTTAGAAAAGTTTATTTGCTATTGTTAAATTGAATCCACTTGAACCAGAATTTTACTTAACACATTCTGATAGACAAAACTCAATAAGTTACAATAGTCTCTAAGAAACGATACCTTTTATCTATACTACGACTACCCTTGCGCTTGCGATAGTGGTCAATTTCCTTTCTCAATTTTTGCCTTTTATAGTTAGAATTTTAGTTTGATTTTGTGAGCAAGTGAGAATCTTGAGCGTGGAGTTCGGTTTTGTTAGCGGTTTGAAAACCTTGTTGGAGGATGTCATTGCCAAGCCTTTCCCTCTGAGATCTCACTGAATCATTTGGTTAGTTGTTTAATTTTTAATCATAAGTGAGTAGTTTATCTTGTCTAGGGGCTTGTTTATTAATGGAAGTGTAGTTGCATCATTTTAATTCAATAGAATTGTGCTTTCTTTTCATGTTGGTTTGATTACGTTTTATTAAGTAATTATCATGTTGTGAGTGAACTTGGCCAAATTTGCTTGCACCCTTGAGATAATTGGGTGAAGAACTGAAAGGTGAAATTCGATTGTTAGATCGCTTGATAGGACTTAACATAGCAATGGCTTGAAAGAGAAATTTGCATGTTGGGAGGATGAATGAGCAATCAAAACTACTGAACCTAGACTAAGACAAATTAGCTTGAAAGAACGACTTTAGTTTAGTTAAGGCAACTTGGTCGATTTCGAAAGAATAGACTAAATTCAAAATCCATTACAATTCCTCCAAATTATCCAATTTAGAGAAAAGCACATGTTAATCATATGATGCAACATCTTTCTTAACTAAATAAATCCCTAGGGATTTTTTCCTTGATTGAATTTAGAAACTATTAATTAGAAATAGCCAAATCAAAATGCTCGATTAAGTTATTGCTTAGCATTTTCTAATAGAAAGAACTTCGTAATTCTGCTTTTGGTCTCTGTGGACAATACTTTCTTTTTAACTACAATACTCGTGCACTTGTAGTAGTGTCATCGAAATTCCAAGGGGCTTTGCTATATAGTGTCCCCAAGTGGCCATAAAGTCTTGAATATTCGTGTAATATGTTGGACCGGTGGTGTTCAATACAAGTAGGCAGCAATTGAGTGTGATATTCCGTAAACCTATATGAGGGGGATTGTTGAGTGTAAAAGAAACAGTGCTCCTCGGCTGGATAGAGGTGTGCATATGGAAAAACGCGTTTAATAATTTGGATAATTTGCTGATCAAGTGGTATCCAATAATCCGAGATACAGTATTTATTAAACCAAAGCTTTTGAATGTAGCCAGTTGCTATCACCACGAGTACCGGATGATCATAGAATTCTTGGAAAAGAGTTTCGTAAAATTTGAGTATCTTTAAATATGAATAAAAGGAAGTCCATGAACTTGACAGCCATTGATTATATCGGGTAAAAATAGTATGTTCATTATATCGAGGTCCTTTGATAGGAGTAACAAAGAGTTCATTGTCTTGATCTCTGAGGTAAAAGATAAGAGGTTCTTGAATATCTTTCATGAGGTTTGAATGTTGAATGTGAGTTGAATTGGTTTGAATGACATCTGGAATAGGCAGTTGAAGCAAAATTACTTTGCTTCAAGGAATTCCCTAGTGAGGAAGTCAGGAAAAGAGTTATTCTCACCATTAATGAATTCAATATCAAAATCAAATACTAAAAGTATTGCTTGCCAATCGGCAAAAAATTGTTTTGAAACAAGATTATGAACATCTTTTTGTAAGACTTCTTTTACACAGTTGCAATCAATTATTAGTAAGAATTTTTTGAAATATACATCATCTTGAAATTTTAAAATACATAAAACAATAGCTACAACTTCCTTTTTAATAGTGGAATAACTGACTTGAAGTCTAGTCTAGGTTCCACTATGGAGCCTTACTAATTTTCAGGATTTGGGTCAAGAGGTTGCTTGAGAATTCCTCCAAAACCTTTGCCTGACGCATCGGTTTGAACTATCATGAATGCATGTGGGTTTGGTATGCCAAGACATGGGAGTGATTTGACCTTACTCGTGATATATTTGACAATTTGAATATTCTCATTAGACCATGCAGAAGGATTTTTTTGAGTCTTTGAAATAATGGTTTGCAAATTTTACGAAGTTTTGGGGAAAAACTTTGCAAGATAAATGACTCAACCAAGGACCCTTTGCAAATTGATTTTTATCTTTGATTTCATTTGACAATTTATCTGCAAACTCAATAGATCTTGAATGGGTTTAATAGTACCAGTAAAAAAACATGGCCTAAAAATCGAATTTTTGTTTGAAATAATTTCATTTTTGGAGCAGAAACAGCTAAACCATTTCTATTGATGACATTGAAAAATGTTTTTAGATGCTTGAAATGCTAGTCCAAAATTTTTGAAGAAATCAGAGCATCATCGACGGAAATTATTGAAAATTCATAATAATCATTGAGTATATTGTTCATAATATGTTGAAATTCAGAAGGAGCGTTTTTTAGTCCAAATGGCATCACATTCCATTTGTAGTGTCCCAATGGAACTGTGAATGCAGTTTTATACCTATCTTTTTCAACAATTTGAATCTGCAATAAACCAAAATTTTAGAAATATTTTTGCATCATATAATCTTTCTAATAAATCTTTTTTGTTAGGAATTGGATATCTCATCCATTAAAGAACTTTGTTGGGTGGTTTGTAGTTTATGACAAGTCTAGGAACACCAGGTTCTTTTTCTACTTGATTGTAGACATTGAAGGCTGCAAAACTCCAAGGATATTTGGAGGGTCTAATGAGCCTTTTGTCTAATAAAGATTGAATTTCCTTTTTGCAATATTCCAAAATCTCTTTATTCGTTAGAATAGGGCGTGCCTTTGTTGGAATATTTCTTTCATCAAAATCTTTTTCATATAGTAATTCTACCACACATTGCTTTCTATCCCAAAAAACATTTGGGATATCAGCACAGACATAACTTTCAAATAATTTCTTGATTGTTTGAATTTTTTGTTGAATTTTTTGGTACAACAAGTTGTTCTTCAATACTAGCTTGAATAATTTATGTTTGGAGAAAAGCTATTTATTTTTATTTACCAAAAATAATTTCTAAAATTGAAGCTTCTTGAATAGCAGCAATATCTTTATTTTTCATAGAAGAAGCAAATTCGAATATAATTTCTTTTCCAAGAATATTTGAATAAATTCCATTGGAATCGACAGTAAAAGGATATATTGGAGTGAGGAAGTGAGTTCCAAGAAGAACTTGTTGTTTGAGAATTTTGACAAGGATAAAAAAAATTTTGAAACAATATTCATTGTAGCAAATATAAGCATTTGAAAGCTTGTAATTGATTTGGAGTTTAGATCCGGTAGGACTAGTCATTTTTTCTTTCGTTTTTTCAAAATATTTTGAAGGAATTAAACCTTCTTGAATGCAATTCATATCAGCACCATTATCTAGCAGAGAGATAGAATGAAGTTGAAATCTTTGACTGCAATAGTAACGGAAACATACCATTATTAAAAATCAATACGGTTAATGACTGAAATGAATGCTTCTGGATCTTGATCATTTGGGTTTAATTTAGGAGAAGATGGAAGAGTTTGATTAGAAGGTTTTGAAGATTCAAGAGAAGAAAATCAATTTTCAAGTTCTTAAAGTTGAGAAAAAAGGATCAAATTCGATTCCTCAAGGAGATTTTGCTTTTCAATATGAATTTTCAATTCTTTTACCTCAGTTTTGAGTTGAATTACTTCTTGTTTTAATTCTTTGACTGTTATTGTTTTTGAAGGATTTGATCCTCGTCCTTCATAGGTTTCTAATACTTATTTAAGGCTAAAAGGTTGTATTCTTGATTCGGTAATATTATCTTTGAGTAATAAATTTTAAGCTTATGAAGGCGCTGAGTTTTAATTTCTTGGTCCTCAATCCTGTCGATGATATCGAACAGGAGTTGTTCATGGGATTGATCTTCTGTAATGACATTACAATTGTTAGGATAAAGTGTAATTTCTTCATATGAAGAAGTAGAACGGTTGGAATTAAATGTTGAAATTTCACAAAGGGTTTCTTTGTTGCTTAAAAGAGAAATTATTATTTCAAATGGTGACAAGGGAGTTCCAAGGATGACTTGTTGCTTGAGATTTTTGACAAGTACAAAAACATTTTTCAAACAATATTCATTGCTGCAAATATAAGCATTTGAAAGCTTGTAATTAATTTGAAGCTTGGATATGGTAGCACTAGTCATTTTTTCTTTAGTTTTTTAAAAATATTTTGAAGGAATTAAACATTCTTAAATGTAATTCATATGAGCACCGCTATCTAGTAGAGCGATAGAATGAACTTTGAAATGTTTAACTATAATAGTAATAGAAACACATCATTTTTGAAAATCAATACTGTTAATGACTGAAAGGAATGCTTCAAGATCTTGGTCATCTTGGTTTAATTTAAGTGAACAAGGAGGAGTTTGATTACAAGGTTTTGAAGATTCAAGAGAAGAAACTCGATTTTCAACTTCTTGAAGTTGAGAAATAAGAACTGAATTCGATTCCTCAAGGAGATTTTGTGTTTTAATAAGATTTTTTAATTCTTTAACTTCGACTTTGAGTTAATTGACTTCTTGTTTTTATTCTTTGAATGTTACTGGTTTTGAGAGACTTGATCCTTGTCGTTCATAGGTTTCTAGTACTTGTTTTAGGCTAAAAGGTTGTATTCTTGATTCGGTAATGTTATCTTTGAGTAATAAATTTTTAAGCTTGTGAAGGTATTGGGTTTTGATTTTAGGTTCCTTAATCCTCTCGATGATATCGAAGAGGATCATTAACAAGAGTTCTTCCAGAGATTGATCTTTTGTAATAAGATTGCATTTATTAGGACAAAGTGTAACTTCTCCAAGTGAGAAGCTGGAATCAAATATTTGAATTTCATAAAGGGCTTTTCTGGAATTGTCATGAATTAAAAGGGAAAGCATTATTTCTTGAAGTTTTTTATCTCCAAGTTTCATAATTTTTTCTTTTAATGGGCAATTATTGGCTTTATGACCTATTTGACGACATTTGTAACACGTGATAACTTAAGTTTGAGAGGGATTAGGAGTGATTTTCTTTTTATTGAAAAAGGTACCTTTGGAGATTTCCTTGGAGCTTTGGTAGTAAGGATTTTTTGTTTCATATTTTTCAGTATAAACTTTTGAAGACTTTTTAAGGAGTTTTTCTTTTTGGATGAAGGAGCTTCTAGTTTCGGATAACCAAAACGCTCACAGAATGAACCAAGTTCTGTTTGGGATAGCTTCTTTTTAGAATGATGTTTATTTTGAATTCTTAATTCAGTATAAAGAGCTAATCCTTCTGTTTTAATAAAGCTGAATAAGTGACCATAGGTTAAATTATGCCATGGAATTTCTGTTGTTCCACAATGATCTCTTTGTTTTTGTCTAATTATTTGAGAAAATAAAGTAGGTAAATCGGAAATGAATTTTTCTTTCCAATAGTTTTCACTATCATCTTTTCTTTGAAGGACATAGGTGAGGAATTTATCTTTATATCGTTTATAATCACTTAGACTTAGCCATCTTAGATTTTGAATTATTTCTAAATGGGAAGAGGTAAATTCTTCAGTGTTTCCTATGAGATACATGACTATGGCATAAATAAGATAATCAACTCCATCAGATTTATAGATAATTACTAGCTTGACTTCAGAAGTTTGTGGATCTTGAATGGTTTCTATTGAGTTTTGTGGTTGATGATGTAATATGTTTATTCTATCTTGTTCGGTAAGAATATTTTCCCACCAATGTTTTAATTGACCTATAAAGCCATACATAAGGAGTTTGGCAGTATCTTCCACAGAGACTCCTTTCACAATATATGAAGTGGCACAAGTACCCATTTCTTGAAGAGTATTGACAATTTCATATTCTAACTTTCCATCTCTATTCGCTTGATAAACAGTATCTCCATCATAACTTGGTTTAATTAATTATCTATTGGTTTCAAGTTGAGGACCTGGAGGGGTAGGTCTAGAATAGTATGGTCGATTAGGATTTCTAATGCTCCATCTATTATTCTGAGTACCTAATTTATTAATTTGGGTTTCATTGAAATTATCTTTAATTGTTTGAATAAGACTTGGACTATCTGATAAGCTAGATTCAGAATATGAGCTTTCAGGTTGATTACTGCAGGCTGGTTTATCCGTATGGAGTGTTTCTTTTGAAACAAAATTTTTAGAAGTATTTTGATCTTCTTGCTTTGGAAAAGAAGACGAGGGATAAATGAAAATAGTTGTTTCTTTTATGAGAAGATTGTGCCATAAGTTTCGCTTAGTGGCACATAAGTATTTATTGTAATTTGGAATAGAAATTTGATGTTTTGGAGGAAATTCATTTAGCCAGTGAAAGAAAGGTATTTTTTTTATTTTAACTAATTAAGTATAATAAATAGTTTTGAATAATTGTTGCATATCTTTAGAAAAATAAGAAAAGAACCAATCTCGGTGAGACCGATTATAATCTTGATAGAATTCTTTATTAAGATAAACTCTATTAACTTGAAAAGTTTGATTACTAAAATAAGTTGATTTAGGAAAATTATTTTGCTTGAAACAATTTCCTTTTGAATCTAAACCTTCATTAGTCATTACGCCTGACTGTAAAAGACAGTTGTATGATGATGGTGAGATGATGAAGCTAAGGATGTTATGATGCTAACATGATTAGTCTCAGGATAATTAATTAAACTAAAGAAATTAATCAGCATAAAATCACACACAAATAATCACTTATCTCAGATAGAAAACCGCTAGGTACCCAACAATACACTGTGTAACCACACCGAGACCACCTCCGCTCCAACCCCTTCATTGCCAGGACGACCAATCACCAGACTGACCAACGGACTTACTAGAGACACCCTAAGGACTCCAAGGAGGCTGACCAATGCTGCTAACCAATATAGCTTCCATGCCAGATAACTGGCTTATCTCCGTCTTTAATAATGATATTTATATGGCATTAAGGGTTAATTGATCTTTTTTAGGCTAATTGATTAGTCCTGAGACTAATCACAGAGATTTAGCATAAATTCATGATAGTAAAGTTAAACGAAACGTTAATTAAGGGAGTATTAGACACGTAATTAATTTGACTAGACGCTTAGCTAATCTTGGCTATAGACACTTGGTTAACACTTGGCTCTGGTAGCAGTTGTGGGCAGGACCAAGTGTAATTTTTTTAATTTGAAATAAATTGCAAAACACAATTAATTAATAGTAAAACTTGGTTAATTAAGAACAAAACTTGATTAATAATTGATTAAAGCAGTAAGCATGAACAAAATCTACGAATATGAATAGTGAAAACAGTGTAAACTTTGAGAAATTAAGTCAATATGAATGGTCCTAACTAGTAGAAATGTGATGGAATAGTATAGAAAGAATGAAATCACACGTAAAATATGAATAGAGAATTTGCACAGTGAAGGTTGTTGAATGAACTTACTGATATTATTGAATTCTGCAAATGAATTGTACAAGGAAGTAGAGGATAAGGACAGGAAAGTAAATGTATAGTACTAGATATTTGTCGTTACAGTAACGCGATAATATTTATGACATTTGAACAATAAAAACATAAGGTTATTGAAGCATTATGAATAGTAGACTGATCTTGAACAGTTGTATGCGAACATTTTTAAATGGTTGATGTTTGACAGGCTTATTAAAAAAACTTGACAGCTACATCTTGATTTTTATTCCTGTGTGCTTGCTTGTTGAAACTCCAAGGGGCTTCACTGTATAGTGTCCTCGAGTGGACATAGAGGCTTGAATATTCGTGTAATATGCTGCACCGGTGGTCTTGAATATACAAGTAGGTGGCAACTGAGTGTGATATTCCATAAAATCATAGGACGGGGATTGTTGAGTGTAAAAGAACCAGTGCTCCTCGGTTGGACAGAGGTGTGCATCTAGAAAAATTCATTGAATAAATTGGATAACTTGCTGATTAAGTGGTACCCAATAATTTGACATAAAGTATTTATTAAAATGGAGCTTTTGAATGTACCCAGTTGGTGTCACGATGAGTACCGGATGACCATAGAATTCTTGTAAAAGAGTTTGGTAAAATTTGAGTATCTTTATATATGAATAAAAGGAAGTCCATGAACTTGACAACCATTGATCATAGTGGATAAAAATGGTAAATTCATTGTATTGAGGTCCTTTGACAGGAGTGAGAAAGAGTTCATTGTCTTGATCTATGAGGAAAGAGATAAGAGGTTCTTGAATATCTTTCATGAGACTTGAATGTTGAATGTGAGTTGAATCAGTTGTTGATGACATCTGGAATAGGGAGATTGAAGCAAAATTACCTTGCTTGAAGGAATTCCCTAGTGATGAAGTCATGAAGAGAATTCTTCTCACCATTAATGAATTCAATATCAAAGTCAAATACTAAAAGTCATGCTTGCCAATGGGAAAAATTTATTTTGAAACAAGATTTTGAACATCTTTTTGTAAGACTTATTTTGCCCATGTGCAATCTATTCTTAGTAAGAATTTTTTAAAATATAGATCATCTTGAAATTTTGAAATGCATAAAACAATAGCTAAAACTTCTTTTTTAATAGTGGAATAATTGACTTGAGGTCCAGTCCAGGTTCCACTATTGAACATGACTAATTGTTCAGGATTTGGGTCAAGACGCTGCTTGAGAATTCCGCCCAAAACCTTTATTTGACGCATCAGTTTGAACTGCCATGAAAGCATCTAGGTGTGGTATGCCAAGACATGGGAGTGATTTGACCTTAGTCTTGATATATTTGACTATTTGAGTATGCCCATGAGACCATGGGGGAGGATTTTTCTTGAGTCTTTGAAATAATGGTTTGCAGATTTCCCGAGGTTCAGCGAAAAAAATATGCAAATAATTGAGACAACCAATGAACCTTTGCAACTAATTTTTATTTTTGATTTCATCTGAAAATTTATCTGCCAATTCAATAGATCATTGAATGGGTTTAATAGTACCATTAAAAATGCGATGGCCTACAAACCGGATTTTTGGCTGAAATAATTTCATTTTTGGAGCAGAAATAGCTAAACTATTGCTTTTGATGACATTGAAGAATGGGTTTAGATGCTTGAAATGTTGGTCCAAATTTTTTGAATTAATCAGTTCGATGTAAACTATTGAAAATTTAGAATAATTTGAGTATATTGTTCATAATATGTTGAAATTCAGAAGGAGCATTTTTTAGTCCAAATGGCATTACATTCCATTCAAAGTGTCCAAATGGAACTGTGAATGCAGTTTTATAGCTATCTTTTTCAGCAATTTGAGTCTGCCCGAAACTAGATTTCATTTTTGAAAATATTTTTGCATCATATAATCTTCCGAAAAATCCTTTTTTTTCGGAATTGCATATCTTATCCATTGAAGAACTTTGTTGAGTGGGTTGTAGTTTATGTCAAGTCTAGGAACACCACGTTCTTTTTCTGCTTGATTGTAGACATAGAAGGTTGTACAACTCCAAGAAGATTTGGAGGGTCTAATAAGCCTTTTGTCTAATAAAGATTGAATTTCCTTTTTGCAAAATTCTAAAAGCTCTTTATTCATTTGAATAAGGCATGCTTTTGTTGGAATATTTCTTTCATCAAAATCTTTTTCATATGGTAATTCTACCATATGTTGCTTTCTATCCCAAAAGGCATTTAGAATATCATCACAGACATAATCTTCAAATAATTTCTTGATTGTTCAAATTTTTAGTTGAATTTTTGGTACAACAAGTTGTTCTTCAATACTAGCTTGAATAATTTCTGTTTGAAGAAAAGCTATTTGTTCTTCTTTAGCAAAAATATTTTTTGAAATTGAAGGTTCTTGAAGAGTTGCAATATCTTTATTTTTCATCGGAGAAGAAAATTTGAATTTAATTTCTATTCCAAGAATATTTGAATAAATTCCTTTGGAATCGACAGTAAAAGGATATATTTGAGTGAGGAAGGGAATTCCAAGGAGAACATGTTGTTTGAGATTTTTGACAAGTATAAAAACTTTTTTGAAACAATATTAACTGTTGCAAATATAAGCATTTGAAGGCTTGTAATTAATTTGGAGTTTAGATCTAGTAGCACTAGTCATTTTCTCTTTTGTTTTTTCAAAATATTTTGAAGCAATTAAATCTTCTTGAATGCAATTCACATCAACGCTACTATCTAGTAGAGCGATCGAATGAAGTTTGAAATCTTTGACTATAATAGTAACAGAAACATACCATTTTTAAAAATCAATATGGTTAATGACTGAAAGGAATGCTTCAGGATCTTGGTCATCTGGGTTTAATTTAGGAGAAGGAGGAGTTTGATTAGAAGGTTTTGAAGAGTCAAGAGAAGAAACTCGATTTCCAATTCTTGAAGTTGAGAAATAAGGATTAAATTTGATTCCTCTTGGACATTTTGCGTTTCAATTTGAATTTTCAATTCTTTAACCCCAGTTTTGAGTTGATTGACTTCTTGTTTTAATTCTTTGACTATTACAGGTTTTGAAGGATTTGATCCTTGTCCTTCATAGGTTTCTAATACTTGTTTTAGGCTAAAAGGTTGTAGACTTGATTCAGTAATATTATCTTTGAGTAATAAATTTTTAAGCTTATGAAGGCATTGAGTCCTAATTTCTGGTTCCTCATTCCTCTCGATGATATCGAAGAGGGGTTCTTCCTGGTATTGATCTTTTGTAATGACATTACAATTGTTAGGACAAAGTGTAACTACTTCATCTAAAGAGTTAGAATGGCTGGAATTAGATGTTTGAATTTCACAAAGAGTGTCTTCATGGATTTAAACAGAAATCATTATTTCAAGGGGCGGGAAGGGAGTTCCATGGACGACTTGTTGTTCGAGATTTTTGACAAGTATAAAAACATTATTGAAACAATATTCATTGTTGCAAATACAAGCATTTGAAAGCTTGTAATTAGTTTGAAGCTTGGATCCGGCAACACTGGTCATTTTTTCATTAGTTTTTCCAAAATATTTTGAAGGAATTAAACCTTCTTGAATGTAATTCATATCGGCACTGCTATCTAGCAGGGCAATAGAATGAAGTTTGAAATCTTTGACTATAATAGTAATAGAAACATACCATTTTTTAAAATCAATATGGGTAATGACTGAAAGGAATGGTTCAGGATCTTGGTCATGTTGGTTTAATTTAGGAGAAGCATGAGGAGTTTGATTAGAAGGTTTTAAAAATTCAAGGGAAGAAACTCGATTTTCAGGTTTTTGAAGTTAAGAAATAAGGATTGAATTTAATTCCTCAAGGAGATTTTGTGTTTTAATCTGATTTTTTAATTCCTTAACTTCGACTTTGAAATGATTGACTTCTTGTTTTAATTCTTTGACCGTTACTGGTTTTGAGAGACTTGGTCCTTGTCCTTCATAGCTTTCTAGTACTTGTTTTAAGCTAAAAGGGTGTATTTTTAATTCGGTAACTTTATCTTTGACTAATAACTTTTTAAGCTTGTGAAGGCATTGAGTTTTGCTTTCAGGTTCCTCAATCCCCTCGATGATATCGAAAAGGAGTTCTTCCTGAGATAGATCTTTTGTAATAGCATTACAATCATTAGGACAGAGTGCAACTTCTTCCTCTGAGGAGTTTGAATAGCTGGAATCAGATGTTTGAATTTCATAAAGGGCTTCTTCAGAGTCGTCATGAATTAAAATGGAAAGCAATATTTCTTGAAGATTTTGATCTTCAAGTTTCATAATTTTTTCTTTTAATGGGCAATTATTGGCTTTATGACCTTTTTGACGACATTTATAATACGTAACAACTTGGGTTTGAGAGGGATTACGAGTGATTTTCTTTTTATTGAAAAAGTTACCTCTAGAGATTTTCTTGGGGTTTCGATGGTAGGGATTTTTTGTTTCATATTTTTTAGGATGAACTTTTTAAGACTTTTTAATGACTTTTTCTTTTGAATGAAGGAGCTTCTAGTTTCGGATAATCAAAATGCTCACAAAATGAACTAAGTTCATTTTAGAATAGCCTCTTTTCATAATGATATTTATTTTGAATTCTTAATTCAGTACAAAGAGCTAATCCTTCCTTTTTAATAAAGCTGAATAAGTGACCATAGGTTAAATTATGCCGTGGAATTTCTATTGTTCCACACTAATCTCTTAATTTTTGCCTTATTCTTTAAGAAAATAAAGTAGGTGAACCGGAAATGAATTTTTCTTTCTAATAATTTTCATTAGCATATTTTCTTTAAGGGACATAAGTAAGGAATGTATCTAGATACCATTTATAATCACTTAGACTTGGGCATCTTAGAGTTTGAATTATTTCTAAATGGGAAGAGGTTAATTCTTCAATGTTTCCTACGAAATACATGACTATGGTATAAATAAGATCCTCAACTACATGAGATTTATAGATAATTACTGGCTTGACTTTAGAAGTTTGTGGATCTTGAATGGTTTCTATTGAGTTTTGTAGTTGATGGTGTAAGATGTTTATTCTCTCTTGTTCGGTAAGAACATTTTCCCACCAATTTTTTAACAGACCTATAATGCCAAACGCAAGGAGTTTGGTGGCATCTTACACAAAGACTCCTTTCGCAATATATGAAGTTGCACAAATACCCATTTCTTGAAGAGTATTGGCAATTTCATATCCTGACTTTCCATCTATATTCCATTGGTCAACAGTATTTCCATCATAACTTGGTTGAATAAATTATCTAAAGTTGAAGATCTAGAGGGCTAGGTCTAGAATAGTATGGCTGACTAGGATTTCTAATCTTCCATATGCTATTTTGAGTACCTATTTTATTAATTTGGGTTTCATTGAAATTATCTGAATTATTTGAATAAGATTTAGATTATCTGATAAGCTAGATTCAGAATCTAAGATTTCAGGTTGATTAATGCGGGATAGTTTATTCGTGCGGAGTATTTCTTTTGAAACAGAATTTTTAGAAGTATTTTGATCTTCTTGCTTTGCAAAACAACACGAGGTATGAATGGAAACAGTTGTTTCTTTTATGAGAAGATTGTGCCATAAGTTTCGCTTAGCACATAAGCATTTATTGTAATTTGGAATATAAATATGATGTTTTGGAAGAAAATCATTTAGCCAATCAAAGAAAGGTATTTTTTCTATGATTTTAGCTCATTGAGTATAATAAATTGTTTTTGAATAATTGTTGCATATCTTTAGAAAGATAAGAAAAGAACCAATCTCGGCAAGACCAATTATAATCTTGATAGAGTTCTTTATTAAGATAAACTCTATTAACTTGAAAATTTTGATTAGTAAAACAGGTTGAATTAGAAAAATCATTTTGCTTGAAACAGTTTTCTCCTGAATCTAAACTTTCCTTAGTCATTACGCTTGACTGTAAAAGATAGTTATATGATGATGATGTCATGATGATGTCAAAAACCAAGACCATCGGTGCAGCATATTACGTGAATACTCAAGACTCTATGTCCACTAGGGGACACTGTGCTGCAAAGCCCCTTGGAATTTCGACAAACAAGCACACAGTGATAAAAATCGAGATCCAACTATCAAGTTGTCATGGATCTGTTAGACTTCAACCATTCAAAAATGTCCATGTACAACTGTTCATGATTAATCCACTATTCAAGATGCTTCAATCTTATCCTTTTACTATTCAAATGTTAGAAATCTTATCATGTTACTATAGCAATAAATATCTTGTACTGTATGTTTTACTTTTTGGGCCTATATAAAGGCTTCAAAGTTGTAAGCAACGGCAGAACTTATCTGCCTCCCTTCCTTGTACATTATCCTTTCCCCACTTTTCTTTCTATTCTTATCCTCTGCTTTCTTGTACAATTCATCCGCAAAATTTAATAATATCAGTAAGTTTTCATTCAATTTCCATGTTTTATGCATGAAATCCTTCTTCCATCATTTTCCTACACTATTTATGTACTAGTTAGGATCATTCATATTAAATTAATTTTTTAAGTTTTACACTATTTATTTCACTATTCATATTCGTTACTTTGTTCATATTTATTTATTTAATCAATTGCTAATTAAGCTTTGTTCTTTATTAATTACATTTTACAAGTTATTTCATTGCACTTGGTCCTGTCCCTAACTAGTATCAGAGCCAAGTGTTAGCCAAGTGTTTACCCAAGCGTTTAGTCAAGTTAACCAAGTGTTAGCCAAGTGTCTAATCAAACTAGCTAAGTGTTTATTAAGTATCTAGTAATACCTTAATTAACTTTTATTTAACCTTACCATCATGCATTTAGGCTAAATCCCGATAATTAGTCGAAGGAATAATCAATTAGCCTAAAGAAGGTCGACATATAAATATCCTTATTAAAGAGGGAGATAAGTCGGTTATCTGGCATGGAAACTATGTTGGTTAGCAGCGTTGGTCAGCATCCTGTGAGTCCTTAGGGTGCCCCTAGTAAGTCCGTTGATCAGCCTGGCGATTGGTGATCCTGACAGTAAAGTGGTTGGAGTGGAGGTGGTCTCGCTGTGTATTACTGGGTACCTAGTGGTTTTCGTGATAATTAATTTCTTTACTTTAATTGATTATCCTGAGACTAATCATTCTAGCATTATGATAACCTTATTATCATCATCTCATCATCATGACATCGTCATCATCTAACTCTCTTTTACATTCAATCGTAATGATTAATAAAAGTTTAGATTCAAAAGGAAACTGTTTCAAGCAAAATGATATTCCTAAATCAGCCTGTTTTACTTATCAAACTTTTCAAGTTAATAGAGTTTATCTTAATAAAAAATTCTATCAAAAATATAATCGGACTTACCGAGACTAGTTTTTTTTTTATTTTTCTAAAGATATGCAATAATAATTCAAAACTATTTATTATACTCAATTAGCCAAAATCGAAGAAAATATACCTTTCTTTGACTGGCTAAATGATTTTTCTCCCAAAACATCAAATTTATATTCCAAATTACAATAAATTCTTATGTGCCACTAAGCAAAACTTATGACACAATCTTATCATAAAAGAAACAACTGTTTCCATTCATCCCTCGTCTTCTTTTCCAAAGCAAGAAGATGAAAATACTTCTGAAAATTCTGTTTCAAAAGAAATACTCCACATGGATAAACCATCCTATAGTAATCAACCTAAAAGCTCATATTCTGAATTCAGCTTATCGGATAATCCAAATCTTATTCAAACAATTGAAGATAATTTCAACGAAACCCAACTTAATAAATTAGGTACTCAGAATAATAGATAGAAGATTAGAAATCCTAGTCAGCCATACTATTCTAGACCTGCTCCTCCAGATCTTCAACTTGAAACAAATACATCATTAATTCAACCAAGTTATGATGGAAATACTATTTATCAATGGATATAGATGGAAAGTCAGAATATAAAATACCAATACTCTTCAAGAAATGGGTATTTGCGCCACTTCATATATTGCAAAAGGAGTCTCTGCGAAAGATGCCACTAAACGCCTTGCTTCTGGCTTTACAGGTCAATTAAAAATTTAGTGGGAAAATATTCTTACCGAACAAGATAGAATAAACATTTTTCACCATCAACTACAAAACTCAATAGAAACCATTCAAGATCCGCAAACTTCTAAAGTCAAGCCAGTAATTATCTATAAATTTGATGCAGTTGAGTGTCTTATTTATACCATAGTCATGTATTTCATAGGTAACACTAAAGAATTAACCACTTTCCACTTAGAAATAATTCAAAATCCAAGATGCCCAAGTCTAAGCGATTATAAATGGTATAAAGATACACTCCTTCCCTATGTCCTTCAAAGAAAAAATGCAAATGAAAACTATTGGAAACATGAATTCATTTCCAGTTTACCTACTTTATTTTCTCCAAAAATAAGACAAAAATTAAGAGATCATTGTGGAACAAGAGAAATTTCATGGCATAATTTAACCTATATTCACTTATTCAACTTTATTAAAAAGGAAATATTAGCTCTTTGTACTGAGTTAAGAATTCAAAATAAATATCATTCTGAAAAGAAGCTATTTCAAAAGAACGTGGTTCGTTTTGTTAGCATTTTGGTTATCCAAAACTAGAAGCTTCTTCATTAAAAAGGAAAAAACTCATTAAAAAGTCTTCAAAAGTTTATCCTAAAAAATATGAAACAAAAAATCCTTACTACCAAAACCCCAACAAAACCTCTAAAGGTAGCTTTTTCAATAAAAAGAAAATCACTCCTAATCCCTTTCAAACTCAAGTTATAATGTTGTCAAATAGGTCATAAAGCCGGTAATTGCCCATTAAAAGAAAAAATTATGAAACTTGAAGATAAAAAACTTCAAGAAATAATGCTCTCCAGTTTAATTCATGACGATTTTGAAGTAGCCCTTTATGAAAATCAAACATCTAATTCTAGCCATTCAAACTCCTCAGATGAAGAAGTTACACTCTGTCCTAATAATTGCAATGTTATTACAAAATATCAATCTCAAGAAGAACTCCTCTTCGATATCATCGAGAGGATTGAGGAACCTGAAATCAAAACTCGATGCCTTCACAAGCTTAAAAAGTCATTACTCAAAGATAAAGTTACCGAATCAAGAATACAATCTTTTAGCCTAAAACAAGTACTAGAAACCTATGAAGAACAAGGATTAAGTCTCTCAAAACCAGTAATAGTTAAAGAATTAAAAGAAAAATTCAATCAACTTAAAGTCGAACCTAAACAATTAAAAAATCATATTAAAACACAAAATTTCCTTGAGGAATCGAATTCAATCCTTATTTCTCAACTTCAAGAGCTTGAAAATCGAGTTTCTTCTCTTAAATCTTCAGAGCCTTGTAATCAATCCTTCTTCTCCTAAATTAAGTCCAGATGACTAAAATCACGAAGCATTCCTTTCAGTTATTAATCGAATTGATTTTCAAAAATCGTGTGTTTCTGTTACCATTATAGTCAAATATTTCAAACTTTATTCTATTGCTTCGCTGGATAGCGGTGCTGATATGAATTGCATTCAAGAAGGTTTAATTCCTTCAAAATATTATGAAAAAACAAAAAAGAAAATGACTAGTGCTACTGGATCTAAGCTTCAAATTAATCACAAGCTTTCAAATGCTTATATTTGCAACAATAAATGTTGTTTCAAAAATGTTTTTATACTTGTCAAAAATCTCAAACAACAAGTTATCCTTGGAACTCCCTTTCTTACTCAAATTTATCCTTTTACTGTCAATTCCAAAGCCATTTATTCGAATATTATTGGAAAAGAAATTAGATTCGAATTCGTTTCTCCCATGAAAAATAAGGATGTTGCAGCTCTTCAAGAAGATTCAATCTCAAAAATTATTTCTGCTAAAGAAAAACAAATAGCTTCTCTTCAAGCAGAAAATATTCAAGCAAGTATGGAAGAACGACTTGTTGTACCAAAAATTCAGCAAACAATTCAAACAATCAATAAATTATTTGAAGAATATGTCTGTACTAATATCCTAAATGCCTTTCAGGATAGAAAGCAACATATGGTAGAATTACCATACGAAAAAGATTTTGATGAGAGAAGTATTTAACCACTGCACGCAAGCACACGGTTGTCGCAGTATAGATAAATTATCGTCCTCAGGGACCAAAGTAATCTATCGAGTCCTTTCTATCAGAAAATACTTAGCAATTATTTAACTGAGAAATTTTGATTTAACAACTTCTAATCAACTGATTCTAAATTCAATCAAGGAGAAATGCCTAGGGATTTATTTAGTTAAGAAAGGTGTTGGATCAATATCATTAACATGTGCTTTTCTCTAATTGGATAATTTCGAGGAATTGCAATCTATCTAGAAGTCAATCTTTTCTTTCGAAATTGACCAAGTTGCCTAAACTAAGCAAAAGTCGTTCTTTCAAACTAATTTGTCTTAATCTAAGTTCAATATTTTTGATTACTCTCTTGTCCTCCCAACATGCAAATCTCTCTTTCGAGTCGTCGCTATATTAGGTCTTGTTAAGCAGTCTAACAATCAAATTTCACATTTCAATTCTTCATTCAATTGTTTTAAGCATGCAAGCAAAATTTGGCCAAAATCCACTCACAACAAGATAATCACTTGATAAAACGAAATCAAATCAATCATGAAACAAAAGCACAATTCTATTGAATATAACATGATCCAACTACACTTCCATCAACAAACAAATCCCTAAGCAAGATAAACTACTCGCTCATGATTAAAAATTAAATAGCTAACCAATGATTTAGCGAAATCTGAGACGGAAGGGCTTGACAATGACAGCCTTCAATAAAGTCTTCAAACCACCAACAAAATCAAACTCCTCACTCAAGATATCTCACTTGCACAAAAATCAAACTAAAATCCTAACTACAAAAAGTAAAATTTTGTGAGGGAAAATGACTATCTATGATATGCTTCTCTCTTTTTTACTACTGAGGGGCGAGTTTATGAAGAAGAACACGAGCATTTTTAGCCACACAACCGAAGAAAAATGAAGAGGCCACAGTTTCCAACATACCATGGTCCGTGGCAAACACCACGGGCAGGCCGTGGTCTTGGTTGGAACCAAATTTTCTACTCTTCTCTTGCTCCACGGGCATAGTATCTTAGCGACATCCATGGGCGGTCAAAATACACTCAAATCAGGATCAAATGTTGGGTCAAAATGATCCAGATTCCTGCTAAACACAGAAAAGAACAATATCCAAATGTAAAACGAGAATAGGAGTATAAATGGTAACTTAAAGCGCATAATTCTCCTAAAAATGTAGCTAAATTACCCTAAAATGATATATACAATAAGCACCTATCAAATTCCCCCATGCTTAAACTGTTATTTGTCCGTAAGTAACGCTAAGACCAAAAATTATACTAAACCTCCTCAGGATAGACATTGGCAGCATTTCAATGGCCAAGTCGATCCAAAGCTAGCCCAACAAGATGCAAAAATCATTTAGCAAACAGACTACTGAATGAAATTTTCAAAAACCACTTGATATACCATAATGTCAAATTTGAATCAATCCCCCCAAATCATCAAATACACTCATTTAACATATGAAACAAATGGAGCTAGCAATGCCGGTAGAACCTCACTATACTCATGTGGCACTCATCACTCATATGTTTGAAAATATATATTGGTTCCCTCAATTCTCATTCCATAGACTCAAATCTACCATAAGCTTGACAAGACTCTCTAATTCGCCATCATTAAAATGCAAACACACTAGAAACCATGAGGACTTTCATAAGGTCGTAATGGGGACATGGGTAAAGGTAAGATGGGAACAAATGTTTTGGAAATGTGGAGCTAGAAGCCATAGACTAAGAGCTAAACATTTCCAACACATCATACAACATCCTCCTTAGACCCATATAATTCATGACAAAATACATCCCCAATTGAAGGGACAAAGAGTTTAAAGTCATAAATATTTTACAATCCCAACAAGGCTATCACTCCTTTTATTATTCTCTTTTTTTTTCCTCTTTTGTTCTTTCTTTTCTGTTCTTTGTTTTTTTTTTCTTTTTTTTCTAAAGAGTTAGCCAAGGGAAATCCATACCAAACTTTGAATCTCAATGCTTCTCTAAACTTTGTACAAAAGGATAAGGTATTTCCCTTCATCAAACAACCAAATCCACTAAAAAGATCTCAATACATCTTACTAGTTCCCAATCAAACTTGATGCAATAGAATGAAATGCTCCTCTAGTCTTGGCTTAAGGGTGAGATAATCATTTGGCCATAGGCTATAGTAGAAGGTTCAAGTCAAGGAAAACGGATATAAGCTCAAAGGGGCTAGCAAGGGATATAATACGCAACAAAGGTGACTATTTGGTCGTTGGGTTTAACAAGTCAAAGAATGCCTCAATCATATTACTTAAATGCATATGCAAAATATGATCTTGAATGAGAATAAAAGCAAGTTCTAGAGAAATGATGTCAAGGAAGAGTCACACATGAAAGAAACATGAGACTAAATTGATTAATAGCCTTTAAAAGCCCAAAGCCTCACAGGACATCTACCAAGGTCATAACTAGCTCATTAGTAAACACATGTCGAAATTTATGTAAAGAGTCATGGGGTAATCAACTTGCACTCAACATATGGTCAAAACATGAAGCTCATTTTCGCAAACTCATTCTCAAACATTTTCATGCACAATTGGGCAAATCAAAGGATCAAACTAAACCAAAAAAGTCTACCTAGTCTACAAAATCATCATCAGAGGACTTTTTCCTTTTTTTTCATTCTTTTCATTTTTTTTATTTTTTTTATTTTTTTTGTTGCTCCTAATGACAATGCAAATGGAAAAAAAATGCAAAAATTATGAAAAGAAACTAAAAATAAACTAAATGCAATCTAGAATGAAAAGAAACCTAAATGCACTTGTAAAATGCTTCTAACCAAATAAGATTAAAGCCTACAATGAATGTAAAAAAAAAAACTATCACAAATAATATATACAACACACAAGCACACCTAACCAAATCAGGCATCAGACGCCAAATATAATGACTAACTCCCCCATGCTTGAATTACAGATTGACCTCAATGTGTGCACATAGTAGAAAAAGGGAAGGGGAGTCGCAAAAAGCAATCAGAGAGAAGGTGGGTGAGGAGGATGGGGTGGTTGGCCACATGAAATATGCTAATATTGCCAGGTCTCCAAACAAGCCCTATAATCCTGGAAATATTAGGTCTGGGTAGCAAGCATCACACGGAGCTCGTTGTGGCGCTCTTGGACAAAGTCACAAAGAGTGGCGTTCTCAGAAGCAACATAAGCTCGAAGGGATACTTGTTCCACCTGGATGGACCTAAGGTTGGCTTAGAGGTCGGCATAGGCAGTAGGGGGTGATTGGGAGGAAGAACTAGGTCCGGCATGACTAAAATAAGGGGGGTACAGGCTGAACAACCTCAGCATCACTAGGTACCCAATAAAGGTTAGCCCGATGAAGTAAGGTAGTTCAATCAAAACTGGGAAGTGGCAGAAGTCGATCCCAAGGGTAAATCTAGCACAAACGTCCAGCCTCTACTTTACAAAAATTCATGATCTCGATGGCGGCTTGATCAAGCCGTTCAAACCGAGAGACTCTATCTTCAAGGTTGGGCTCAATACAAAAAAAATCTAGTAATAGTTGTCACGATACCACCTATGACTATCCTACCATTAGTGCTAATAGCCGCACTATACAATTGCCTGCCCAAGAACGACCCAAGGTCAAGCTGGACACTGTCAAGCATATAGGACAAGAAATATAACTCAGATAATCTTAGGACATTCAGACTATCATTCCGAGCAAAGAAACAGCAAGCTAGGATACGTTGAGCTACCTGAATGCAAGGGTTCCTGATATATGTGCACTTGGAAGAACTAGTGTTGTACCTAACACTCCCCGAAAGCTCACCCCAAAATGCATTTGGGTTGAATTCGCAGGGGGCTTGTCAGTTCGATAAATCCATACTAGGTGAAAAACGGAATATACTATTGAAGGTACCCAAGTTCAACTCATATAATAGTCCTTGCAAATAAAATGAAATGTACTCGGCTTGACATTAAGGCCCTCTGGTGACCTCAACATGAAGTGTACTCAGGAACTCTAAGGCAATGTCCCAGTATGTTTGCTCTTTTATTTCTATCAAATGTTCCATACCTCCCTATGCAAACAACCACCTAATATCATCTAACAATCCTACGCGTGCTAACAACTCCTCATCATAATAACGAGTTACCAAAATTATGCGTTCATTCAAATAATTATATCTAGCAACATGATCAGGATTGGTTAAACCAAGGGGATGAGGAATGTGACCTTGAGCTCGTGCATTGGTGGAGGTTCGAAAGTCCGTTGAGGTCAGGATGGTGTTTGGCTTGATGATCCTACCTCCTTGATAGTTGACACTCCTTTGTCTCTTAGTACGTGCCATTGTGCAAAATGGAAGAAAAAAATTAAAACTAAAACCTAAAAAATAAAATTTGTAGAAGAAAAATGAAGAATTTAAGTAAAAAGAAGAAGAATTAAAGAGAGAAGAAGATGGTTATGGAGGATAGGTGAAGGTGACATGAGTTTGAAGAAAAAGAAGATTGAGATGAAATTTATGGAAGAAAGAGACAGATTCAGTGAAGATGAAGGATTTTGAGTGAAAACGGAGTAAAAATGAGAAGAAATGAGGAAGAATAAGAGGTTTAGTAATGGTGGGTTTAGATAGAGAAAAAGGGAGGTAGAGAGAGAAAGAGTCAAAGATGAAGAAGAATGGAGGGTTGTCGTGGTCAAAACCCTTGACCGCGGCCCGTAGCAGTCCACCATGGTCCGTGGCAGTGGCCATGGGTAAACCGCGGTGTTTGCTGACACCAAAATTTTTTGGGTTTCCTGGTTTGGCACCCCACGGCCGTGGTGTTAGGCTGCTGGTGCCAAACAATTTTATTATAGTTTTTGCTCTTTTTTTTCTCTCTTTTTTTCATTATTCTATTCTGATCCTTCTCTCTTTTTATTGTTTTTTTTTGTCTCTTTTTGTCTATATATTTTTTTTCTTCTTTTTTCTTATGAAAAATTACAAAAAATAATGAAAAATTGAAGCTAAAAAAAAAGGCTTGGATTTTCCCCTAAGAAACACTCTTTTAAGGTCAAGAGCTTGACCATACTTCTATACTTGATCCAGATCAGTAAGTGTATGGACATTATTTTTATCATAGACCACAAAATCGAATTTCTTCAATCTAAGGTACCATCTCAAAAGCTTTGCTTGAAGGTCCTTCATCGTCATCAATTGATGCCATAATGCACTATCAACGTATAAGACAAACCGCTTACGTAGCCCATCAGACTGGCCACTATCACCTTGTTCAACCCCTAGATCAAAATCTACATCAAAACCTTCCATAGGCAAAGAGAGAACAGCTTGAGGAAACCTGCAATAATCACTCATAGCAGACTCATTAGAAGAATGAACCTCAACCTTGGGTATGCTAGGGGGCATAGGAGCAGCAAAACTCCACCTTAACATACCTTTGGTCGAGGTCCTCAGTAGGAATCCAATCAAAATCAGGAGGATCTTGACAAGTCAACATATCCTCCATGTCAATCTCAGGGAAAGGGACAAATTCATCCAATAGAGAAGAATTAGGAGAAACCACTTTCGCCTCCATATGGCAGAGCATAAGATAGCACCCTTGTACTTCAAATGTTATGCGCCCCCTTCTTACATCAATATGGCAACCTGCAATAGCCATAAAGGGTACCTAGAATAATTTGGGCATCATCGGTCTCGGTCATATCAACTATGATAAAGTCTTCCAATACCCAAATATCTCCTATTTTGACTGGCACATCTTCCAATTTGCCTATGGGTTGCGTTCAGAACCATCTGCTAACTGTAGTGAAAAGGATGCAGGTTGTAATGACCCTAAGTGAAGCTTATGAAACAAAGAGTAAGGCATTAAACTGATGCCTGCACCTAGATCACATAAGGCTCTCTCAATTTTCACCTTTCCCACAATACAGGGGATAGAGAAGCTACCTAGGTTAGAAAGCTTAGGTGGAAAAATGGTGGGGATCTCTAAACTTTCATTCTCTATAAATGTGGTGGCCTTAACACCATCATTTCTTTCCTTACTCTCAATCATGATTATTTGTCTACCCTCTTCAATCGGTGTGTCTTCAGGATCATTAGAGTCCTTTACCCCTTGCTTCAAGGTGACATAACTACAATGCTTACGAGGGTTAGGTTCAGGCTTGTTAGAAAGTCTATCCGGTGGTGTAGATGAAAAGCTAGCTTGTTGGGCAATTTGGGCTTCCAATATCTTGTTGTGAGTAGTAAGCACATCAACCTTGGAGGCTAATTGCTTAATATACGCATCCGACTTTTGTTATGCTATAAACATACTTTTCATCATAGCCTCTAAATTGGACTTTTGGGGTACTTGTGGAGGGAAATGAGGTCTTTGAAAAGTAAGGGTTGGCCTAGCTTTCATTAGGGGCATATTCGGAGGGTTTGGATTAGACATATATGAGAAATTCTGATGATTCCTCCAACCTGAATTGTAGGTACTAGAGCAAGGGTCATTGGCCGGTCTCAGGTCGAAGTTTTGAACATAATTGACTTCACTAGAGTCTTAGGAAAAAGGGCAATTCAAAGTCACATGTTCAATAGAACCACCAATTTCACATGGGGGAGGGGCACTAGAATTCATAGCTTAAACATTTATACGGTCCAACGTTTGAGTCATAGCATCAACTTTAGCAGAAAGCAAAGTAAGTGCATCAACTTCAAGCTTACCTCTAACCCGTTTGGGTTGGCCTCATTAGGTGGACTATTAAAAATTCTTGAGTGTCATCTCCTCAATCAAATTATAGGCCTCGTCTTCAGTTTTATTCATTAAAGTTCCTTCTATCGCCGCATCGATAATGGACCTTACAGATTGGATCACACCATTATAGAAAGCTTAAATAATCATCAATCATTCAAGACCATGATGGGGGCATAACCGCAGCAAAGCCTTAAAATGCTCCCAAGCCTCATAGAGCGTCTCATCATCCCTTTGCGTGAAGTTGGTGATTTGATTCCTCAAACCTGCTGTTTTGCTCAATGGGAAGAACTTGGCGAGGAAAGCTCTAGTAAGCACATCCCACGTGGTGTTACATCCCGAAGACAAAGAATGCAGCCAAGCTCTTGCCTTATCCCTTAGTGAGAAGGGAAATAATCGCAGTCAGATGGCATCGATGGAGACTCGATTAAGCTTCAACGTGTCGCACACCTCTAAAAAGACCGAGAGGTGTAAGTTTGGGTCTTCCAAAGGGGTTCCTCCAAAATGGAATTGTTGCACCATGGAAATGAGAGTCGGCTTGAGCACAAAATTATTTGCATCAACATTAGGGCAAGCAATACTTGAGGCGATTCCTTGGACTCCAAGGGTAACAAAATCCCTAAGTGTCCTCCTTTGGTCACCTCCTCCTCCCGCCATATTTATTGAAGTTCTTCTTGCCTCACGTCTTTGCTCTTCAATCTTTTGCTTCTTCCTCCTTAAGCAGAAAGTCCTCTCGATCTCCGGATCGGTTCGTATACAAATGGACTTCGTATAAATGGGGAAGACTCATGCATGCACCATCACTAACACTACCAACACAATCAAACAAGAAAAAAAATAAAAGACAAAAAATAAAATACTTAGTCACTTTCGTAAGACTAACTCAATAGTTAACAAGTTCGATCCCTGCCAACGGCACAAAAACTTGGCCACTGCCTACAAGTGCACAGGTGTCGTAGTATAGATTAAATATCGTCCTCAGGGGCCAAAGTAGTCTATCGAGTCCTTTCTATCAGAAAATGCTAAGCAATTACTTAAACGAGGAATTTTGATTTAACAACTTCTAATCAACTGATTCTAAATTCAATCAAGCAGAAACGCCTAGGGATTTATTTAGTTAAGAAAGGTGTTCGATTAATATGATTAACATGTGATTTTCTTTAATTAGATAATTTTGAGGAATTGCAATCTATCTAGAATTTAGTCTATTCTTTCGAAATTGACCAAAATTGTCTAAACTAAACAAAAGTCGTTCTTTCAAACTAATTTGTCTTAATCTAGGTTTAATATTTTTGATTACTCTCTCATCGTCCCAACATGCAAATCTCTCTTTTGAGACATCACTATATTAGGTCTTATCAAGCAGTCTAACAATCAAATTTCACCTTTCAGTTCTTCATTCAATTGTTTCAAGGGTGCAAGCAAAATTTGGCCAAAATCCACTCACAACATGATAATTACTTGACAAAACGAAATCAAATCAGTCATGAAACAAAAGCACAATGCTATTGAACATAACATGATCCAACTGCACTTCCATTAACAAACAAATTCGTAGACAAGATAAACTACCCACTCATGATTAAAAATTAAACAGCTAACCCATGATTCAGCGAAATCTGAGAGGCAAGGGCTTGATAATGATAGCCTTCAGCAAAGTCTTCAAACCGCCAACAAAACCGAACTCCTCACTCAAGATTTCTCATTTGCACAAAAATCAAACTAAAATCCTAACAACAAAAAGTAAAATTTTGGGAAGGATAATGACTATGTATGATATGCTTCTCTCTTTACTACTGCTGAGGGACAAGTTTATAAAGAAGTACGCAAGCATTTTCAACCACACAGCCGAAGGAAAACGAAGAGGCCATAGTTATCAACATACCACGATCCGCGGCAGACACCACGGACAGACCGTGGTCTTGGTTGGAATCAAATTTTCTGCTCTTCTCTTACTCCACGGGCATAGCATCTCAGGGACAACTGTGGGGGGTCAAAATACACTCGAATGAGGATCAAATGCTGGGTCGAAATGATCCAGATTCCTACAAAACACAAAAAAGAACCATACCCAAGCGTAAAACGAGAATAGGAGTGTAAATGGTAACTTAAAGCACATAATTCCCCTAAAAATGTAGCAAAATGACCTTAAAATGATATATGCGATAAGCACTTATCAATATTCCAACAAAAGCACGTCCTATTCAAATGAATAAAGACTTTTTAGAATTTTGCATAAAAGAAATCCAATCTTTATATTAGACAAAAGGCTCATTAGACACTCCGAATCTCCTTAGAGTTGTGCAGCCTTCTATGTCTGCAATCAAGCCGAAAAGAAACATGGTGTTCCTAGATTAGTCATAAACTACAAACTAGTCAACAAACTTCTTCAATGGATAAGATATCCAATTCCCAACAAAAAAGGATTTATTAGGAACATTATATGATGTAAAAATACTTTCAATATTCGATATGAAATCTGGCTTTTGGCAAATTCAAATTGCAGAGAAAGATAGATACAAAACTGCATTCACGGTTCCATTTGGACACTACAAATGAAATGTGATGCCATTTGGACTTAAAAACACTCCTTCTGAATTTCAACATATTGTGAATGAAATACTTAATGATTATTCTGAATTTTCAATAGTTTATATTGGTGATGTTCTCATCTATTCAAAAAATTTGGATCAACATTTCAAATATATAAAAACATTTTTCAATGTCATTAAAAGAAATGGTTTAGCTGTTTCTGCTCCAAAAATGAAATTATGTCAAACAAAAATTCGGTTTTTAGTCCATGACATTTTTAACGGTACTATTAAACCCATTCAACAGTCTATTGAATTTGAAGATAAATTTCCAAATGAAATCAAAGATAAAAAAAAGTTATGAAGGTTCCTTGGTTGTCTCAATTATGTTGCAGATTGTTTCCCTAAACTTCAAAAAGCTGCAAACCATTATTTCAAAGACTCAAGAAAAATCCTCCTGCATGGTCTCATGAGCATACTCAAATAGTCAAACATATCATGACTAAGGTCAAATCACTCCCACGGCTTGGCATACCAAACCCACATGCATTCATGATAGCTCAAACCGATGCGTCAGATAAAGGTTTTGGGGGAATTCTCAAGCAGTGTCTTGACCCAAATCCTGAACAATTAGTGAGGTTCCATAGTGGAACCTGGATTGAACCTCAAGTCAATAATATTACGATTAAAAAAAGAAGTTTTAGCTATTGTTTTATGAATTCAAAATTTTCAAGATGATATATATTTCAAAAAATTTTTACTAAGAATTAATTGTAAAAATGCAAAAGAAGTCTTACAAAAAGATGTTCAAAATCTTGTTTTAAAACAAATTTTTTCCCACTGGTAAGCAATACTTTCAGCATTTGATTTTGATATTGAATTCATTAATGGTGAGAAGAATTCTCTTCCTGACTTCCTCACTAGGGAATTCCTTCAAGCAAAGTAATTTTGCTGCTTCAATCTCCCTATTCCAGATGTCATCAACAATCGATTCAACTCACATTCTACATTCAAACCTCATGAAAGATATTCAAGAGCCTCTTATCTTTTACCTCAGAAATCAAGACAACGAACTTTATTATTCTTATCAAAGGACCTCGTTACAATGAACATGCCATTTTTATCCGCTACGTTCAATGGCTCTCCAATTCATGGATGCCCTTTTATGCCTATTTAAAAATACTCAAGTTCTACAAATCACTTTTACAACAACTCTATAGTCATCCAGTGTTTATCTTAGTATCAACTAGTTATATTCAAACCCTTCGGTTTTATAGGTAATACATCACAGATTATTGGCACCTCCTTGATTAGTATATCATCCTATTTATTCAACGGGTTTTTCCTAATACGCACATCTATCCAATTGATGAACATGGGTTCTTCTACTCCAAGAGATCACCCCAGTATAATTTTACAGAGTATCACACTACGTTACCAGCAACTTGTATCCACAACCATCAATGCAGCATATCACAAGAATATTCAAGACTCTATGACCACTAGGGGACACTATATAGCAAAGCCCCTTGGAATTTAACACGTAATTCGACACGCAAGCACACAATAATAGAAATCAAGAAGCAGCTGTCAAGTTTTAACAAGCTTGTCAGATGTCAACCATTCAAAGTTATCCACGTACTGACACGACCGCAAGCACACGGTGGCGTTGTAGCAATCAAGGTCGATCCCACATAGACTAGGTTGATCTATTGGGCTATATCCCCTCAACATATGCTAAGTAAAAATCTAATTCATGTGCTTTTGTTTAACAACTGCAAATAAACTTTTCTAAATCAAATATAGGAAAACGCCTAGGAAGTTTCGTAGTTATGAAAGAGAATTGAATCAAAATGATAAACATGTGCCTTTCTCTAATCGGTTAATCTCGAGGAATTGCAATCTATCCGGACATTTATTCTATTCTTTCGAACTCAACCAAATTTGCCTAAACTAAGCAAATTTCGCTCTTTCAAGCTATTTTGACTTACTCCAAGTTCAATATTTTTGATTACTTAATTTGAGTCCTCCCAACTTTACAATCTCTCTTTCGAGAAGATGCAACGATAGGTTTTAACAAGCAATCCAACAACCAAATGTCACCTTTCAGTTTTTCACTCGATTGTTTCAATTGTGCAAGCAAATTTTGGCCAAAAATCTACTCACGACATGAATAACACTTGATATAACGAAATCGAACCAATCATGAAAATAAGCACAATTCTATAGATTAAAACATGATCTAACTATACTTTCATAAACTAACAAATCCGTAAACAAAAATTAACTACTCACACATAATCAAAGATCAAACAACTAACTACTCTAAAATGATAAATATAAAGAGGAAAAGAGAAGAGAAGAAAGAAGAATTGCGGAGCCAAAAATCACGCTTGAATCGTCATGCAAACCCGGGATAAAATCCTTACAAGTCTTCACTTCAACTCTATCTCACTCTCTCTCAAATCTAAACTAATCCTAATCTACTTGAAGAGAGGAAATGAGTATAAGATGAGATGAAGGGGTGTGTGTGAGGATAAGAGCCCCCCTTTTTATAGTAAGATTCTAGAAGACGAACAACCACACGTCATAATGGAATAATAACCTCTAGGAAGTCAAAGAGCTTGCGAGAAAACAAAAAGCCTCGCAGGAAATAGAGACACCACGAACCGACCGTGGTGTCCGCTGCCTCGGTATTCTTCAATTCTTCTTTTTTTCCACGAGCATGGCAACTCAGGGGCATCCGTGTGAAGTCAAAATGCACTCATTTAGGGTCAAAGTAAGGGCAAAAAGATCCAGAATTCTGCAAAACACATAAAGGAGCCATACCCAAGCACAAAACGGGAGAAAGAGTATAAATTATCACATTAAGCATATAATTTTCCCTAAAAATGCAGCAAAAATGACCCTAAAATGATGTACACTTTAAGCACTTATCACGTACAATTGTTCAAGATAAGATCACTATTCAAGATGCTCAATAATTTTATCCTATTACTGTTCAAATGTCTGAAATATTATCATCTTACTATAGCAATAAATATCTTATACCGTACATTTGACTTTTTTGGCCTATATAGAGGCTTCAAAGTTGTAAGCGGAAAGCTAAACTTACCTGTCTCTTTCTTGTACATTTTCCTTTCCGCACTTTCCTTCATATCCTTATGTTTCGCCTTGTTGTAATCAATCTGGAATATTCAATGAATATTAGTAAGTTTAGTCAACCTTCACTGTGCAAATTTTATTCATATGTTTTGCGTGAATTCCTTCATCCATCACTATTCATGTACGTTTTAGGACCATTCATACTGAATTAATTTTTTACGTTTTGCACTATTGATTTCACCATTCATAATCATTACTTTGTTTATGCTTATTGATTTAATCAATTATTAGCCAAGCTTTACTCTTTAATCAAGTTTTAGTGTTAATTAATTACATTTTGCAATTTATTTCAAATTTAAAAAATCGTACTCGATCCTGTCCCAACTGGTATCGGAGCTAAGTGTCTAGTCAAAGTGCTCAAGTGTGTAGTGAAGATTAGCCAAGTGTCTAGTGAAATTAATCAAGTATATAGTACTCCCTTAATTAACTTTTTGTTTAACTTTACCATCACATACCTAGGCTAAATCCTTGTGATTGGTCGAAGGATTAATCCTTTAGCCTAAAGAAGATCAATTAACTCTTAATGATATATAAATACCTTATTAAAGACGGATATAAGTCGGTTACCTGGCATGGAAGCTATGTTGGTCAGCAGCATTGGTCAGCCTCCTGTGAGTCCTTAAGGCGCCACTAGTAAATTTGTTAGTCAACCTGGTGATTGGTGGTCACGGCAGCAAAGAGGTTGGAGCGGAGATGGTCTAGATGTGGTCCCATAGTGTATCGCTGGGTACCGAGTGAATTTCTATTTGAGATAAGTGATTATTTGTGTTTTATTTCATGTTGATTAATTTCTTCATTTAATTGATTGTCCCGAGACTAATCATCTTAGCATCATGGCAACATCATTAAGAACGCTTTTGTGTATATCATCATCATCAACATTTTCTTCATCATCAACATCTCCTTTAGAGTCAAGCATAGTACATAGTAAAGAAATTCATACATCCAAAGACTATTCCAAATGGAATATCCCTTCTCAACCTACTGAATTAATTTATTCAATCGGTCCTTTAAGTTTTAAAACTGCTTTTTGTATGAAAATTCATGAAGAAACCATTAGTTTAAATGATCATCATGAAACCTTTCAGCTTTTACCAAGAGTTTCAATCAAGAAATACCTTCAAAAAAGCTTCAGATATATTCATTTCAGTCTAGTTCAAGTCATTGCTAAACCCTTAACTAAATTATGAATTGATGCCCTTGTCTTCTCAGCCTTGAGAGACGACATATTAAAAACATATAGATTCACCCCTTGCGATGGTTCAATCAAATGTTTCTAATGGTCTCATCTATTTCAATTGTTGTCCAAACGTTTCACTAGATCTTACTGATCCTTTGATTCTTCAAACTCTGTCATTGTTGTTCATTTAATGGTTGATAAATTCAAAGAGCTTTCCAAAAAAACCTTGCGGTCACCTATCGAGTGTACTTTAGATTACTTTCTTCCCAATTAAATCCAAAACTTAGCATTATTCCTCCTAAAAAAGAAGAAACCGTTCTTAATCAAGTTTGTGCTGATGAATCATCCACCTATGTCCCTAAAAGGCTAAAACGGGATGAAATTACCATACCTGAGGAAGTCATTATTCTACGACCTAGACCCTCTAGGAATATTACAATCAGAGAAATTTCTTTTATCCCAGAAACCTCTAATGGAAGACCTTTACTTCGATTTAATTCATTCCGTAAACTTTGTCGTCCTACTATTATTCCAGATTTCCAGTCAGTTAGATCCTCAATCTCATCTGTGCCATCCATTAATAGAAACCCTCATATTAGTGGAATAATCGATCGAACTCCTTTACCTGAAGTCATATACAATGATACTCAATCTGACGAATGCCCTGCGCCACTTACCTTTTCTCAAATGGGAACTCCTTCTGAATTAAATGAAATTACAAAAGTTGCTTTTCAAGTTAATAGATGTTATCTCAATAAAGAATTTTACCAGGATTATAACCAGCACAATAAAAAATGGTTCTTTTCCCATTTTTCTATGACATGCAACAATTGCTCAAGACTATTTATTACAATCAATTAGCCCAAATCAAAGAAAATACACCCTTCATTGACTTGCTAAATACATATCTGCGAAAATATCGGATTGTTATTCCAGACTATCATCCTTCAATCTATGAAATAGAACGCCAAGCAAAGTTATGGCACAATCCTGTTATAAAACAATCAAAAGTCTCTATTCATCCTCCACTGAACACCATATCTATTCCTATATCCAAAGTTGACTCCGTTATTGCCACTCCATTCAAAAAACCCTGGGAGGGAGATAAGGAAAAAGACCAAGAAACTCAAAAAAATTTTGATGAAACACGCAAGATCATTGGACAAAAAAATTATTCCAACCAAATACTACATACTATGGCTACCCAACTAGATTAATTAACCACCCAATTAGGAGAAAATTTTAGCAATTATTTAGTAGAATTCTCGAAAGTAAAGAAAACTCCTAAGAACAATTCTCCACATTTATTCAATCCTTTTAGCGTACCCATTACAGAAATTCCTTCTATTCCCACAACAAAATTAGGTAACAATGATAAAAAGAAAATCAAATTATTTCAGAAAATTTTCCATGCTCTTCAAAAACTAGAAAAACCCACGTTACCAAACAAACACTTTACATTCCTAAACTATCCCGTACAAATCCACCAAAAATTTATGATTCAAAGTCAGATCTTTAGATAAATCAAAACTTATCCGAATTATCAAAACTAATTCCAAGAAATTCCCAAACTTAAAGACTCCGTTTACCACAAAAAGACATTTAAAAATATCCGATTTAAATCTCGAAAAGTCATATTCAAAACGGAAAATACCTATGAAAATGATGTGCCTTAAATATGGAAAAACAAGGCATATGGCCAATAAAAAGAAAAAATTAGAAATAAACAATCCTAAAATTCGAAAGAAAATATTCAAAGTTATCACTGCTCAACGTTTATGTATTCCTCAAAGGCTAAATCAAAGAAAATCAAATTCTAAATTCTTGTCTACCATCAATCAAGTTAATTTCAAAAAATGGTATATTTACGTTACTCTAAAAATTCAAGATAATTTTGAGCTAAAAACAATAGCACTCCTTGACAGTGGTGCATACCAAAACTGCATCAAAGAAGAATTAATTCCATCCCAATATTATGAGAAAGCATATGAACAACTCCTTAGCGATAATGGAAATCCATTACAAATTCAATACAAATCATCCAATATTTATATTTGTCATGAAAATTATTATTTCAAGAATTCATTCATTCTAATAAAAAATATAAGACACAACGTTATTCTTGGCACTCATTTTATTACTCAAATCTATCCTTTCAAGGTAGATCAAAGATGCATTCATACCTCTATTATGAGAGATAATATTTCTTTCAAATTTATCATTCCAAAATATTCAATTCTTCCTAAGCACGTAATATATGATCAGAGTCTATGAAAAATATATCCTAAAACAAGAAAAGATTCAACTAATAAGAAGACTTGATTTAGTACAAAAGGATAAAGATGCCATATTAAAATTATTAACAGACATCGATGAAAGAATTCCGAGCCTAGCTTGGGAAACTAAAAAGTCGTACGCCCTAAATTAATAACACTTTTTGAAATGATGCAAACTCCTTCTCTTCAAGAAAGAACTCAAGAAATTTTTTCCTTATTAAACAGAGCCCAAATATTAATACAATCATAAAATTATTGGAATCAAAATTTTAAAATAACCACAAGGCCATTAGCTCAATATGAAATAATTTAGAAATATTTCATAATTCAATTTTATTCCAAAAGTTATTCTCTCAAAAGCAATAACTATCATATTCCTTTAATCATGCTCTCCTTGCATAAAGAAATTTGCATTCAAGGGTCAGCGTCTGCATTGATTCATAGCATAAGCATCTGGAAGGAAGTGTCCCATTCAATCAAGTTAGAACCTCCATTTTTAGGACGTCAGTTCAACTACTATTAGGAAGAATTTCACAACTTTAAAACTAGTTTTAAACAGTATTCAAAAATATTATTTTCAAATTTGAATTTTATTATTCAAAAATTTTCAAAGGAATTTTCCCGACTCATTTTCTCACTAGCAGATTTCTTTGAAGTGAGTCACTTCAATGTCTCTACTTCAGATGGAACCAAACCCAAACAAAGGTAAGCAAACTCAATCTTATGTTCCCACTATTCAAGACTTTGCTATCAAACCTAAGAGTCAAATTCAAACACAGACTCATCCAACTTATCCTGAAATCAAGATTCAAAATCAATATAAAAGCCTTACTAAATTTCCACCTCTAGCATACAACCAAGTTGTAAAATCCACCCTTCACACTACTTAAAAGCCTTCAACATCTAGACTACAAGTTTTACCAAAACCACAATCTCCATCCTCCTACTTTTCAAAATTAAAATGTGAATTCATAATCTTTACTCATTTTCCTGAACCACATCCTGCTCAACTCCAAAACTTCAAACCTCAACTCTGCTTTTCACCCAAGAAAGTCTCTTTCTTGAAGCCGATACACTCAAAAATCGCAGCTTCTATGAACTTATTAACATTTCAATTTCCTAGACTACAAAATGGCATCGTTTAAAGCATTATACTATAGGAGTTATCACCATTTCTGGTTCATCTTCTTTGACAAAGGAGTCTCTTGTCAATATATTCAAAGTTGGTTCTTCGACTGGTGCATATGTTTTGGGTTCAACTCAGATTCATTACCTTCACCAGCGAATCCAAGATTTCAAGTTCTAATGAAGCAACCCAAATCATTCATAGAATTAAATGAAATTATATTTTCAATTGAATTTGAAGTTCCTTGGATTCTTTGTTGGAATTTCATATATCACAAGGTTCATCATGATGATCTTTATATCTCCATTGTCCAAGAATTTAAATCCAAGTTCTGGGAAGAATTCAATTTCGATCAACGATGTAATCTTGATCAAGCTCAACGCTATCTAAAGAATCAGACAAAGCAAGTCATGGACAATCCCTCAACACCAGTCAAAAAAGATGACAAATGTCCTTCATCAAGTTCATCCAAAGGTTCCAAAAAGAAAGCCAAATTCAAGAAATTCATGAAATGGTTAGAGCATCAAAGCGATGCCAATAGCATTTCATCCATTGAGTACTTCTGATCCAATGGGCGGTCCATGTACTCAGGATCCGTACGAAATTTAGAAAAGCAATTATCCAAAACTAGGGGACACTATACAGCAAACCCCTTAGAATTCAACATGCAAGCATGCAATAATAAAATCAAGAAGCCGCTATCAACTTTTAACAAGCTTGTCAAACATCAACCATTCAAAAATGACCACGTACAACTGTTCAAGATCAGTATACTATTCAAGATGCTTCAATAATCTTATCCTTTTACTATTCAAATGTCAGAAATATTATCATGTTACTATAGCAATAAATATCTTATAATGTATATTCTACTTTTTCGGCCTATATAAAGGCTTCAAAGTTGTAAGCGAAAGGCAGAACTTATTTGCCTCTTTACATTGTATAATATCCATTTCCCTGCTTTCTCTCTTATCTTTATCATCTGCTTCCTTGTACAATTCATTTGCAGAATTCAATAATATCAGTAAGTTTTCATCCAATCTGTTTCACGTTTTACACGTGATTTCATTCTTTCTATCCTATTCCATCACCATTCATGTACGTTTTAGGACCATTCATATTCAATTAATTTTTCAAACTTTGCACTATTCATATTCTTTACTTTGTTCATGCTTATTTATTTAATCAACCAATCAAGCTTTACTCTCTATTAATCAAGTTTTACTATTAATTAATCTTATTTTACTATTAATTAATCACTCTTTGTAATTTATTTCAAAATTTTAAAAATTGCACTCGGTCCTGTCCCCGAAGAAAGACAAATTCAAAACTACATTCACAGTTCCATTTGGACGCTATGAATGGAATGTGATGCCATTTAGACTCAAAACGCTCCTTCTGAATTTCAACATATCATGAATGATATACTCAATAATTATTCTGAATTTTTAATCATCTACATCGATGATGTTCTTATTTATTCAAAAAATCTAGATCAATATTTCAAACATCTAAAAACATTTTTCGATGTCATTAAAAGAAATGGTTTAGCCGTTTCTGCTCCAAAAATGAAATTATTTCAAAAAAAAATTTGGTTTTTAGGCCATGACATTTTAATGGTACTATTAAACCCATTAAACGATCTATTGAATTTGCAAATAAACTTCCAGATGAAATCAAAGATAAAAATCAATTGCAAAGGTTCCTTGGTTGTCTCAATTATGTTGCAGATTTTTTCCTCAAGCTTAGGTAAATTTGTAAACTATTATTTCAAAGACTCAAGAAAAATCTTCCTGCACGGTCTCATGAGCATACTCTAATAGTCAATTGTATCAAGAGTAAGGTCAAATTACTCCCATGTCTTGGCATACCAAACCCACATGCATTCATGATAGTTTAAACTAGAGCTAGGAAACAGGTCGGGTCGAGTTGACCCATTTACTAAATGGGTCAATTTTGTGTCGGCCTTTAAAATAGTTTAGATTTGCTCAAAACTGAAAATAACAAGTTTTCACACTAAACGGTCAAATCGTGTTGACTTCAGGTTGAAATCGATTCAGTTCGGGTCGGGCCCGTGTTTCTCTTAGTAACTTCAGGTCGGGTTCGTGTCATGTTATCGTGTCCGAACATACTTTCCCATCTCTAGTTCAAACCGACGCGTCAATCATGAACAATTAGTGAGGTTCCATAGTGAAACATGGACTAGACCTCAAGTCAATTATTCCACTATTAAAAAAGAATTTTTGGCTATTGTTTTATGCATTTCAAATTTTCAAGATGATCTATATTTCAAAAAATTCTTATTAAGAATTGATTGCAAAAGTGCAAAAGAATGTTCAAAATCTTTTTTCAAAACAACTTTTTGCCCGCTGCAAGCAATACTTTCAATAGTTGATTTTGATATTGAATTCATTAATAGCTGCAAGAATTCTCTTCCTGAGTTCCTGACTAGGGAATTTCTTCAAGCAAAATAACTTTGCTTCAATCTCCATTCCAAATCTCATCCACAACCAAATCAACTCACATTCAAAATCCAAACAAAGATATTCAAGAACCCTTTCTCTTTTATCTCCGAGATCATACTGATGAACTTAATTTTACTACATTCAAAGGACCTTGATACAATGAATATGCCATCCTTATCCACTATGATCAATGTCTCTCTAATTTGTGGACATCCTTTTATGCATAATTTAAAATACTCAAGTTATACAGGTCACTTTTACAACAACTCTACAGTCATCCAGTGCTTATCGTGGTATTAACTGGTTATATTCAAACCCTCCAGTTTTATTGGAAATATATCACAAATTATTGGCACATTGTTGATCAGTGTATCATCTAATTTATTCAATGGGTTATTCCTGATGCGCACATTTGTCCAGTTGATGAACATGGGTTCTTCTACTCCAAGAGATCACCTCAGTATAATTTTACAGAGTATCACACTACATTACGACCAACTTGCATCCACAACCATCAGTATAGCATATTATAAGAATATTTAAGACTCTATGACCACTAGGAGACACTATACAGCAAAAACCCTTGGAATTCGACAAACAAGCACGCAATAATAAAAATGAAGAAGCTACTATCAAGTTTTAATAAGCATGTCATACGTCAACCATTCAAAAGTATCCGCGTACAATTGTTCAAGATTTGTCCACTATTCAAGATGCATTAATAATCTTATCCTTTTACTATTCAAATGTCAGAAATCTTATCATCTTACTGTAGCAATAAATATCTTGTACTGTATATTTTACTTTTTGGACCTATATAAAGGCTTCAAAGTTGTGAGCAACGGCATAACTTATCTGCCTCACTTCCTTGTTCATTATCCCTTCCCGACTTTCCTTTCTATCCTTATCCTCTGCTTCTTTATACAATTCATCAGCAGAATTCAATAATATCAGTAAGTTTTCATTCAATTTCCATGTTTTATGCATGAATTCCTTCTTCCATCATTTTCCTACATTATTTATGTACTAGTTAGGTAGGGCCATGCATATTAAATTAATTTTTCAAGTTTTTTACTATGCAACTCAATATTTATATTTGTTACTTTGTTCATATTTATTTATTTAATCAATTGCTAATTAAGCTCTGTTCTTTATTAATTAAGTTTTAGTATTAACTAATTACTTTTTGCAAGTTATTTCAAATTTAAAAAATTGCTCTCGGTCATGTCCCTAATTGGTATCAGAGCCAAGTGTCTAGCCAAGTTACGCTAGTGTCTAGTCAAATTAATTAACTGCCTAATACTCCCTTAATTAGCTTTTTGTTTAACTTTACTATCATATACCTAGCTAAATCCATGTGATTAGTCGAAGGACTAATCAATTAGCCTAAGGAAGGTCAATTAATCCTTAATGACATATAAATATCCTTATTAAAGATAGAGATAAGCAGGTTATCTGGCATGGAAGTTGGGTTGGTCAGCAATATTGTTCAACCTCCTGTGAGTCCTTAGGGTGCCTCTAGCAAGTTCGTTGGTCAAATTGGCGATAGGTGGTCCCGGCAACAAAGGGGTTGGAGCCGAGCTGGTCTTGGTGTGGTCCTGCAGTGTATTGCTAGGTACCTTCCGGTTTTCTGTTTGAGATAAGTGATTATTTGTGTGTTATTTCGTGTTGATTTATTTCTTTAGTTTAATTGATTATCCTGAAACTAATCATCTTAGCATCATGACATCCTTATCTTCATCATCTCAACATCATGACATCATCATCTTATAATTCTCTTTTACAGTCAAGCGTAATGACTAATGAAAGTTTAGATTCAAAAGGAAATTGTTTCAAGGAAACTGATTTTCCTAAATAACCTCTTTTACTAATCAAACATTTCAAGTTAATAGAGTTTACCTTAATAAAGAATTCTCTCAAGATTATAATTGATCATACCCAAACGGGTTTTTCTATTATTTTTCTGAAAATATGCAACAATTGTTCAAAACTATTTATTATATTCAATTAGCCAAAATCAAAGAAAATATACCATTCTTCGATTGGCTAAATGATTTTCTTCCAAAATATCAAATTTCTATTCCAAAGTACAATAAATACCTATATGTCGCTAAGCGAAACTTATGGCACAGTCTTCTCATAAAAGGAACAACTGTTTCTATCCAACCTTCGTCTTTCGTTCTAAAGCAAGAGGATCAAAATAGTTTTGAAAATTTTGTTCCAAAAAGAAATACTCTTCACGAATAAACCATCCTGCAGTTATCAACCTAAAAGCTCAGATTCTGAATCTAGCCATTCAGATAATTCAAAGGTTATTCAAACCATTGAAGATAATTTAAATAAAACCCAATTAGGAGAAAATTCTAACAATTATTCATTACAATCCTTTAGAATTAAGGAAATTCCTCAGCCCAACTCTCCATCTTTATTCAATCCTAGTAGCATTCCCATTAAGAAAACTATTTTTATAAACATAAAAAACAACAATAAAAAAGAAATTGAATTATTTTTGAAAATTTTCCCTGCTCCTGAAAAATCAAAAAAACCCCTATTCACCAAAACAAACTGTTTGTATTTATGAATCATCTTATAACAATCAACCTAAGAGTTCAGATCCAAAATCTAATTCTCCAGATAACTTCAATCTTATTCAAATTATCAAAAATAATTCCAAAAAAATTCTGAAATTAAAGACTCCATTTCTCATAAAATGAAATTTAAAAGCAATTGTTTTAGAACCTGAAAAGAAGCTTTCAAAACGGAAAATATCCAAAAAAAATGTCTTAAATATTGCAAAATAGGGCATACGGCTAATGAAAGTAATAAATTAGAAGCAAATAATATTAAAAAGAAAAAGAAAAATTTATGTACAAACAGTCCTAAATTTCAAAGAAAAATATTCAAAGTTACCTATACTCAAGCAAAATACCTTTCCAAAAATCAAGAGAGCCTATACCAAAGAAAATTAGATTTCGACTATCAATTCATTAATCAAATTAGTTTCAAAAAACGGTATATTTATATTATTTTAAAAATTCAAGATACTTTTAAATTAAAAGCAAAAGAACAACTTCTCAGCGTTAATGAAACACCATTGCAAATTAAATACAAATTATCTAACACTTGTAATAAAGAATATTGTTTTCAAAATTTACTCATTCTAGTTAAACATTTAAAGAAAAAAGATATTCTTCGCATCCTTTTTATTGCTCAAATCAATCTTTTAAACGTAAATCAAAATAGTATTCAAACTAGTAATATGAAACTTGAAGATAAAAATCTTCAAGAAATAATGATTTCTCTTTTAATCCATAAGAAAACCCTTTGTGAAATTCAAACATATGATTTCAGTTGTTTTAACTCCTCATATGAAGAAGTTACACTATGTCCTAATAATTGCAACGTTATTACAAAAGATCAATCTCTCGAAGAACTCCTCTTCGATATCATCGGGAGGATTGAGGAACCTGAAATCAAAACTCAATGCCTTCACAAGCTTAAAAATTTATTACTCAAAGATAATCTTACCGAATCAAGAATACAGCCTTTTAGCCCAAACTAAGTATTAGAAACCTATGAAGGACATGGATCAAATCCTTCAAAATCACTGACAGTCAAAGAATTAAAATAAGAAGTAAATCAACTCAAAGCTGAAAGAATAAAAAATTCATATTGGAAAGCAAAACCTCCTAGAAGAAACAAATTCAATCCTTATTTCCCAACTTCAAGAGCTTGAAAATCGAGTTTCTTCTCTTGAATCTTCAAAACCTGCTAATCAATCTCCACCATCTTCTCCTAAATTAAGCCCAAATGAGCAAAATCCTAAAGCATTCCTTTCAGTCATTAACCGTATTGATTTTCAAAAATGGTATGTTTTTGTCACTATTATAGTCGAAGATTTCAAACTTCATTCTATCGCTCTGCCAGATAGCAGTGCTGATATGAATTGCATTCAAGAAGGTTTAATTCCTTCAAAATACTTTGAAAAAACAAAAGAGAAAATGACTAGTGCTACCAGATCTAATTAAGCTTAAAATTAATTATAAGCTTTCAAACGCTTATATTTACAACAATGAATATTGTTTCAAAAATGTTTTTATACTTTTTAAAAATCTCTCATAACAAGTTATCCTCAGAACTCTCTTCCTTGCTCAAATATATCCTTTTACTGTCGATTCCAAAGGAATTTCTTCAAATATTCTTGGAATAGAAATTAAATTCGAATTTTCTTCTCGTATGAAAAATAATGATATTGCAGCTCTTCAAGAAGCCAAAATTTCAAAAGTTATTTCTTCTAAAGAAAAACAAATAGCTTTTCTCCAAACAGAAACTATTCAAGCCAGTATTGAAGAACAACTTGTTGTACAAAAAATTCAACAAAAACTTCAAACAATCAAGAAATTATTTGAAGAATATGTTTGTGCTGATATCCCAAATGCTTTTTGGAATAGCAAGCAACATATGGTAGAATTACCATATGAAAAGGATTTTGATGAAAGAAGTATTCTAACAAAAGCATGTCCTATTCAAATAAATAAAGGGCTTTTAGAATTTCGCAAAAATAAAATTCAATCTTTATTAGACAAAAGACTCATTAGACCATCCAAATCTCCTTGGAGTTGTGTAACCTTCTATGTCTACAATCAAGCAGAAAAGGAACGTGGTGTTACTAGACTAGTCATAAATTACAAACCACTCAACAAAGTTCTTCAATGGATAAGATAAACAACTCCCAACAAAAAGATTTATTGCGAAGATTATATGATGCAAAAATATTTTCAAAATTGGATATGAAATTTGGCTTTCGGCATATTTAAATTGCTGAGAAAGACAAATACAAAACTACATTCACAGTTCTATTTGGATACTACGAAAGGAATGTGATGTCATTTAGACTAAAAAATCCATTTTTTTAATTTGAAATAAATTGCAAAATTTGATTAATTAATAGTAAAACTTGATTAATGAAAAACAAAACTTGATTAACAATTGATTAAAGCAGTAACCATGAACAAGCTCTATGAATATGAATAGTAAAATGAATAGTGTAAACTTTCATAAATTAAATCAACATGAATGGTCCTAACTAGTAGGAATGTGATGGAATAGTACAGAAAGAATGAAATTACGTGTAGAATATGAATAGAGAATTTGCACAGTGAAGGTTGTTGAATGGACTTACTGATGTTATTGAATTCTGTTGATGAATTATATAAGGAAGCAGAGAATAAGGTAGAAAAGTGGAGAAGGGATATTATACAAGGAAATAGGTGTAAGAAAAAGAACAATAATAGCTGCTGGAAGGAGAAGGAGATGACCTGTGTCGTGGTATGAACCACTGACCTGAAAGCTTAATTCGCCCGACCTTAGGTGTAAATCGTTATGGCGAAGAAGCTCCCCAAGGTTTAACACAGCTAGCTTCGCACTCGTGTACTCGAGGGAGAAGCTTGGAGTATAGTAACTTGTATGCCCAGGAAGTAGAGAGTAGAAGAGAGAATTGTTGTGTATTCTGCAGAGGTGCAGAAGGGTCCCTTTTATAGTGGACTGGGGAGAGGTAAAACTGTCAACCAAACAATAAAGAAAGGCGTGAAATGGGGGCAGAAAATCAGGCAAAGAAGAGAATAATGTAACTGAAGGGAGAGGATCATGGTGATTGAGGCAGAGATGGAGGAAGACTCGGTCAACTAGCCGTTAGGAATACGACAACTTATACGCAATCAGTCCTCTCGAGAATTCCTCCAAAAGTATAGTGTAAGGCCCAAGCCCACAGCCCGCGCTGCACCCAGCCCGGACCGGACGGGCGGACGGCGGCGACGCACGCGCGCGTGTGGCAGCCCAAGTCCCCTCAACCCCCCTTAAAACATGGCTTCAAGTTATTCGATTAGTGCAAGAAGAGTGGGGCATATAAACTTTTGAAGCTACTCTCAAAGGTTCCATGTGGGACAACAAAAAGATAGGAAGAGTAAGTGAACACCCTTTTGGGATGCCATTACTCCAACAATCCCCCACTAATGGTACACAAAAGGAGAAACGAATGAAAGGAATTTCCTGGGCAAGAGGGGTCGGATACTTAAGTATCAATATCTTTCGATTGAATTGATACGTAGTGAAGAGAGGCAACATCTAAGTCTGACAAGTGAGCTTAGTCTTGAACTTGTTAGACTTTGAATGAGGCCCTCTCGACACATATCAACCCTAAAGAATGTATACTCTGCGATAATCACTTGCGCTTTTAGGCCCATGCGCATACCTCGGGTCTCATAAGTGCTCTAGAGAGACAACCCTAGTCTCTCATAGAAGGCGGCCAGACCTTCACACTTACTTAGGTAATTCCATCAGTCTATCTCTACTTAGACCACCATATCATGGCTTGGAATTATTAAGAGCATGTGTTAGCTCATCCTCTTGTAGAGTGAAGAATCCATCAAGTGCTTCTCTGTAGCACCACCATAATAGGCTATGGATTCATTTCATGTGCTTCTCTATAGCACACGCACTACCACGCGCCATAGGGATGGGAAGTAGTGCAGTTAGAAGATTAATATGGCTTCGTTTGACCGCAAATGGGTATCCACCATATCTCTTCATTCCATGGGCTTTAGCCCCATCCCCCTCGACGTTTCAAGAACTACTCTTCTTGGCAATCCCTTTGTAAGAGGATCTGCCAAGTTTTTCTCGGATCTCACATATTCCAAGGAGATAACACCATGCTTCAGCAATTGCTTTACCGCACCATGTCTAATACGGATATGTCTCTTTTTCCCGTTGTAGACACTGTTGTGCGCAACTCCAATTGCTGCTTGCGAGTCACAATGCAAGGACACAGGTGTTGATTGTTTCCCCCACAATGGTATGTCAGTCAGAAGACTCTTGAGCCATTCTGCTTCTTGACCTGCCAACTCAAGAGCAATAAACTCAGATTCCATGGTTGAGCGAGCTATACATGTCTGTTTCGCAGACTTCCATGAAATAGCTCCTCCACCCAATGTAAAAACATAGCCACTAGTAGAGCTTACTTCATCGTTATCAGCAACCCAATTAGCATCGCAAAAACCTTCAAGTACAGCAGGAAATTTACAAAAATGTAAACACCAATCCATAGTACCTCTAAGGTATCTCAGCAAACGATGAAGTGCATCCCAATGTTCTTTAGCAGGATTGTGTGTGTACCTACTTAGTCTACTGACTGCATATGCAATGTCAGGACGAGTGGAGTTCATGAGAAACATCACACTCCCTATTATCTTAGCATATTCAATTTGGGACACACCAGGTCCTTTGTTCTTTTTAAGATGTATACTAGGGTCATAGGGAGTTCTTACAGGTACCACATCGAAAGAGTTAAAATTTTTCAACACTTTCTCAATGTAATGAGACTGACTTAAGGAAAAGCCACTCTTGGTTTTCATAAGTTTGATCCCTAAGATAACATCTGCTTCTCCTAAGTCTTTCATTTCAAAGAGAGAAGACAGAATTCGCTTAGTCTCATTTATGGCACATAGGTTGGTACCAAATATCAGCATATCATCCACATATAAGCAAATGATCACATAATCAGATCCAAACAATTTGGAATAAACACAAGAATCTGAGTTGTTGACAGTAAAGCCATTTTTCTCTAAAGAACTAGCAAATTTCTCATACCATTGTTTTGGGGCTTGCTTTAGACCATATAGGGATTTTCTCAGTTTACATACTTTGTTCTCCTGACCAGGAACCTCACACCCTTCAGGTTGTGACATATAAATTTTGTTCCTCTAAGTCGCCATTGAGGAATGCAGTTTTAACATCCATCTGATGTACCACAAGATCATGGATAGCAGCCAGAGCAACTAGATTTCTAATTGTTGCAATTTTGGTCACAGGAGAATAAGTATCAAAGAAATCAATTCCCTTCTTTTGGTCAAAGCCTCTAATGACCAATCTAGCTTTGTACCTTTCAATAGAGTCATCTATCCTAAGTTTCTTCTTGAAGATCCATTTACTACTAATGGGTCTACAGCCCTTAGGCAAGTCGGTCAATTCCCAAGTTTTATTTGACTCAAGGAATCTATTTCACTCTTGATAGCTTCTTTCCAGAAGTTAGCATCTATAGACCTCATAGCCTCTTGGTAGGTTTTAGGATCTTCCTCAAGTAAATAAAGAGACACAAGTTCATCGTTCAAAGCATCAATGTCATAGTTCTCAAGGACTTCTACCAAAAAGGAAGTGATAAAGTCAGGGCCAAAACTAGTTTCAAACCTCTGTCTCTTGCTCCTTCTAGGTTCAGTTTCCAAAATTCTAATATTAGAGCTAGAAGCAGGCAAGTTCACATGTTCAGGTGCAATATTAGATACAATATGAGGCACATTCCTTTTTAAAGGGAAAACATGCTCAAAGAAGTCAGCATCTCTATACTCCGAAATAGAGAAATCAGATAAACACATAAATCTATATGCAGCACTGTTTTGAGCATAACCAATAAAAACAGCATCAAAAGTCTTGGGGCCGATGTTTGAACGTTTATGAGCAGGTAGTGCAACTTTGGCCAGACACCCCCACACTTTCAAATAATTCAGGTTGGGAGCATACCCTTTCCACAATTCATATGGGGTTTTATCTAACTTTTTATGGGGAACTCTATTGAGTAACAAACAAGCTGTCAAGACAGCCTCCCCCCACATATTATCAGATAGACCAGAACTAACGAGCAAGGCATTCATCATGTCTTTAAGGGTACGATTTTTCCGTTCAGCAATACCGTTTTGTTGAGGTGTGTAAGGGGCACTAGTCTCATATATTATGCCATTTTTCTCACAAAAGGCAGTTAGAGAATTTGTGTCATATTCCCCACCTCTGTCAGATCTAAGTCTTTTGATTTTTCGATCTAGCTGATTCTCAACTTCGGCTTTGTATTTTAAGAACATTTTCTCAGCCTCATCTTTAGACTTGAGAAGGTAAATCTTGGTATACCTAGAGTAGTCGTCTACAAAGGTGATATACCATTTCTTTCCACCCTTACTCATGGTGTTCTTAAAGTCTGCTAAGTCTGAATGCACAAGTTCTAACAGTTCTGTTTTTCTGGTTGTTACATTTTTAAAAGGTTTCTTAGCAAATTTTGCTTCAACACAGACTGGACACTTAGAACAATTTTCAGTATTCACATTTGGAATTAAACGCATGTTTCTAATTCTTTTCAATGAAGCAAAATTAACATGTCCAAGTCTACCATGCCACAGATCAACAGACTCAGCAATATAAACAGAATTGGCAGCAGTTTCATTATTAATTTGTGCAACAGCATTCAAGACAAGGAGCCCCCCACTACAATATCCCTTCCCAACGAAGTCCCCATTTCGCATGATAACAACTTTACCGGCTTCTTGCACAATTTTAAGGCCAGCCACGTCAAGAAGGGTACTAGAAACTAAGTTTCTACGAAGGGAAGGGACAAATAAGACATTACTTAAAGACGGTAATTTTCCAGAAGTAAACTTAAGCAAAATCTTCCCTTTACCCTTGACAACAGCTGTAGAAGAGTTGCCCATGTAGACACATTGTTCATTAACAACATCTTCAAAGTTAGTCATGAGTTCCTTGTTGGCACAGAAGTGCCTTGATGCTCCAGAATCCAGAATCCATTCTGACATATTATGCACCAGATTGGCCTCCACGGTTGTAACCGCACAGATAATCTCATCATCCTCGGTTTCAGCAATATTGACAATAGGTGTTGCAGACTTGTGTTTGGCTTGGATTGATCCTTTCCTTTGGTTGCATTGGTAGGCCTTGTGTCCAGGCCTGCAGCACACATAGCACACCACCTTAGGCTTATGAATCCTTTTGTTGGCAGAATTCTGATTCCTGAGATTTTGAGTTGGCTTCTGAAATCTCTTCCCTTTGCCTTTGAACCTGTCTTTATTCGTTTGTACAGTAGATTCAACCAGATTAGAACTAACAGAATTTAAAGAAAGGGAAGACATCTTATCCTTCAGCCGGTTTGCCTCCTCAGTCCGCATATGGCTGATTAATTCCTGCAGTGTAAGATCCTTCTTTTTGTGCTTGAGGTGGTTTCTGTAATCACTCCAGGATGGTGGAAATTTTTCTATCAGCACGTTGGCCTGGAGGATTTCGCACATCTTCATGCCTTCTGCTAGGACCTCAGCACACAGGTTTTCGTAGACATGAACCTGTTCCATGATAGGTTTGTCGTCCATGATCTGGAACTGTAGCCACTTACCGACGACGTATTTTCTTTTCCCTGCGTCGTCTGAACCATATTTTGCCTCAAGTTTGGTCCAGATGACCTTGGCAGATTTGAAGATTACAAACAGATCAAACAGAGGGTTAGACATATTATTCAAAAGGTAATTGCGAGCAAGTTTGTTGTCCTTTTCGAATTTCTTCTTTGTGGCTTCGTCAAGAGGAATAGGAGGAGTTCTGGGTACAGTAGGAGTTGCAGGTTCAGAATCTGGGTTGCCTTCATCAGGGAGATCAGTAGTGAGCACGTAGTCGATCTCAAGTTGCTCAAAGCAGAGAAGCAATTTTTGAGACCAACGTTTATAATTGGCTCCATCAAGAGGTTCAATTTTGTAGAGATCGGGGAGAGTTTTTGAGCCAGCAGCCATTAGTTAAGCTTTCAGATTGTAAGAAAAAGAACAATAATAGCTGCTGGAAGGAGAAGGAGATGACCTGTGTCGTGGTATGAACCACTGACCTGAAAGCTTAATTCGCCCGACTTTAGGTGCAAATCGTTATGGCGAAGAAGCTCCCCAAGGTTTAACACAGCTAGCTTCGCACTCGTGCACTCGAGGGAGAAGCTTGGAGTATAGTAACTTGTATGCCCAGGAAGTAGAGAGTAGAAGAGAGAATTGTTGTGTATTCTGCAGAGGTGCAGAAGGGTCCCTTTTATAGTTGACTGGGGAGAGGTAAAACTGCCAACCAAACAATAAAGGAAGGCGTGAAATGGGGGCAGAAAATCAGGCAAAGGAGAGAATAATGTAACTGAAGGGAGAGGATCATGGTGATTGAGGCAGAGATGGAGGAAGACTCGGTTAACTAGCCGTTAGGAATACGACAGCTTATACGCAATCAGTCCTCTCGAGAATTCCTCCAAAAGTATAGTGTAAGGCCCAAGCCCACAGCCCGCGCCACGCCCAGCCCGGACCGGACGGCCGGGCAGCGGCGACGCGCGCGCGCGCGTGTGGCAGCCCAAGTCCCCTAAACCCCCCTTAAAACATGGCTTCAAGTTATTCGATTAGTGCAAGAAGAGTGGGGCATATAAACTTTTGAAGCTACTCTCAAAGGTTCCATGTGGGACAACAAAAAGATAGGAAGAGTAAGTGAACACCCTTTTGGGATGCCATTACTCCAACAATAGGAATATAAGTTCTGCCTTCTACTTACAACCTTGAAACATTTATATAGGCCCAAAAAGTAAAATATACAGTACAAGATATTTATTGCTACAGTAAGATGAAAATATTTCTAACATTTGAATAGTAAAAGGATAAAATTATATATTAAACCATCTTGAATAGTGTGATCTTATCTTGAACAGTTGTATGCAAATATTTTGAACGATTAAGGTCTGACAAGCCAGTTAAAACTTGACAGCTGTTTCTTGATTTTTATTGTTGTGTACTTACGTGTCGAATTCCAAGGCGTTTTGCTATATAGAGTCCTTAGTGGTCATAGAGTCTTGAATATTCTTGTAATATGTTGCACTAATGGTGGTGGATGCAAGTTGGTGGTAATCTAGTGGGATGCTTTATAAAATTATACTGAGGTGATCTCTTGGAGTAGAAGAACCCATGTTCATCAACTAGATAGATGTGCGCATCAGGAATAACCCGTTGAATAAATGGGATGATATACTAATCAAGGGGGTGCCAATAATCTGTGATGTATTGCCTATAAAAGCGGAGGGTTTGAATATAACCAATTGAATACCACGATAAGCACTCGACGATGACTGTAGAGTAGTTGTAAAAGTGATTTGTAGAACTTGAGTATTTTTAAATATGCATAAAAGGACGTTCATGAATTGGAGAGCCATTGATCATAGTGGATAAAAATGGCATATTTATTGTATCGAGGTCCTTTGATAGGAGTAATAAAGAGTTCATTGTCTTGATCTATGAGGTAAAAGATTAGAGGTTCATGAATATCTTTCATGAGGTTTGAATGTTGAATGTGAGTTGAATCAGTTGTGAATGACATCTAGAATAGGGAGATTGAAGCAAAATTACTTTGCTTGAAGGAATACCCTAGTGAGGAACTCAGGAAGAGAATTCTTATCGCCATTAATGAATTCAATATCAAAATCAAATACTAAAAGTATTGCTCGCCAACGGGGAAAAATTTGTTTTGAAACAAGATTTTGAAAATCTTTTTGTAAGACCTCTTTTCCATTTTTGCAATCAATTCTCAATAAGAATTTGTTGAAATATAGATCACCTTGAAATTTTGAAATGCAAAAAACAATAGCTAAAACTTCTTTTATAATAGTGGAATAATTGACTTGAGGTCCAGTTTAGGTTCCACTATGGAACCTCACTAATTGTTCAGGATTTAAGTCAAGATGTTGCTTGGGAATTCCACCAAAACCTTTAATTGACGCATCGGTTTGAACTATCATGATTGCATATGGGTTTGGTATACCAAGACATGGGAGTGATTTACCCTTAGTCTTGATATATTTGACTATTTGAGTATGCTCATGAGACCATGCAGGAGGATTTTTCTTGAGTATTTGAAATAATGGTTTGTAGCTTTCTCAAAGTTTAGGAAAAAAATCTGCAACATAATTGATACAACCAAGGAACCTTTGCAACTGACTTTTATCTTTGATTTCATCTGAAAATTTATCTGCAAATTCAATAGATCGTTGAATGGGTTTAATAGTACCATTAAAAATGTCATGGACTAAAAACCAAATTTTTGTATCAAAATTTTCATTTTTGGAGCAGAAACAGCTAGACCATTTCTTTTAATGACATTAAAAAATGGTTTTAATTGTTTGAAATATTAATCCAAATTTTTTGAATAGATAAGAACATCATCAATATAAACTATTGAAAATTCATAATAATCATTGAGTATATCATTCATAATATGTTGAAATTCAGAAGGAGTATTTTTTTAGTCCAAATGGCATCACATTCCATTCGTAGTGTCCAAATGGAACTGTGAATGCAGTTTTGTATCTATCTTTCTCAGCAATTTGAATATGCTAAAAGCTAGATTTCATATCGAATATTGAAAATATTTTTGAATCATATAATCTTCCTAATAAATCCTTTTTGTTGGGAATTGAATATCTTATCCATAGAAGAATTTTGTTAAGTGGTTTGTAGTTTATGACTAATCTAGGAACACCACGTTCCTTTTCGACTTGATTGTAGACACAGAAGACTGCACAACTCCAAGGAGATTTGGAGGGTCTTATGAGCCTTTTGTCTAATAAAGATTGGATTTCTTTTTTTCAAAATTCTAAAAGCTCTTTCTTCCTTTGAATAGAACATGCTTTTGTTGGAATATTTCTCTCATCATTATCTTTTTCATATGGCAATTCTATCATATGTTGTTTTCTATCCCAAAAGGCATTTGGAATATTCGCCCAGACATATTCTTCAAATAATTTCTTAATTGTTTGAATTTTTTATTGAATTTTTGGTACAACAAGTTGTTCTTCAATACTTGCTTGAATAATTTCTATTTAAAGAAAAGCTATTTTTTTTTAGCAGAAATAATTTCTGAGATTGAAGCTTCTTGAAGAACTGTAATATCCTTATTTTTCGTGGGTAGGAATAAATTCAAATCTAATTTCTTTTCCAAGAATATTCGAACAAATGCCTTTGGAATTGACAATAAAAGTATATATTTGAGTAAGGAAGTGAGCTCCAAGGATAACTTGTTATTTGAGATTTTTGACAAGTATAAAAGTATTGTTGAAACAATATTCATGATTCCAAATATAAGCGTTTGAAAGCTTGTAATTAATTTGAAGCTTAGATCCAATACATTAGTCATTTTCTCTTTTGTTTTTTCAAAATTTTTCGAAGCAATTAAACCTTCTTGAATGCAATTTATATCGGCACCACTGTCTAGCAGAGCGATATAATAAAGTTTGAAATCTTTGACTATAATAGTAACATAAACATACCACTTTTCAAAATCAATTTGATTAATAACTGAAAGGAATGCTTCCTGATTTTGATCATCTGGAGTTAATTTGGGAGAAGGAGGAGTTTGATTAGGAGGTTTTCAAGATTCAAGATATGAAACTTGATTTTCAAGCTCTTGAAGTTGAGAAATAAGGATTGAATTCGATTCCTCAAGGAGATTTTGTGCTTTCTGATTTTTTAATTCTTTAACTTCGACTTTGAGTTGATTGACTTCTTGTTTTAATTCTTTGACTATTACTGGTTTTGAGAGACTTGATCCTTGTTCTTCGTAGGTTTCTAGTACTTGTTTTAGGCTAAAAAGTTGCATTCTTGATTCGATAACTTTATCTTTGAGTATTAACTTTTAAAGCTTGTAAAGGCATTGAGTTTTGATTTCAGCTTCCTTAATCCTCTTGATGATATTGAAGAGCAGTTCTTCCTGAGATTGATCTTTTGTAATAATATTGCAATTATTAGGACACAGCGTAACTTCTTCATCTTAGGAGTTTGAATGGTTGGAACCAAATGTTTGAATTTCATAAAGGGCTTCTTCATAATCGTCGTGAATTAAAAGGGAAAGCATTATTTCTTGAAGTTTTTTTATCTTTAAGTTTCATAATTTTTTGCTTTAATGGGTAATTATTGGCTTTATTACCTATTTGACGACATTTATAACATGTAAAAACTTGAGTTTGAGAGGGATTAGGAGTGATTTTCTTTTTATTGAAAAAGTACCTTTAGAGGTTTTGTTGGGGTTTTATTAGTACGGATTTTTTGTTTCATATTTTTTAGGATAAACTTTTGAAGACTTTTCAATGAGTTTTTTCTCTTTGGATGATGGAGCTTCTAGTTTCGAATAACCAAAATGCTCACAAAATGAAACAAGTTCATTTTGGAATAACTTCTTTTTAGAATGGTATTTATTTTGAATTCCTAATTTAGTACAAAGAGCTAATCCTTCCTTTTTAATAAAGCTGAATAAGTGACCACAGGTTAAATTATGCCATGGAATTTCTGTTATTCCACAATGATTTCTTAATTTTTGTCTTATTCTTTGAGAAAATAAAATAGGTAAACCGGAAATGAATTTTTCTTATCAATAATTTTCATTAGCATCTATTCTTTGAAGGACATAGGTAAGAAATGTATCTTTAAATCATTTATAATTGCCTAGACTTGGACATCTTAGATTTTGAATTTTTTAAAATGGGAAGAGGTTAATTGTTTAGTGTTTTCTGTGAAATACATGACTATGGTATAAATAAGATATTCAACTGCGTTAGATTTATAGATAATTACTGGTTTGGAAAAGAAGATAAGGGATGATTGGAAACAATTGTTTCTTGTATGAGAAGATTGTGCCAAAGTTTTCCTTAGTGGCACATAAGTGCTTATTGTAATTTGGAATAGAAACTTGATGTTTTGGAAGAAAATCATTTAGCCAGGCAAAGAAAGGTATATTTCTTTAATTTTAGCTAATTGAGTGTAATAAATAGTTTTGAATAATTGTTACATATCTTTAAAAAAAAAATAAAAGAACCAATCTCGGTAAGGCCGATTATAATCTTGATAGAATTCTTTATTAAGATAAACTCTACTAACTTGAAAAGTTTGATTAGTAAAACATGTTGATTTAGGAAAATCATTTTGCTTAAAACAGTTTCCTTTTGAATCTAAACTTTCATTAATCATTACAATTGAATGTAATAGAGAGTTAGATGATGATGTCATGATGATGAAATGATGATGATAAGGATGTCATGATGCTAGAATGATTAGTCTAAGGATAATCAATTAAACTAAAGAAATTAATAACACGAAATAACACACAAATAATACTTATCTCAAACAGAAAACTGCTAGGTACCCAACAATACACTGCCGGACCATACCGAAACCACCTCCGCTCCAACCCCATTACTGTCAGGACCACCAATATCCAGGTTGACCAACGGACTTACTAGGGCCGCTATAAGGATTCACAGGAGGCTGACCAACACAGCTGACCAACACAGGTTCCATGCCAAATAAGCGCCTTATCTCCATCTTAATAAGGATATTTATATGTCACTAAGGGTTAATTGGCCTTCTTTAGGCTAATTGATTACTCATTCGACTAATCACAGGGATTTAGCCTAGATGCGTGATGGTAAGGTTAAACAAAAGTTAATTCAGGTATTAGATACTTAATAAACACTTATTTGACTAGACATTTGGCTAATACTTGGTTAACTTGACTAGACACTTGGGTAGACACTTGGCTAACACTTGGCTCTGATACCAGTTGGGGACAGGACTGAGTACAATTTTTAAATTTTCAAATAAATTGCAAAATGTGATTAATTAATAGTAAAACTTGATTAATTAAGGACAAAACTTGATTAATAATTTATTAAAGCAGTAAGCATGAACAAACACTAAGAATATGAATAGTAAAATAAATAGTACAAACTTTGAGAAATTAAGTCAATATGAATGGTCCTAACTAGTAGGAACGTGATGGAATAGTACAGAAAGAATGAAATCACGTGTAAAATATGAATAAAGAATTTGCATAGTGAAGGTTGTTGAATGAACTTACTGATATTATAGAATTGTACGGATGAATTGTACAAGGAAGTAGAGGATAAGGATAGAAAAGTGGGGAGAGGATATTATACAAGGAAATATGCAGATAAGTTCTGCCTTCCGCTTACAACTTTGAAGCCTTTATATTGGCCTAAAAAGTAAAATATGCAGTATAAGATATTTATTGCTATAGTAAGATGATAATATTTCTGCCATTGAATAGTAAAAGGATAAAATTATTGAACCATATTGAATAGTGATCTTATCTTGAACAGTTGTACACGGACAATTTTGAATGGTTGACTTCTAACAAGCTTGTTAAAACTTGACAGTTGCTTCTTGATTTTTATTATTGCGTGCTTGTGTGTCGAATTCCAAGGGATGCTGCGCAAAACCCTTTGAAATTTCAACATGCAAGCGTGCAATAATAAAAATCAAGAAACAGCTGTCAAATTTTAACAAGCTTGTCAAAATTGCCTGCGTACAACTATTCAAGAGAAGATCACTGTCCAAGATGCTTTGATAATCTTATCTTTTTATTGTTTAGATGCCAGAAATATTATCGTGTTACTGTAGCAATAAATATAGGCTTCAAAGATGTAAGCAAAAGGTAGAACTTACCTGCCTCTTTCTTGTACATTTTCCTTTCCTCACTTTCCTTCCTATCCTTATCTTCTGCCTCATTGTAATCAATCCGCAGTATTCAATCGATATGAATAAGTTCATTCAACAACCTTCACTGTGCAAATTTTATTTATATGTTTTGTGTGGATTCCTTCATCCATCACTATTCATGTATGTTTTAGGATCATTCATATTGAATTAATTTTTCAAGTTTTGCACTATTGATTTCATCATTCATAATCGCTACTTTGTTCATGCTTATTGATTTAATCAATTATTAGTCAAGCTTCACTTTTTATTAATCAAGTTTTAGTGTTAACTAATCACATTTTGCAATTTATTTCAAATTTACAAAATTGCACTCGGTCCTGTCCCCAACTGCCATCATAGCCAAGTGTTAACCAAGTGTCTAGCCAAGATTAGCCAAGTTTCTAATTAAATTAATTAAGTGTCTAATACTCCCTTAATTAACTTTTTGTTTAACCTTACCATCATGTACCTTTTGTTTAACCTTACCATCATGTACCTAGGCTAAATCCCTGTGATTAGTCAAAGAACTAATCAATTAGCCTAAAGAAGGTCAATTAACCCTTAATGATATATAAATATCCTCATTAATGACGGAGATAAGATGGTTATCTGCCATGGAAGCTGTGTCGGTAAGCCCCATGTGAGTCCTTAGGATGCTTCTAGTAACTCCGTTGGTCAGCCTGGTGATTGGTGGTTCTAGCAATAAAGATGTTGTAGTGGAGGTGGTCCCGATGTGGTCCCGCAGTGTATTTTTGGGTACCTAGCGGTTTTCTGTCTGAGATAAGTGCTATTTGTGTGTTATTTTTTCGTGTTAATTAATTTCTTTAGTTTAATTGATTATCCTGAGACTAATCATTCTAGCATCATGACATCCTTATCATCATCATCTCATCGTCATGGCATCATAATCATCTAACTCTGTTTTACATTCAATCGTAATGATTAATGAAAGTTTAGATTCAAAAGAAAACTATTTCAAGCAAAATGATTTTCCTAAATCAACCTATTTTACTAATCAAACTTTTCTAGTTAATAAAGTTTATCTTAATAAAGAATTTTATCAAGATTATAATCGGTCTTACCAAGACTGGTTTCTTTCTTATTTTTCTAAAGATATGCAACAATTATTCAAAACTATTTATTATACTCAAATAGCCAAAATCAAAGAAAATATGCCTTTCCTTGCCTAGCTAAATGATTTTCTTCCAAAACATCAAATTTTTATTCCAAATCACAATAAATACTTATGTGCCACTAAGCGCGAAACATATGGCACAATCTTCTAATAAAAGAAACAATTGTTTCCATTCATCCCTCGTCTTCTTTTCCAAAGCAAGAAGATCAAAATACTTCTGAAAATTCTGTTTCAAAAAAAAAAAACACTATGCATGGATAAACCATCTTACGGTAATCAACTTGAAAGCTTAGATTCTGAATCTATCTTATCAGATAATCCAAATCTTATTAAAACAATTGAAGATAATTTCAATGAAACCCAAATTAATAAATTAGGTGCTCAGAATAATAGATGGAAGATAGAAATCATAGTCAGCCATATTATTTTAGACATACTCCTCCAGATCTTCAACTTGAAACTAATAGATCATTAACTCGACCAAGTTTTGATGGAAATGTTGTTTACCAATAGAATATAGATAGGAAGTCGGAGTATGAAATTGCCAATACTCTTCAAGAAATGGGTATTTGTGCTATTTCATATATTGCAAAAGGAGTCTCTACGGAAGATGCTGCTATACTCCTTGCGTCTTGCTTTCTAGGTTAATTAAAAAATTGATGAAAAATATCTTATCGAGCAAGATAGAATAAACATCTTACACCATCAACTACAAAACTCAATAGAAACCATTCAAGATCCACAAACTTCTTAAGTCAAGCCAGTAATTATCTATAAATCTGAAGCAATTGAGTATCTCATTTATATCGTAGTCATATATTTCATAGGAAACACTGAAGAATTAACCTCTTCCCATTTAGAAATAATTCAAAATCGAATATGTCTAAATCTAAGTGATTATAAATGGTATAAAGATGCATTCCTTACCTATGTTCTTTAAAAAAACATATGCTAATGAAAACTATTGGAAAGGAAAATTCATTCCTAGTTTACCTAATTTATTCTCACAAAGAATATGACAAAACTTAAGAAATCATTCTGGAACAACAGTAATTCCATGTCATAATTTAACCTATGGTCACTTATTCAACTTTATTAAAAAGAAAGGATTAGCTCTTTGTACTGAATTAAGAATTCAAAATAAATATCATTAGGAAAAGAAGCTATTATAAAACGAACTTGGTTCATTTTATGAGCATTTTGGTTATCCGAAACTAGAAGCTCCCTCGTCCAAAAAGAAAAAAGCCATCAAAAAATCTTCAAAAGCTTATCCTAAAAAATATGGAAAAAAAATCCTTACTACCAAAACCCCAAGAAAACCTCTAAAGGCAACCTTTCAAATCAAAAGAAAACTACTCTAATCCCTTTCAAACTCAAGTTGTTACGTGTTATAAATGTCGTCAAGTAGGACACAAAGCCAATAAATGCCCATTAAAAGAGAAAATTATGAAGCTTGAAAATAAGAAACTTAAAGAAATAATGCTTTCTCTTTTAATTCATTACCCTTCTGAAGAAGCCCTTTTGTGAAATTCAAACATCTGATTCCAATTGTTCTAACTCCTCAGATGAAGAAGTTACTCTTTCTCCTAACAATTGTGATGTTACTACAAAAGATCAATCCCAAGAAGAACTCCTCTTCGATATTATCAAGAGGATTGAGGAACCAGAAATCAAAACAAAATGCCTTCGTAAGCTAAAAAATTTATTACTTGAAGATAAAGTTTCCGAATCAAGAATACAACCTTTTAGCCTAAAACAAGTACTAAAAATCTATGAATGACAAGGATCAAATCTCTCAAAACCATTAACAACCAAATAATTAAAATGAGAAGTCAATCAACTCAAAGTCAAAGTTAAAGAATTAAAAAATCATATTAAAACACAAAATCTCCTTGAGGAATCGAATTCAATCCGTATTTTTCAACTTCAAGAGCTTGAAAATCGAGTTTCTTCTCTTGAATCTTCAAAACCTCCTAATCAAACTCCTCCTTATTCTCCTAAATTAACTCTAGATTACCAAAATCAGGAAGCATTCCTTTCAGTTATTAATCGAATTGATTTTCAAAAATGGTATGTTTCTATTACTATTATAGTCAAAGATTTCAAACTTTATTCTATCACTCTGCTAGATAGCAGTGCCGATATAAATTGCGTTCAAGAAGGTTTAATTCCTTCAAAATATTATGAAAAAACTAAAGAAAAAATGGCTAATGCTACAGGATCCAAGCTTCAAATTAATTACAAGTTTCCAAATGTTTATATTTGCGACAATGAATATTGTTTCAAAAATGTTTTTGTACTTGTTAAAAATCTCTCACAACAAGTCATCCTTGGAACTCCCTTCCTTACACAAATATATCATTTTACTGTCGATTCCAAAGGAATTTATTCAAATATTCTTGAAAAAAAAATTGGATTCGAATTTGCTTCTTCTATGAAAAATCAAGATATAGCTGCTCTTTAAGAATCTTCAATCTCAAAAATGATTTTTGCTAAAGAAAAACAAATAGCTTTTCTTCAAATAGAAATTATTAAAGCCAGTATTGACGAACAACTTGTTTTACTAACGATTCAATGAAAAATTCAAACAATTGAGAAATTATTTGAAGATTATGTTTGTGCTAATATCCCAAATGCCTCTTGGGACAGAAAGCAACATATGATAGAATTACCATATGAAAAAGATTTTGATGAAAGAAATATTCTAACAAAAACACGCCCAGTTCAAATGAATGAAGAGCTTTTAGAATTTTACAAAAAGGAAATTCAATCTTTATTAGACAAAAGGCTTATTCGATCCTCCAAATCTTCTTGGAGTTGTGCAACCCTCTATGTTTGCAATCAAGCAGAAAAGGAACCTAGTATTCCTAAATTAGTCATAAACTACAAACCACTCAACAAAGTTCTTAAATGAAATAAGATATCCAATTCCAGAAAAAAAAAGATTTATTAGGAAGATTACATTATGTAAAAATATTTTCAAAATTCGATATGAAATCTGGATTTTGGCAAATTCAAATTGTTGAAAAAGATAGATATAAAACAGCACTTACAGTTCCATTTGGACACTACGAAAGGAATGTGATGCCATTTGGACTCAAAAATGCTCCTTCTGAATTTCAACATATTAAAAATGACTCAATGATTATTCTGAATTTTCAATAGTTTACATCAATGATGTTCTCATTTATTAAAAAACTTTGGACCAACCTTTTAAACATCTATAAACATTTTTCAATGTCATTAAAAGAAATGGTTTAGCTGTATCTGCTCCAAAAATGAAATTATTTCAAACTAAAATTCGGTTTTTAGGCCATGATATTTTTAATGATACTATTAAACGCATTCAACGATCTTTTGAATTTACAAATAAATTTTTAAAAGAAATCAAAGATAAAAATCAATTGCAAAGGCTCTTTGGTTGTCTCAATTATGTTGCAATTTTTTTCCGTAAACTTCTAGAAATTTGCAATATTTCAAAGACTTAAGAAAAATCGTCAATATATCAAGAGTAAGGTCAAATCACTCCCATGTCTTGCCATGCAAAACCCACATGCTTTCATGATAGTTCAAACCGATGCGTCAGACAAAGGTTTTGGAGGAATTCTCAAGCAGCGTCTTGACCCAAATCCTGAACAATTAGTGAGGTTCCATAGTGGAACCTGGACTACACCTCAAATTCATTATTCCACAATTAAAAGAAATTTTTTATCTACTGTTTTATGAGTTTTAAAATTTCAAGATGATTTCCTATTAAGAAGTCATCGCAAAAGTGCAAAAGAAGTCTTACAAAAGAATGTTCAAAATCTTATCTCAGAACAAATTTTTCCTCGTTAGCAAGCAATACTTTCAATTTTTAATTTTGATATTGAATTCATCAATAAAGAAAACAATTCCCCTCTTGACTTCCTCTAAAGAGAATTTCTTCAACCAAAGTAATTTTACTTCAATAACGCTATTCCAGATGTCATACACAACAACTCAACCCACATTCAACATTCAAACCTCATGAAAGATATTCAAGAACCTCTTATCTTTTATCCCAGATATCAAGACAATGAACTCTTTATTACTCCTATCAAAGGACCTAGACACAATGAATATGTCACTTTTATCCGCTATGATCAATGGCTATCAATTTCGTGGATTTTCTTTTATTCCTATTTAAAGATACTCAAATTTTACCAAACTCTTTTACAAGAATCCTATCATCACCCGGTACTCATCGTGATACCAGCTAGCTACATTCAAAGGCTCCGGTTTTATAAGCACTTTATCTCGGATTATTGTGTACCACTTGATCAGCATATTATCCAATATTCGACGAGTTTTTCCATATGTATACCTATATCAGCCGAGGAGCACTAGTTCTTTTATACTCAACAATCCCACTCCTACAGGTTTATGGAATATCACCATCAATTGCCACCTACTTGCATTCAAGACAACCAGTGCAGCATATTACGCAAATATTCAAGACTCTATAACCACTAGGGGATATTATACAACAAAACCCCTTGGAATTTCGACACGCAAGCATGCAATAATAAAAATCAAGAAGCAGCTGTCAAATTTTAACAAGCTTGTCAAACGTCAACCGTTCAACATTGAATTGATACAATTGTTCAAGATAATATCACTGTTCAAGTTGTTTCAACAATCTTATCTTTTTGCTGTTTTGAAGCAAAAATACTATCGTGTTACTGTAGCAATAAATATATAGTACTGTACAAATACTTTTTGGGCATAGATAAAGGTTTCAAAGTTGTAAGCAAAAGGCAGAACTTACCTGCCTCTTTCTAGTACATTTTCCTTTCCCTACTTTCCTTCCTACCCTTATCTTCTGCCTCGTTGTAGTCAATCTGTAGTATTCAATCAATCAGTAAGTTCATTCAACAACTTTCACTGTGCAAATTTTATTCATATGTTTTGTGTGAATTCCCTCATCCATCACTATTCATGTACATTTTAGGACCATTCATATTGAATTAATTTTTCAAGTTTTGCACTATTGATTTCACCATTCATAATTGTTACTTTGTTCTCGCTTTTTGATTTAATCAATTATTTGTCAAGCTTTACACTTTAGTAATCAAGTTTTAGTGTTAATTAATCACGTTTTGCAATTTATTTCAAAATTTTTAATAAACATGAATAGTGCAAAGTTTGGAAAGCATGATTAATTAATAGTAAAACAAGATTAATTAACAGTAAAACTTTATTAATAAAGAGTAAAGCTTGATTAATTAATTAAATAAATAAGCATGAACAAAGCAACAAATATGAATAGTGCAAAGTTTGAAAAATTAATTCAATATGAATAGTTTTAAAACGTACATGAACAGTGATGGAACAGTATAGACAGAATAAAATCTCGCGTAAAACATGAAATAGATTGAATGAAAACTTACTGATATTATTGAATCCTGCAAACGAATTGTACAAGGAAGCAGAGGATAAGGATAAGAGAGAAAGTAAGGGAAGGGATATTATACAATGGAATAAGGCAAATAAGTTATGCCTTTCACTTACAACTTTGAAGCCTTTAAATAGGCCCAAAAAGTAAAATATACAGTACAAGATATTTATTGCTATAGTAACCCGATAATATTTCTGAGATTTGAATAATAAAGGGATAAGATTATTGAAGCATCTTGAATAATGGACTGATCTTGAACAATTGTACGCGGTCATTTTGAATGGTTGACGTCTAATAAGCTTGTTAAAAGTTGACTGCTGCTTCTTGATTTTTATTATTGCATGCTTGTATGTCGAATTCCAAGGAGTTTTGTTGTATAGAGTCCCCTGGTTTTGGATAATTGTGTTTTTAAATTTCGTACGGATCCTGAGCACATAGACTGCCCATTGGATCAGAGTAGGGTCAGTGGATGAAATGCTATCGACATCATTTTGATGCTCTCACCATTTTATGAATTTCTTGAATGTAGCTTTCTTCTTGGAACCTTTGGATGAACTTGATGAATGACGTTTGTCATCTTTTTTGACTGGTGCTAATGGATTGACCATGACTTGCTTGGTTTGATTCTTTAAATATTGTTGAACTTTATCAAGATTACATTGCTGATTGAAATTGAATTTTACCCAGAATTTGAATTTAAATTCGCAGACAATGGAGGCATAAAGATCATCATAATCAACCTTGTGATACTTGAAATTCCAACAGAGAATCCAAGGAACTTCAAGTTCAACTGAAAATATAATTTCATTTAATGCTTTGAATGATTTGGGTTGCTTCATAAGAACTTGAAATTTTGGAACCCCTAGTAAAGGTAATGAATCTGAGTTGAATCCAAAATATGTCCACCAATCAAAGAAGCAACTTTGAATATATTGATCAGAGACTCCTTTGTCAAAGGAGATGAACCAGGAATGGTCAAACTCCTATAGTAAAAGGCTCTAAACCATGCTATTTTGTAGTCTAAGAAATTGAAATGTTGAGGTTGGAAATTTACAACGAATTTTTAATATTCGAAAGGGGACGAACCCCATTCTTTGGATGATAAAATCTTGAGAATCCGAAATTTGGAATGAAGAACCTTTCCTTTGTCATCTTTAATATGCTCGATTCGAGTTAATTTGGTGTCAAGAAGTACAAGTTCATAGAATCTGCAATTTTTGAGTGTATCCGCTTTAAGAAAGAGACTTTCTTGGGTGAAAAACAGAGTTGGGGTTTGAAGTTTTAGCATTTGAACAGGCTGCGGTTTAGGAAAATAAGTAAAGGTTATGAATTCAAATTTTAATCTTGAAAAGTAGGAGGATGGAAATTGGGGTTTTGGTAAAACCTGTAGCTGAGATGTTGAAGGCTTTTGAGTAGTATGAGGGGTGGATTTTATAACTTAACTATATGCTAGAGGTGGAAATTCAATAAGACTTTCATATTGATTGTGAATCTTGATTTTAGGATAAGTTGAATGAATCTGTGTTTGAATTTGGCTCTTAGGTTTGATAGCAAAGTCTTAAATAGTGGAAACATAAGATTGAGTTTGCTTACCTTTGTCTAGGTTTGGTTCCATATGAAATAGAGACATTGAAGTGAGATGCTTCAAAGAAATCTGCTTGTGAGAAAATGAGTTGGGAAAATTCCTTTGAAATTTTTTGAATAATAAAATTCAAATTTGAAAATAATATTTTTGAATACTATTTAAAACTAGTTTTAAAGTGTTGAATGTCTTCGTAATAGTAGTTAAATCAATGTCCTAAAAATGTAGGTTTTAACTTGATTGAATAGGACACTTCCTTCCAGATGCATATGCTATGAATGAATGCGAACTCTGACCCTTGCGTGCAAATTTTTTAATGCAAGAAGAGCATGATTAAAGAAATATGATAGTTATTGCTTTTGAAAGAATAACTTTTGGACTGTGTTTTTGTAAAAATAGAAAGTAATAAAATTGAATAAAAATTTATGAAACATTTCTAAATTATTTCATATTGGGCTAAGGCCCTTTTGGTTATTTTAAGGTTTTGATTTCAATAATTTTCTGATTGTATTAATATTTGGCCTATGTTTAATAAGGAACAAATGTGTAGTATTAATTAAATACGTTTTGCAAGTTATTTCAAATTTAAAAAATTGCACTCGGTCCTATCCCTAACTGGTATCAAAGCTAAGTGTCTAGTTAGGTTACCCAAGTGTCTAGTCAAGTTACCTCTGCTCGATCAAAACGCACATATATTCCTCAAAGCCTAAATCAAAGAAAATCAAATTCTAAATTCTTGTCTACCATCAATCAAGTTAATTTCAAAAAAATGGTATATTTACGTTACTCTAAAAATTCAAGATTATTTTGAGCTAAAAACAATAGCACTCCTTAACAGTGGTGCAGACCAAAACTGCATCAAAGAAGAATTAGCTCCATCCCAATATTATGAGAAAACATCTAAACAACTCCTTAGCGCTAATGGAAATCCATTACAAATTGAATACAAAGCATCCAATATTTATATTTGTCATGAAAATTATTATTTCGAGAATTCATTTATTCTAGTAAAAAATATATGATAAAACATTATTCTTGGCACTCCATACATTACTCAAATCTATCCTTTCAAGGTAGATCAAAACAATATTCATACCTCTATTATGGGTAATAATATTTCTTTCAAATTTATCGGTCCAAAAGATTCAATTCCTTCTAATAATATCAGCATGATCGTAATACATGAAAAATACATCCTAAAGCATGAAAAGATTCAAATAATAAGAAGACTCGATTGTATACAAAAGGATAAAGACACTATATTCAAATTATTAAAAGACATTGATGAAAGACTTCCGAGCCTAGCTTGGGAAGCTGAAAAGTCCTACACTCCAAAATTAATAACTTTTTTTGAAATGATGCAAACTCCGTCTCTTTAAGAAAGAACTCAAGAAATTTGTAGCTTATTAGACAGAGCCCAACATTAATACAATCAGAAAATTGCTGGAATCAAAACCTTAAAATAACCAAAAGTGCAGTAGCCTAGTATGAAATAATACAGATATCAAACATATTTCATAAATTATTCATATTGTTCAATTTTATTTAACGAATTCCAAACGATTATTCTTAATTATCCCTATCATATTCCTTTATGCTCCTCTTGCATAAATTCACAGGCATAGTCAAAAAGAAATTTGCATTCAAGAGTTAGGGTCCACATTCATACATAGCATATGCATCAAGAAGGTAGTTTCCTATTCACTTAAGTTTAAACTTGCATTTTAGGGCTTCGATTCAATTACTATTACGAAGAACTTCACAACTTTAAAACTAGTCTTAAACAATACTCAAAAATATTATTTTTAAATTTGAATTTTATTCAAAGATTTTCAAAGAAATTCTCCCAACTCATTATCTCACTAGCAGATTTCTTTGAAACAACTCACTTCAATGTCTCTATTTTATATGGAACCAAACCCAAACAAAGGTAAGAAAATTTAATCTTATGCTCCCACTATTCAATACTTCGCCATCAAACCTAAGAGCCAAATTCAAGCACAGACTCATCCAACCTATCCTGAAATCAATATTCAAAATCAATATGAAAGCCTTACCGAATTTCCACCTCTAGTATACAACCAAATTGTAAAATCCACCCCTCACACTACTTAAAAGCCTTCAACATCTCAATTACAAGTTTTACCAAAACCCCAATCTCAATCCTCCTACTTTTCAAAATCAAAATTTGAATTCATAACCTTTACTCATTTTCCTGAACCACAGCCTGTTCAAACTCTAAAACTTCAAACCTCAACTCTATTTTTCACCCAAGAAAGTCTCAAGCTGATACAGTCAAAAATCACAGATTTTGTAAACTTATACTCCTTGACACCAAATCAGCTCGAATCGAGCATATTAAAGATGACAAAGGAAAAGTTCTTTACTCCAGATTTTGGATTCTCAAAATTTTATCATCCAAAGAATGGGGTTCGTCCTCTTTTGAATACAAAAAGTTCTCAGTCCATTTCCAGCCTCAACATTTCAATTTCCTATATTACAAAATGGCTTAGTTTAGAACATTCTACTGTAGCAGCTTTGACCATTCCTCGTTCATCTCGTTTGACAAAGGAGTCTTTGATCAATATATTCAAAGTTGGTTCTTTGACTGGTTGACATACTTCGGGTTAAACTTAGATTCATTACCTTCACCAGCGGCTCCAGGATTTCAATTTCTTATGAAGCAACTCAAATCATTCAAAGCGTTAAATGAAATTATATTTTCAATTAAATTTGAAGTTCCTTGGATTCTCTCTTAGAATTTCAAATATCACAAGATTCATCATGATGATCCTTATGTCTCCATTGTCAGTGAATTTAAATTCAAGTTCAGGGAAAAATTCAATATTGATCAGCGATGTAATCTTGATCAAGTTCAACGATATTTAAAGTATCAGACAAAGCAAGTCATAGACAATCCCTCAACACTAGTCAAAAAAGATGACAAACGTCCTTCATTAAGTTCATCCAAAGGTTCCAAGAAGAAAGCTACATTCAAGAAATCCATGAAATGGTTAAAGCATCAAGGTGATGCAAACAGCAGTTCATCCACTGAGTCCTACTCTTATCCAATAGGCGGTGCATGTGCTCAGGATCCGTACGAAATTTAAGACGCAATTATCCAAAACCAGGGGATACTATACAGCAGAACCCCCTGGAATTCAACACACAAGCACGCAATAATAAGAATCAAGAAATAGCTGTCAAGTTTTAATAAGCTTGTCAGACGTCAACTATTCAAAATGTTCGTGTACAACTGTTTAAGATTAGTCCACTATTCAAAATGCCTCAATAATCTTATCCTTTTACTGTTCAAATGTCAAAAATATTATCGTGTCACTGTAGCAATAAATATCTTGTACTGTATATTCTACTTTTTGAGCCTATATAAAGGCTTCAAAGTTGTATGCAAAAGGCATAACTTATCTGTCTCACTTCCTTACACATTATCCCTTCCCCACTTTCCTATCCTTATCCTCTATTTCCTGGTACAATTCATCCGCAGAATTCAGTAATATCAGTAAGTTTTCATTCAATTTTCATGTTTTATGCATGAATTCCTTCTACCATCATTTTCCTACACTATTTATGTACTAGTTAGGACCATTCATATTAAATTAATTTTTCAAGTTTTGCATTATTCATTTCACTATTCATATTCGTTACTTTGTTCATGCTTATTTATTTAATCAATTGTTACTCAAGCTTTACTCTTAATTAATCAAATTTTACTATTAATTAATCACATTTTGTAATTTATTTTAAATTTAAAAATTGCACCCAGTCCTGTCTCCAACTAGTGTCAGAGCCAAGTGGTAGCCAAGTGTCTACCCAAGCGTCTAGTCAAGTTAATCAAGTTTTAGCCAAGTATATAGTCAAATTAGTTAAGTGTCTAATCATCCCTTAATTAACTTTTGTTTAATTTTACCATCATGTATCTAGGCTAAGTCCCTATGATTAGTCAAAGGACTAATCAATTAGCCTAAGCAAGGTCAATTAACCCTTAATGACATATAAATATATTTATTAAAGACAGAGATAAGCCGGTTATCTGGCATGAAAGTTGTGTTGGTCAACAGCGCTGGTCAGCCTCCTATGAGTCCTTAGGGTGCCTCTAGTAAGTCTGTTGGTCAACATGTTTCCTGGTGGTCCCGACAATAAAGGGGTTGGGGTAGAGGTGGTCCCAGTGTGATCCCACAGTATATTGCGGGGTATCTAGTGGTTTTCTGTCTAATATAAGTGATTATTTGTGTGTTATTTCGTGTTGATTAATTCCTTTAGTTTAATGGATTATCATGAGACTAATCATCTTAGCATCATGGCATCATCATTAAGAAGGCTTTTGCACAGATCATCATCTTCTTCATCATCTACATCTCCTTTAGAATCAAGCATAGTACATAGTAAAGCAATTCAAGCATCTGGGGACTATTCCAAATGGAATATCCCTTCTGAACCTATTTAACTAATATATTCAATTAGTCTTTTAAGCTTTAAAATAGCTTTTTTTGTCAAAATGCATGAAGAAATCATTAGGTTAAATGATCATTATGAAACCTTTCAGCTTTTATCAAGAGTTTTATTCAATAAATACCTTCAAAAGGGCGTTAAATATATTCATTTCAGTCTAATTCAAGTCACTGTTAAACCTTTAACTAAATTAGGAATTGATATCCCTGTCTTCTTAGCCTTAAGAGACGAAAAATTAAAAACATACAAAGATTCACTCCTTGCGATGGTTCAATCAAATGTTTGCAATGGTCCCATCTATTTCAATTGTTGTCCAAACTATTCATTAGATCTTACTGATCCTTTGATTCTTTAAACTCTAGTCCTTAATGTTCATTTAATAGCTGATAAATTCAAAGAGCTTTCCAAAAACCTTGCAGTCACCTATCGAGTCTACTTTAGATTACTTTCTTCACAATTAAATCCAAAACTTAGCATTATTCATCCTAAAAAAGAAGAAACCATTCTTATTCAAGTTCGTGCTGATGAATCAGCCACTTATGTCCCTAAAAGGCTAACGTAGGATGAAATTACCATACCTAAAGAACTCACTATTTCATAATCTAGACCCCCCTAGGAATATTACAATTAGAGAAATCTCTTTTATTTTAGAAACCTCTGACAGAAGGCCTTTACTTCGATTTAGTTTCTTTCGTGAGCCTTCTCGTACTTCTATTATTCCAGATTTCCAGTAGGTTAGATCCTCAATCTCATCTATGTCATCCACTAATAGAAACCCTCATATTAGCAGAATAATCGATGGAACTTCTTTACCTGAAGTCATATACAATGATACTCACTGTCCCCAACTGGTATCAAAGCCAAGTGTTAACCAAGTGTTAGCCAAGTGTCTACCCAAGCTTCTAGTCAAGTTATCCAAGCGTCAGCCAAGTATCTAGTCAAATTAGCTAAGTATTTATTAAGTATCTAGTAATACCTTAATTAACTTTTGTTTAACCTTACCATCATGCATCTAGGCTAAATCCCTGTGATTAGTCGAAGGACTAATCAATTAGCCTAAAGAAGATCAATTAACCCTTACTGACATATAAATATTCTTATTAAAGATGGAGATAAGCAGGTTATCTGCCATGGAAGTTGTGTCGGTAAGCCTCATGTGAGTCCTTAGGATGCTTCTAGTAACTCCGTTGGTCAGCCTGGTGATTGGTGGTTCTGGTAGTAAAGATGTTGTAGTAGAGGTGGTCCCGGTGTGGTCCTGCAGCGTATTGCTGGGTACTTAGCAGTTTTCTGTCTGAGATAAGTGATTATTTGTGTGTTATTTTGTGTTAATTAATTTCTTTAGTTTTACTGATTGTCCTGAAACTAATCATCCTAGCATCATGACATCCTTATCATCATCATCTCATCATCATGACATCATTATCATCTAAATCTCCTTTCATTCATGTATAATTCCCAATGAAAGTTTGCATCCAAAAGAAAACTATTTCAAGCAAAATGATGTTGCTGAATCTGTTAAATCAAGCCCTTTTACTCATCAAACTTTTCAAGTTAATAGAATTTGAATTCTTATTTGCATTAATAAAGAATTCTATCAAGATTAAAATCGGTCATATTGCATATCAACTCATCATCATGACATCATCACGACATCATCATTATCTAACTCTCTTTTACATTCAATGGTAATGATTAATGAAAGTTTAGATTCAAAAGTTATTTTATTATTAAACAAATATCTGATTCTTTCCTATTTTTATTAACATTTATTATTATTAGGTAGCAATTTTTGTTAATATTAATATTAATATAAATAATTATTATTATTTACAGTAATAATTATTATCATTATGAATATAAATAGTAATCGCTATTGTAATTATTAACAATTTTCATTAATAATAATAATTATAAAAATTATTATTATTGATTATTAATGTTAATATTAAAATTATCATTAATATTAGTAATTATTATGATCATTACTATTAGCATTAATAAGAATTAACCCCGTAATTATTGTTATTAATGATTATTAATATTAATAATTTTTTGTGAATTTATTATTATTATTATTATTATTATTATTATTATTATTATTAACTAATAATTAAAATAATTATAAAAATTATTAATAACTATCAATAATTATTAATAATTAATTAATAAATAAAGAATAATAATAATAATAGTTATTATTAATATTAACATTATCAATTATCATTACTATTAACAGTAATAATAATAAGTATTATTAATATCAATATTAATTATTATTGTAATTATAAGTGTTATTCTTTAATAATACTTATTAATATAACTTTGATTTTAATGTTAAAAAGTGATTATAATTAGTATGATTATTATCATAATTAATTGGAATAATTATAATAAGTAATATTATTAATTATTATTAATGATTATTACTAAATTTATTAATTAATTAGTAATTATTATTTTTAATTATTAATTATTTTTTTTAATATATATTATCAATTAATCATAACTTCAATACTAATTTAAAACATTAATAATAATAATAATTATTATTAATTAAGATTAAAATAATTATTAATTTTAATAATTATTATTCATTAAAATTATGATTATTATTAACTTTCATAAATATGTTTATTATTCTTCTTAATATTGCTAATTATTCTTATTATTACTAATTATTAATACTATTGCTAATTACTAAGTTTTATTATTTTTATTATCCATTAATATAAATAATTATAAATAATTCTTAATATTAATATTAATATTAATATTAATTATTATTAATATTAATAATTATTATGATTATTTTTATTAATAATATTATTAATTATTATTGTATCCATTACTAATATTCATTAATAATAGCCATGATTAGAATAATAATAATAATTATTACTATTATCATTATTACTGTTAATATCAATTTTTGTATTACTTATTATTATTATTGTTAATATTGGCAATTATTATGGCTATTATTATTAATTGTAATTATTATTGTAACTATTATTATTATTATTATTATTATTATTATTAATGACTAAGTATTTTATTGCTAGTTTGAAGTTGTTATATTATAATAATTATTAATAATTAACAATATGATTAATAGTAATTATTTTTAATATTCACAATAATATTAGTATTAATATTAACTAATTAATTTAATAATTATTCATATTAATTATTGTTAAAATTAATTATTATTATTAATATTAATAAGAGTTTTTGCTATTCTGCTTAATATTATTAATTATTATTTTTATTAGTAATTATTACTAATATTAGTAATGAGTAATTGTTATTGTTATTAATATTAATATTAATTGTTTTTGTTGCTATTAAAATCAATGATAATAATTAATATTAATTATAATTATTACTGTACTTATTATATTATTAATATTAATAATTAATAAAAATTATTACTATCACTATTACTATTAATATTATTAATTATTATTGTTATCAATATTAATAATTATTATGATCATTATTAGCATTAATAAGAATTATTATTATAATTAATATTGTTAATTATTATTATTATTAATTATTATTAATTATTAATTATTATTTTTATTATTAATTAATAATTTTTATTATTATAATAAGAAGGATATTTATTATTATGATTATTTATTTATTTATTTATTTATTATTAATTATTAATATTTATTTTTATTATTAATAATAGATATAATAATTACTATTCTTAACAGTATTAGTTATTAATTTTATTATAATTAACTATTGTTAATATTAGCAATTAGTTATTTTTATTAATATCAGTATTAATATTAATTACTATTAATATCAATAGTACTTGTTGTAATTATTACTAATATTCATTATTATTGTTGTTGTTGTTGTTGTTGTTTTTATTATTATTATTATTATTATTATTATTATTATTATTATTATTATTATTATTATTATTATTATTATTATTATTATTATTATTA